>CM033636.1:8928392-9528392 GCA_019453435.1 Rhinogobius similis | reverse complement strand
TGTTCCGTCACCGAAAATATACCTGGGGTTGCATTTAGCTTCATTCATGCTAGCAATCCTGGTTAGAAAATCTCATCCGTCCAACCGTCAAAAACACTCTGAATTTTGATTTCTTATTTCAATGATTCTGCTCCGAAAAACTTTTGCGCTGTTTTCAACTCCATAAATCATTATCAAGCATTTCTGCAGTCTAATCACAATCATTACAACTGAGTGACTGCTCAACAAGGCAGAACATGGCTAGCATAACAAGCAAGACTCATTTTAAATGTGTGTAATTCCTTCTAGAGCCAGTAGATGGGGCCAAAGCTAAGTTACTCTAGTCTCCCAAAGCTGTGACAATTATATTGTTTCTTATAAAAATAGTTTATTTTTAGTTCTAAAACATGAGATGCCAAAGTAAACAGCATGTTCAAAGGCCAATAACAACACAAATAATGCATACTACTGTTTTTGTCCATTAAATTAATCAGAGTAGTAGTATAAAGTGATATTTCTGCACTTTTGTGAGTGATTTTACAGACATTTCATGTTTGTTTGACAATTAAACCTCAACAAATGTGTTTAAAGACATGTTTTGAACTCATTTCTGTCGGATTAACATATCACTATCATTATCGAGCTTTATCAATGTCGCCCAGCCATACACATCAACATGCAATAACAGCAGGCAGCAGGCTGTTTCCATCTTTATCCTCATCCTTATATCCTTATCCATAATCCAGCCACATCTTCTTCCGCTCCTCCGATCAAACCAAACCCTGCAACTTTCCGCTGCTCGCTTCTGTCAAATCGGCCTAATTACGAGAGAACAGGAGCCTCGGACCAGGAGCTTTTGACGGACAGGACTTGTGGCTGATACTGAGGCGAGATGACGGAGAGCCTGGCCGTCTCAGTGCCTGTGTAAGTGGAGAGCTCAGAGTGATGATTCAGAGTTAGCTGGCCTACTTTAGGAGATAAGGTCCCTCCAGCTAAACGGGCTTTTGGAGCATCACGTCTGATCCTACACAGTTACCCCACTTCCTCCACTTCCTCCTTCTCCTCAGCGGACCTCTGAAATCTCACCAAAACTGACAGGAAAAAGAGAGAGAAGTCTGCATTTGTTACACCTACTGGAATAGTCATAGTTTAAATGGATTTACTCATCAAGCCTGGGCTGTTTGTTCAGTGGGATGAGATTTTCTTCGTAATAGGGCCGCAACTAACGATTATTTGGTGATCGATTAGTCTGGCGATTATCATATTGATTCATCGATTAGTTGTTTAGAACGCAAAAGACCAAATTTGAATTCAGTTTTACGCAAATAAAGCTGCAGTGAAGCTGTTTTACTACTTCCTGGGGGGGGATATTTACAGTCGAAAGTGTATTTTCATCAAAAACACAACATTTACACATTTTCCGCATATTTTTTTATGATTCCTGATCTACCTGAGAAATAAAACCTCCTCTCTCAGCTCATGACACGTTTTGGAGTCTGTGTATAGACAAGCTAACAATTATTCAAGTTGGTTCTAAAATGTATTAGTTGCCATTGATCAATTTACTTTTGCAGTGAAATGGATTTAAAGTGCATATGACAGGTTTTCATGTTTTTCAAATGATTAATTGATTGGTGAGATGGTCCATGTGGTAAATATTTATCATAATTTTACATCAGTCAAGTGACACTTTATGACAAAACTTAAAGGTAAAAGTGTAAAATAACAGGAAATGGTGTTCTAAAACAGAATGCAGAGGAAGTTTACAAGCTACTTACATGTTCTTCTCACAGTTTAAACAAATAATTTAACAAAATATGTTGTTATTATTTGTCCTAACTATTGTGTAACTGACATTGATATTGGCCCTTGTTTAGATATGGTTGCTTGGTAACAGTTGTGGAATTACCTCTACCTATGTCACACCTGGTGCTCATGTTCAACCAGGAAGTACAATTATAAACCTCACCAAAATTGGGGGGAAATTGGCAACATTAGTAAAATCTTAAATAAAATAATGTTCAGATCCCTATATATGCACTTTAATACTGTGATTCTTTAATTTGTCCTGCTGCACAGTTCCTATCCCTTTGTGTATCTTTACGTATTGACCGGAAATAAGGATGGAACAGGAAACTGGCTTGAAACAATCTGCTCTCCCCATATTTACTTATCATAAACGGTTTAGCATTCAGAACACAAGAAGAACTCTGAACTCTACTTTTGATGTCACAAACATGGGAAATTTGGAGTGCTTTCTGAGGCACAGAGGGAAGAGGACTTACTAAACAAGATCCATCAAACGGGTGAATGAAGCCGAATACAACTCCAGGTACGTTTTTGATGAGGAAACAATGTTATAGCATAGTTCAGAGCTCCAAAAAGTCGATTTTGCATATTACGGCATGTATAATCAGACTCGCAAATCTCTCTGACAATCCAGAGATCATTATTACTATGACGTGATGAATTCCAAAATTGATAGCGACTTCGGCTAGAGTGTAATTGCCATGGGTTTTCCTTCTGTGTCAGCGGGTTTATCTGGACCTAAAGCACACTTATAATGTAATAAAGTTGTGCCTGTGCCTGAGTCTGTGTGTCGGACCCTCATTAAGCCTTAATCACACACCTCAGCCTCTGTGCATGTCCAACACGGCACAGGGACGAGGTGGACCAGGGACAACCCTCCGATATGACAATGTACAATATTACAGAACCGCTGTCAGATAACGAGAGCAGGGAGACATGCCGAGCTCAAATAGAAAACTAAACTAATTAGTCCTCTGCCACTGACGAGCGAGACAGGCCGGGCAGCAAATCGCACCAGAGAAAGGTAATGTCGGTTTAGTTTTTATATCACAACTTTATGAACCTAAAGAGTCATTTTAGTTAATAAGTTCATGTTTCAATTTCATATTAAGCAGTATGTTATTATAAAGGTATGTTAATACAATTTTGTAAAAATCTGTAGTCAAAGTCCAAATCCAAGTCACGTCATTTTTTTTTACAATTCAATTCGACTGAGACGCGGTTATCTTACCTGCCCAAAGCCTTAAATGTAACCAAATAATCTGTTGCTAAACCTAACCCTAATCCCGACAGAAATTTACCATAACTGTGAAAAAATATATTGGCGTAAGTGTCAAGTCCAAGTCACGTCAAAGTCACGTCCAAGTCAAGTCCAAGTCACGTCCAAGTTCAGTCCAGGACACATCCAAGTCACGTCAAAGTCACGTTCAAATCACGTCCAAGTCACATCCTTGTGACGTCCAAGTCACGTCAAAGTCACGTTCAAATCATGTCCAAGTCACATCCTTGTCACGTCCAAGTCACGTTCAATTCACATTCAATTCACGTTCAATTCATGTAAAAGTCATTGCCAAGTCATGTCCAAGTCACGTCTAAGTCACGTCCAGCGAATCACACCAGAGAAATGTAATGTCAATTTAGTTTTTACACAACAACTTTAATGTATTTTTAGTGGTGAAAATGGTTTGCTAATATTTTGTTACTCTCCACTAATTACAGAGCAATTTGAATGACAAATCAGTACAAAACATAAGCATTTTGAGAGTTTAGCCCTCCTGCTAAACTTTTGCAGTTTAAAATGTTGCGATGTCACAGGAACTATGAGGGAAGTGGGAAGACTGGGTTTACCACTGTGCTTCAGTAAATTTGTCCAATTTATTTAGGTTCATAACACTTTTGTATTTTTATATATAGAACTGCCTAATTAATTAGTCATAACAGTGATTACTTCAACTCTATTCTACTGTATGAACAAGTTGGCCTCTCGCAATAATTACTTCATCGACTTATCGTTCAATAAATGAAAGCTGGAACATTATTATTTATTGTGTGCAATTTTTCTTCACACTAAGGCCAGACTTTTTTTGATTCAGCGGGCCAAAATTAAAACATTTTATCGAGCCGAGGCCCAAACATAATTATGTGTCACTTTTAAAAAGTTTGAGTGCAAAATTTGGGATTATCTTTATTTCAACTAATATGTTTTTAAAGGGATAAACTGCTCTGCAACTATACTAATGGGAGAACAACAACAACAACTCTGCTGCAATAAAGCAGAACAGCAGATTGAAACACTGAAGTAGTTAGGATCATTACGGAGTTGTAGATGTTGATTATTTGGTTCACCTCAACTTGTTAATGATCTATAACAAATTAAGAAAATATTTCCCATTAGTGCAAGGATGCCTGAAGAAGGGGTGCTGAGATTTAAGGAGGGACTATTTGGATGTAAATCATATATAGTGGGATGATAAATTGAAATGTCCTTTATCTCCTGTACTGTTAGCAAACAAACTAAGCTAACTTAGCTCTGCATAGTTGGAGCAAAAACAGAAAAACTACTTTCCGTTCCATCTTTACCGTATAAAAATAATCTGAGTGGAACAATAGCTTGACGGACAAAAAAAGGGAAAAAGGAATGTTGAGGAGCATTTTTCAAAGGAAATGATGTCAGTGCATAACCTCTATTCCTGTCCAGTTGCATAGGTGACAAGTTGGCATGTATACACGTTCCCATAGTTACCGAATGACGTGGCCCCTCTTAACGCTGTCTCGTGGATGACTACATGACAGTTGAGCTGGTCAGCAGATGGAGGAAGTTTGATAGCTGCCTCTCCAAATGTCAAACCAGCCCCCCCCCCAGACACACATGCACACGCACACAAACACAAACACACATAGTGCCACTGAACGCACCACATGTTGTTGTTGTAGTTTGTCGTTCTTCGATGAGTGGACAGGATATGACATCGCTGTGTGACAGGAAATGAGAGTGCAGAATTTCATTTTCAGACAGGCCAAGGCAGGGACGAGGCGAGAGGAACAGAGCGCTTGTTTACAATGTATTAGGTATTTTGTATGAAATTATGGAAAACGTTTGGTGACAAAAATGTATGTTATGTATTTATCACAACAAGCTTTAGTTCAACACCTTTTGACTGAAAAACGTGAACTTGAGGAGAATTTGAATTATATTGTTTTGAAAAATCAAAACACAGGAGCATTTCACGCCCAGGAATGTGGTCGAAATAATGTGCAGAGTGTGCTTCACCAGTGGGGTAGACTGTTTGCCGATGTCCCTCCCACTCCCTCCCCATGTCATGCTACATCGTCCATCATGGTCTATTTTATCAAGTCAAGTAGTGACTCGAGTCACTGGCTTTCAAGTCCAAGTTGAGTCCCAAGTTGAGTGCAAAATCATGGTCCAGTTCATCGAGTCAATTTTCGAGTCACTGGCATTCAAGTCCAAGCTGAGTCCCAAATTGTGGTCCATTTTGTCTAGTCAAGTCTGGGGCCACTGGTATTCAAGTCAAAGTCAAGTCCCAAGTCATAGTCCATTTTATAATGTCTTGAGTCACTGGAATTCAAGTTCAGGTCAAGTCCCAAATAATGCTCCATTTTATCAAGTCAAGTTAAGAGTCACTGGTATTCAAGGCCATGTCAAGTCCCAGGTCATGACGTAGTGGTCCATTCTATCAAGTCAAATCTCAAATAAGTGGCATTCAAGTTCAGGTGAAGTCCTAAATCGTCATCCATTTATTTATTTATTTGGAACCCCATTAGCTTCCACTGAGTGGTCTTCTTGGGGTCCATTCCATTTGATCAAGTCAAGTCATAAAAGACAGTAACTCAAGTCTGTCTGGTTTGATATTATGCGTGTACCAGTTTGCAGCCTGCTTGTGGTCTCTTCCATGGGAGTCTGTGCTGTTGTAGCCGTGTGTGGTGCTGCTGGTCTACTCACTGGCAGAAGGGCAGCAGGGACAGCAGCGTCTCTTTGGTGGGTCGTGCGCTGAAATCCGGCAGGGTCTGCACCAGCTTGTTCATCACCATCCTCAGGTAACACTGCAGCTGTTTCCTCCGCTCCTCCACGAACTTGGCATCCTGCGCAAAGACAGACACACGCAGGGTTAAGACTTTTCAACAAACATCAAGAGAGCGAGCTGAATGTGAAAACATATGAGCAGACAAAATTGATGAGCAAATGAACATATTACAGTATCACTAAATCGTCGGTGTAATCACTCATTTGTCCAGGAGTTTTTCATCATAGAAAAGGTTTCAAAGGTCGACATCTGGACGCCGTTTTGAAATTCAAGACGTTTCGACTTCCATCCGAAAGTCATTCTCATCTGGAGTTTCCGTAATCCTTTTACAAAGCATCTGTGTCAGGTTTGTTGTCCAGATCTTCTCTGCGCTGTGTCCTTTAACTGGTGGTTCGATCTGTAGGCTCTTTGGGACAATATTGCTCAGTCTGCGTCTCAAGTCAGGAGAATGACTTTAGGATGGAAGACCAAACACCTTTTCTGAAACCTTTTCTACGAAATATCAATAAGTCCTCGATTTGCATAGATAGATAAGATAAGAGTACTAGTAACTTGCCAAGATTAGGGCTGGGTGATATGGCAAAAAATGATTATCACGATTTTCTTGGGGCCAGATCATGGTTTCGATTTTATCACGATTTGTGTTCACTTTGTTTTTTTTCTATTGCCTATAACAGAGCTGCACGATTTAGGATTCTTTTTACCAGTGCAATTGCGATTAGATTTGCAATTTATGTTTTAATAATAGGATTGTGTTCAAATTCACATTTTAAACACAATTTTGTTGTTTTTAGTTGTGTTTTTCTCACGTTCAGTTGTGTTTGTCGCTTTTAGTCATGTTTTGGTTCACTGAGTCACGTTTTCTGTTTATAGGCGCGTTTTTATCACTATTGAATGTATCTTTATCGATTTTGGTCGCTCTTTTGTCGCTTGTTTCAGAACAGTTTTGGACAAATCCAAACTACAGTGTTAGCCGTTTTTATTCAAATCAAAGAGAGACATTTTGTTGTTTGTGGAAGAAATTAGCCTTTTTGCATCCTAAACAACAGAAGAAAAAGTGTGTTTGAACAGTCAGCTGCATTAAAGTGAGAAAAGGTGAATCATGATACGACGATAAAAAAAAAAATAGCAGATTGTCACAGGGACGAGCTCACGATTCGATTTTTATCACCGTGATGTCCAGTCCTAAAGAAGATATTTCAGTTTTAAGACCAAACTCTTGATTCTAATGTTGCTAATATTAGTCTAAATGAACTCAAATCCACATAAATACGATTTCATTCAATCTGTTTTAACTTATCTAGGTTGTTTTTTATGCAAGATGGATGAATTAGACAATGATATGAAGCTTATCGAGAGTTTTATTACACTACATGAAAAGTTTGCAAGGCCAAAATAGAAAACTTGGGGCAACTGGGACAAGAAAAAAAATCAAAATGGGCCGGCCATCCGCGCCTCTCTCACGTACAGCTCACGGCTCCCTCCTTTGATCACTCAGACCTCCGCGTGCACGTAGGCTATCTTTGTATGCTAACGGGGCCAATCCTCGCACGCATCTCAAAGGCCTACTTAAATATACGAGCAAGAAGAGTCTGAAACGCAGCAAGAAAAGTGAGATATCTGTCAAAATATTTAGCCGAAGTGTTGTAGAGCACTAAAACATATATTAGTCGGTCATTTTCAGTTGAACTCTGGTGTTTAACATTTAAATTAAGAGGGATGAGTCCGCCCCTCTCTATCTGACCCCAGTCTCTCAAACCTACAGATCATTGATGCTCATTTTTAGACAAATCTCCTTCATGAGTCACTTTGCATGGCCATTTAATAGTGACATGGAAGTGTGGAGAAGGATTGACGTGACGTGGGTCCATGTGCACTGATTTGCAAGTGGGGCATACAGAGCAGAGATTGATTGGTGGAGTGCACACGTAGGTTTTTATACACATCAGGGGTTTCAAGAACACAGTCCTTGAAAAATGATACACTCAAACTCACAACAAATGAAGTGAAGAGAACCTGAAGAACAGAGAAAAAGGAGCTAATATTGAACATATCGGTTTGAAATTATGCTTCAAAGTAGTCTTTTAAAGCAGTTTTTGACAGTTTGACAGTTCACGCAGAACTAATCCTTTTTGGGCCTAAAAACTCCAGCCATGGACGCAATGAATGAATATCTTTGGAGTATATTCGTGTTGAAAAATGGATGAAACAAACCAAAAATCATAGACCGGACTGACGTAGTAATAGACATGAGACAAATGGGGGGGGGAAATAGTATTCGGACTTAATTTGAAAATGGACAAATTTGACAAATTTTGGACAATATGGGACATTTATGTTGAACAGCATGTGCAGGAGCCTCTTTGGATGTCTTTTATTAGCTCTCTTTCTGCGTCATGTTCTATGTTTTGTGTTGTTTTTTTGTTCTGTCCATATCATTTAAAAATAACTGTAAAAAATATAACAAAAGGAAAAATTAGATTTGATTTCAACAAGGTTAACCACAGTAATCATTGTAATGTATAAAATATTGTAATTACAACTATATAATGAACCTAATACAGACATATTCTCATACATACATACAAAAAACATTCTCAACGACTAAAACATGCTTTTATTCAGAGCATTTGGAGTATAGAGACATATCTGAAAGGCAAAAAATGAACTCCCATTATGAATAACTGCGTTACATTTCTGTCTTTAATTTGCACAGTGCATAATATTTTGTCTTTACACCTCTTTATGCGCTTTGTCCCTCGACCTTTTCCTCCGAGTAGAAATAAAATAATAAATGACACATGCATTTGTCCACGCTCCCTAATGACGAGGCTCACCATTATCCCCGTGCTGTCCTGTAGTCTGCTGTTTTGTGATGGCTGAGCTGTGAGGACGGACTAAATAAGCCCCTCTAATGAAGTACTGCAGAAAATAGCCACCCTGAGTCACGTCTATGAGCTCATGGGCCGACAGATGGAGAGCCAACTCCAGCTCCAGCCGCAGAAGAATCAGACAAATGGACGGGCTCATTAGAATGCCAATTTAACGAACGGGATGTTATTTGTCAAATCAACCAAATAACTTCTTCAAAATGCATGCACAACACCTAAAGCTGCGTTATGCACCTTTAATGGATGCTCAAAAAGAAAGAAAATTGAATCAAAATGGTTAGTTATTCACAGGTATTGAAAGCACGTTGACTGAAAGCTCATAAAGTGCTTTTTCTTAACAAACTTTTAGCCGTAGCGCAGTACAATGCCCTGCCGCGGGATACACTTTTATCCTCGGCGCTGTTTGACATGTATAGGATGTTTTATATATTATATGCAGATCATGCAGGGCGTTATATGCATCTCCTCTACATGACTTTTAATTGCCCCTCGGGGAAAAATAAGTCATTTGAATTAAATTACCATGGTACTCATAAAGTATCTTATGTGACGAATGAGGATCATCATTACACATGTGATATGTGTAACCGGGTCCTAACCTGACAAATACACAGATGTTTTACCTCAGCTAAAGGCAAGGTTTTAAAGGTTTAACGCTGAGGTCAAATGTTTCGTAAAATACTGTGCATTAGCAGGCACCTGAATCCAGTATAATGCCCAACATATGTGATTAAATAGCTAAAAATTAATCTAAATAAATAATAATAATAATAATAAATAGATAAAATACAGTACAATACAATTACAGTGGAATCTTTCAATCAAAAGGGTCAATTCAAGTATTGTGAGTTACTACAGTCCTTTCAACCCTAAAGGTAGGAACTAAGAGGGTCTTATTTTGTCTCGTCTTTAAATGAGAAAGTTATAGCATTAGACATCTGAGGAGGGAAAATAATACATAGAAAGTTTGGGACAACTGGGAAATAAAACAAAAATAGAGTGAGAACACACCCAGCATGATACAATTAAAATGAAGTCAACCTGCAGGGACAGTAAAAGAAAGTCTGATACTAATAGTAAAGTAGATTTGTTTGAAAAAGCATTATAAATCTGCATAATCTAACATTTTTGTTTCATAAACAAGAACATGTAGACTTAGTGCAGTACATCCAGGGCAAATGGTGGTAACACCAAACAGCCCCAATAAAACAAAAGTGAACAGCAGTGTATTGTGTATGAATTGTGCTCTACAAATAAACTTGCCTTGCCTTGTCTCTAACCAGATGTGAAAATTGGCTCTACAATTCACATGTCGTAGCCACATTTTAGAACATGAGAATGCTTTAGGCCTGCCCGCAAAATGCCCAGGTCCCATTGACAGAGTTGAAAACCAACTTGTTTCACAGTTTGAAAATTAGGGACCCAGATTTAACAAGAAATTTTCGGTTCAAATGAAAAAAAAAAAAAAAAAACGGATCAAATTCAAACTGACAACTGAGACAAAGAAAACAACTAAAACTGAGTGTATAACCTGCACTTCCAATAACATAAAAAGTTAGCATCCGTGTGTCGTTTGATAACACACTTCAGCATTCTCATCTCTTTAAACGCTGATAGTCCGGACAACATAAGACCAGCAGATCAGCCCTTCACTGTCAGTCCAACTCTCCATTAGACCAAACGTAACGAGAGTAGCTCCAATTGCACGCTGGGTCCGGCCCAGGCTCAGAGGGGGCAAATGTGATGTGTCAGATTAGGCCGCGGATGCCAGCACGAGTTCCACAGCACGTCCTGCACTATGAGGAACGCCCCGCCCGCCCCGGCTGTCTGCGCTGTAATAAGCCTAATGGACACGGTGACACATGCACGGTGGCCTCGTGCAGGAGCGCGGGGCGGCCTCCCGTAGCCGCCCCGGACGGACAGGCTAATGCGCATTCACACGGGTAATAGGACAAGTAGACATGTCCTGGCCGACATCCAGCGATACTGTTGAAGCCCGTATCCTTCCATTATGCAATCCATCACTCCGAGCTCGGCAGAAGTACAGGTGCGGGACGTGTGGAGGTTACAGCGCTCAGACGGTAGCGGTGAGTGGAAATGGTGAGTGCTTTTCTCCTTTAAGAGCAGAAAACAGAGCTATGTGAAAGAGCTGCTTCAGTCTAATGAATAATATGAAAGGAAAGGCGAGTTTATCGGTAGAGCGCAATTCGAGATAATTCAAAGTGCTTTACATTAACAGAATGAAATTGTGTTGAAGTTACAAAACAGATATACAAGAGAGAGAATTAAAAGACAAGAGTGCAGATAAATCAAGATGCGCGTCTTGAAATGAACCTTTAACCTCGTCTAAATTTTTCAGATTTCTTTCTCTGTTTTCACGTTCTTTTTCCTCCCTTTCTGCAGCTGCTTTTTCACACATTTCTAAACATCAAAGTTCAGTTATTTGTCTTTTTGGGTAGAATTCTTTTTTCAGAATCATTTATTCTGTTTATGCCATCAGACTGCTGTCAATCATCCTTCAATAAATCCCTTTGCTTTCCACACATCAATTTTATCACAACTTCCTGGGTACTTTTCAGTCATAAAAATTACATTTTGTTCACAAAAATTCTTTGCTAGACGGTCTTTAAATCATTAAATTACTTTTAAAACTAAATTAATCGTGATTTAAATAGTCAGAATATTTCCAGAGTTTTAGGAAATCCTGCTAAATGTATAGTTAGGCTATATCGTTCAATAAATGACAGCTAGATCAATCTTTTTTGGGGCTCTGTATTTATCGTCTGTCTACTCTTTGCGCTAACAAGAAACCTTTTATTTTTCGGTAATACATTAAATATTTCTGGTATAAAGGGTTGAATATAAACATATACGACTCATAAATGCCACTAACAAACAACTCAAGAGTTTAACCTGCTATTTATTTGTTGCAGCTCATGATTTTTATGATACAGTTCATTTGAAACAGTGGGATTTTTTGGTTATTGTGTGTGGTATAAGGTATTCATATTATCGTTTATCATGATATTTTCTGGTACAATATATTGTGCATCAAAATTTGTTTGAAGTTGAAAAAGGAAATGCAATCAAACAGTAGAAAAGCAGTGAAACAACAGAACCCTGCAGCTACGCTCACATTTATCACTGATACAGACTTTTGGATCATACACAATTGAACTCATTACCTCTCTCTACTAAATGAAGATGTTTCTGTGTTGAGGAAATTAATTGTTGTGGGTCGAGTTGAAGTGTAATTTATCTCCCCCTACCATTGGCGAACAAGCTAGCTCAGCTCTGCAGTTTCCATTTCACCGTATAAAGTTAGTTAGCGGACAATAACTACATGAACAAATGAGGCAAAAACACATATTTTTAATTCTGCTACAATGATGAGGGGCGTTTTTGCCTAACCTCTGTCCGTTGGTTTCAGTATGATGACAATTTAGGACTGTTGCCATGGTCGCTTAACAATTTGAAACAAAATATTACATATTTTGAATGTGAAAAATGCTGCATATGACCATAGACATGCAGATACAGACAGCGCCGCTATGTTTGTCCGGTGAATGTGATGACGCAAATCAATTGGACATAATGGCGAATTTTGCAATTTTATGGGTAAAATGCACTTTAATAAGCAATCCCTGCATAATCCTGAGCAAAAAGAGCCAATTTGTTCATTTTTAGATACATTATAGTTAGATATTGTGTTGAACTTTCTGCATTTGGAGCCTGTTTGCATTGAATCATGTCTTTAACCATAACTGCCACACTGATACTCCGTGATGCAGTCAGCTGTAGGTTATTGTGTTTCAGCTGAAAACCTTTACAGATCCATAGACATTCATAGACGCATCTCTATCTCTGTCTGATGCAAAGACTTACAGCTGCCCAGAGTTACGCTGAACCTTTGTGAAAGGTGAGGCAAATTTCTGATGATAGTCACCTGTAACATGTAAAAGAGGATGTTTTGTGTCATTATTAATGTGTATTCTTATCAGAAGCACATCAGTTCAGAGATCTCAATTTAAAGTTCGTTAGTCTTTAGCTCAGATGACAGTTTTACATGCTAATTATCATCTAAATTAATACACCAAACACTCAAAATGACTTTTAACAAGGCTTTGACTTCACCTAAATGTGGTCGATGGGTTGGGACTGTTGTAGAATTTTCTATCTCGTGCATAGTCTTAACAAGGGCACCGCCATTTCTACCATTGGTGACATTTCTGAGTGGTTAGCTCCATCTACGACGGGCGTCATCCCACTGTTACAGAATTTGTCCTTCTCTAACATTATCAGTTTCCCAGGTCAACTCGTCTCCCAGAAGTGGTATATGCTATGCACTTCTCATTGTTTCCAAGCTGGCCTTCTTAGCTACTATATAAACCTCTGTGTGTGGACGCATAGTCAATTGAATAGCCAATACTAGCCTAATACTAGACCCTTCAAGTCGTTGGGTCCGGACTTAGGGTAAATAAACTTCTCCTGCCTCAGACATCCAGAGTCTCTTGCCTCTCCTTACAACTCTAGGACTCCTTGGGACAACACTTGTTTTTCCCTAAAGGTACAGTTGACACTCTCTGGATTAATCATTATTTGCGTGTTTTGCAGGCTAATGCTAACGGCTACAGGGAAAATATTCGAGACTTCCGTCCGGCGGAGTCCTTCAAATCGTACTGGACCAGCCGCGTTGCTAAGTGGTTGATAGCATGAGCATCGAACGCCTACTTATTTATGTCTATGCATATAACAGGAAGATGAAACCCAAAATTAGCACTAAACATGTGCATGCTAGAATTGATGGACATTTTGGGTCTACATATGAACCAAGCAAGAACACATTGACAATTACCCGCAGTATTTTTCATGTACGCTACCCAAAATGAACAGGCAGTTAAGTAACAGTTTGGAATTGGGACATCATCAAGCAGAATAGTGAGCCTGTGCAAAAGGATGTTATGAAGCCCATACTTTACAACAGAGAGTTCTGTCTGTCAGCTGCTGTTTTTCCACCGAGAACCAGTAGCACAGTTTGGAAGCCATTTCTCTCCCTGCCCTTTGTGTCACAACCAGCCACAAGTGTCTGGTCCAGATTCACAACAACAGTACGTGCTCGGATGAACACCCTGCGATCCGACTAGCAATCCAATCCACTTTATTTCTACAGCGCGTTTCACAGACAAACAGTTTCCAAAGTGCTGCAGAGAGACAGATCTGACACGTGCTAATAGAGGCGTGTGTCTTGGTTGAAGTTCAAGTATCGCACAAAAAGTTACTGGACTGTGTAATTAACCACTTGCCTGGGATCCAGAATATACACATCTAGTATTTTACAAGTATTTCACACCTCGAGCCAAATTTAAACAGAACTGTGCAATCAGATTTGTTTGTTTATGTCAAATTCTATATTTTCTCACAACAGATTATAGGTGCTGTACCTGATTTCTACTGTTTAGAATCTTGAAAGACAACTAGTTTTTACAACAATCCACGCTCACTTGCTTTATCCATTCCGCATTCAGCATCCTAAATAGTCATTGTGATGAGTTTAAAAGCACTTTTCACGAGTCTCTGAGTCTCATTAGTATGCTAATGGCACCCTTCCTGCTTCTTGTAGAATAAAATGCTCCATGAGTAGCAGTGGTAGAAAGCACAAAAGTAAAAGTACTGTCCTTGAATACATTTTACAGTAGATACTTTTACTTCATTACATTTCAGAGCATGTATCAGTACTTTCTACTCTACTACATTTTTATCTGGACTGAAAAGTAAAAGTCTATTTTCTTAATGTTTTAGACCTGCAAAAAAGGCTGAGGATTTTTTTTTAACCACATTTATAGCGACATCTTGCCTGTTTTTTTTTTTTTTACTAGTTCCCTTTGAGCAAACAAAAAGCCTCTGTAGAGAAAAATAATCAAGAAAGTTACTAATAATGACCAAAACTCAACAGAATAAATCAATCAAAATTACAATTTGATGCTTTAATAGTTCTCCAAACCAAAAATAATTAATTTTACTTTTTACTCTTAAAGTACATTTTTAAAGGCGTACTTTAATACTTTTACTTGAGTAGATTTTATAACGTGATAACTACACTTTTAGGTGACTATTTTTTTCCTCTTGTATCTGTACTTTTACTTGAGTAACAAAGTGGAGTACTTCATCCACCGCTGATAAATAGATGCAGAAAAAGAGCTGTGGTCTCATTTTCACCTGAATCTTTTATAATATATCTGTACTGGGGTAAGACAGATTTGACTTTCAGGTATACAACGTCAGGTAATCAGGTAAACAAAGTAGTTCTGATTTTCATGTTTCAAAACAGTCAAATTCAGGTTGTGTTTACAGCGTTTTTGTGCTTTGCTCATTGATTCTGAAGAAATCCACATTGTTTCAGTCCCTTGTCTTTCTTTTTTCATCCTAAGCAGCCATATTTGTTTTGGACCCGATTGGCTAATCCACCTATGGCCAATCACGCCCCTCTGAATTAATCGGTGATCAGACTCATTGGAATACTTCATCTTGGAAACATTTATTAACCTTAGTTGACGTGAAATTTCAAAACAAATGTCTCCATATAGGGTACCAAGACCGCATCTGCTGTTGAATCGAAAAGTGAAGAGGTCAGTGGTTCAAGTGGTTAGATCGCTCAACCTCCAACCCGAAGAGTGCCGCTCTGACCGGTGCATACTTCACCTGCCTTGCCTCGTGTGAATGTGACCTGTGAGTGAGGGGTTCTGCTTCGGTCTTCCCAAGATTCCACATTTTCTCAGCACAGAGTGCATTGCTTGATCCTTTTAGCGAGTGTCTTTTGATAGCGAGTAATCTAATGGTCCACTATTTGTATCCTGTGTATATGTCCCTGCACCGCATTGACTTCCTGTAAGCCGTGAGTGAGGCGAATGTATCTACTCTAGGTTTCGCCCGCTGCAGTTGAAAATGTCAGGCGCTGGAGATAAGCCTTTTTGAAGTATATACATCCTTATCTGCCATGGCTGTTTACTGGTGTGACTGTCTATACCTCACACTCTGCTGCCGACCGTGGCTAAATGTCAGTGCTCCGAGGGGACAAAGAGTGGCCAGGAGGAGGGCCGTCGATGGAAGACTGGCGGAAAGTAGTCCAAAGAGTGGAGTGAATTTACCGCCTCTGCTCGGGGTGGAGGACCGGCAAGACTGTAAAAAACTGAATGTTACCAGGCAACCAACAGACTTAAAGCGAAAGAGGAAATGCACCCTATGGTACAAAACCCATTTCTCGACCATAAAAATCAACGCTTTCGAGTCTTGCTTCGTGTTTACAGCGGCGGCAATCATAGCTCCAGCAAGTAATATTCTTATTATAATAAACTAGGTGATTAAACACTTCCCACAAATGCAATTAGAAATCTCATGCTGCCATTTTAATTGCGCATGGGGAGAAACAGGAGTACAGGGAAATGTGGCGTGCGTTTGGATGTCGATAAGAGTGACTACTGTAGATTGAGAAGAGGCAAACCAACAAACAAATTAAACAACAACAAATCAAATGATGAAATGCTGATAGGAGAGTCCAAAACAGTTTGAGTCTCTGTGTAAGTCAATAAAAAGCATGGTGCTGTTTTATCCAATGTTTTAATTTGTGCACAGCATTTTGGTATGATTGTGTTGTTTTTAACGTGCTTGGATTATATTACACTCAGGACCAAAAACTGGGAGTTGAGAAAACATGACCAACAAAAAGATATAAATGAATAGGTACTAGGGACGCACGTTTTCAAATTGTTCTTTAACTGTTAATTGGGGCCCTAAGCGGTCAGCAGTTGGTTTACCGACTACATGCATTTTATATATTGTTATTAGCCTGTTATACATGCTCTGGAGAACCATGAGTTTGCCATCTCATGTTTTGGGAGAAAAAAAAGTTTATTATGAACTAAATGTTTTCCCGGGCATTTAATGAGTTTATGCTGCAAGTAGATGGCACCTAGCACTTACACAACTTAGTCATGTTAATGTAGCCCAGCAGTTGCAGTAATCGTGTTTAGACGGCAGAAATGCTCAGAACGAGTCTGGCGATGATTGATGATTGAAGGACTTACAAAAGAAGATTCTTGGATAAATGACATCTAAAATTGGAAAAATGTCATCGATTGAGGGAGTTCAGCAGGAAGTGTTTTTGACGGTCTGAGGTAGAGGATTTCCTAACCAGGATTTCTCGAACTAGCGTGAATTCAGCTAAATGCAACTCCAGGTATGTTTTTGATGATGGAACATAGTTAGAACATGATTAAAAGCTCTAAAAAGTCACTTTCACATAACTTTCTGGTAGCACTTTAAAAAAAATTGCCTTATCTATTTATAATTTGATCATTGGCAGTTAGATTATTACTAGCATTTGCAACCAAAAACATGTGTGTGTTTACATAAACCATGTACAAATGTTTGTTAGAGTATTAATAAGCTGCTTATTAAACTGTGTTCAATAACCAAGTGGTACATGCTATAAACAAACAAATAGGGCTTAGGAATGCATTATAAATAAGTAATAACTAAGGAACCCTCTTTGAAAGAATACCAGCCTTCTCTTTTAATACTGCACAAGACAACAATGCCTTGTCAGAGTAAACACAGAGCAGAGCAGCGGAACAGCACAACGGCTGAATGAAAACAGATCGAAACACTGTTTAAATGCAGTTTTAGTCGTGATTTTTTTTTAAACTAAAAGAATCACGATGTAAAGTTGCTAAGCTTATCTTAGCTGGAGCAGGATCCAAGAATATATATGTATACATATGTATATATATATATATATATATATATATATATATATATATATATATATATATATATATATATAAGCAGCCATATATACATTATATATATATATATATATATATATATATATATATATATAATATGTTTATATATTTGATTGAACTTCCTTATTTCAAGTAAAGGGAAGGGAATAAAGAGAAAAAAATGTTTTGGGAATCTTTTTACCGCGATTGTATTTTCAGAAGAGACCTGCAGGGGGAGCTCTGTCGCTGAAGTTAATTCTGCTTTACGATAAATCCAGCTTCAGCTAAGAGACATTAGATTTGTTTGGGGGCATTTGCGCGCCCTCTGGTGGCGCAGTAGTGTATTGCAAGTATATGTAAGGCGGAAAACATTAGTCAAAATATCTTAACTCGCATTAGATGGACGTACACCCTTACACATTTATAACATACGTAGCATAAAAAGTATTACATTTGCACACTTATATAAACAGACAAACTTGCTAAAGTGCCTTGCCAAGGACACAACAGCAATGTGTACTTCTCAGAGCGGAGACATGAGTGGCAACCAAGCCCGATATATCTAACCAAATAACAAGAATTACTTAAAACATTCATTTTTGAACTCTGACAAGCAATTATTACACCGAGCGTAGCGATAAAAAGCTCTGGCATTAAGCAGCAGCCTCCACCTGAGTCGGGGTGAGCCTGGAGTGCTCTTAAATCCAATCAGAGCGGACAGCGTTGGCAACAAAACAAGGTCAACATTTAGCATGTATCCAACCCACAGTGGCCCGGCACGTACTCCCAAGTCCACCTCATCTTTATGCATGAACCGTCACAACCAGGACCTCCGCAACGTCTCCGCTGTCGTAATTAAAAGCCCGAAACATGTATATTGCATAATGTGTGAATACAACATGCTAAGAGTGGTTAATAATTCACTTTGTAGTTTGTGATGAATTAATCAGGAGCGGCCTTGGCACAGCTCCGTGGCTCTCTTACATGTGCGCAGGGGCGAGGGTTGCGCTTGTGTAACGCTGCTGTTTTCTGCTGTGATTTGGACTGGGCCAGATTTAGCGAAAGGTTGAGTCGAGTCGATGAATAAGCGCAAAGATCTGAGGCGGTGAGTTGTTGGTTTGACCCTGTCCGGTATTTCATTATTTCTGATAGCCAGTCCAATTTAGTTGAGGAATTAACGATAGAGACTGTTCCGTACACAGGTTTTATTAGACATGACAGACGACAAATGGAAAACAACGGTGAAGAATAATGTGAGAGATTCAGCAAATTGTAAGAGCCAAGGTTTCTCATGACACTAAAGTAGACATGTCCAAACTCAGGCCCGGGGGCCAAATACGACCCTCAGACCAATTTTTCTTGGCCCTTAGGCTTCCTGGTGAATTGGCCCACATTGTCCTGTTAAGTACTATTTACAGCACATTTCAGATTTTCTACAATTCCAATCTAAATAACTAACATTTTGGTGCGATACAGACCTGATATTAAGGCACTGAGACTGAATGTAGATGTTGCGGCGCTTAAAACATCAGATAAATGCAGCTTTTTTCAACGTTTCACGATTGATTTGTGGCCCTCCGCTTGGTCTCTATTTCAATATGTGGCCCTCGATGGAAAAAGTTTGGACACTCCTGCACTAAAGCCAGCAAAGTAGCAATTTTTGACTTCCTGTGTCCCTGTAAAGTACCTGTATCATGACTTTCTTACGGTTTCTTATGCTTAGTTTAGTCAAATTTAATAAACGCAGATAATGAAAGTGGTGAGAAAATGTACACCTAAGCCTGCTTTATGAACAAGAAGTGCCTAAAATGATTAGCGGCGTCGAGAGCGGTACTGAGCTTGGGGTAGAGATGTTGCTCCTCAAAATCGAGAGGAGTAACTGAGAGGGTTATATTTTGAGCAGGTTACTAACAGACTACAGTCACACCAACTACGATGTACTGCGGTGTATATGTGACTAATACACAGCACCAAGAATCCTCGTCTAAATACCAATAAAATGTTCCAGGTTGCTGCGGAGTCGGATACTGGACCAATCACTGGGCAGCATTGTGATTTGGACGGTAGACAAAGATGAGGCGTACGAAGCAAACCGAAACAGACACGGCCACGCTGCTGGAAGTATTTCTGCCAAAACGTGCAGAGGGAAGCGCTTTGTACATTTTTGGATAGAAAAGATGCTTATTCTCCAAACTGGATTTAACAAAAGTTTGATTTTTCTGCCTATTTCAAGACAATTTGCCCAATCGTTGTGAAGTATTTGTTTAAATGTTCCACCTTTTTCCAGTCATTGAGAGCCATGCAAACTTGGTAATGTGTAGAAACCAACATATCGGCCAGATTTTCATGCATGGTCCCTGAATGAAAGTGTCCAGACTCAAGGGTATAGTCTTGTCAACTAAGACAGCTGTTTGAAAGAGCCGGTTAAAAGTGGAAGACGGATGAATGACCGGATAAAACCTCCCGATTCAACCTGAAAGAGGAGAACAAAAGTGCTGGAGGACACAGGCCGTCACAAATGTACAAAGTGCATGTGTGAGCGCTGACAGCTGACTCTGACAGCTCCGTACACGCTGGTCCGAGCCCTTACAAATCAGCTTGTTAGCAGCGGTCAGAGGCCAGCGCGAGATCTATGAGTAAATCATGAGTAGAGCCAGAACACGCAGCTGGACGGTCTGGCCCCGAGCCCTCAGAACGTTCATCCCATTAGCTCATTAAGAGGAGCTGATGGACACATGCGGAGTGACTCATGGTGTCACTGTCACGCAGGCCTCACGGTGAGCTGTTGTGGAAAAGGCACTTCCTCTAAATGAAATGATCAACAGTCTCTTGAGGGTGTTTACTGTATTGCCTAATGAAAGAGGCACAACAGAGAAGTGACATCTAGCGGTGAAGCCCAGAGAGTGTGAAGAAGCGGACAGAGAACCAGCAGATGTTCTTCAGCGGAGCCAGCAGGACCTGAGTCAACACGACAGACTTTGGATGAATCTGGTCTCTGCTTTGTGGGTGTGTAACGGTGTCTGGGCCGTTGCCTTTCTGGTCACTGATGTCACTCTTGGATAATAACAGGCCCGAATTTGGCTTCGTAACTCATCGTTAAGTGAGTCTGACGTGTCTCATTGTGGATTGGTGACAACTCAAACCAAATTACGACAAAGACTAATTTTGTTTTCAATAATGTTAGTTGTGACACTTTCTTCACACTGATTTATTCTTGATTGTCAAGTTTCACTGATCCCATGAGTTTGAGTCTATTATATAGCAGTATTTCCCATTTGGCCACCAATTACATATTACCTTTTAAGATGGTATTTTAACGACATAAAGACAATGCTTTGTCTGTCATATGACACCAGTGCTCTTAAGTACCTGTAGCATTTTTACCTTATTAAACATCTTTGTACATCCGTGTGGTGGTTGCAAATGTATTTTTGGGGCGTTTGAAACTCCCACCATCGCCCCCTGCTGTCTCGGGGTGGAAAAACAGCTGCAACATTTGCTCACACCAGTCCGAAGACAGCTCTCCTGAGAAACACTGGCTCTTTTTTTAATCTCTCTTCTATTTACCAACGAGAAAGGTTTTTGTTTGTAATTGTATTTCCTTATTTCTATAAAAAAGAAGCAGAAAAAAGAAGCTTTTGCGTCTTTTCACAAGAGCTGCAGGGGGAGTTTTGTCACTGAAGTTACTTAGCTCTGCTTTAAGCTTGGCATCTCATGTTTTAGAACTAAAAACAAATTGTTTATAAAAAACTAAATTAACATCTACAATGAGTGTGGCAATGAATTAAGGACTTTAAAACAAAAGAAGATTCTCAGACAAGTGATGTCAATTACCGAAAAACATCACTTATCGAGGAGATTCGGCAGGGAGAAAGGATTCTCTAACCAGCATTCCTCAAAAGCATGAATGAAGCTAAATGCAACTCCAGGTATGTTATTGATGACGGAACAATTAACAAAAAAAAGTTAATTTTGCATAATATTTGTCCTTTAAAAGCTCTTTATTCTTATTTGCATAGAGTGTCTCCTGTAAGTTTGAGATCCATAAGAAGTCAATCTCAAAACATCAACATTACATCTGAATAAATTATAGAACGGAGGTCAATTTCACTGTTATAGATTAGATTAGTTTACAGTTTCTAAATTCATTAACTACATTGTGTCTTAATGAGCACGTATTTTCATTGTGTCTTCCCTGTGACACACAAAGGGCTGTGATTCAGACAGGCGAGATCTAAAAGTAAAACCTGGAGCTATAGTTAACACCTTTTTGATGCACCTTCTCTCGCTTCTTCGCCTTTGTAATGAACCTTTACACCGTCCAAGAGCAGAACTCTACAGGTTTCTTCCGTGGTCTTCCTCTCACCTCGGATCTGCACCAGCAAAGCAGAGCGGTGCAGTGGTGAAACATTAGCATTCCTGACTGTTAGCGCAGCATAATAGGCCCTGCGTCTGTGTGAATCAAAGTGCGATCTGCCGGAGTCTGTGGTTAAAGTGTCAGGACTGAAGGGATAAAAAGGTGGACCCGGCACTCAAAAGTAAAAAAGCTGCACAGATGAGATAATTAGACAAAGGCTCATTATACAGACACATGCTACTGATATAAAAGCGGGTAGAGAGCAAATGACGAATGGTGGAAGCTACTTTTTATGGCAGTTTTTAGTTATATGCTTAGGTTCTGCACTTCCAAATGAATATTTAGATTTTGGTTTTAAAAAATATCTTAAATGAATGGAGCCACCTGTGAAAGTAACTGAGTTTTCCCATCACTGGACCTCAAAATATAAAATGTCACAGGCACATCAAGAGATAATTTATGAGTATAGATGCTGTATAGAAGAATGCTTACGATTTACATTTCAATTCTTGATATGCAATGTGTGTTCGTTATTGAAGATACTGACAAACAGAATTAGTTAATTATAAACTCTTTGCAGAATCAGTTCACAACTATTTACCACAATCAATTTATAAGTGCTTTCCAAAGCATTAGTTTTGCCGTCACAGTAACAACTGACGTGCTAACGGTGAACTTCCTGTTTCACGAAGTATAAACCACTCTATAATTAGCTGCAGGCAACACACATTGGTCTCATTTTGACCCTAACAGCTGCTTTAACAATACATCTGAGCTGGGGCAAAACAGATTTTACTTTATTACATGAAAAGAAATCGGCTACAGCCCCCTTTAACTTGTGTCTGCTTGTCTCCGTGGAGATAGATAGGTTAAATGCCATACCATTGAACATTTCAGACCAAAAAATCCCTCCACTGAGACAAGCTGGTGGCTGACCTTGCACCAGAAAAGTTAGATAATGCACCTTTAAATATTGTTCATATTTTAAATCAAAACAAACAGAAATATTGATAGAAAAAGCTGGATTTTGAGCTTTTCAACTTCCACCCAGAAGTCATTTGACTTGACTTGAAGATCCTGATTTGAGAATCTATAATGTATACTCTCCTGAGCTCCATTAGTCCTATCTGAATCTTGACCTGTTCTTGTTTACTCGGTTGTTTGTTTGTTTTTTGTTTCCTTCCATCCTTTTTTCTTTTTTTCCAGACAATCTCTCCCTCACAGTTTTGGGTGGTTATATCTCTCTTAGACACTCTCCTTCAAAGCTGTAAAGTATGTGTTTAGCATCTGAGCTCTGCCTTGGTCTGATGAGGCTGTTGTAAACAGAAGGTAGATTGTATCTCAGCACTAAGTCTGTTCAAAGTTTGTTCAAAGTCTGTTCAAAGAAGGATTTTCTATTGTTACAAAAAATAGCCTCCTTCACAACCTTTTCAAACAAAACCAATAATAAACACGTGCCACCTTTCTTGACTTGTAGTACAATGAAACACGTGAAGAATTCAAAGAGTGGCTTTACGTAATCTTAAATAAGAGTATAAAAGCGCATTAAGGTTTTCATGTGCGTGACAAGCATAAAACAGAGAAAACCAGCCTTGAGCAGAGGAGGTGGAGCAGCTGTTTGGTGTCTGCTTGGTTTCCTTGGGCTTCTTGTGTACTTGTGGCTGTAATAATAATCTGATGTACTTCCTGCAGCTCTGCCCCACTCTTCACCTGAGCGCAGAGGTCTTGAGTGCTGCCGACACTTCACAAAGCTCCCGGAGATACGCAAACAAACAAACATGGCGCGGCACTGAACATAACAGAAAAACATAGCACAGCAGGCAGTGTGATTACTCCACCGCACACACTCCAGACACTGCAGGCACAATATCACAACACATTCAAGGAGTCTGTGTGGACTGGGGCCTCTTTAAAAATGCACACGGCCCCATTTGTTTTTAGCACCAAAACTAGACAATGTCTGAGATGGTAAGTTCTCCACAAGCAGCAAAGTTACTCTAAGCCAGAGGTGTCCAAACTTTATTTCACTAAAGGCTGCATACTGTAACACACACAAAGCAGAGGGCCACAGAACAGGGGTCAATATGAGGTTTGGAACATTAAGGGTATCTAACAGCACAATGCTGGATACTTAGGTTATGATAGTAGAATTTGTCACCATGTGCAGTAAAAGTACTACATCTACATCAATTCACCCTGGCCAGAGTTTGGACACCCCAGCTCCCTGTGCTAACTAGAGCTAGTTACCTCAAAACCGCATGAAACTGTACCTAAGCAACTTTTACTTTATGATATCTGTACACAAACACTGTTTATTTATTTATAATGTATATATTTTATTATTTTTTTCTATGCTGCAGTAATCATTGTCTGGTACAAGATTTTTTTTTCTTTTTTTCATAATCCCAGTAAGAACTGACTAATAGCGCTCTGCACTGCTGTCTCATCAGGAACCAGACATTTAAGTGTTTTTTATGTTTGACGGTAACTTTTTTCTTGTACTACAGATACCTCAATGGTTTAGACCACAGAGGTATTTTAAAGGAGCACTATGTAACTTTACAAGGGGGAGGCGCCTGCCATCTGCTTGTCTAGATGGAGATAATGCTTTGCCGGGAATGTTCCACAGTATGACATTGAACTCTATCTTTAACGATTTTTTTTTATTACATGTAATTAATATTTAAAAAAACCAACAACAACAACTGTATCTTGACCAGATCATTGTCTGAAATACATTCCTACATTTTAGTTTTTTAATTGTAAAGTTTCATGTTTGTGGCATTGTGAGACATGGCAAAACCTACAGTAAACTACTTCCGGATTATTCCCTGCTTTTTCTGCATTTATTTTGTATTTCTTTTAAATGTAATGCGTGGGGTTTAGCTAATGAAAGATGCATTATGCACTGGAAATAGAATCTTTTCAATCTTAACAGGAAACAGCTGATGCTAACGTGTGCTAGCTTTGTTTGGCCAAGTTTGTTGGCTCAGCAAATATCAGCACTGGAAATACAGCAGTTTAAGATCAAGTCAGCTTATGGTAAGAAATGATTTGTTTTTGCTTAGATCTGATTTGTGCCGTCTTGTTTCCAATGGGGCGGGACGGTTTACTTAAAACAGAAGAGTTGGACTGTACCGATGCTCCAAAGTGAACCAATGGAATCGTGGCTATAGTGCAACTTTAACTTTCCCCGACTCCTTGTGTTCTTAAAGAATAAACAAACTATAAGAACTAATATTGTCATCATGACGCAACCTGATTAATGTTGAAGACAAGTTGAGTTAAGCTCTGAAAGTGTTAAAGCCTAATGTAGGTGTGTGGACCTTCAATCAGAATCGTAAAACCGTGCGTAGCTTAATTTGGTCGATATCGTGAACAGTCCTGAAGCCCTTTCTAGCTTAAACCCTCAGTTCTCCTCAGTCGTCGTGTGAAAGCGAAACAAAAGCCTACATCGTGTACATTTCTGAGGTGCAAACACGTTATGTAAAGCAGCAGAGAGGCCAGACTAAACCAGGTATAACGGGTGTGAATGAGCCCTTGAAACGCAGCCCCACTCACGTCGGCGAACGTCAAATCAATCACTGGCTGCGCTCATGTCTTCTGAGGTGAAAGCAGCAGCTGGAGGTGTTCTGCTTTCAAATGTGCTCAGCGTGGAACAAAAGCGGGCCTTATTTTCAGCTTCCAGGAGACACGGAAACCCAATCATTCACACAAACCCGCGCAGTAACAGGCTTTAAAAGGAGCCTTCCAGGGCACCGGTCTATATACGCTTCAGACTGCGCACTTTCACGGGCCTGAAGCGATGCGGCGATTGGCGTTTCGATCTGGCTTTTTTTTTGGGCCGTGGAACGAGAGAGACTTCCTGCTGCAGAATTCAGGTCAGGACCAAATGATGTCCCAACGGTCGGAGGATTAAATGAAGAGGTTGTTAGCGAGGTTTGGCGTCAGCAAAATATGCGAGGTGCAAGTGGGGCAGAAGGCGCACTGTTTTTCATCGGTGTATAGTACAGTAAGAGAGGGAAATCTGATCTTTAGAATGTTACTTTTGAAGACTTGTCATCTTGTATTTGAGGATGTTAAAATCTTTGTCAAAATAACTGTGCAAAGACGAGAAAACTTGGTTAACGTAGCAGAAAACAAAACAAACAAGATAATCAGATTACCCAATAATAAGATCTGTGTGTTTACAATGCTCAAGTGAAATCTGATCATCAAAACCTCCTGGTGACATGTGTCTGTTAATCAAACAATGAAGTTTTAGAGAAACTGTTGAATTTGGAAGACAAATTTCACTCTTTACACATGCACCAAAATCTGATTATTATCTGATTTCTGGACCTCTGGAGTCTATATGACAGATTGTCATGTTTCTCTTATACTGACTTGGTTTGGTGGGAGGGCACCTGTGTTAAATATTTATCATAGTTTGTGAAGTTGCAGTTTGTGAAGAAAATCTAAAAAATAAAAGTTTAAAATACAGGAAGTAGTGCAGAATCTCTCCACCCATGTCATATAGGTGTAATTATAGTATAATTATTTGTCAAATCATAACCATTGTGTAATTTATATGGGTTTTGGCCCTTGTTTTCAAAATGGTTGCTAGGTAACAGCTGTGGAATTACCTCCACCTATGACCAACCAGGAAGTAACATTATAGACTTTACAAAAACTGTCAAACTGGAGACAAACAGGAAAAACGCTTTGTAAAATCTTAAATATAATCATCTTCACTACGTTTTAGTGAATTGTGACATCTAACCTGTCATATAGGCTTTAAAGATTATTTAAATGACATGCAAAACTGCAAATTATGATCAGGATCAGGAGCAGCATCATGATAAGAAATAAGTCAGTTTAGTTGTTTAATATACACATAATATACTATTTTATTTCTTTATTTTGTCACATTAGTTGGCTTACCTTTTTTTTTTTTTTTTGCTGTTGAAACTTGCTCAGGTGTGAACAATCAGAATAAAATCAGATTACCCACATCAGATGTAACGGTTGACGTGATATTTCAATCATCTGATAACTCCAGAAATCAGATAATGTGAAGTAAACATAGCCACGGATTAGAATGGTTCAGTTTGTCGGGGTTAAATGAATTGTTTATTGCCGTGTTTTTAACCAAACGACAAGGTGAGAGAGACCGGAATTTTATATGGGAAAAATGAGACCAAAATTGATTTAAAGGGGACGTATCATCTTTTTTTTTCAGGTGCTTATTATTGAACTATAACATAAGTGGATCATCATTTTACACTTTGTTCACTGTAAACCGCAATATTGAGCTAAAACATCTTCATAATAGAAACCGGTCCATTCACTTCCTGTTCAAAACTGCAGAACTTTATTTTTGAAACGTGGATAAGTGACATTTTCAAACTCTATGTGTATTTGGAGTTTTATTTTATTTTTATTTTTTTTCAAATAATCACAACTAAGTGCAGAGATGTGGGCGGGGACAGGGGATAGGCGCAAACAGCAATTTTCTGAGCACTCGAGCCTCAATTGCAGGACAATACAGGATTACTCAAACATACAGCGATCAATCAAAATACAACTCTGAATAAACTAAAGATGACAAAACGCCGCTGTAACAAGATTTAAAGCTCGTTAAAGTAAATTTTGCGTAATATAAACAGCTTAAAGACAAAGAGAGGCAGCTAATATTGGACGGACAGTGACGCCTCAGCAGGACACTCTGCCAGCTGCTGCTATTGCAACTCAATGTCATCTTTTACGGCCGCACATAAACCTTTACGAGAAACTGTCTTATGATAACGGCTCGTTTCAAATTCTATTCCCTTTATGGGCTGGAGAGGGGACGGTTGAGAGCGTTTTGACGGGCTTTATGGCGCTACAGTGGACTCACCTTGTTCCCTAAGGCTTTCTTGGGCGGGAAGTTGAAGGTGTCCACTTGAGGAAACTGTGCTCGCAGGAGGTTGTGCAGCTCTCGGAACTCTGTGTAGCGTCTGTACACGTTCCACTCGTTGTCAAGGATACGGATGTAAACCTGCGGAGGCACAGAGCATGCACGGTGAGCAAAGGAACGATGAGAAGAGACCGAATTGTATTTAATTAAAATATTTATAGCAACACTGTGGCTTGTATGAGTGTTGTACATCTTATATTACAGCATGAGTGAACGGTGAATGTTAATATACTGGTGTTTTAATGATAAAAATATCAAACTCAATGTTGATACTCAGAAAAAGGCATAAAAATGTATACAGATTTGGATACTACACACTGAATACAGACAGACACACAATAATATTACCATGTGGTCTGATCGTAATTCTTAAAAAAAAAAAGTATTCGACAGAGTGCAAATGTATTTAATTTTAAAATGTATTTACTATTTAAGTAAAAAAGAAAAAACTCTGTATCAATACAAAGTGAGTAATACGTTTTAGTTTCTGATTTAGCACATTTCTGCTGGAGAGCCAAAAAATCTTCAGATTATTGTTCTCTTTTGCCATTATCACCAGCTCCAACTCTCAATGCCAAGAATGCACTGAATTAAAACAACTCAGATCATACATCACACTGGGTATGAAACTCTAAAGCTAAATGCTGTACCCATAGAATGATGTATTCAACACGTCACAATAATTCATTGGCTCCTGACGATTGGAACATGTCTTTGTCCCCCTGCAATTGTACAGAAATGACCAACATGATGCTCCACAAGAATAAAAAAAGGAAAGGTTGACTACAATCAAGGCAACTGTTGTGACCTGTGACAGTGACCTGCTCACGGCCTGACCACCAGGGGGCTCAGACAGCAGCTGAACAGTGATCAATACCAAATACCGTGCTAAAATATTGATGCTGACATTTCTCCAAAAACTTACTTTTTTGTAATACATTATTTATATTTTAGGTTTTCTGCACATATGTATTTAGTGGCCAAGATAAAATTGTTCATAGTCGAGGATTTTGTTTAGTTTATTTGGGAGTAGGCTGAAGCCATTTCGTTCACAGCTGCCTGATAACTGCAGGCAACTTTGAAGGCAGAACAATTCCTTATTCCCCACAATGTCAATGCGTCATAACTACAGGCTGTGACTGGACCTGTCCACACAAAGGCACACGAACACAGCGGCATGTGTGTGCCTTTCCATGGATATGTTTTTTCATTCATTAATTCATCTATCGATTAACCAACCAATCAACCAATTAATAAATACATCAGTCAATTAATTAATCAATGAATTAACCAAGCAACCAACCAACCAACCAACCATTATTATTCTTTTTCTTTCTTTCTTTTTTTCAAGTTTATTGTATTTAATATTATATCTTCATAATAAATGGTTTATTTAATTCCTTGATCAATCTATCAACCAAAAACATGAAACAAATAATCAAACATTAATCATTGCTCAATAATTATTTCTGAGCGGCAAGTGCAAGGTGCTTAAGTCAACCTTCTAAAGCATATTTCTTATATAAATCCTCATTATATTGTTTTTTTTTAATTGTTGTTGACTTGTTGCACTTTTCAAGTTGTCGTCCAGCTCATTCCATAATTTTACACCTCTGCGAGTGATACATTGGCTCTTTAGGGTGGTACGAACACTTTGTACTTTTAGATTTAGTTCTCCCCATAGATTATAATGCCCTTCTCTAGTAGCAAACATATTTTGGATGTTTCTAGATAATTTATTATTTCTGACCTTATATATTATTAATAAAGATTTTAATTTGACTAAGTCTTCAAGTATTAAAATGTGTGACTTGAGGAATAGTGTGTTAGTATAATCCCTATAACCAACATTAGGCACTATTCGCTTTTTTTTTTTTTCTTTTTTTTTCTTTTACATTTTATACAAAGGCAATAGTTGACTACCATAGGCATTTCCCCAGATCTCCGTGCAGTAGTTAATACAGGGTAGGATAAGAGAGCAGTAGAGGATGTGGAGGGCTTTCTGACCCAACAAATATCTAGCAATGGCCATTAACGCAATATTTTTTGCTATTTTTGAACAGATACTGGAAATTTGTGGTCTCCAGCTAAGATCAAACCCAGATATTTATACTGTTTTACATTTTCTACAATCACATTGTCATAAGGAAACAAACTTTACAATAACTACACTTATTTCTGCCTTAATAAAGCGTGAAATAAGACTTAATTCATAATTAACAAAAAGTTTATTAAGAATGATTCAGGCTTAGTAACACCTAAACTAATACTCTAACTCTAATGCTTAACCCTGAACCTGACCTTAATTAAATAGTTACTAAGCCTGAATCATGCTTAATAAACTACATGTTCAATATTAATTAAGTCTTTGCTCATGCTTTGTTAAGGCTAATTAAGGTGTAGTTATTATAAAGTGGTACCTAAACTTGTCCATCACGGTTTCAAGAAGAAGATCCAGGATGATCCGGTCAAGAGAAAGCGGTGGGGTCTGATTGGAGGGGCCCTTGTGATGTTTTGCTTGGGGCCCCAACTGGAACCATGTAGGCGAAGCAATATCATCATGTCCATGGAGACGAGCAAGTGGAGTTATAAAATGCACCTTTTAATTATAGCAGAAGAACAGACTGACTAACACACCGCAGCTTCATAAAAAGGCAATTTAAGATATGCAACTCCGTAATCCCGATTGTATTTTATAACGAGGCATCCTTGAATCGATCCGCCGTAATCTGCATGTGTGCCGTTAGAATAACCAACCCGTCTATCTATTTTCACTTACAGAGACCCGGAGAGGAGTGAAAACGCCTGTGTCTGGAGATGTGTCTTTGGTGCCACTATTTCCACGGCCCATTAGCCGCTTTATTCAGCCTCATGAAAGATATGGAGAGCGGGCCGAGGAGGAGCGATGAGCCTATTACCGAGAAGAGAAAAATAGAGCCGCCCCAGATTTTGAGAGAGAGTAATGTCTTTTCAAATTTGAGTTTTTGAATGGTAAACAGCATAGATTCAGGCATACGAGGCGTGCAATTTGGTTTGAGAAATAGATAATGGTGGCCAGAAAATATAGGAGAACCAGCAGAAGATTCTTTGAGAGTAGATAAAAGCTATTGAATCCAAGTGGTGTCGAACTGAAGCCTCGCTTTGGAGCTGGAGGGTCAGACGGAGTTGAGTGAACAAAAAAGGTTCACATTCCCACTGAGCGGGCCGGATCACTGCTGGGCTGAGCTGGACCAATGGAGCAAGAACTACCAAAGGGCATCTCCGTAACACCAGAACAGGCTCAGCTCCTCTTACACTTGTAGGATTCGTGGGCAACTGTAGGATTAGTTGACTCGGCTTTGCAATAAGTCTTTGGCTTTTTGGAAACTTTACATTTGGTGCACATTTTTCTATTAGATGTCCAAAACAAAGGATGTCTCAAGAATTTTTAACAAGATTACAGAATGCACACAGGTCATTGACATTAGTAGCTTAGAACTAATGATAAAAAGATATAGGTAAAAGACCCTAACAGTGTGAGTAAACAGAAAGCTGAATTCCATTAGGCGGTACCATTCCTCGAGTTAGCACTAATGCCCTTTTAATGGTAAAGCAAGATATCAAATGCTTTTAAACGTGCACTTTGTCACATTTCTATCACCTGCTTGCCTGTCAAGATCAGGGCTGTTCAACTTTATTTTACCCGAGGGCCAGATTTTTCAGATGGTTTAGTCCTTGTGGGAGGAAACGTGTCCAGTGCTTTTAAAACACAAAAAAACATGCAATACTAAAGTTTTAAACAACATCTGCAAAACTGAACCAGGACTAAATCAGGACTAAACCAGGCCTAAACAACGTCCTTACTAGGACTAAACCAGACTAAACCAGGTCTAAACCAGCTCTTAACTGTGTCTAAACCAGGTTTAAACTAGGACTCAACCAGGTCTAAACCAGATCTAAACCCGGACTACACCAAGTCTAAACCACAACTGAACCAAGACTAAACAAAGTCTCATACCAGGACTAAACCAGAACTAAACCAGGACTTAACCAGGACAAAACCACAACGAAGAGATCAAATATTGGGCCTGACTTGGCACAAGGGCCTTAAGTTAAGTAGCCCTGGCCTAGATTGTAAGACAGTATGGCACAACTAGTCCTGTCAAACCATTTAAAAATGTAATCTGATTGATGACACTTTGGAACTGTGATTAATCACATTAATCAGTGACCCTTTTTCAAGAGTCACCATTAAGTATCTATTTTGAAGTATTTTTGCACATATTCTTGTGAAAACATAAATAATTTAAATTCACAGTTCTAAATACATTATTTAAAAGCATGATTAATGAAGTCTAGACATTGCATTTCATGTTGAATCTGTGGCATGTTTCAGGTAAAGCTAGGCTACATGACCAAGCACAAGTTTAATGGATTAAGGGCCCTTCATACACTCACGGAACTATAGTTACACATAGGTAACTGACATTCATGGTGACAGATGGAGCTGCTGTTGGTCTGGTTTCTACAAGTGCTCTATGACAGTTTGGTGAATGTTTGGTCCAGTTAATGTGTTTTAGTGCTCACATGCGTGTTTTATTTTTGTCATGGAACAAACACGGTTCAACACATGAACATCGCCGTTCTGTGACGCGGTACAAAGCTGAACCACTCTCCGCCGCTCCACGCTCGTAAACATCAGCCGCTGAGTGATCTGCAGTCGTCTATGTGAGGATTATATGTGTAAAATGAACCTCCTGATTACAGCTGCCCCTTTTCCTTTCTCCTTTGCTCAGGTAAAGCCTCCTGCATAATCTAAAAGAGCGTGTTTGGTCAAATCAAACCAAGGGATTAATCTGCATCAATTTGTGATTAATACGTCAATTTTCTATGATTAATCACATGCATTAAAGCATTAACTTTGACAGCCTACATTAAAATCATCAGTTTCTATAGCAGTTACAGTTCTGACCTGAGCAATAAAACATGATTAAACAAATTCAAGATAGATGTTATGTTTCTATTTATTTATTTCACTACTGGTTTTGGTATTGATTGGTATCTGGGTATACTGAACTTTCTCTATATGCCATGTACTGTATTTGTGTTGACTTTTATTTTCCTTCTTGAGTTGTGTGTCGTCTGTGTAGCGCAGCAATTTGCGCTCTGGTTTCTTGGTAATTTCCTAGTGTGACATCATCATTAACAACCAGGAAGTAAAACTAAAAAACGAATAAAATAGCTAATCTGGGGTATAATTTGTAAAGCTTTGCAAAGACTTTAGCAGAATTTGAAATATATTTCTCTAAACTGCATTTTAGTTATATGAGTAGTCCAACATCAAACCAAAAAATACCACCCAACAATTGCAAGAAAGACACAACCTGTAAGCTAATAATGTCAACGATGTAAACTTTATCTGACCCTGAGTCTGTCTTCTTTTCTGTTGCTTCTCCTTTTACCAGCCCATCTTCTGTCAGCGCCAAACCTCCCAGCAGTCTCGGTTACCATAACAATGACATATGGCCGAAACAAGGAAAGTGACATTTTGGACAGCCATTAAGAGAAGACTGACAGCTGTGGCTTTGTTAGCTTCCCCCAAAAGTCCCATTCTTCAGATTTTTGTGCTCTGGCGGCCTGGTCCAGACGGCTGTAAACTTATCAAATAGTTCCACACATAATAAAAAGTCAACCAATTATGAAGTGTTTGAATAGACACTGAAAGTCAATTATGACAAAGGCATTTATGGAATGTTTTGCATGCAAATTGGAAAACTGAAAATGCAAACTGAAACATCAAAACAACTTCACTACTTTTTCAAATTTCTCTTTAGCAAAATGAATAACCGCCTCAATGATTGGCCAAACACTACAATGCAGTAGGGTTGTACGTTTAAAAATGTTTCTTTAACCGGTCGTTGGAGCCCTTCGCGGTCAATAATTGGCTATTTTTACTGAACGAGTTATTTTAGACGTCGGTGCATTACGAGAGGAAACGCAGAGCCGTGACACAACCAGGTATTTAAACAGAGCACAACAGACTGAATGAAAACTCCAATAAACGCTGTTTTGATGCATTGTTGTAGAGATTGTGCAGGTAAAAGATCGATAGTTTTCCATCGGAGGCAAAAAAGCAGTCTGTTTTCTCCACCAAAGTGAAATCCAAGTTAAATAATCCAGTGGTTCCCAACCTGTCTTATCTCGAGTACCCCTAAGCTTTGTCTAGCACTCTAGAGTACCCCTTAACTTGAGTTTCAGGCAAATAAATCGGTTTAAAAGTCACATATTGTCAGTTATTACTGTTATATTTTAGTTTTAATTATATTTACGGTCCACGATACTCCAAAAAGATACTACATTTACAAGAAGAAGAAGTACATTTCATCTTCTTTGAAAACCTGAAACCATTCTCAGTACCCCCTGGTAATTGCTGACGTACCGCTTGGGGTCCCTGTACCCCTGGTTGGGAAACACTGAAACAAACCATGCAATATAATATTAGTTCATAAATGCAGCAGGGTCTCGGGTTTGTGCTGTCTTTATGAGATAAGTTCACTACTTTGAATTGTGTATTACAACCTAATAAACAAGGCAGAATATGAAACGTGCCAGTTAACCGGGCAGCAGATATTCACTCGGTTAAGCGTTTAGTCCCGCTTAATCGGTTAACCATCCATACCCACAATGCACTTTTAATAACTTACTAGTCATGACAGTACATCTTTGTGTAATCTAACTAAGTTCCATGTTGACAAAAGGGTAAAAAAATCCAAAAATAATATCCAATAGTTTGGGAGTAAATTCTCTAGCCATCATTGAACTTCTGCTCACGAGCTTTTGCAAAACTTCTCCCATATGTTTGGCTTTTTGTCGAAGGTATGGGCTGTGTTTCTTGACTGAATGGTGAGAAAGTCAAGAGTAGAGTGACATCGCTGGATGACATGAGGGGGCAGACGAGGAGACTAATGGACCTGTCATCTGTGTACTTTCTGTCTGCCCTGCAAAGCTCTGGCTCAGTTTTCTGCAACTTTAGCACAATCCCTAACCTGTGTTATGGCTGCTCGCCCATTGAGATCTAAGACACTTGACCTACTAATCTGGAAGAGCGTGAACGAGAAGCTCAAGTGAAAGAGTCCAAACATGTACCATATTTGCCCCATATGGAAATGTCCTAATCACGTATAATAATGAATAACGCTTTTAACACGTTTAAAATTAAGTGCAAACTATAAATTCCGCTCATCATATGCATTTGCAAAGTCTTCCTGTTTACATTTTTTGTAGTGGTAATCTATTGAAAAACTGCATGGTGAAAAGCACCTATTAAATGTGGGCTATGGAATTTTTGCAGAGCCAAGAACGTCTTTAACACATTTTGAAATAATGTACAAAACAAGAAAACGGATTAACTCACAAAATCACTTTTGACATAAAATTTTCTCTTACGGCAACAACCTTTTGAATTCATCAGTATTTTGGATTAGGGTTTCATGGGCTTTAAAATATTGCAGTAAATTTGGTGTGCAATGTTGAAAATGGAGTTCCTCAAGGGTCAGATTTAGCACCGCTGAACTTCTTAAAATACAGACTAGCTCAAAAAGGTAAATACACTAGAAAATGAAACAAAATAAGACAGAATTAAAGTTAAAATCATACAATTATAGATAGAAAGAAACTACCCAGGTATAGGAATAAAGAAAACATAAAAGAAACAATAGTGCCTTTTTCATTTAACAAATTAAATTTCATATTTTTAATCATTTGCTCCAACTTAACTATGCAAAATATTAGTAATATAAATACATAAAAATAATGATAAAATAACAAAACTAAGCCACAACTAGAAAGAAAAGAGAAAAAACAAACAACACAAAGCTCTCAGGATTCATCACAGCAGGACATGTGATTACTTATTCTATGCGTTCCACAACAATGATCCAGGTCTGGCCTTCCATCTTTTATATGTTCAACCCCAACGCCCAACGCATTTAGATTTCTGACACTTTTCTGCTGTTTTCCCACTATGCAGATGCAAATTGCCTCACGGCTCTAACTTTTTCATTAACACGGATGACATTTTATGCAAAGTAAATCAACTAAAATAATATGAAAATAATGTTTTGTTTTGTATGAGACCATTAAATGTCTGAAGATGCTATCAGCGCTGTAGGATCAGTAATTTTCCCACATCAAAAAGCTTTTTGCATACGGCGGTATTAGGCTGACGAGCTTAATCCACTTGGCACACTTATTTATGGTAACGCATTAGCCTCTGCACACAGCTACGAGCTCCTTACTGATCAAATACTCTGTTATTATGCAGAGTTTTGGCTAAAGTGGAGCACTTTTGAGAACAGTGAGCTTTCATATGACCAGTGAACGCAGCCTTCAGTAGGGGACAGGTCCATAATCGTAAATTGTCAGAGGTTTAGGCATCTCTGTGATGGGTGCTGTTCTGGTAGAAGTGCTTCTGAGAAATCTGCCAAAAATAATAATAGTTTATCTGGATATTGAAATAAAAAGGAAAACCCAGGTAAATGTATCTATGTTTAAACATGACAAAAACTGCAGAAAAGGGTATTGTAAATGTAAACAATCAGAATTACTTGTATGACTTTACAAAAAGATTGTACAGCACAGTGTTAGTAGTGTGATGGTGACAGCAGCATGATTTCCTGTGTCTGTCAGAGGAGCAGCAACAGTCTGTCGCTGAACAAGTTCCTGCAGATGACCAGCAGCTAGTCCTGTTTTTAGACGACAGCCTCAGTGCGGGGTTCATATTAGGGCTGGAACAATATATAGGTTTGAAATTTATTGTCACACTGTTTTGTTGTACTGTGCTTTAATGTTCCATGCACTTTTGTTTGTGACAAAGTTGAAAAACAAGCCAGTGCTGCCATCAGTTTAGTTAATAGCAGCTTTAGTTTTGATTGATTTGCACATTCAGACTGATTTACAATTAGTTTTTAACGTTTGGAAACCTGACCTGTGCATTCTATTTAATAACTGCAGGGCAAATTTGTGCAGTTTCTAATAATGTTGATCCACAGTATAATGTACTGTATTGCAATGAAAATCTACTACTGTTTTTTTAATTTCAATACTACTAATATTGAATCACAATACATTGTGTATTGAAATGTACTGAAATCGCAATATACATTGTACCGCGATCTATGATTGTATTGTATCGTGACAAAAATGTCATGTCCCAGGTCCCAGGCCTACTTTACGGTGACAAAAGAAAACCAGAAATGCATTATAGTTTGCTCAATGAAAAAAAAACACATGAAGCTGACATCCTCCATGAGTGAAGTGGAAATCAATGTTCTCTTTATTATGAACAAAAAGGAATTGTAAAGTCACAAATATAAAGCTGCATTGAGACTATGCGCAGTCTTAAGTGTGTGTTTTTTTTTTTTTTTTGAGAGGTATGTCTACCTCTCAATTATTGATTATTTATAACCTCAACAATGCTAATGGGACTTCAAGTGCTGCTCTGATGAGATACGCTGCCGTCATTCACCAGTCAATGCAATCAGCCGTGATGACTCATGAGCACTACAGAAATAAACAGCACATTCTTCCAAAGGAGGAAAATGTAGCTTACCCTTTAGAATACATATTATGACTCGCTTCAGACAATGGCTTGTTGATCATTTCAAAGTGTCTATAAGGTGTACGCAAGACAATTGTTTCTGATTTCTCAAGTTGTACGAGACAAGTGTATTTAATAATGACGTTTTTGAGTTTACTTCATAGACTGTACAGTATATTGAAGTGGACCGAGCTAACCCGCTAGCTGCTGCGTTCCAAATAGGGAGAGAGCATGGGCGCAAATTGGCTTCTTCATGTCTGGCTCCTTTTCACTTTCTTTTGAAACGCTGTGCCTCTTTTTTTGTAACTTCTGCTGTGAACCTCGTCATTCTGGACTTAAAATGTTCGTGATTTACGTGACCCGAGTGTCTTTATTTTACTTTCGTCTTTCTAAATCAAGATATGAACAATAATAATCGACCAGCCAGGTGCCTTCTTTCGTCGAGGTCCGCATTGACACCACGGTTCTACAACCTCGCTCCTGACTGACTCTGTGGTTGCCATGGAACGTACACTTGGATTTCCAAATATGAAACTGTTCTCCACATTAGTCGCTATAACTGCTAGCTAGTAAGATTAATTGTAATCGAAACGCAACTTGAATGGACGCTATTAGCAAATTACAACGGCTGCAAGTTTTGAAGCGCCACAATTTCCTCCACAAACAACAAAATCTCCCGTCTTATTCTGCATAAAAACTGCTAACGCTGTAGCTTACCTCTGTACAAACATACATACAATCATTTTTAAACCTTTCCGTCAATTCTCCTGTGGACATTCAACAGAATCCTTTTATTAAAACATAAATCGCAATCACAATACTTGTCAGAAAAAACGCAATAAGATATTTTTCCCAAACCATGCGGCTCTACTGCTAGCCAGAATTTGCGTCATTTGGCTGGACCCGAGAAATATGGCGTCCCTACATTCAGTTCTAAATACAGTCCTTGCAAAGTAGTTGAAACAATTGTTAAGATCCCGCTTCAAGACTTATTTTAGTATTTCAATTAATAAACTTTAACCATTATTGACATGCCATATCTTTACTACGGACAAACAAAATTAATCACCAGGAAGTTTCACGGTAACCTTTTCATTTGACGTATCTACTCTCCTTTATGGATCTAATATAACAAAAAGCCATTCGATGTGACTAAAGATTTGAAGATGAGAAGTGACATTTAAGACTTGAAAATATCGAGCACAAACTGTAAAACAGAGCAACAAAGGTCCAATAAAAAGGGAATCAACTGTACTTTTCCGCTGCGAGACAATTCATTCCCACGATCAATGCTTGCTGACAGCTCCCGGTGCGCGACCAATCATAAAAGCTTAGCCCGCCCTCTCCTTACGGCCATAGCGTTCATTTATTTATTAGCTTGCCCATTAGCGACACCTTAGCATGCGAGCTTCTTTAGTCGACGTCTATTGCAATGCATGATTTAAAGTTTCCATAAGTAGCCGATTTGAAGTTTGAAAACATGCACAAAGTAAGCCATTGCCGTCGCTGCACACTTATCCACGGGAAAAGTCACAGCATGGCAGCTACCTAAGTGTGAGGGGGGGGGAAATATCTTGGTGTGAAATAACTTCAGAAAGAAAGATCTCACACAGGAAGCCATAATTACTCCTTTTTCTTTGCTTGACATTTAGCTTGATCTTTAGCCTGAGGGTATTCCAACGAGCCAGGTGGAAACTCGAAATAGCACCGTGCTCCTGAAAAGATGGAAATTGGTACGAAATGCAAATGATAAGGGTTCCTGTATCTGCGGCGGTAAAGACTTTGGCCTGTTGATCCTTGCGCAGACAGCCTGGGTAATGGTGAAAGAGGAAAGCTGTGGCGAAAACCATTCTCGACTCGACAGGAGGGACGCGTGCCGAGACCTGAGCTCTTCCTAACAGCGGGGGGAGTGTGTGCGACCGCGGCGTGCAGGCACAGAACGGTCTTTTCTGGGCGAGCTGTAATTTTGTTACATGACTGGGATTTGTGCATGTTCTAGAAGTCAAAACTCTGTGGGGAGCCTCTTTTATTCCCCAACATGGTGGTTCAAACTTCAGAACAGTGTTGTGTATGAAATCATCCACTTTTTTTAGGTGAACCTTTCATTTTATTTGCACCTCAAACATCTAATTTGAACGATTTCATGGTACTGTTAGTAAGTCATTTCAGCATAATCTAATAATCCACTAATATCAACAGAAGGAGAAATGCACCGAATCCAGGTATTCTCTATGAAAATATGAGGGAAACTCATCTTATCTTGTCTTATGTGAGTTTTTTTTTACTGGTTTAGTTAGGTAGTACTAGTTTAGACCTGGTTTGGTCTGGTTTAATCCTTGTTTAATCCAGCTTCAGACCTGGTTTGATTCTGGGTTAGTCCTGGTTCCAATTGGAACTAGTCTAATAGTTTAATTCTGGGTCAGTATTGGATTGGCTATTTTCTAAAGCAATGTTTGTGTATTTCATTTTTCACTAACTCTAATACAGCATACGTTTTTTTGTTTTTTTTTATTGAATTAACTCAATTTACTGTGACAGATCTAGTGTTGGGAATATTTTATGGATGAATTAAGTTGAATAGCCCTGACCTAGGGGGTCAGAGTCAAGATGATGGATGTTTATTTGGACAATAAACTGGACAGGGGTAAGAATGTGGACGCCGTCAACAAGAAGGGCCAGAGTCGTCTCTACTTTCTGAGACTGCTGAGGTGCTGCTGGGGTCTGCTGAGCTATGTTGGGCTCTGCTGGAGTCTGCTGAGGTCTGCTGTGGTCTGCTGAGGTCTGCTGTGGTCTGCTGAGGTCTGCTGTGGTCTGCTGAGGTCTGCTGAGGTCTGCTGTGGTCTGCTGAGGTCTGCTGTGGTCTGCTGCGGTCTGCTGCGGTCTGCTGAGGTCTGCTGCGGTCTGCTGTGGTCTGCTGGGTTCTGATGCGGTCTACTGAGGTCTGCTGTGGTCTGCTGAGGTCTGCTGTGGTCTGCTGAGGTCTGCTGTGGTCTGCTGGGTTCTGATGCGGTCTACTGAGGTCTGCTGTGGTCTACTGAGGTCTGCTGTGGTCTACTGACGTCTACTGCAGTCTGCTGAGGTCTGCTGGGGTCTGCTGTGGTCTGCTGAGGTCTGCTGAGGTCTACTGAGGTCTGCTGAGGTCTGCAGGGGTATGTTGGGGTCTGCTGGGGTCTACTGGGCATTGTTGGGGTTAGGATTCTTCTTAAAGATAATAAATTAGGAGATATATTTCATGTGTGTATACACGCCCTTCCTTTTGTCCCACACATAGGACCGCCAAGCAACAGGAGACGTGGCCAGTCTGGATGAACTACCAGGTTTGTCAGGCTGACCGCGCCTTGGGAAATAACATCGGCTGATAAGTGAGATCTCCTATTAAGTTAACGAGAGTCAATCTTCAATGGGCATTTAGCCTATAACAAGAAGATTTTGTGTATTTTCTTTCTTACAGATAGTTCTCTTAACAATTCTTTTGATAACTTTATCGTTCTGCTGATCTGTAACAAAAATAATTTCCCTTTGGGGGTCAATAAAAGTAATTCAGATTCTCATCACTTAATTTACTATAACTACTTACAGCTGCCAGGAAGAGAGAATCTTTTGACTCATTAAATATGCATTATGTAAATTTTCTGGTGTTTGCAACTTGATTGTGTCCACGGAGAAAGATATGCTTAATGCCATACTGTGGAACATTCCAGACAAAGCAGGAGACCATGAAGTGGCAGATAATACTCAGATACTGATTGCTATTAAAACCAAACCAAAAACTACTAATCTAAGAATCTGTGAAGAAGAAGAAGAACCACAAAAAAAACCCCCACAAAAATAGGGCATCATTGAATTTTCCTGACTAGTTTGACAATTCATCTATAGATAAACACCGTATGGTATTATCAAAAAAGTTGTTCCTTTACAAACTCAATTAAGAGAACATGAAGAAAAGAATGAATGCGTTCTGATGAGTAAGATCCCTTCAAAGCAGAGTGGTCTTCAAGTGACTTTTGAGTGGATCAGTGATGGAGTCTTCACAAATCCTGCACTTTTGTGAGCCACTTGTGCTGATTATAAAAGGACAATGAGAAGACAGAAAGAGCATAAAGAGGAAGAACAACAGCAGACTACTCCATGTTGCTATAAAAAGATAGAAAAGAATAACGCCGTCTGGTCTCTCTCTACATTCGGCCAATTAGGCAGAAAATAGAATCCAACTTGAAAGTTTGCAAAGAGATTAGGAGAACGTCATGTGACTCCAAAAACCCATGTCCTTGTTTGGTAAACCTTAGAAATTTTTGGATTTTACAATAGAAAGTCAGCGCACAGCAAGTTTGTTTACTATTTAAAAAGAATTAGTAAGAATAATCCTCCAAACCCTGCCGCGATAAGCACCAAAGATGTCTCCTTAATCCCAGATAACAGTGCTCAGATTACTGCTCCACTGATCAGAGCCCCGTTCTCACAAAGTCTGATGCAAAACCCCACAAGACTTCACAACAAACTCACAGCTCGCACACTGATTATATTTTAAAAAGACACATATTGTGCATTGGTTGTTATGTTATTGGTCTTTAAACTCGCTCTTAAGTACTTCTGCTTTGGTATATCATGTTTTAGAATTCAAAATAATGTACGTGTTGAAAACCACACGACTTTTTACATGTCATGCATTCCCTCATCGGATTTGTGTTAGCGCGACATCTACTGACAGCAGAGGGAATTACCACGGACAAGCTGATACAAGCACGGTACTGTAAAGGATGCAATTTGACAATGGAAACTCAAGTCTGGCGATGATTTATGGACGGAAAAGGAAATCTCTGGTTTTCTACAATAAACGTTACAAATATAGGACATTTGAGAAGGAGTATTTTGTGAAGCTCAGAGAAAATCAATGTCATAAACAAGCCTGAATGAAAATAAATACAACTCCAGGTATGTTTTTGATAAGGAAACAACATTCAAAAAGCTCAAACAAAGACCAATTTAACAACTGTGTTTTGAAAATACTTAAATTAAGAATATTACAAATACTGTCCACTGTGTTTTGGTGACTTGTTTCAGACCATACTATTTTTGTGTATTTAATCAACACCCAAGCAAAAATGTGTCCCAAAAGCCCAAAATCTTCATTGACATAAATAACATCTTTGCCATTTACGCCCCATGTAGAATATTGAAAGTCTCCTCTGTGGAACCCCATAACAAAAAAACAAAAGTGTCATAACTTCACAACAAATGAAATAAGAGCTGCAACTTCACATGCAAGATGAATGTGCACTGATGAATGACTTGTGCATATATCTTCTACAGTGTTGATTAAAACGTCAATACGGTTGTGCGGACAGGACCACAGCAACCATTTTTTATATATGCATCATCAAACTTTGGACTTCATTAACATTACCTCTATCAAACTACTACAAAAAAAACATGTTTGCATAGATTATAAAACTGCCAAAAAATCTGACAATGAGGTGCGCCAAACATGTTCACTTCATTCCCTACTGTCCCACACACTGTTACAGATACGGAGATCATTTTGCCTTCTCTGGTCATTGGGCATTATGTTATAAAAGACAAGATTTTCCTCAGAATTCGACAAAAACACCATTAAAGGTGCTGTACCTGCTTTGACTGTTTTGAAACTTGAAAAACAAAACTAGTTCATGTGCCTGCTTTTTGAGTGTAATAAAGTAGAATCTGTGCTGCTCCAGTGTAGATATATTGTAAAAGCATTTATTCGGGTGAAAATGATACCATAGTGCTTTCTCTGCGTCCATTCATTTTTATAAACCTATTTAGGATTGCACTTGCTTTTGCTATGTGTAAATTGTGCTTCTAAAAATATCTAATATGTGTAAGTGTTGACTGTAAGTGTGAGTAAGTGTTCTTCCTCACACTTAGTGATGAGGAAGAAGTGTGAGTGATTGATTGGGTGTCAGAGACTGTAGGAGCACTGTAAATAATGCACTTTGCCCCCTTCCCCTCTCCTTGTAAAGGTCTGCACATGAACATTAGTTTTCATAGCTATAATCTGATACAAACACCTTTACCTTGGGTATTATGTAATTGTACACTGTCCTGTTAAATAAATAAATACAATTAAATTCATCTAGCATTTTATTTTCCGAGAAGGAGGAAGTGTGCTGTTAGTATGCTAACGTAATGTAAGCTTTATCTAGGATGGCAAACCCTGCTCTGGGCTCTGAAACTGCTGCAAAGACTTAAAAATAAATTATTTTGTTTTTTCACATGTCTAAACCGTAAAAATCAGGTACAGCCCCTTTAAAGAACAAAAACGTACTCGACTTTTTCGAGCTTTCGACCATGTCATAACATTGATGCCTCATCAAAAATATGCCTGGAGTTGTGTTAAACTTCATTCACGCATGTTTAGTAAGTCCTCTCCTCTATGAACCTCTGAAAACATTTTCAGACAATTTGTGACATCAGATCTCTCCAAGATTCATTGCAACTGCTTACATTAGCATGCCAGGAGGAAGGTAGGTTTGTTTATTTCCCCATGGTAATTCCCTCTGTTACCAGTAGATGGAGTGTTAACACCAATCCTGATGAGGGAACACCTTACTGGTTGGAAATAGTGTATGGTTTTCAATACATGCAATATTTAATGTTCTAATACAAGAGGTGCTATGTTTAAATGCCAATAACAATACAAACAATCCAGAATATATTTCCTTCAAAAGCACTTAAACCTTCAAAATTGCTAGCTGATTTCGAGTGTGATGGGTAGCTGAATTGAGGAGGAGGAGGAGGGTGGGTGGAGAAGATGAGAAAGAGAATGGAACTGCAACGAGAAAATGTGCGAGGTCACCGAAGTTCAGAAACAAAGATGGAGGCGCGCTGACGGCAAAACAAAGTCCATGAAGTATCCCAAATGTGTGCATGGTTAAACAAGGATTGAAGAATGTACGAGTGAATGACAGCGACAACAACAGATTCTTTGTGTAGGGCTATTAGGCATCAGAATCCACAGCCTTTTGTTATGTAGCTCCATTATCAGGGTTTAGTGAAGCCCAAAACACACAGATAACCATTCCTTGTAGTCGCCGATAAGGCCGGGGTTGTTCATTTTGGCAGGTGAAACAAATGTGTTCACCCTTTTGTCCTAGAACGGCCCGCAAAAAACTCAGACAGAGGTACGCTGAGGTAGACGCCTGAGTTTACCTTAAGAAATAACGTGTCCAGGAGGTAAACTGTGCAGTGAGCTAGGAGTAACTAACCAAGAAGAGAGCTCTGGAAGGAGTTTAGTCAATTCGGACTAAGCTTGGAACTGGACAATCTTTACGTAATGATAGCTGTGTTCAAAACACAACTCAAAAATAACAAAATTAACACACTGACATGTATTCAACAGCGACTGAATCCAAAATCGTCAAGATTCAAAGGAGGTCATCTAGAAATTGTTTTGGAAATGTTTCAACTTCCATCTAAAAGTCATTTTCAATCTGATGCAAATGGTTTGTGGAGCAGCATCTATACTCTTCAGAGTTCTGATTGGTCCTGATTGGTTGGAGTTATAACTGAAACTTGCCCTGCCCTTGTTTACAGCTTCGGTTGTTAAGGTTTATGGAGATCTGGCTATCTCTTCCTCATTAGCATTTGACTGGTTTATTTTCTGCCAAGGTGTTATGAGGCTGTTGTAGATTGAAGGGAGGTTGTATCTCGGACGACTGTTCCTATTTAAAGAATGTTTTTCTTTCTTAACAAATACTGCCTCCTTCACTACTCTTCCAAATCATTCGTTCTCAATGTTTAAAATGTTTACCTCACTGTCTTTAAATGTGTGATTTGTGGCTTTTAGATGAAGATGAACGTCTGATTGTATACCAGAGTTTGCGTGCCTAAAGTGTTTTGTACAGAGATCGCTATAATGAATAGAATACAATATTTTACGTTCTTGTCCTTGGGATGAACACGTTTCTGTCTTCTCATGTTGACCGGTTTTAAGTACACTGGACTCATGCAATTTTGAAACAAACCAGACACACATAAGAGATAGAAATCCTCACTGGTTCTGTTTCCCTTTTGTTCCGTTTTTTTAGCTGCTCTTTAGCTTTGTTAGAGTATCCACAGACTGAGAGGGCGTGGGTGTGTCTACAAGTTCCTTCTTACCCTAAATAAGCAATGATCTATTAGTTATATGTTTTACAAAGAGTTCTTGCCTGAGTGCAGAGCTGAATGTTTTTTCTTACACTGAATTCAGATTGCTTTTAAAGGAAGTTTATATGCAAAGCTTCTCAGTCAGTTTCACTTACATGTCACAATCAAACCACTTTAGAGGCATAAATCCCCCCCTAAAAGAAAAATGTGTTTGTGTGTTCAGTCAATCAGTAACACATTTGTGGTAAAATATACTTTCAAGCCCCACCGTGTAAAATTTCAGTCAAAATATAGACTTATATAAAGGCAATTACTTCATTATTGAGGTTTTTAATAGTACTAAAAAAAACATGCATCCATATTTTGAATTAGCTTGTTTCTCCCCAAACTTGAATCGTCACTTTTCTGGTGGAGGATTTGCCACCTGCTCGTCTCCATGGAGATGTTCTTACTTTGCCTCGAACATTTCACAAAATGGCAAAAACGGATCCGTCTCCATGGAGGATGTGCATCTACCAGGAATCTTACACTGTGCTGCTTTAATTTATCACAAACTATTACTTTCGTAGTCGACCAGTCAAAGTATTATTCATTCATTCATTCATTATTTCTATTGTAAATTTTTAGACTTTTAAAAGACATTTTTACGAAATAACAGTTGACATACGTTGACTGAAAGCTTCTAGATAGAATGTGTTTACCAAAAAGTATTTTAGCAATGAAAGTACGAAACCGTGCATACATTTTTCGACACTTTCGAGGTAATAATTCCAATGTCTTCACTTTTAAAGGTTTTTGTGTGTCTGTATAGTCCATATAACAATTACAATTATCAAAAAAATATGATTACAATTATGTTTTACAGTTGATTAGTCACGTTTAGTTGATTCATCTTTGCAATCCTACTTTAATTGTTAACATTTTGCTTGTTATATAGTACAAAACCAATTTATACCTCTGCATATTTCAAAAAAACATTTCAACGATCACTTTCTGAATCTTTAACTTGTAGCCTTAAGACCAAATCCCATAAAAATAGTTGATAATATGGTTCAGCAACCTGCCCATCCCCTGCTGCGATTTCTGTTTATTCAAGGTACACTGCAAGTTAGACATCGAGTTCTCATATCTGGGCCTCCCGCTGTTTTCTGAGAAGTTGTGCTGAGTGTGTGTGAGATAAAAAAAGCTGGCGGCGTCGGCACTACTGATGGCTATTCTGCATGAGCACGGAGATCGGAAGAGGCCCGCGTTCTCCTTCGGGACCGAGGGAGCTTATTGTGTTTGGTGAGGGGGCGAGTCTGTTCCACAAGCACTTAACCTCCTGACATTCTGTACCTGTACGGCTCCGTTCTGTTTCAATAATCCAAGGCGGAACAAAGTATGCAAAAAGACAGAAAACGCGGAGAGTGCAGTGGCGGCAGGTAATGTTTTCTAATGATATAATGGTTGATATTGTGCCATTACTAGACCTATTCAGGTAAAAGAAAGTGAATGAAAAACTGAAACGGAGTTATGTATTTTGTCTGACAGCGCAAATTAAACAATCATAGAAGAAGCAAGTAAACAAAGACAAATCAGAAAACAATTCACTGTGCAAGGCATGGTACAAGTGACAGTAGAACAAAAAATATGTTTCATTTTCAGTATCATTTAAATCACACAGAGAGCATATGCACTGCTCATGGGTCATTCCTTTAAAAACAATAGTCTCTCTTGCATTAACTTTTGGTTCTTCTATCCAAGATTTTGCGATTCATCAAGTTCTAGAAATTGTCTCGACATATTTCTCTGACTATGATGACACGTTGACTTGAGGCTCATCTTCGGTACGTTGTTGTACAGAAGCAGATCTGCGTATTCCGTACATAGTTGCGGTCACTGTAGTTATACTTTCAACTGTTTCTCATTTCAAGGTTGTGTTCCGTTACCACCAGAGGGCGCTCAAAGTCAGTTAGACCAAAATGGAAGAAAAAGCGCAACTAAAAAACAAACACAAAGGCGCCCGCGGCAGTTTTTCGATCGCATTTGTTGGAAACGAGCCAAGCAAACGAGGTGAGAGAAGAGTTTGTTTGTTTTGCGGCTCATTACAATCACTTGATCTTTAACTGTGGAGATGTGTTTACTACTGCTCCGTGAAGTTAGCACATGGACAGCTTCGCTGAGAGAGAAGAATGATGGACAGAATTACGCAGAGGATGTACGGAAGCCTCAGTGCATATCCATTTGGAACGTAAAGCATAAATGAGCCTTTAGTGGCAAGCACTCGACCCGTTCTGGTGGGATTCCTTCAGGTACTCTGGTTTCCAACATCTACCCAAAACATGCACAATAGGTTAAAGTCCTCCAGCTAAAGTAGCGCTAACTCCTGACCAAACCTGCTCCTAACAGGTGCCCTCAGCGATAATGAGATGTGTTGTATGAAGAGACAGAGTTTCTCATTGTCTTTTCCAGATTTGCCGTGGTTTTTCAAATTGCGAACGCCCATATACTTTGGCACAATCACTAAAGTTTCTATATTAACCGTCTTTTTGGAGAATAATTAAATTTACTCTTGGAACATAAACTGTCTCACACTCAAAGTACTTGCATTTCTGACAAATAAATGGCTTTAAAAGTCGCATTTTGTCAATTATTACTATTATATTTTTGTTTTAATTGTATTTATAGTCCAGGATACTCCAAAAAGATGTGAAATTTACAACTAATAACACTTTTCTATTCAGATAAAAGTACATTTTATCTTTTTTTTAAACCTGAAACCGTTCCAAGTACCCCCTGGTAACCACTTACATACCCCTTGGGGTCCCCGTACCCCTGGTTGGCAAACACGGCTCTAAAGTACATGCTAAAAGTCAGTGAAATATATTTTGAAACTGTTGATCAAGATAGAAAACGGATCAGAGTAAAGTCTGACTTAAGATGTAAAATGGCTAACTCTGATGATGATGATGATGATGAGTTAAACTATAACTTTTGTTTCTCTTCTCTCAGAATACTCTCTGTGAAATAGTCAAAACTTTGATTTAATCACACTTGAATTAAGCAATACTTGAGAACACAGCGATAGAGCACAGAACAAACATGTTTTAAAGAGTCAAATTAGTTTAAAAGGAACATATTATGCTGAATTTTTTAGCTTTTGACCATGTTCTATCAATGGTCCGTCATCAAAAACATACCTGGAGTAGCATTCACACTGTTATGAATATCTAGATGCACATTTGCGTTTTTTGCTACATCTGAACGTATACAACAATGCAGTCATTTTTGTTCATACAGAAATCATTATGTAAAACGCTCTGTAAAGTGGCTGCCGTTCCAAAGAGAGAAACGCGGGCTGTTTTTTGTTGCGGCGTATGCAAAGCGCCGCATTATTTTGCAAATGAGAGGAGACGACGCGCTGCCAGTCCCTGCGAGCGCCGCCACAACGGAGCGCCGCCTTTAGTGCACATTACACATGCGGCACAATGACGACGGGCGTTATTTACAACCACATTATGTCAACACGGTCACACAAGCACTCAGCTCCACTCAGTCTCAGATAAACGCGGCCTCCTTAAGTGTGTCGTCTCGTAATAATCCCCCGAGCCCGCAGAGGTAATTAATGAAGTCCTGCTAATGTGTTTAAATGAGCAATCTGCGCATGTGAAAACGTATCTGTTCCACAAAGTTAAAGGTCTGCTATTATGCTAATCGTACCTTTTTTGAACTTTTAACGTTGTGTTGTTTGCAGTCCGAGAATGTATTTAACATTCTCGGAGTCGGGTTATAACTGTGTTTCTGCGTTCGCGAGGGATTGTTAAAGACGCAACCGAAAACCGATAAGAGACGGTTAGAGATGAGAGAACTTTTATATGTCCAGCAATTTGGAAGGTTACAAGAACAGCAGACGAAAAATACGCTGTCAAAATCCTTGATAAATTACTGTCTAAAAATAAAAAGTTAGAGTCCTGTTGTCAGTCGAGCTCAGCAGTCAAAGCCCGCTGAGTTTCGGAAGTACATTTCCCATTCATTACCTCCATAGACTTTTAAAAGTCCAGTATTAAAGGAGATCTATTATGCAGTTTTATGAGGTTTATAACTGAAATATAACTGAAGTAGATGGTCATTTTACATTTCGTTCATTATAAACCACAATATTGATCTAAAGCAGCTTAGTAATAGAAACAGATCAACTGACTTCCTGTTCAAAAATGCTGAATTGACAAGCTCTTCATATTGACAATTCACTGTAACAAGTAGCGGAATGTCTTTTACATGTTTTAAGTGATTACGGGACATTTTTTTTAACGGGACCCTACATAGATCACTCAGAGTCTTTCCTTTTCAAATAATCATTTACAGGGATGTGGGCGGGAATAGGGGGTGGGTGAAAACAAGCATTTTCTGAGTACTAGAGCCTCAGTTGCGGGACAATACACGATTACTCAAACAAGCATGAATCAATCAAAATGCAACTTTGAGTAAACTAATGATGAAGTAACACTGTCATAACAAGATTAAAAACTCATTAAAGCTGATTTTGTATAATATGTCCCCTTTAAGAGTTTAAACTTAAAGGCACTGCAAAGGTTGTGGTATGTGGTAAAGAATGTCCATAAAACGGTTGATTTCAATCCAAAAAAGCCACTTTAAAACTTAAACTTGTTTAAACAATTTAGTTCTGAAACATTACCAATTTTTCCATTAATTCATTTTAAAACATCTATGGAAAAAATTAATGGAATTTTTTTTTTCCCCCCGGAAATTCAAATTGAGCAGTTATTGTTTAGTGTCATCGTATCGTAATTACAGAGGACGTCAGAAATTCAATCCAAGCATTATTTAAACTTCTTTTAAAATTTCTAAAGTTCTTTAATTGAAAAGCTGGATAATATGTGACAAAATAAGTCAGAAAAGGCTTGACTCAAATATGCAAAAGCTATGGAGGTGTTGTTTTGTCACTAGTCAATGACTTTTCAATGACTTTCAAAGAAGAAAACCATGCTCGCATACCATGAACAAACCTTTTTTCAGTCTCGTTTGGTTTTAATTAGGAGAAAAGAGTCATAAAAACACCTTCTTGTATGGAAGTCATGCATGAGGCGCAGACATTGTCATTGCAGAGCAGGGCTGCACCAGAGGAGGAGACATCGTGAAATGAAGGGGAAAATGAAGCATAGGAGAAAGAGATGGACAATTAGCACGGCAAACAAACGTAAATATGAATCACAACAAGACAGCACCGAGGCACACACACAAATCAGTCTAATCAGCCGTCGGACGGATCAAGCACAGATCACGGCTCCCTGAAGAACAGACCGACTTTACATCACAGTTTAAATGAGTGAAAAAAGTAAGAAAGTTCCTATCAAATTAGAAGTCAAAGTTCTACATTATGTCCATTTTTTGCAGTTGTCTTTGTTTGTTTATCTACACAATGAAACTTTTCACAATAAAACTTTAACGTGTTATTGCTTTACCTGGACATTTCACAGACATTTGACATTGATGCATTCTAATTAGTGCTGAACAGTGATTCAAATGTTGAATTGTGATTAATTTCATGTGTAATAACATGGCTTTTTTGACTCGTTTAGCTTGTTGCTTTACCGTTTAGGACAAAAAAGGTAAGAATTCCCGCAGTGCTTTGACTTTGCTATAATTTTTCACAGTAAAATGTAGTCCAAGTCCAAATAATATCAAAACGTTCAACCGATCTCAACAGCAAATAAGTATTCCATTCAACTTTATTCCAGACTCAAGGTCCATTTTACAAAAAGTACAAAAATAAACAATGAAGTTTTAAAAAGAAAGTTAAACCAATGCCTCCACATAGACTGGTACTGCACTGCATTCGACACTAGTGAGCGACAACAGGATTTTTGACTTCTACAGACAACTTTGTACATAGAAGTTCTTAGTACAGCTTGTAAAGTCTTTACACGAGTGGAGACAAACATCTCTGTCGCACTAGTCCATCATGTTCCTCCACAGGAACACCTGAAAAGCGTCATTGTAAGCCTCCTGCAGCCTTTGCAGACTGGCTTTTTTGTAATTGTCCAGAGGTGGGCCGTGTTCAAAGGTGTGGAATCGGATTTAAACAGTGTACTCTTCACATTATCAGTGCAAGAACCAAACTTACACATAACAGTATTTGCCTGTGCACACAACATTCTACATCGTCTATTAATAGCTTCATCATCTGCCATGTCTGCAGTAATGAAATGCCTAAGTATTGTCTTCCTAACGTCTAAATTCAAAGAAGATATTAATGAATTGTAATAGTCGTCCTGTTTCAGTTCTTCAGACCTGCCCATTCTTTACTTTATACAACACGGTGAGTAAATATACCATATACCAAACGCGATAAAAACCTAACACCAACTATAACTAACTGCACACAGTTGTCTGACCTATAATGTGGCTCTGTCTCCATGGAGATAGATACATTTACATTCCAGGCACCAAGAGTTTCCCATTAACATAGGAGACCACGGTTATAAATGTAGAATTAAGTTTATTTAACTATTAAAATCAGTCCATAGATGATTAGCAGAGTCAATCAGACACATATTTACTCAAAAATTGGTATTTAATAAAATGATTCACTAAGGACTGATGTACAAAAGGAACAAAACACAACAAAACACAACTAAAAGTATGCTTTTGACTGTAAAACATTATAACTCCTGCACTTCACCACACAACAGCGCCCCCTCTGCTCATGTAACGACACAGCAGGCTTTTGAGCTCCATTCAAACATATTTTTACAAAACAATTAAGAGGAATAACAGGTGCAGAGCAATGCAAGTGCAATTACACGGAGCCAATGCGTTTACACAAATAAGCTGTTTACACTTTGCGCTCTGTGTTTCTGCAGCGTCGTCCACACATAACAGCTGGGTAATGATAAACTACTCATTGTGGGCTGTGGCAATTTCCAAAGCCACAATTTTACTTGTTTTGTGCACAATTATTTTTTTTTTTGTCAACAACCGGACATTTTTCAATGACAGTGTTTAGGAGAAATGATTGAAAGTAATGTTTTGGCACTGTTTTTCATCGCTCAAGAACCATTAACGAAAGAAAATAAAATACACGTAGGAGTTGAAAATGTTCTAACTTTTTAAGCGCATGCCACACATATCAAACTCAAAACCTTTTCAATATTTATTTATGCTAGGCTACTTTGCACAAGCTCAAATTTCATGCCATTTCATCACCGAGAAGTTGGTGTTGATTTAAAAATACCAGATGCTTTCTGCGGTCGTCTCTCTGCCGCCAACTCTTCTCCTAATCTCTTCTGGCGTGGTACAGAGATCTGTGAGGGCTAACATTTACAAAGAACAACACACAAAAAAAAAAAAAGAACTTTAAGAATAAGAAAAGGACTGACATTACAATGTACATTTCACACAAACTCGTCCTAAGCTGTGTCAGAACTGAAGAAGCAACTTGGATGAGTGTTGAAACTTTGTCCAGTTGACAGATTTTAGTCTTTTTGTTGACAAATGCTCAAAACTAAAAGCAAACTAAAAAGCAATAAGTGACACAACCTCATACGAATCACAAGCAACATTAAAAACCACTGAATGCACACATTGTTTTATATCTGCGAAGCGTTCCCTCATCAGGAATTGTATTGGATCTCCATTGACTAGATGGAATTATCATGGGCGGCTAAACCAAAACCAACTTGCCCCTGACATGCTAGTACGCTGTAAATGTGATTTGGGGCAGAATTGCTCAGAACGAGTCTAATGATGATCTATGGACTTAAAAACAGAAAAGGAGGCCTCTGGATATCTACCTTTGACGTCAGAAAAGTGGGAAATTTGAAACCAAGTATTTTTATGAGGTTCAGATAAGGAGTAAAGATGACCTCGTAAACAAGATAACTGAAACAAAATGAAGTGACAAATTACCTCAGGTATGTGTTATAACATAATCAAATAAGTAATTTTGAATAATATGTGTCCTTTAAAGGGTCTGTACCTGATTTTGAACCGTGAGACAGAAACAAGTTTTTGTTTGAACCGTTAGCCCCGCCCACAGATACGACTGTCTGGGATAGTCCCCTCTAACTCTGCTTACCGTTAGCTTTTTTGGTACTTTTGAAACTGTACCATGACAGAGAAGCAAGTGTCTGGGGATAGTGTCGAGCAGTTATTTTCCCATGATTCATAGTGAACAATGTGCCTGATCGGGCGAAAAGAGGTGACCCTTCAATGGCTCTGTACTCATTATTTCCTAAAAAAATGTGTTTATAATAGGCACAGATTTTATATTACAGACCCAATGTTTTTCTTATTTAGCTGCTTTTACCAAACAAAGCATAATGTATAACGAATTTATCTTAATGAGAATAAAATAAAATCAGGTACAGGCCCTTTAATGGCTGTTATACCATATCAAACGTAGTTAATTACATATTTAGAATGCCTTGCTATGATTTAATAGTGCTAAACTGATCGCCTAAAATTCAAACCTGAAGGTGTCCTAAATAACATTTCTAATGGATTATTTCTTTGCCTGGAATGCTTCACAGTACGGCATTTAACTCATTTGGATTTATTCAATTACAACAACATTTTTATTGCTAAAAAATACCTTGAATTATGTACGTTCTTTCTGTGAGTGGGATTGCCTCTCCACAGATCTGACCTGCCGTACAATCCAGGGAAAGTAATACCATCGGAAAAGTCACATAGAGCACCTTTAGATGTAGACAATTTCTCAGGATTCATTGAATTCAGGATTCAGGCAATTTCTTCATTATTTAAACGTAATTAATAATCTGGTGCATTACTGTTGAGGAAGATTCATTTGTAAAGATAATCTCACTCACCTTTGCCATGCTCACATAATGACCACTGCTCGTAAAGCTGAAGACGTAAATAGCCTCAAGTTCGAGACTCAACCCATAAACTCCCATCCACTTCAGCGTCTGACCTCCCGACTGCGAAAACTAGAATATAGTCCCAGTTTTAAGCGCCCAAACTGGGATGTAAATATCAGAACGACAAACCCTGATGCAGACGAGCCCCGTTATCTTTTCCCGGAGCTGTTTAATCTGGGGTTGATAGATGGATCGCCATGACAAACACTGTAATCATCATCAGCAATGACAGTATAAAGCGCCTGTCATTACCATCATGGGCATATCACTTATCAGTCCGTGACACCAGGCTCTCATTATCACGGCCATGATCAGATGCATAATGTCACATACGCAGAATAACACGCAGACCATTATCAGGGATCGCATTACCCAAATGAGGTCACTGGGTTTCCATATTACTGTCAATAAAGTCACATGTCGAGCAAATTGTATCCATTTACACGCCAGGAATTTAGACTCGGAGTATGTTAGAGTTCATTTTAAAGCATGACATACAGTTAAGTGAACGGTAAGATTAGAATCGTGTTTCAAGAGGGCAGAAATCATGTGTATTTCTAAAACGAGGAACATTAAATGAGCTATTCATCAGAACCGTACAGCAAAGCCATAAGGGAATGCGTTTCTTCCAATAAACAACAACAGTATGTGTGATTTGATCTGGGAAACGAAGGCAAAAGATTTCAGATAGTGGCAAAATTAGTACTTTTATACTGATCCCTACAGTAGTGGATCCAGGACTGTTAAGTGGCACCATCACTCTAAATTCTGTATCCAATAGAATTCCAGCCTTTTTCATTATAATGGTATTTTGGCGAATTTAACCTGCTTCAGGGTTTTGAAATGCTGCTTCAAAATTGAAAACGGCACAATAACAATAAATGAAGTCTGGTCTTCCTCTAAGTAAATTTTTAGCCATAAATTATGAAAAAGTGTTTGCAATTCGAATCTGTCCTTGAAAATGAAAATGCTACAACAAACAATTTCATTTAACAGTTCCATCAACTGAGTTTGTGAAGAAAATTTGAAAAATATACATTTTTTTAATTTACAAGAAGTAGTGCTGAGTTCTAAACGCGTCGTATGTTAACATTATTTTTGAAAGTTTAAACAGTCATTCAACAAAACAAAGTTGTTATCAGGTATTATTATTTATAAAATCATAACTATTGTGTAATATATATATGGATTTTAGCTCTTGTTTTTAAAATGGTTGCTAGGTAACAGTTCTGGAATTACCTCTACCTATGTCATATTGCCCATAGACATATAAATAAGCAGACGAGGCGTTCAACGCTCATGCTATAAACCACTTCGCAACACGGCTAGTCTGGTATGATTTAAAGGACTCTGGCGGAACTCTCATGTATTGTCCCTATAGCTATTAGCATTAGCCCGCAAAAAAAGCTAATTATCAATTTAAAAAAAAGCTAATTATCAATAATCCAGTGTCAGCTGTTCCCAACCCACCGACCACATTTAGGTGATGTCAAAGCCTTGTTATGAATCACTGTTGAGTGTGTAAACCTTTTTATGTTTTAATTTAGATGGTAATCGGTGAGGAGAGCAGATAAATGACACAAAAATCATGAAATAAACATTTCACATGCTTTAATATGGGGATTTGCCTCACAATTCATTAGTGAAGAAGCGTTCGATCAGACGTAACTCCGGGTAGCTAGCCATTAGCCAAGTCCGAGTCAGAGCATCGGACAGAGATAAAGACGCGTCTGTGAATGTCTATGGAGCTAGCTATAAAGGCATTCAGCTAAAACACAATAACCCTAAATGCCGACTGCGTCACAAAGTATCAGTAATGCACAGGGGGTTATGCTTTTACACATGATTCAATACAAACAGTCACCAAATGCAAAAAGTTCAACATAATATCAAGCTTTAATGCAACCGATATGTTGAATGTTTTTTTGAAAAACGTAAATTGGCCCTTTCTGCCCTTTATTATGCAGGGATTGCTTATTGTTGTGCTTTTTATCCATGAAATTGCAACAATTGTGTTCAATTGATTTGCGTCATCACATTCACTGGACCAATATGGCGGCACGCTGTCTGTATCGTAGCAACTGGAGAGAGCTAGCAATTTGATGTCTGTCATATTGCCCATGTCCAACCAGGAAATGCAATTATAAACATTACAAAAACAAAAACAGGCGACAAACAGACAAACAGACAAATCTTAAATATATTGACTACATTTTTTTGTGAAGTTTTTAGTCTAACCTGTCATATAGACTTTAAACATTTCTGTCCTCTAATTTGTCTGTAATTCAAGGTTTTAGGTTTGACACCTGCTTGCAAATTGACTCACGTGGTAGAAAACGTTTTTATTTTTTGATTATGTTTTGTCAAATAACCTTCATCAGATCACCTTTCTTTTTCTTTCACTGATTGGACCATTGTACCTTGAAGTCGCTGTTCCCTACAATTGCACCTCCGTAAACATAATCTGGTGTGTGTTACCGTTTGATCTTGAAACCCTCTCGGACCGTGTTCTGTTGTTGTGTCCTTAGGCAAGACACCTCACCCACCTTGCCTGATATAAAAGAGGAGTGCACGCGAATTTCTGCTTTGTTTGCATCAATGGAACTGCATTTCTGTGATGTCGTCACACTTAACATCTGGAAAAACACCATGTCAATCCGAAGGTACTTTTACAACATCAGAACAATTACTCACATTACGGTCGGCCTCAAGCGTGTGACTTTTGTGTAGCTGACCTCGTCGTTTCTCTGTGTTTGAATTGGGTAATTGCACAGGCTTCTGGTGACGAGGAGAACATGCAGACTTCACAGGCAGATTGCTGGTTGGCCTAGATAATGGACTAATACATTTTAAATTACTACATGACGTCAATGATCCCTATAATCCAAGCCAGAGCGTATCAATCTGCAAACCTAAAAAATCCACATCAAAGGGAATGTTTTCCAACCAATTATTTTAAAATTGCCTGTCTTGGTAAGAGCCCCAACATTCCCTTTAAGTCTCCACAGGGTTGATAGAGTACATATAGCTGTGCCATGTCTCATAGCAGCCTCAAGCTAATCACCGCACCTTACTCTGTTAGCATGCAAAGCTCCGCGCCTCGTTCTGCAGAGAGTTAACCCGACGGATAATGCCGAAATTAAAGGTGCTAACACATTTCACACCCCGTACTCTGGGGAACGGCTAGCACAGTCTGTCAAGCAGGACGACTCAATTATTCATCCAACTGCTCATTTATGTACATGCATATAGCGCATATTAAACACTACGGGATTATATAACGTCAGTGTTTTCTTAGACGCGCTTAAAAGTGTGGTGTTAGGATAAGCATATGCACGAGATGGAGTGATTATTTTTACATATTTTGTCGAGAGCGTACGGGAAGTTTAAAGGACGGCTAAACAATGTGCAAGAGAAAAAAAGTTGCGATTTGCATAATTCAATTGGTGAGATGTTTCCAGCAACTTTGTAGGGGAAAGTATAGCCTCAGCTTTCTGTTGATCAAAGAGAAATGCTCTTTGGGAAAATTGTGGGCCCAGACTAAGTACTGTATATTCTGTAAATTAGATAAATATGAAAAGTAAAGAGTTTGCTTTCTATAAGAGTTGCAGTCTACGGTTTGTTTAGAAAGTTGTTGATTTGGTAGATTGCTAGTCATCGTGTTTCAAAGTTTCAAAAAAGAATTATTTTTACAAGGCTCACAAGGAAGAATAGTCAGTCTGGCATGGTTAAGAAAAAGCTCTTCAAAAACTTCCTGAATGTCAAAGCATAAAATGTTTGTTATTTTTGTTATTTAAATTAGGAGATACAACATCCCTTCAGTCTACAACAGCCTCATAACATCTTAGTAGAAATCAAACAAGCCAAATCAAACTAGCTTGACCTCAATGAACCACTGAAACTGACAGGGCAAATTTGAGCCAACAAGAGTAATAAATACTAGCTGCTCGGACCATTTCCATCAGATTGAAAATAACTTTTGGATGGAAGTTGAAACGTCTCGATTTCTAGAGTCCAGATGAAACTTTTGGAACCGTTTCTGCCATGGATCACTCCAACTGGAAGGATTACATCGAAAGAAATGTGCAAACCTGCAGACAAAGTTTCCAGGTCTCAAAACAAACTGAAAAGCCAACTGAAAAACATCTGAAAAGCCGATCAAAACGTCACGCAACCAAAATGCCCAATGCAGTTAACAGTTTTGCTACAATGACATCGAAAGTCTGTGCCCCGTAGTGCTGTAGTCGATGGCGTAAAGGACTGGATGGAAAAAGATGAAAGGGATTCAAATGGCAGAAACAGCTAAAACAAGAAGATATGTAATGAGTTAGCTGAAGATTTTGGAGTTAATCATGAATTTAATCTAACTTATATACATCATATAACATAAAAATACACTGTTTACTAGTTCTTTTTTGTATAAATTCTTGTTTTGAGTACAGTTTGGGTTAGATGCTTAAAGATATTTCATCGTGTTGATATTATTGCCACACCCCTTTTAGCTGACCAATCGATCGAGGTCAAGACTTTCTTTAATTGACTAGAGCGCTATTGAAACAGGGACCAGTTTCCGCTAACAAAGCAACAACCAAACAGTAAACCAATGCCAATTTTGATAGTATTGTTCTGCAGAAAGTCTTAAATTTGCAACTTGTAACATGTAACTTTCACGACAGAAGGTCCATCACTGCTTGTCTCCATGGAGATGTAACCTGTGCACCTTTAAAGCCCTAGCAGACAGAATGGTGCATATTGAGACAGACAGAGACCACTGAAGTCTACTCAAACAGCTAAGGTTAAGGTGAACGCGCTCCTCCGAGACCCTCACACGTCTGCGCCGTTGCTTGCGTTCCGTCTGCTGCTCCCAACACTTAACTAACTGCGCGTCTAGAGTGCCATGTTTACGTCGAAAGGAGCTCCGGGGATTCGAAAAGGTGAAGGTGTTTGGTATACCGTAGCAAAAGTACTTACAAGACTTACAATCAGAGCGCGCCATTCCAACTAGGTCAAGTGAAAGGGAGCGTGAGGAAACTTTGCAGCCCCGTAACTGTCGATAACACCACAGGTATGACACCCAGTAATCAAAACATGCCCGTCACAGGTGTTTTGTCTCACCCATGGAGTCTGACAGACAAACAAACATGAACTCATTTCGCTTTTCAGGGAAGGCATCTCTCTAAAAGATACTGTGTCATGTAACTCTTAAGAGAATCAAGCACTTTAAAGCTGAAGTACCCAACTTTTTTCTTCTGGAAATGACTAAATTAGTTTTTTCCTCCCCAGAAAGTGCATTGTAAAAGCAGAAATGTGTGACAAAAACAGGACAGCTACATGCTATCCTTACCTAATTATGAAATGGATGAGAGATGATTGGCTGTGCAAGAGTGGTCCACCTAGTTTCACTTTTCCTTCTGAAAAAGCTGTTCTAAAGTTGTGCTAGCGTCCAGAAACATGCATGTGAACGCTAGCAATGTCCCAAAGGGTTTGTGAGAGCTAGAAACAAATTAGATAGATTGAAATACTTCCTCATTTCATAGTTTGGAAATCAGGTACACCAGCTTTAAAAGTTGCTACTTAATAGAAATGTGGCTGCCAGTCTGTGCCAACACCCTCTCCAAACATCTATAAATCAGTCAAAGTGCAGTCGGTATCTGAGGAAATGCTCACAAACAAAAGGTCAAACACTATGAAACACTGTGAAATTTCAATGTAGAACAGCAACTCTATCACCCACTACAAGTGCAAATATGGACTTTAAGACAATGTACCAAATACAGTCACAAATACACGGAGTAGACCGAAGTGGCCCAAATTTAAAAAAAAAAAGAAGAGAGAATTCAAACAGTAGCTGTGCACTCTATGCAACCATGATGCTTATATGTTTAATCAGGACAATCTGTTCTCTTTTCAAGGGTAATGCCATGTCAGCAACGTCCGTTAAGCCTGAATTGTGGCAAGACTTGAATTTGCCATCGTTGAATTACACATAATCCTCCAAGAAACATCTTAAAAGAGGGGAAAAGTTGCGTTTCTCATTAAGTTCTACGTCATCTACATTTTTCCAAACGTTACGGCACTATGAAGTGATTTCTTCCTGGAACGTCCTTTCATACCACAAGGTCATCTTTGTTATTAATATTGCAGTATTACATTGATCGTGAATTGATTTAAGATGGTGGAACGAGAAATTCAAACTAAATTTCCATTCAGTCTTGTCCATAAACCCAAAATTACAAGCACTTTCACAACCGAGAAGAATTTCAAAAGCACTCTGAAACAGTAGATCTCTCTTTACTTATTACGCTGTATATATTACTACCGCGCGGCCATTTATTTCTATTAGGAGTGTTTGCTAACAGCCTTATTATACACACCTCATTTTAGAGCGCCGGCTTCTGCATGGTGCTCATTTTGAAAAACCCACAGATAATAAAAGCGGGTCTCTGGTGTGCCCCCGGAATAATTTGTGTGTTCGCTGATTGTGTGCAAACGACGACCACTTCCTTCCTCTCCCGTGTGGTGTGGGCGGAAGACAGAGAATCCCCCTTTGCCGCTGCTAGATTTTGCTCATTAGGAGTTCAGAGGGTGAGGGGGAGAGCTGGGTTGGTGCGATGGAGACCCGGAGGCATACAAAGAGGAGAGACCTGGGTGATAATGGAGCAAATGTATCAGTTTTAGATGTCATCCTTCTGACAGCAAATGAGAGAGAAGTTTTACAAAGCTGGCATGAAAAAAGAGAGAAGAAAGACTGTACATTTCAACAACTATATGTTATGACAGGAATACAAAGCTAATTAAAATGTAGATGTTTAGGTGTATCGAAAACTTGAGATGACCTGAAGCAGCTTTAAAAGTTTTCATTCTTCTTCTTCATCGACATCCAGCTACAAACACCACACCTACAACATGCATTTACATTTAAGCTGGATAAAAAAGCAATATGTTACTAAGAATGTTCTCTAACATGTGAAAGCGAGGGAAAGAATGAGCAAGCACATCAGACGAAGCATGTCTACCGCCGCTTTAATACTCAAGCAGTAACTCAATAACACCATGATAAGTCACCAATTTACTGAAATAAGTGAGGGCTTTCATAGTTTATATTAATAAATTGTCAAATCTTATTTTTTTTTATTAATTAATTTGTAAAAAATTCAAACTTAAAATCATGCAGGACATAAAATTTTGGTTCCACTATAAGAGTAAAACATATTCTAAAAAAGCAGAATTACTGAAAGTGAAGTCATGAGTGTTCTTAGGATTATTAACTTTGCTAGCAAGATGAATTCTTGTGATTTTTATGAGTTCACAAACTCTTGAGAATCCATCTTGTTAGAGTCTCACTGATCCGTAGTGTTCAAACCAACAGTAGTGTGGGGCTGGACCAATCACAGGCCAGCATTGTGGTTTGGGTGGAAGCCAAAACAAACAAACATGGTGGTGCCGACGCCTGTACTTTGGCCTATTTTAGGACAAATACAGACTATTATTTTTTGGAGTGTGTGTTTTTTTTTGCCCCAAAAACGTGCACATAGAGGTGCATTTATGGATGGGCAAGATGACTGCACCTTTCTATCCACTGGGTTTAACTGGATCCGACCAATCAGTGTGAATTATTTTTGTAATATCCCAACGGCTTCTAGCGACAGCCTCACCAAATTGATTCTATGGTGCAAAACTCAATTCAGGGCGCTACATATATCAACCTGGCAAGAACCAGGTAAACAAATTACTTGTAGGCCAAAAATCTATGTAAGGTCTCAAGAAGACATTTCTTCAGAATAACGTGTTATGAATGAGGTCCAATGACCCTATTATGTTATTCAGTCAGAAAGAAGGTTGTGGATTCTTGAGAAACATGACAATTTTTAATTTAATTTGATTCACAATTATGGAAACCACAATTAAACCACAACGAAATCCTGACTTCATAATTATTACCAGATCCATTTTTACACCCCTACCCCTTACCAACGATGAATACTCACACTGAAAATAAAACGCAGACACACAGCATCTACTTCCGAGTCATTAGTGCCCGTAGCCCAACCCTGAGAAGAACAAAGTACCCACGCGGAGGAGTATTTTAAAGGGCCTGCTCTTTCTTCCTGTGATACTGTCAGCTCTTTAAGACTCCTGGTCGTGGCGTTCAATCACCACAACCACCTCACCTTAACAACAATGACTGTGCTAACCTTGGCCATCCATTAACCTGTCTGAGAACAAAAGCCCATTCCATAGGGAGCCATTAGGCCAATATAGCTGTGGGGAAGAGGGAAGTGGCCAATACACCAGACGGGCTGCAGGGCTGGACAGCAGTCTCGTCCAGTTTTAGTCAAGGAATTAGGATATAATCAATGGAGCACAGCGTAGCATTGTTGGTTTCGATCCATCTCCATCAATCACAAAATGCATGTGGAGGTTGAACGCTGCCCAAAACTACGGACGCAAAAAGAACCAAAGATTACAGCGATCATAAAATGGCCCGAATGCTAGTCTTGACTGGTTCTGTTTTATTATGTCATGTTGAACTCAAGAAGTGACAGAAATGTATAATTTCTGTGAGTTGAGGTTTTTCTCCTGTCAGAACAATTTCGATAACTTTGCGCAAGGCGACATTGTCATCTCCCATCTATTATGTATAAGTCAAGCTCACGATTCAGCCATTCAAACTTAAGTATCAGGTGAATCTGTGTCACCCGTCAGCACTAATCCTGCTGGTATTTGGGCTGGAAATCAGTGCAGTGCATATGACAGATTAGGCTACACATTTCACTAAAATGTTCAGATAATAAGTATGATTTTACCTATTTTTCCAACAGTTTGACCATTTTGGTGAAGTTTATTGATGTTACTGGTTGGACACAGGCAGTAGATGTGACATAAGTAGAGGTACAACTGTTACCTAGCAACCACACTGTAAACAAGGCCGCGTAAATTGTCCCTCATTTCCGATGCAATTGTGTGTATTGATGAGAGGAAGAATGGGAACAGGAATTCCTTTTTACCAGCACTATTTTCTGACATTTTCACCCTTAAAAAAACAAAAACAACACAAACACTTTCAACTGATGTAAAACTAAGACTGCAACAATTAACCCGGGTCATTGTGAAAAGAGGACTATTCTGAAAAATCATGAAACAAAAGCAAAAAGTGTTTGACAAGTGAAGTGACCCGCTGTGTTTTTGGCACATTATTGTCCAGAAAAGATTTAATTAGAATCAGAATTACTTTTATTCATCCCCAAGGGGAAAGAATTATATGAATGTTTATCACGCGGCTGTTAGCTGTATGCTAATGTTTAAACATCTACACAAAGCACTACATGTGGTGATGTTTTATAACTAGGCTCTGATGTTACTCTTGTGGTCAGTCGCCCAAAACAGCACCGGTTTTTCATAGTTTGCAATGTTTGCATATGCAAAAAAGAAATTTTATCACTAAGACAGCAACATTATTAACTCAAAATAAAATTGGCAAAATAGAATAAACAATTTCTAATTTTCATAATTAATACACTTTATCCATTCATTTTCTCTATCTAGAAGCCTTCAGTCACTTATTTGGTTGAAAATTCATTTAAAAATTCAATGTGGAATAGAAATAATCTTTTGAATAGTTGTGATCGTAAAAAATATAAATAAATATAATAATTATTAGTTGCAGGCCTATGTAGAATATCATTATATGAATATCATATTTAACACGAAACAAATGAATCATTCATTCATTCATTTTCTACCGCTTATTCCCGTTAGGGGTCGCGGGTGACTGGAGCCTATCCCAGTGACTTTGGCCCTGGACAGTGGCCAACTCGTCGCAGGGCTAACACAGAGACACGGACAAGGACAAACAACCATTCACTCTCACATTCATAGCAATTTAGAGTTTCCAATTAACCTGCACAGTCATGTCTTTGGACGGTGGGAGGAAGCCGGAGAACCCGGAGAGAAACCACGGTAACACAGGGAGGACATGCAGACTCCACCCAGAGAGAGCGTGTGATGTTGGGGTGGTCCGGGATTCAAACCCACGATAGATTTTAAAATTTATTCTATCAGACCAGTCTTGTTGTCATACATTTACATGTTTCGACTGCTTGTCATCATCAGAAGAGGCATTCGACGTAAAGGTATGACAACAAACACACACTGGTCTGATAGAAGAACTTTAAAAACCAAAGAAAACCAAATGAACCTTTTCGGCGCGGGGGAAATGAATCATTAGTCAAACATGAAATACACACTTTAACCGTGGCTGTTCCACATCCACACATCGACTCAAAGTTAAACATTTGTCCACACGGCGTCTGAGTGTTTGTCCAAGTCGGTCTCTGGACACACGGCCGGGGAGAGCGTGTGCGTGAGAGAGGCACGGCCCGGAAGGCAGGAGTTCGAAGAGCAGCACCTTGTTAATCTGACGGACGCGCTCAAACAGCTCACCCGGGGAGAGAGTCGCCGTTGTCTACTCGGGCCGATAACTTGACAGAAACATGAAGCGGCAGCAGTCGCGGTTTGTTAAGGGTGCTCCCGAGTCCGCTTCCCAGGACTCCTCACTAAGAGATAAGTGCCAGACTCCAGCGCCAGACAACGGTGTTTTAGTTAAGAGTCGGGCTATCAGCGGCGCACGAAGGACCATTAGCTTTAACGGCCTTATTTACATACTGGGACTGGAAGTGCACTTACAGGGAGTTCTGAGGTGCTAAAACGCAATGTTAAACGTGCTAAAGTAGAGGTGGGAGATCTCAGTAATGTTTTTGAGACGTGCAAGGTTTGATCAATTGGAGTATATCGTCTTTAGTAAAATAACCGAAAAGATCAGATTTGGAATGAAACATGCTGTCCATTCATGTTTTAACCGTTACAAAGACATTTAAAGGGCTGTTTGATGGATTGCTACAATGATGACGTCACACACAGCATGTTTTCTCACTTCCCGGTCCTATGCATCTGTCAACTGATTATTTTCATGTAATAAAGTAAAATCCGTGTTGTCCCAGTACAGATATGTTGCAAAAGCATCTCTGTCATACAGTTGTGTCGTCTGCGTCTATTTATAGAGTGTTTTATTGTCCGAAAAAAACGGAAGTGGGGCGTTAGTATGCTAGTCGTTGTTGGCTTTACTGTAACGGTAAACTCTGCCCTGAAAGTTGTGGAAAGCACTTACAAACTCATCGGAGTGAATAATTTGGATGGTTAGACTGAAGTAGGTGAGTGAGCAATACGTTTTTGACAGTTTATGGAGAAGTAGCTCTGGTTTTCATGTTTTTTAGTAACAAAACAGTAGCTAATTTGCTAAATCGTAATGCACCTTTAGGAATGCACATCTGCCTAATTCCTTCTTTTATATAACTTAATAGTACCATATCTACAACATGTTTCTGTCCAGGCCTTTGTTACAAGAGTTAATTAACGTTACCGCCGATAAAACATGCAATAAGTGCTGTTAGCCTAACATAAACTCACCTTATCAATTCAAACCACTTCTTTTTTAGTCTTATCCAATAGAAATCGATTAAAGGAAAGCTTCTCTGTTCTGTTCATATTGATTGCTGGCATATTTGAACCAAACGGAGCACAGCCTGTGGCATAGTGTCCCAACCCTAACCTTATCCTTACCATAATTGTGAAAAAATATACTGTTAAAAAAAAAAAAGCATAGCCACCAATGCAAAGTGTCGGTCGTACAGCATAGTGCATTGGGGAAAAAATGGAAGCGAGCTGAGATAAGTCAGAATTTTATAGTGGAATTCGCTCTTTAACTGTGAGATTGTAGATTTGTTGACCTGGATTATGGTTCATATTTCTGTAATTATTGGGCCTGCTCACATGAAACAAAACTGGCAAAAGGTTCAACATCTTCTGTCAGTATAAATAAACAAAAGTGAAATAATCTTTTCACAATTGCCTCAGAAAGTGGTGCCATTATTCAATCACTAAGACTTGATTGTTGTCAGTTGAAAAGACTTTAAGGGATAAGATTTACGTATATATAGATTTCTGGAGCTGATCCCAAACAAATAATGATAAAATTCTTCTTTCAAAAACATTAAATCTCCCACAGAGTTATAAAGGCCCTTATCCCACCCTCTGAGATTATGACAACATCAAATTCTAGAAAGTGAACGCAACCTTTATCGTCTGAAAAGCACCCTTATTTTCAACAACGCAGTTCTGCCAATACCTGGTTCTCTTACCTGCCCCAAAACCCTAAATTTAACCAAACTAAACCTAATCCTAACCCTAACCCCAAATTTACCCTAATTGTGATAAAATATATTGTAAAAATAAACTTTCACTACCAAAGCCACCAATGCAAAGTCGTGGATGAGAAAAAAAAATTAAATATCATAATTGAAATCCAAAAATATATTGACATTAATGTTGCAACTAATCATTATTTTGATAATGGATTGATCTAGGAATTATTCTTTAGATTACTTCATTGGTTGTTCAGAAAGCAAAGGGCCCCTGAGTAAGAGATTTGAAAAAGATGCCGCTTGAGAACGTCCTGTTGGAGGATATTTACAGACAAAATTGGTTCATCATCAAAAACACTAAATGTTGATGCCAATGCCGGTGCCAATTTGATGTAATTCCTGCTTGGTCTGAGTCATAAAAGTGGTTCTCTCAACACACGTTTTGGAGACTGTGTACACATTAGAAAACGACTGTTCGATTACTAAATCAGTCAACAGTATCTGCAATAATCGATTAGTTGCGATTAATCGATTAACTTGTTCCAGCCCTGAATGAGGTCTTCATTTTTGTCAATATTTCCAACCTCTAGACTAAAGTCGTACGAAGTTGCAATGAGAGACAAGACAAATCTTGAACATTTAAACAGAAAATTAAAATTGTGAAAGCATGTTTGCGCAATGGATGCCCTTTGAAATCCAGTATTGTAGTTTCATAAGTTTGAATATACAGTATATTATCTCTTCTTTCATTATAATCTCTCATTTTCACAGATATGTTATTGCAGAGAATGTTCCGCAGTATGGCATTAAGCTCACAGATGTAATCATTGTTAAAAGAAGACATGCTTTCGTACTGTCTATCGCCCTCTTGTCTCCATGGAGATATTTAATGTCATACTGAGGAACATTATAGACGGTAATAAGTAACAGCATCTCTGTAGAGACAAGCAGATGGTAAAAAACATAGTGCACCCTTAACGCCACTAATTAGCTATTTGCGTATTATGACAAACAAACCGTTAACTTTCTAATTAACTTATCCAATCAAATGTGCAAGTGTTTTCACAAAAAATAATGACATTTATTTGCCAGATTAAATGCTACTGTGAAAAAATCTGAATGTTTTCTTTACATGTATGAAAAAATGTCTTTTTTACGGAAGTTAAATATATATCGGCGTGACTTTCCTGCTCAAAACATCTCAGCTATAAGTGCTTGCACACCTTATCAGACGAGTAATGTCCGTGTAGCAGTCGCCATTGAGTTGACTTAATAACCCAAACCAAAAGTGAACTCCGTCAAACACGACATCTACTCATGAAAATTGTTCATGTTTGCCTTGGACGACTCAAATGTGCACAAATCTGGCTGGTGTACATGCATATCCGCGCTAGCTTTAATGGTGTTTCCACAGCAGTAAACAAAATTAGCCGTTAGCTTGCGCGCATACCTGATAGACGTGGTAGGCGTTAGCAGCGCGGCCCTGAAGGAACACCGAGGGGATCCAGACGTTGATGAGGGCACGGTGGGCACTGGAAAACAACAAAAGTACATCACATAACCATTAGCATTAGCATAGACGCCGCACTGCCATCTAAATGAACTTACGAGTCTGTGGAAATTAAACCTTTTTACGGTTTGAAGAGCATAACAATTTAAATAATGCATGTGATAAATGCATACTTCTTTGGGAATGTGTAATTTTGAATGTGGAAGAAAAAGTTAGAAAGGCACGGTCGTATTTGGAAGCGTCTTCAGAAGGGTGATGGTTCAAGAGGAAAATAAAAACGGTCAAATGAGAGTTATTTTCTGCTGCAGGGTTGTAATGTGATGATGTCCTCACTCTTGGTTCCGGATCGAGCCCTATTATAATGGCAATTTGGTGGTTTTAACTTGCTGCGGGGTTTTTTAAATTTAAAACGGTACAAAAACAATCAGTGAAGTCTGGACTTCCTCTAGAGATCATTTGATCATGAATAATAAAAAAGCAACGACTGTTCCAATCTGGGCCTAAAAATGCTTAAAGTAATTACACCCAATGATATCAGTTAATGTGAAACTGTTTCTGTTCCCTAATTCATCAGGAGACTCTGACAAAAAACCTCTTTCTACTGTTTGTGTCAATGGAACTGAACATTTTGACCCGTGGTGTCACACTTAACAGTTCCATTACCCTCATTACTCGGAAAAGCTTCAAAATTGTACAAAATGTGCCAATGGGTCAAAAACAACATCAGTAAAAGTCTTTAAACGATTTGGGAGAGATCTCATTTGTACATTTGAAGATGACACACAGGACTCAATTCTTGCAAATAATGGAGGAAGTCCATTTGAAAATTGTGAATAGGTATTATTTTTACCCCGTCAAGGATCTAGGACAGGGCTATTCAACTTTATTTCACCGAGGGCCAGATTTATTGCATGGTTTTGTCCTCAGGGCTGGAAACGTGCCCAATGCGCCGACGCTTTTGAAATACAAAAAACATGCAATAAAAAAGGCTTTAACAATATCTGTAGAACTGAACCAGGACTAAACCAGGACTGAACCAGGTCTAAACCAGGACTAAACCAGGCCTAAAACAGGACTGAACTAGATCTAAACCAGGACTGAACCAGGTCTAAACCAGGACTGAACCAGGTCTAAACCAGGACTAAACCAGGCCTAAAACAGGACTGAACTAGATCTAAACCAGGACTGAACCAGGCCTAAACCAGGACTAAACCAGGCCTAAAACAGGACTGAACTAGATCCAAACCAGGACTGAACCAGGTCTAAACCAGGACTAAACCAGGCCTAAACCAGGACTGAACTAGATCTAAACCAGGACTGAACCAGGTCTAAACCAGGACTAAACCAGGCCTAAACCAGGACTGAACTAGATCTAAACCAGGGCTGAACCAGGTCTAAACCAGGACTGAACCAGGTCTAAACCAGGACTAAACCAGGCCTAAAACAGGACTGAACTACATCCAAACCAGGACTGAACCAGGTCTAAACCAGGACTAAACCAGGCCTAAAACAGGACTGAACTAGATCTAAACCAGGACTGAACCAGGTCTAAACCAGGACTAAACCAGGACTGAACTAGATCTAAACCAGGACTGAACCAGGTCTAAACCAGGACTAAACCAGGCCTAAAACAGGACTGAACTAGATCCAAACCAGGACTGAACCAGGTCTAAACCAGGACTAAACCAGGCCTAAAACGGGACTGAACTAGATCTAAACCAGGACTGAACCATGTCTAAACCAGGACGGAACCAATAACAAAAGATAAAATATTTTCTATATTTTTGGGAGATGGGTTGAGGGCCGGATCATATCCCTTGGAGGGCCTGTGTTAGCCCCCCGGCCTTAAATTGAATAGCCCTGCTCTAGGACAATGGGTATTAGCAGAAATTGTCTACACTGGAAATGTCAAAAAGCCACAGATGCTTTGATACATGCTCTATGGGACTGTAGTTTCGTTTAAATAAATACAAAATAAAGAAAATGTTGAACTTCATGGAGGGCTGGTTACCATGTGACCTACCAGGCCACCCAAGCAGTGTCTACTGGGAGGAAAGTACGAGTGCCTCTCGCAAACCTGTGATCAGAGTAAAAAGTACTGGTCCGCTGATATGCACCCAGATATTTATGAAAATGTGGAAGGAACCAAATTCTCCAACAGTGAAAATATGAAAGGAGAGAATGCTGAATGGGAGAAAATGTTGCGGGGGAAAATGTAAAGTATGAAACTATGACTGAGCAATTGGGTAGCTATATCTGCAGCTATGGCCCTAGAAAGAACTGCGCTGTGGGAAGTATAGCACTGTCGTCTAGTTCCTCCTACTTTCCTTATCAACAATATTCACAGTTGTATTCACCTGCAGTCTGTTCGTTGCTGTTCACAAGTTTCCTTTCTCCCACTCTAGCCTTGTTTCTGATGCCTGGTTTCTATGTTAACTATGACAATGCTACGCCTCGCCATTTATTTATGTTTTCTTTCTTTGTTTAATATGAGCGATTAAAAAATGTGAATTTACTGCACTTCAAGTGGGAGAAGCAACAGATTTACTGATTTATTAGTCTTACGTTTCAAAATCAGACAGGCTGGGGTCATCTGACGTCTGGCTCAAATCACCGGGAAGCTGAGGAAGAGACAAAAAGAGACGTCAGCCAAACCATTATATGTTGAGATTTGCAATTAATGGCAATAATCAGGACAGAAAATCAAACATTTACCAATTCAAAGGTATGTCATCAAGAAACATATGACGAAAACTACAAGAAACGACATATTTCAGCTGGTTACTCATGTAGCCCATTTAAATGTCTTACTTAATGTGATTTTTAATTGAGATTTGAGAATTACAGTGTAGCGTGAATTATATTGTACTTTTTAAAACGCAATTGAGAGGATTTTTAGCCCACTTTCTACAAACTCTTCCTGCGTTCTAAGTATCTGGGCTGCAGTGTTAATGGGAGTCAGTCCAAGTTGTAACATTGACGACTTTGGCCATTTCATGTTAATGTCTTCCTAATGCCTATGCAAGCTATCCCATCAAGTTTCAATTACATTTCTCTTGAGGGTGGCCATGTCAGGTCAAGGTGGATAAAAGTCGCTGCGAAAAAAAAAGGAAGTAATAAATAGACCAAAAGAGAACAAACGGCGAGGAGAGTGGTCCAGCGGAACAGGGCTGGAGCAGAAGGATAAGAATGCTATCTCCGGCCCCCGGCTCCATCACGGTGGATGTGAGAGCGAGCGCGAGAGAGGGAGGGTCCAGAGCGCCCAGAGCTAACCGCGCCATGACCAGATGTGGCTGCGCTGTTGGTTAGGGATTGTGGGACTTTGAAACGGCTGCGGGAGAGTGGGAAAGGCTGGAACGGGTGAAGAGAAGGATGCCGTTTGTGAATGTGAACGTTAAGAAAATACTACATTTGAATAAACAGTAATAATGCAATGACTGATTGGCCATTTGACAGAAGCGATGTAAAAATCTGTGGAATTTTCCTTCATATTCTATTGCCGATCAAGGCCTTGATGTTTGTCACAAAGCACCATGTTCTTCTATGTTTTATTTAAAGTTTATTATGCTACAAAGTGAGGGTAAATGCCACAAATAGATACCGACAATAGATTTGTTAAAACTAGCTTTGTCAATCAATTACATTACAAAAATTACATAATGAATTATTTCACAAATCTGTAAAATATTTAAAAGGGCAAAGGACATTGTATTTCATGTTGAATGTGTGTGGTCACATGTTTCAGGTAAAGGTACAGGACCAAACAACAGCTTTAGTGGGGTTCAAGGCCCTTCATAGCTGCTTGCAGGGGCGGACCTAGGAATCTGAGGGCCCAAGGCAAAATTAAGTAGAGGCCCCTCGTGATCAAGTGAGATTTTCATTTAACTTTTTTGTCTCATAAAATTGTTCTTGTAAGGAAGCTTTTGCTTTTTTGATGTTTCAGTTTTGTTTTTTGTTTTTTATATGTGGTGGCTGGACTGGTTCATAAATTTGGAGCGGTAAGTGAACTTCTAATTCATGTGCAATAGCTATTGTTTTAAAAGAAAGTTGTGGAGGTCCTTCATTAGAAATTAGACCATATTTCCCATATGTTGATGTATATTGTAACTTTATAATGTTATATTTTATCTACTATTTAGCTTTATTACGAGGGTGGCTTGGGTGGAATTAATACATTTGACAATCCCAGAGTATTTTGTTAGTCTCTTTGTTGTGTGACACCGAGAGAAAAAGTAACTGTTTCAGAGCCTTGAGTCTATGATGATCTGGGGGCATCTTATTGGGGGTCCCTTCTGTTTGGGTGCCCAAGTCAATTGCAGCCTGTTGCCTCATGGTGAGTCCGCCACTGGCCGCTTGCAGGTGTAACTGGCTCTTATGGTGACAGAAGTAAACTGCTGCTGTTGGCCTGGTATTTAAAAATGTTTTGACAACTTGGTGGGGTTTTCATGTGCAACTAAAGATTGGAAACACATATTTTCGGTTCAGACGACGCCACGTGAAAGCACAATAAGCTTCAGAGTTTAGGATAGGACCGCTGCTGATTAGACAGGAGTAACCCCATGGGGACACGAACAAATACTATCCTGACTATTTTCAGCAGCGACAGCACCGGAGCAAGCCTCAGACACTAAAGGCATCGCTGCTTTGTGAAAACTGCATCTCAGACCACGTCGTGTCCAGAATATTAGGCCTAGAGCTGAAATTGAAAAGTATATGTGCAAAAGGAACACCGCACAGGACGAAAGGGACAGACTTGGTTATAAGCTCTCATCGCAAGTAAATGTGACGTTTAGAATCTAACTTTTCCACGTATAGTTGCAGTTTTACAGCTTGTGTTAAAACCACCACGAACCAAAAAGCCATGAATGTGAACTCCTCAAACCAAAAGTGATGATTTCAAAATAAAAATCTAAGGAAAAGCATTGATTGTGTTTATATTTGACTATTTGTTCGTTCCTAGTATCCGCCATATTGGTTTTATTCCAACAACAACAACAAAAATCCTTGTAATGAATCGAAAGACTGTTTTAAATCGAATGGAATTGTTTTAAATATGGTTTTGTAATGGTCTTATATCAGAATGCATCATATCATTCTAAAACGAATCATCCAACTTTTTTGCAATTAACAATAGAATACAAAACATGAGCTTTAATAGCGGAATCAAACAATCGAGTATTTAGGATTCAACGCAACGATCAAACGCAATCTGAATGAACTACAAACATATTTAGAAAAAGTTTTCTGTTAACGCAAAAAGAAGATAAGACAACAGAATAGTAATTATAATTCTGCAATATATTGTGCCACCCTAAACAAATAAGAAGGTATTCATTAAGTTGTATATCTTTGCGTTAGATTCAACTTTATTATTAATGATTCTAACTGTTTTTTTATTAGGACAATATGTATGTACACGGCGTCAGAGATTATGAATCATTGTGGCGTTGCGTAATCAAAAGCATGTCAGCAGTGTTAATCCTTCCAGGAGGATTAATGCATGTACAGATTAGTTAATTTGTGAGAAATAGTAGCGGAAGCATCTTGATAAATAGACGGAGATTGTGTTTAGCGCTGGCATACATCCATGAATCAATTTATTACAGTCACAGTACAGAACAGAACAAATAGTCTTTAATCTTTCATTTCCTGTTAAAGTGCACATTAGGAGCCAGATTGTGCGCGATTAGGTTAAAATAAAAGGAGCATGGGAAAAAAATCAGCCACTGTGTCTTCAATGTGGCTCTTTTAAAGGGAAAATACGGACTGAGAACTTGACTGCAGTAACTTCTGCTACACATTTACATGCACAGATTACACAGAGAAGGCTTTTTATTCTATTTTTATCTAATTCCTCCATATAACTTGTCACACTCTTTACCACAGAGATAATTACAAATGCTCTTTTTTTAGGATCAAGGTTTTACACAATATTCTGAGCTTTTAAACACTAAATGGTAGCACTTTTTTATTAAACTGTGTGGTCGTATTCTAATTCTGATAAAGATCAAGATAATCTAAAGATCTAAAACTGTCCACGAAAGGTCAAATTAAGTCTGGCAAAAGAGATTATTTTGTATCGAATTTCTATGTCTTTTTGTATCAATTAGTATCTGATTTTTGACACTTTTGACAGTTCTGCTACAGTGTTTCCACTAGGGGACCATGAGCAAGTACCAAGGGGCACTTGAAATGGAAGAAAATGAAATGTAGTTTTATCAGAATTATTGGAGTATCTCGGACCATAAATACAATTAGAACAAAAAATCTAATTGTAATAATTGACAATATGCGACTAGTAAACCCATTTATTTGCCTGAAACTCAAGTTAAAGGGTATTCTGAGTGTGAGGCAAAGCTTAGGGGGTAGACAAAAAAACATTGAATAGCTGCAAACGGGAGACATTCAGGTGCGTCTAGTCAATTAACATTTGTAGCTAATTGCTAATTATAAAAACAGCTAAAGACATTAGAGCTCTGGTAGTTTTTACTTTCCCTTTTAACATACCAAAACTGTCACTACCTTTACATTCAAGCTGGGTTTTCAAAATGCATGTAAACCCGGGAAGTATGATTGCAGCGTGGTGATTAAAATCTCCCAGACAAACAGATCCATGTGGGGCGATAATGCTGCCCTACGATTGGTCTGACCTAACGCCCACCAGAGGATGGGCCCAATTGCAACAGCGGAAATCTGGCCTGATCTCGCCGGTTTGAGAATTCACAAATATCACCAGAATTCTTGTCGACCAGGTTAGCGTTCAACTGCACAGGGTAAGAATTAGGCCATAAAATATCAGACAAGATGTGCTTGAACGTGTACTCACTCATTTTAGACCAGCAGAGTCGACAAACTACGTCTCTCCACTGTGGCCTGTCGTTTAAATGTTTTTGTCTGATAGTTTAAAATGAAAGTAAAAACTACCAAAGCTTCAATGTGTTTATTTACGCTGCGGAGAGGAAATAACTTGTGAGTAACGCAGTTTGTCATGTCTGAAAATAAAATGCTCAGTGTAAATGACATGTTGTTTATCTAGTGTGGCTAAAGCTACAAAGTTTTAGCGCTAATGCTAAATTTCCAGACGCTTGTGAACGTCTCTTACCCTTCGTTCGCAACTAATCGGTTCTTTGAGCCGCTTTAGACCAGGACAATAGTGGTCTGACAAGTTTTGGGGGAAAAGCGAATTGAATTTGATTGTTTAGCGCACTCCGGCTTCTCATTAAAACATGAGTGAAGCACAAGTTAGTTCACAAGTTTAATTTAAATCACAATTATCAGTTACCATTACCAGCATTTTCAATTGTGTATTAAAATTATTTTTTCCTGGAATTCATGTAAAACGTCTTAGTGTTATTATCGCACACATAAGATAATCAAAAAACACAGAAAGTCAGCACAGTGGCAGTAACTACCAAATTTGCAAAGGGGCCATGAAGGAGACTGCCAGATAAAATGAAACTAGACTGAAATGAGTGTGTGTATTTAGCGACTTACCGGCCCGCGGAGGTCAATGAGTTCCTGTTTCATCTGGACAATAAGATGGTCTTTGGCCATGAGGGAGCGGTACAGGCGTTCATTAAACTCGATGAGCTCGCCGTGCATCTCGGCCACCTGCGGGGAACACACAGAGAGGAGTGAGCGTGTGAGATCAAGGTTTCTCACTGAAAAGCTGCAAAGACTTTTAAAAGAAAATACACTTTTACGAGAAGTGTTTCAGTGGCTGTGCAATAATTGTTAGATCTTTCATGTTTGAAGGACGCCGCTTGTATCTGACAGTGGTAACCGGGGCCGATGACAAACTTTTTGGGGCCCGGGGCATAAGGGCTCACACGGACCCCCCTTAATTATGATCCAAAGTGGGTTTGCTTTAGTGAACTCAGGTGAAAAGAAAATGACAAAAAGCCGTTTTCTTCCCAAAACACTGACTTGGTCTTGTGATAAACCTGTTTTATCCAGTGGTGGTAACTTTTATGTTGAACAGACAAACTTAGTAAAACAAAGCTAGCATATGTTAGCATCAGCTGTTTCCTGTTCATCGACGCACGGCACTTGCATCACGATTAAAAACGTTACATTTCCAGAGCATAAAGCATCAAACATTATCCAAACCCAACGCATTACATAAAGAAAACGCAGAATAGAGGTGAAAAGACGTTAAATAAATGCAAAAAAGCTGATTAACCAGAAGTAGTTTCTTGTTAACTCTAGCTTTAGCCACGTCTCACAGCGACACAAACTTGGAATTACTTAACTTGTTTATGTGAATTGCTGAGATTGGACCATGGCTATTGCAAAAAAAAAAAATCCGAACTGATTTGGGGAGCCAGGGCCAGTCACCCGTGGTGTAGGACTCTTGGTCCAGGACGACATACCCCTTTACCCCTGGTGGTAACAGTAAAAGGTCCTTCAAGTGGTGTGAACTGTTTATGTTGGGTAAAATAACTGTAGGTTCATGTTATTTTCCTTTCAGCCTTTTAGCTTAACTGTGACAAATTATTTTCTAACTTATAAATGTTGCAAAAAACTTCAAAGTATAGCACATCTACATAAATAGCTTCAAAGTAAACCAGTAATATATGAATAGCACGTTTAAAGTTAGAACTACTCTTTTGCCGAAATAAAATCAAAACACTTCCAGATTCAGCGCGGTGCCGATTGTTCCTAAAGGCCACAGCCATTTCTAACATTGTCATACATTATCAATACTTTCTGCATCTGTTTAAACTCTCAAAAGACAGTGGCCCCCAGTGGAGTCTGAATTACTGCTGCCAGCGGGACACGCCGCTGCCCCTGACAGCGACAGGACGGCTCCACGGGGAGAGATCCAGACTCCTGCCAGCGCCGTAATCAATCCTCTGCAGCGCAAACGTACCTTGACACGGCTTTACCCACTTCTAAAGGCGTGTGTGTGTGTGTGTGTGTGTGTGTGTGTGTGTGTGTGTGTGTGTGTGTGTGTGTGTGTGTGTGTGTGTGTGTGTGTGTGTGTGTGTGTGTGTGTGTGTGTGCGCGCTAGTATTCTTCACTTTCTTAATGCATTCTGAACATCCTAGTTATGAGTTTACAAGCGCTTTTCACAACTTTCAGAGCGTGTTGTTGTTGTCGCGGTAATGCGGTAACAACTAGCATGCTAACAGCCAGGCCCGTCGACAGAAATTAGAAGGCCCAGGGCAAGAAGCATCACATGGGGCCCCCGTTTAATATACATTTATAGGAAAAGGTACAAATTCTGGGCCCAGGTCAACACACCTCTTTGTCCCCCTCTGTCTATTCACCTGCTAACAGTGCACTTCCTGTTCCTAAAATGCACTGTAATTGGACGAGGACAGCACACAGCGGTCTCATTTTCACATTTAGAGCTGCTTTGTCAATATGTCTGTGCTGGGGCAAAACCGATTTTACTTTATTGCATGAAAAGACAGAAAAAAACATACAAAAAAAGGTGCAACAAGACCCCAAGACTATGGAAGATCACATATTTACAAATAGTTAACCAAAGAACTACCAGTTAACAGTGTAAAAAGTTAAAATTATTCCCAAATCTCAAGATAACCCATTCTATCCCCCAGAGAGTATACTGTCAGGCTCATTTCAGCCACTTTTTCGTCTTGTTTTGAAGTAAAGGCTTAAAGGAGACTTATCATGCTTTTTTCCTGTCACTTAGTAATAACTAACATAAGGAGATTATCTTTTTACATTTTGTTCATTGTAAACTGCAATATTGATCTAAAACAGCTTAGTAATAAAAACAGGTCCATTGACTTCCTGTTTAAAATTGCAGATCTGTTAAGCTCCGCCTCTTCACGATAGCAAGCAGCAGATTGTCATTCACATGTTAGGTGACATTCATTCATTCATTCATTTTTTAACTAATCACAACTAAGTACAGGGATGTGGGCGGGTTTACAGGGCAGGTAAAAACAAGATTTTTCAGACTACTTGAGTCTCAGTTGCAGGACAATACTCTAACGTGCAAGAATCAATCACAACACAACTTTAAGAACACTAATGAGGAAAAGCTGCTGTAACAAGATTAAAAGCTCATTAACGTTGAATCTTCACATTATGTCTCCTTTAATACAATGGTACAGTTTTCAGGCTATATTTAATAAACAAACTAAAGCGACGCTCTTTATAATCATCCTTCTGCTAACAGTTAAATCGATAATTAAACATCCTTAGACATCCTTCCTCCAGAATTCTTTTCCACCTAATTACAGTTTTATGTATAATCAATGCTTTGGCCATTTTGTGATGCTCATGTATTGGCGTTGTCTTCCTGCTTGTTTTGATTGCACAAACTGCAAGTTCCAGTCAAGTTGCTTAACATTTTCAATTAGAGGTGGAGGAAGTCACATTTGACATATCGATTCATGCGCTCAGATGACTGGTTTACAAATTCACCGCTCATTAATTACAGACAGAGTGAGTGCAGTGTGGTATTTGAACAGTAGGAGATCACACACATTTGAGAACATCAATAACTATTGACAAGTTACAAGTAAAGATGTACATTTTACAAACTCAAAACCACACAATACTAATTTTAGTAAAGGGATGTGTAACTATGAAAGTGGGACAATCAAAGGTATGTACAGATGTATCATACCTCGCATTGCATAGTCTGATTGTTTCCATGGTAACTGAATGCAAAATCACTTCATTATAAAATATTTAGTGTTTTATGATTACCCCCTATAGTTATCCTCTACCCACAGAGGCTCATCATGGCTGTACAGGAGCAGGCCCAGAGCACCAGGTCACCAGAGGCCCAGAGCACACCAGACCAGACCCACGGCCTAGTTCCTGAGACAGTCCAGCACAGAACTGCAGGCTGTAAGATGCTGCAGGGGAAACACACATGGAACGCCATAACCAAGTGGCTCATAGTGTACAGAAACATCTGTGTGGAGTAGGGACTGAAGGTCAGGGTCAAAATGGGAAACACCTCCAAAGGTGGTAGAGCATGATCGAGTCAAGATCCTGTGGATCTTCCAGATACAGACTGACAGAATGGTAATGGCCAACCAACCAGACATCGTGGTTACCAAGTGATGGAATCATCAGGAAAAAGGAACCTGAGAAACTCATGAAGCACATGCTGATCAGAGCACTCAGGGCAAACTGGAGGAGTGGTGACAGCAGATCCCTGGAAAAATATTAGACATCTCAGTCCACAAAAGTGCAGTTCTAAGAACAGCAAGGAGACTGCAAATAACCATGATGCTCTAAGGAGCAAGGTAGAGGATGCTTAGAAAATGGATGAGAAACCCGCAGCAGGAGAGAATGGATTAATAGGTTTACCCATTAATGGGTCACGTTTGCAAAAAAAAAAGATACAGAGAGTCTCACTGTGTATCTTCTTTGTCTTTATCTCGCAATCATACACATCCTTGATTAAAAAACATTTTATAAGTTACAAACCAAGTAAAATGATTGCATAAAAAAACTCTAATTCATCTGCAGTACATTGTGTCCAAGTACAGTTCATCTTTGTTCATTTTGAGGTCAGGAAAATGTCAACCGTGTGAACCCTGTGTCAGTCCTCAACACATTACCCATTCATCACCAGCCACTTGTTTAGGCAAACCACAAGTCTTAAATAGGACGTTACAAAAGAGCAAATTAATTGTAAGCGTGAAGAAACTCAATTAATTCTCAGCGAGGGGTGGCTAATCAGTTTGCCACTGTGCGGCCGAGAGTTCGTTTGGTACGCTAACTGAACCAGGCTGCACTGTGCTACTGTCACCCATGCATTTACCAGACTAATTGATCTGCCGTACTGTTATCAACGTAAGGCTATCAAGGCTCAGATTCCATTCACGCACCATGACCAGACCCTATTTCACATGGCGTACAGACGACCTTTCTGGCTAAAGGTTGATTTACATTGGCAGTTTTATCTGCAGGACAAATGGCATTAATCTCTCCAGGAATATATGAATAAATAAGTGCTGCTCACAATATACACTTTCTTTTGAACAAATGCTTCTGCTAAAGTTTACTTACATTAATAACATGTGTTTGTAAGTTTGTAAGTAAGTCATAAAATGTTTTCATACATAGTTAAAAAATGTAATTGCACATAATTGGAAAGTATGAATCTAAAAAATTAATTGATCCAAGTTAAAATGTATTGGCTCATTATGTTAAGATATTAAATATTTTAAAAATGTACAGAGGGGAGTTTTTAGATTTTAATTAGTTACTTGGTTTAGTTAGTAAACTTAATCTTTCTGAAAAATTGTGTAAAAACTTCTATTTCAACTAATTAAAACAGTAAACTTTAATAAATCAGGCTTAATATTAAGGATTGGTGAAATGGCAAAAACAAAACAAAAAACACAATTTTCTTAGAACCAGATCACAATTTCAATGTTATCACAATTTTTGCAAAGTGAGTATCATGATTTTTTTGTCATACATTTGTAGATTCTTCAGCTACTAGGAACATTTGTTTAAAAAGTGTTGTAAATTTGAAAATATCTGAACACTTCTTGAGGTCCACATTTAAACCATTCTATAATCTAACACCACACATGAATAAGATGACATTTCTTTTGTTCTTACTGTATATTAGATGTTCTGAAGTTCAACTGTCCTCCGAGATTATAACCTATAGTCATTAGGTGAATTACTACCTAGGTGAGGTCAGCTGACTCAACTAAACAGTCAGGTTTTTCCATCTGTGGATTCATTTTTTTTCTACCCTGATGGCACGGACATATTCCAAGATGACAATAACAGGATTCACCACCCAGAGTACGGATTTTTGTTTGGGAGAAGACTTTGCTCCCAGCATCAATGAGGGAAATCAACACACACAAACACACAATCTAAAAAGAATAAACATGAAGCGGAGTACAGATAATCATGAGGTGGAGTACATATGAACCAGTTAAGAAAGCACCATCAGATGAGCCGTCTACATGAGGAGACAAGACGAAACATGGGACAGAAACGTTGCCGACATATGCCCCAGCTAAAGTGTCTGCTGTAATCAAAGCTAAATCAAAGATGTGCACTTTTATTTTTACTTCCTGTTGTTGGAGTTTGTATTGATGTTACACTCATATTTCTCTTGTGAACATATTAAATTGTTCAAGGAAATCAACTAACCATGAACAATTAAAACAATTCAATGAGATTGTGATTGACAAAGAACATTAAAAAATGTATTTCAATGTTAAGATAAATTGGATAAATAAAATAAAATAAAAATATTAGACAAAAACATAACTTGGAGTCATCAGATTGTGGTATCAGATTAAGTTGTATCTAAAATAAATCAAAGTTGGGTTAAAAGAGGATCGCTAATAACTACAATTTTTCTCTTATTATTTATAAAATCAGGCTGACATTGGTTAAAGTCTGCACTTGTTTTACTTTTTTATTAAATAGTATAAAGGAGACCAATTTGTCTTTGTTACCTTGAGAATAACCAACACGGAGGGCAATGTTTCCTGGTTGTACGTGGTTCATTTTTCACTCCTGTCACTGTGTCAGCCGTGTCAGGGTCACAATATACAATTCATTTTACACGTTTTGCAAACCAATCTGCATTTTTAACAGTTATATTAATCAAGTTGTTGACTTTTGCGCACTATGGAACTTTTCGGGTGACCTGTTTGCAGTGACGTGCGGTGAGGTATACAGCTGGAGGCCTATTGTTGATCACTAAATTGAACAGATTTGACTCACTATGTTAATTAAAAAACACTGAATCACATTCCAGTATTTTGTATGTTCAGGAAAAAAAAAAAAAAGACTAAATGTCCTACACTGGGATTTCGGGATTTGAACCCGGGTCAAAAGTCTGATGTCTAATCAAATACATGCACCTTTTCTACTTTAACATTAACAATACCATCTCCTTCCAATCTTCTTTATTCTCAATCAAACATTTATTATTCATTATCTTTAAAGTTGTTGTAAAAGGTTGAGTGAAACTACGCAGTGAAGTGAAGTTTCTGGTTTGTCATAAAAGTGCGGCTGTTCAAACCACATGTAAACGCGCTTTAATGACTGATTAACTCGCTGAAAGGGCTCATTTATGTACAGTATCCCTTTCCTTGGTGATAAAACGAAACAGCGCTCGAAAAAAGTACATCTACAAATGTTTCTAATGACATTTTTAAGGAGAAACGATGAGTGAAGGCTTACTTTACATTATATCGACAAATACACGGACATTTGCGATTTAAAATGCCAAAACGCATCACAAATCACAAGAAATCACCCGAAAATAATAAGTAAATACATAAAATATATAAGGTATGTAATAAATCTTTGAGACATTAAGGCATTTTTTTCTTCTGAATCTTCCGTTTATTCCAGGCAAAGCAATAAGTTCATCAACATCAAGTCGTTAAGTTTAACGTTAAGACGGCACGATTGCTAAACTGATAATTCTTTTACATTCGGGTTTTCTGCGGTTCAAGTATGAGATATATCGCTGCATTTCCCTGAATACACCTCTTCACGTGTGCTTCACTGACCAAACATCCAAAGCAACAACCTCTCCTCCACCCCTGTCCCTCAACCTCCCCCCACCCGCCGCCATCTTCACGGAATCTCTTTGTGCCGCTCGCTCTCATCTCTGCCGCTTTATGATCGAATCAGAGGCGCGCTGCGAGGAGCTGGCCTCAATCAAAAGGCCAAGAAAAACCTGGCAGAGCCTCCAGCCCCTAAAAAAAAAAAAAAAAAAACAGATTCGAGACACGGGCAAGTGGAGCAGCAGTGTTACAGATGACCCAAAAGTAATGGGGCTTAATTAGACTTGTACAATGAATGGGGACGATCGAAGTAGGTCGCCCGGGAGACGCAAGTGTGTTCGAGCTCTGGGTTCGCGCGAGAGCCACCTGTGTGCGGAAAGAAAATGTGGAAATATCAGAAATAAAATGTTCAGTCTGCATTCTGGCCAGCGGTAAATAACCTTATAGAGTTGGAAAAATGGTGACATTACTTGAAAACAAAGTCTAGTATATTCTTTTCATTTCTGCGCTGGAATTGAAATGACCAAAAAGGTTAAAGACATGAAACAATTGAGTCTTTTTAGGTTATTTTTGGGTTTCTGTTGGTGTTTCAGAGAGACTGCCATCAAAACTTGTGAACTTAGGTATTGTAGAATGTATTGAAGTAGCTCGAGAGTTAAAAGAAGAGGCATGAAGCTGGAGTTCTAACACAGGACGTATAGACATGAACCCTAAGACATTGCGATTGTGTGCATTCCGGTCTTGTCCAGTCTGACTATGTTTCCGCTGTGAGGAGTCATGTACCTCGGATGATGTAGGCCAAGGTGTGTTTGAATGCTGTTTTCTCCTACGATAAAAGTTCAACTAATTTTCTAGGAATGTATAAATGTCATAAACTGTTTTGAAGCTTGAGCAAAGAGATGCTTTAATAGACTCATCCTGCTTTCTCTGAGTTCTCATTTACTGTGAAGGGCCCGAGTCCAAGCCCATTTGGCGCTCGTGGATGCAAGAAATATTCCCTGCTCCGTGCCATTTCTGGTTCCGTTTGGCCCAAGTCAAAATATATACCAGATACTAATCGCTTATAAACTAAATATTCATTTGAGCAGCTGTAAAAACTTTAGATCTATGAATAGACATGCTCTATTTAATCTGGGTAGAGAAAGTAATTGACTGACGGACTACTTTTTTATTGTCACCGTAAGAATAATTTATTGTGTTCATTTGCTGTCAGTCAGTGTGATATCAAAATTAGTATAGGTTGCGTTTCACGAAATGTCAACAACATTAAAAGACGATGTGAAGCTAACTGGATTTAATACTTCAAAAATTTAGAATGATGTAACTTGAATAAAAAATACATTAAACTTGCACAAAAAGGCAACAAATCCATTTGCAAAATCCCTAACTGAACTTAAGACAGAAACCATAAAGAATATGAAAAATAAAAGAAAGTATTGAACCATTCATTGTTACAATTTTTTTGCCATAAATCTTTCATTGGTTTTCTAATAATGTGATCTTTTTTTATTATGTGTTATTGTTGTACTAATTTAATATTGTAACACTTTATGTCATCTAAAACCTGTATATTGATGTCAAGAAAGAATACAAAAACAAACAAGAAGCAAGACAAGACAAGAAACAAACAAAAACATCTAACTGGATGCACTGCTCTGTCTGAAGCTCTGTTACTAAAGTTAGACTTTAATCTCAGCTTTGTTTAAAGTGCCTCTGACAGGTTCAACCACACATTTAACTAAAATGCAGTTAAGATAAATATATTTCAAATTCTGCTCAAATCTTTACAAATTTTACCCCAGTTTAACGATTTTTTTTAGGTTTTTAATTTTACTTCCTGGTTGTTAATGATGACATCACACTAGGAAATTATCATGAAACCATCCTGTACAGTGCACCAAAACTCATCTAATATCACCGATTTTTTATTTGACAAAGAAAAATACATGTGAACACCTTTATTCTGTTGAATCAATGTTTAAAGGGTCATAAAAGTTGTTTCTTTTGTGTAAATTATCCATAAGCCTAATGTGATGTCATCAATTTGTTTACTTCCTGTAATTTTCAATGGATTTTTCAACTTTTCTCCACAAACAGCTGCCTGATTCATTTATATTTACAAAAGGTATTAATACACTAAATAAAGTAAAATTAGAAAATCATAAAAACCTGTCACATGCACTTTAAGCACAATCTTAACCAATCTTAACCATAAAGACTGAGTTAGTTTAAACTAAAACAGGTGAGTTCATTTGTGCAGTCAAACAAGTCCTTTTGCGTCACATCACATTACAGTCACAAGTAGCATTAGCCAACTGCTTTTCAGTTAGTCACGCTCATCTTTTTTACTGAAAACCAAACACCTAAACAGATGCTGAGATTTGAGACCGTCTAAAAACTTAATAAGATGTATTTTCTAACGAATAGAACTGGAGACATGAACAGAACAAAACAAAACCAAGGCTATATCAGGACCAAACCACCACCACCCATAGAGAATCGAGTTTTTCCTTAGTACCAAAATCAATACTACATTTTCTAACTTGATGTTGATCTTAAGAAAAAAGCTCAGTGTGTTTTGTAAGCCGAGCCAAGATCACACATTATGTAGTCTTTGAAATGTACAGTGTGTCAGCCTCCATTTACACCAGACGTATTTGGACAGATTAAGATTAGGTTGCATCTAAAAAGCAGTCACTTCCACTTTCCCAAACTGTAATGAGCACTGACAAGAGGGTGGGAGGAGGAGTGCAAATGCAGCCACGGAAAATTGAGCTTTTTTTCTGTAGTATCAAAATCAAGCTCTAAAATGTGGTATTGTGAAAGCTGTGAATCTTAGTAGCCTAGCCTTAGTTTGTTTCATGATAAAACTATGTGGTCCCGTTTCAGGTGAACGTACAGGCCCAAACAGCAGGTTTAGTGGGGTTCAAGGCCCTTCTTTGCCACTTGCGGGTGTAATTCTCTCGGTGGTGACAGAAGTAGCCGCTGGGGTTGGCCTGGCGTCTTCCAGTGTTCTGTCAGACCTTTAATTTCGTCACGATGTTAAACACGAGATCCGCAGTGTCTTTGGTTTGTTTTGTGGACCAAAGTCGCACCACTCTACGCCGCTCTGAGCTAAAAAAACATCAGCTGGTAAGTAATCTTTGCTCTGGAGTAAATTGAACCGCGTCAGAATAGCAATGCTTCGCAGTCTTTTTCTTCTTTTCAGTTAAGACTCATTGCGTAATCTAAAAGAGCGAGTCTGGCCAAAACAGACTGCATGCTTAAAGTGCGTATGACAGGTTTTTATGATTTTCTAATTTACGCTGACTTTATTCAGCGTATTAATACCTCTTGTAAATATAAATGATAGTTTTACACCAATCAGGTCGCTGTTTGTGGAGAAAAGTTGAAAAATATCTTGAAAATGACAACAAATTGATGACATCACCCCAGGGAGACAAAGGTTATGCATAATTTACACTTTTTTGTAGATTTAAACATTGATTCAACAAAATAAAGGTGTTTACATGTATTTTTCTATGTCAAATAAAAACATCTGTGACATTAGAAGAGTTTTGGTGCACTGTTTCTTGTGATGTCATCATTAACAACCAGGAAGTAAAGTAAAAAAACAACAAAAAAATAGCAAAACTGGGGTATAATTTGTAAAGATTTCTGTAGAATTTGAAATATATTTATCTTATCTCCATTTTAGTTAAATGAGTAGTCCAACCTGTCAGAGGCACTTTAATCTACGTCAATTCATGATTAATGTTTCAATCTTCTCTGATAAATTGCATGAGTTAACTTTGCCTGCACGATTTTTTTCAGACTGGAGGAACAAGAAAAGCAAGTCCCTTTCAAAATTAGAAAGAAAGTCCCAATCATCCTTCAGATTCATGCCAATTTCCAGCGCATACGTAGCATGTGTTACCCCACACTGTGCATAAGAGATGTCAGAAGTGCGATGACATGTGGACTGGCATTACTAGCATCACTGGAAGTCGAAGTGAACTCCGACGCGTCCACCACACTTTTATTGTAAATCTATACGCAGCCTGTTCCTCTCTTTCTGCGCCGGTCTGTGAGTCACTCGAGCCCAGCTGCTGCAAACAGGAAGCCCCCAGACTGAGAGAAAGAAAAACAGTAAAAAGAAAAAAAAAAACGCGAGGACTGATATAGACATCACAAGCTGTGCCGTCCACTCTGAAGCCTCGCAAAAAACACGCACCGAAAAAAAGAAAAAAAAAACAGCCAGAGATGAAGTAGGAGCGCATGAGAGCCGCAGATGGACCAATAGAAAACACCAGAAATAGGCTGCTGTACAAAAAGACTAAATCTGGCAGGAGGGAGCGGTGCGGCGTTTTGTGAGCGGAGCCAGGATCACTCGTTTGCGGGTTATGTGGACTTTGAAATGTTTAAGTACAGTGTGTCAGCTTCCATTTGGGGCCGGTTTCGTCAGCCGGATGAACCAAAGCTCCGTCGTTCGGCATGTGCCAGACATATTTGGACAGATTAAGATTAGGTTGCATCTAAAACGGAGTCGCTTCCACCCTCCCGAACCGTAATGTACGCTGATGAGAGAATGGAAGGGGGAGAACACGTGGCGCTACATGAAATCCCACACCTGCCTTGGAATTGAACCAGAGACATCGTTCATTGTGGTGGTTCGTGTAATAGTGTCTTAATCTTATTCAAAGTACAGCATGTTTTGAAGAACACATTATTCAAAGAGACTTTTTCGAGCTTTCAAACCATGTTTTAAAATTAAAATACAGCCAGGAGTTGTATTTAGCTTCGTTCATGCTTGTTTGATGAATTGAATTTGATGAATGAATTTTAAGCCTCAGAAAACAGTTTTGTGACATCTTCTGTGCTGTTTAAGTCCATCAATCATTGCCAGACTCCTTTTGAGCATTCCTCCCTCAAATCACATTCATTACAACTGTGTGTTACATTAGAGTGTCAGGGGCTTTTGTATGTCTTCCTTTTGTAATTCCATCTGCTGCCAGTAGATGGAGTGCAAACACAAATCCTGATAAAGGATTGCCTCACAGATTATGAAGTAATGTATGCTTTTAGTAGATTCATTTTTTTAAAACAGGCCTGTCCAAACTTTTTCACAGAGCTGTATTTTGACACATACAGAGCGGAGAGCCGCATTTTGCATTTGACATAGTTTTGATGAGCCAACTTTAATAAGGCTTAGGGCATTGATTTTTGATGAAAATTGATGTTATTTAGGTTGTGACAGTAGAATAATTACAATTTTACAGTGAAAACTACAACTTCTAGCATTATATAATAGGACCATTTTAGCAGGAAGCCCAAGGGTCAACAAAAATTGGTCTGAGGACAACATTGGTCCCCTGGCCATTTGGACAACCCTGTTGTAAAACATGATATGCCAAAGAAAAAGTTCTCACAGGCATGTTTAAAGGCAATAACACTACAAGTGATGCATAATGTACGTAATATGTGTGTCCCTTGAATTATTAGAATTACAGGAGCCATATAATGTAAATCTACTTTCTATTATTGAGTTTTTCCTTTTAATATAGTGTTCCCTCATCATTAGTTTACTCAGAGTTCTATGGTCTTCTATTGTTCATGGATGTTTGAGTAATCCTATTGTCCAGCAACTGGAGGACCGAACTGAACAGTTCTGTTTTCACCCACCCCCTATACCCACCCACATCCCTGTACTTTATGTGAGTGTACCATTTTCCAACAATAAATGAAAATAAAAATAATATATATAATCTGCTTCTCGTTATGGTGAACTGTCACTTATCAGGAAGTTAATGGACTAACTGTTTTAAATCAATATTGCAGTTTACAATAAACAAAGTGTAAAATAATGATCTATGTATGTTATAGTTGAAAACTAAATTTCCCAAAAAGCTTAATATGTCTTGTTTAAGGTTTGCTTTTTGTGTTTCTCTTCATATTACATAATTTTGACATCCTTTTGTTCTTGTACTTTGTCATTACTGCACGTTCTCTTATTTAAGTTCAAAATGAAACGCTTTCTGTTGTTACGATATTACAAATTTAATATAACACTGGCTTTTGTGTGCTGTTTTTGAATAAAAATATTTCAAACAAAGACACTTTTTTCTCCCTCCACAATCCTCCCCTGTGCCAGCCTGTATCTGTATCCGCAGATTATGCATGTGAATTGGGTTCTGAACTGACTCAAGAGCTTAGCGGCGCTGAGCTACTGTGAAGTCCGTGTGGCTTACAAAGACTACAGTTAATCAAGTTAGGTGCTTTAGCGACTTTGAAACATCAGAGCTCGGGCTTCAGATCTCCCTCTCCTGCACCGCATCCCGCACTTCAGACGGCTTCATCTCCGCGAAATCTTTACCTTCCGTAGCGTTTCATTAAGATTTCATGTGATCGTTGGGCCGCGTTGGAGCTTCTCGTTGGCGTTGGTCCTTCGTTTGAGCCGAAAGAACGTGGCGTCAAAGTGAAAATCTAGAGTGAAAATCTAAACAGGGTCTAAAAAAAGAAAAACTCACAGCGTAAATTGTCCAAATTTAGTCCAAAGTCTGTAAAAAAGATACATTTTCAAGTTGAGTTCAAAGGTCATTTTTTTCCCGTTTATATCAGTTATAATTTGGGTCCAGTCCTTGATTTTTGCTTCAGTTTGTGTCATCCATTTCTTCTTCACGCCGCTAAAAGTATGCTCTAAAGGTATCCATTTATTGTGTCCATGGCAGGAGTTTTGAGGCCCAGAGAAGCAACAAAATCAAATCGTCCGATAAAGGTGTCACGATTCAATACACGTGTTTGCTCGATAATCACGTGTCGATGTGTTGTTATATATTTTTGTCTGGAAAGGAAAAGCTTAAGCGTGCCGTCCTTCGCAATCAGTGAGTAAAAGGCTAGACTTACAGCTACTATATTCTTACAGAGGGGGGGTTTATCTTTATTTGACAAGAAATAAAACCTGATAACACCTTTATTTTGTTGAATGAGGGTTTAAAATGTCTGAAAAATGTGCCAGTAGTGTGTAAATTGTCTCTGTATTTCAATGGCACCTCACTTTTTTGATAGGTAGAGGGATTCCGTTTCAGAACGCAGCACTCCTTCCTGCAATTTTAAACTTTTATTTTTCAAAATTTCTTCACAACCTGCAACTTCACAGATGAATAAATGAATACGAAAGACTCTAAACCCACTTTTGGCTTGATCTATGATTAAACACAGGCGCTCACAATTCACCTGCGATCAAAAACACAATCTTTTTTTCAGACATTGTCTCAAAAGATTTACTCAGAAAACGGTCCGTTAAGACATTTCTTTGAAAAATAACAGCATTCCAGCGATCAGAAAGAAGCGTTCTGTGTGCGTTAAGAGCAGGGGACCGAGGGGAGGAGCTTAAGTTTACCAATACACAAACAGGTGGAACATATATTATAATCAAAATCCTGAAATGCACAAAATGGAAAGGTCTGGTGGAGAATTTCTCCCTGCAGTCAAAGTTTTTCTTCCGTCTTATTTCTACAGATAAAAAATGACTATTTCAAAGCAGATCTACCTTTAAATTCCCATGAATAATGAAGGGTTTTGTCATTCACAACCACTCGCATGCAATTGTTAGCAACCGTTTTTAACTGGAGAAAGATTGCGAGCCTTGTAATAATTGCGTTTCTTGTTCTCTGTGTTGTTTGCGGTTAATTAATGAGCTCGCGGATCAAATCGTTCTGAACGTTACGCCAGTGTTTGGTTTATCGATACAGCGCAAGAGAGGAAAGAGCGCCAAGGCAGAAACCAAAAATACACAATGCGGTTGGAATGAGGAATGTCAGAAATGGGTTGAAATTGTTGAGAGCTGGATGTGTTTTTGTTGCGAATGAATAAAAACTGTCAGATGTCATCACAGTTCACCATGTTGGACGATTTTTGCGGGGTCAAGACGGAAAAATAGTTGTGTTCGCGTTGTAAAATTGGATGTTGTCATGGAAAAAAGAAAGAAATATCCAAACCTATGATCTACAAATATCACGTCATTACATGAGGAGGAACAATGCAGCGAGTTTCTGAAGCTATTCTGGAAATATACTTTCACTTTTATTTAGAAGACAATGAAATAAGCCCGATTATTACTGAGAAATGAACCATAAACCAGGACAACAAATCTGCAATCTGACAGTTAAACGTCAAAACTGAAAGTCTAATTTGTAGTCGCTCAAATGAGGAAGACTTCTTTGAGGAAGACTTCTTCGCTTGTAGATTTGAAAGTAATCCGCTCCGTTTCTGAGTCCTCTGCGTTATTTCTTTCTGCCTTTTTACGCTTAAGCCGCCATGACACGAACGGACCATGCGTTTCTCTGATTGGACAATATGCCTGTCAATCAAGCCCGTTTGAAATCGCGGAGACAACATATGAATGATTCTGGATAAAAAGGCATTGTCAAAGTGCGTGGTCAGGCAAGCGTCGTTCCAGTCGGTAAGTGTTCGAACTCCAATCGGAGTCGTCGGTTCAAATCTCACCAGAAGTACGTTTTACGCACTTATATTCCTGTCAATATGTGTCTGGTAGCAACAGGAAGGGCGTCAGGCGTCAAAATATTCAGACACTGGACTTCAGAACTGTGTATTTGGGCCTCGATACTCCATGGACGTAATGAATGGATACCTTTGGAGTGTACTTTTGGCTGCAGAGAAAAAGGCAATCACCAAAAAATGGATGACACAAACCAAATCAAAAATCAAGGACTGGACTGACATAGTAATGGACGTAAGACAAATGGAAAAGATGACATTCGAACTTAATTTGAAAATAAATTTGACAAACTTTGGACAAAATGGACAACTAACTATAAGTTGTTCAATATTTGCCGTAGCTTTTTTGGATGTCTGTTGTTAACCATTCTTATGTTATGTTATGTATGTTCTGTCTCATTTCATCCATCATAATCTAAAAACAAGCTTAACATTAAACTGACATGGCGAATAATACTTTTTGTCTGTTGTCTTATCGCAAAAACATATTGAAAATAAACTACACTGTTCTAAAAGGAACAGTTTAAAGATTGAATAGTTGCAATAAGTGACATTTATTCTCGTACATTTGTGTAAAATGGGGTCGCGTGTGCCACCATAGTCTCAGCAGAATCTGTGGGAAACACTGAAATTGTATGCTAACATGCTTATCAAGAGCAATAATTGTAACTTCTGTAATTTTTCTGTCTCCATGGAGATGTTATGCTCTCCTGTAGGGTGCCAAAGTTATCTCCACAGAAGGTAACAAAATACTCTCTATAAAGCGAATGGAAAAATCTTATCATAAACACTTTTTCATGGACCTGTTTTTGAAAGCGACACATTTGCCACCAGTGAATCTGCTTATTATTTGTCACTGGCTAATGGATTGTTGAATAAGCATCTTTTACATTCTCTTTTGTCATGTCTCTTTGCTATGACTGGATCTGTCTGACTCATTTCTTTTTGCAGCGATGAAATACTCCTAATGGAAAACCTGTTCGCCTGGCAGCCTGTTGTACACCGTTGGGCCCTAAGCGCTGTGTTATTTTTTCCTTTTTTATGTGCGTGTCGGTGAGTAAAAAGCAGAGCGGTGGTGGGCCTGCTGGCTCGTTGAATGATGGGTAGACCCCGGGAGTTTGCTCAAGCCTTATGTTCTGACACTGCAGCCGCCCGTGTGAGCTGTGATAAAAAAAAAAATACAAACACGTTATATCACAAGTCTAGCCTTCCCCTTATCGCGCTGGACAGAGGATCAATGCCAGGCAGGTTTCTTCATAACCAGCTGTGATCTTGTGGGCTCCGTATTATGCAATATCATGGCCAGTCTTGCAACATGCAGTGATGTGCAAAAGAAAAAAGTAAGTAATCAAGATTATTAAAGGTGCTGTACATGAATTTTACTGTCAAAAACATGAAAAACTGTTCATTTTAAACTCTTTGCAGCAGTCAACATGTATCGCTCACTTACCTATTGCATTCTGAGCATCCTAATGAGTTACCACGATGAGTTTGCTGTCACGGTAAAGCTAACAACAACTAGCATGCTAACAGTGCACTTCCTGCTTCGTGGAGGCTAAAATGCACTAGAATTCAATGCAGACAGCACACAGTGGTCTCATTTTGACCCAAAGAGCTGTTTTTTTTTTTAATAATAAATCTGTACTAAGGCAAAATAGTTTTTACTGTATGTAGACTTACTTACTCTAATATCTAATATATTAGAGTATATATATATTGCAATTAATTCATCATAAGCTTTTTCCCTCATATTGAGCAATCTTGATTTTTAATTCTATTTTTAATAGCAAGTAAAAATTACTTTCAACATAATAATAATATACTGCCTTACACTTGTAATGTGTTTTACAGACTTATAACCCTGTTAAACAGGTGTTTCCTCAAGTCAATGGGCCCGTTTCTGTTACTAAGATGGTTTACAATAAACAAAATGTAAAATGATCTACTTATATTATAGTTTAATACTAAGTACCGCAAAGTGAAGAAAAAAAAAAAACATAATATGTCTCCATTCATTTGTAAGCTCAAAAGTCAAATTTGTTTCAGATTTCCCAGCAGGAGGTTCGTCACCTGCTTATATTCATGCAGATGTTATTGCTCTGACTGGAAGGTTCCACTGTATCACAGTAAAGTTAAAGTTACCCAGCTTGTATTTATTCATAAAACATGTTTTATGCTTTTATTTGACTTCATGGAGATACATAGCGTATATCGTTGCCCCTTTAACTAACCTTTTAATTCCACAAAAAATACTATGCTGTTATTCTTCATTTTAACATTGCACAAATATTATTTAATGTTTAATAGACAATGCATCTATTCCATCCCTCATAAAAATTTAATTACTATTACAATTTGCATCTGTAATAATGTGAGTTGATAATAGTCGATCATATCATTGTATCACATATGCAATTATATACGAAAATGTCCCAATCTAAATCTCCATTAAACTCCAATATAAGCATGACGCCTGCTTTTAATTGGCCAGCTCTGTTTTTGGTCCAGTAACAGCGCCAATTGAGTCATCCTGCCTTAGTCATGCACAGTCTTGGGTTGGACCTGGTTTGGCTCTGCTCTTCCTGGTTTGGTTCTGTTTGGTATTAATCATGGCACTTTGAAAAAGATTAGTTTGTGCGTGATAAGATTCAGAAGTATCAATGTTTGATGCTGCACTATGGCTTTATGGATTTGGTCATGATTCACATGTTTGAAAACATTCCCCATGATTCAGTGCTGTGAAATTCATTCCTGGCTTCAAAAGTTTGTTTAATGTCTCTTTCCATTCTTATTAATCCCCATTTCACACTGTTCACCGCCTGTTTTGAGGCTTAAGGAACAGAAAACCTAAAAGAAAAATTAATTACTGTCTCATATAATAGCCATAAAATGCATAGAACCATCTTTTGTATTACAATAATTTTATCCAACGCATTTAAAGGAGACATATTATGCTTTTTTGGGGAGTATTTAGTATTGAACTATAACATAAGTAGATTAGGATTTTACATTTTGCTCATCGTAAACTGCAATATTCATCTAAAATGGCTTAGTAATAGAACCAGATCGATTGACTTCCTGTTCAAAACTGCAGAAATGATAAGCCCCGCCTCTTCATTGTAACATTTGACTGTAACAAGCGGCGGATTGTCATTTACATGTTTTTATTTTTGAGAAGTTGGTACTTGACATTTTATAACTCTACATGTGTCACTTAATTTTTCAACTAAATACAGTAATGTGGGCGGGGATAGGGGGTAGGTGAAAACTGGATTTTTTTTTGCTTTTTCCTCAGTTGCAGGACAATACAGGATTACTTAAACACGCATGAATGAATCAAATACAACTGCGAGTAAATTAATAATGAGGAAATGACAAGTTAAAAACGCTCTAAAGCTGATGTTGCATATTATGTCCTCTTTAATTGAAACGTCAATACGACCGCGCGGCTTTAAAAGCGTCATACCTGTTAGTATTTATAGTCCGCCTGGCCTGTTTGTACCCAACAAGGAAGCGAGTGACATTTTCAAAAAAATCGATAGGTCCGGATGGAGGCTTTTGTCTCCGTCTTTGAAACAAGACAAGTGAAAGAGAGCATCTGACAGCTACAAGTAAATCACTCACCGCTGAAGAGTGACTAACCCCGAGAGCTACTGCTGCTCATACCTGACAGCAGACATGACTTCTACACAGACAGGCCAGTATTTAAAGGAAAGACTGTAAAACTGATCAATCAATATCACTTTGTTTGTCCCCGAGGAGCAATTCAAACACATTGAGCTGTTAAATCAGTGGAATGGAAGAAGTACTTAAATTTGTTACTGCAAAAAATGTAAAGTAAAAATAGCACATAAAAAAATCTACTTTGACGTACCAGTTTAAAAGTCAAAAATGTAATTAAAGCGTAAAAAGTAAAAGTATTTCACACACAAATGTCAAAGAATTAAATGTAGTAAACAGGAGCTATTAAAATCAAGTTCAGGTACCACTTTATAATGACTACATCTTATTTTGCCTTAATAAAGCATTAACAAAGACTTAATTAATAATGAATACATAGTTTATTCAACATGATTCAGGAAACAGTAACTACTTAATTAAGTTTAGGGTTAGAAATTAGGGTTAGAATATTTGTTAAGTAATTACTAAGGCTGAATCATTCTTAATAAACTATTTGTTGATTATGAATTAAATCTTTGTTCATGTTTTATTAAGGCATGAATAAGTGTAGTTATTATAAAGTGTTACTCAATTTCATGTTTTTTCAAATGAATTTTATGGTTTTATTTGCTCAAAGTCGGGACATGAACTCAAAACGTTTAGGTAGAATAACACCACAAACATGCTAAAATTAACCCTTCATACTATAAGAAAACGTATATTTGACATTTCAGTCCAATTAAAGAAACAGTGGAGTAGAAAGTAGAGATACCTGCTCTTAAATGCGGTCAAGTAAGTGAGCGAAAAGGCTCTCGAAAACATTTGGCGTCTCAGTGACTTTATCTCCAGACAAAATCGAGAGACGTTTCCAGCCTGGTCACAGTCTCACAAAAGACTAAAGTCAGCATTTACCCAAGTACTGCGAACGTTACACTGGCTTTGAGTCCCTCATAGAACTCATTTCAAAATTCTTCTATTGGTCCATAAATCTCTAAATCTCAAAGTATCTGACGGACCTGCTGACCCCTTATGACCCTCGTCGGCCCCTGACATCATTGTGGAGCCTCATTTTCTTCTCTGTACAGCTCCCTTTCAAAAGATCTACATTTTGAAAGGCATAATTTGTTTTAAATCTATATGAAAGACTTTTTAACTGATGGCTGAATTAAAGCAAGGTTATTTATGAGTTCATACTTTCAAGTGTTATGTCATACTTGTTTATTCTTTGTATTTATCGGAAATGTATAAATGATGTGAACTTTGACACTCGAATTAGACGTAAAACACTTTAAGTTGTCCGTGTGAATAGAAGCTTCTCTCCAAATAAACTTGACTTGCTCTCATAATTACCGTCGCTTGAATCATTTATCGCCTCAAAACGGACACCTACCGAACAAGACGACCTCGAACCTCGCCAACTGAGCCGTATCTTAACTGTTTCCCGACCTCTACGGATGTATTTCCGATATAAACCAAGAGGAAACCTATGACCCAAGCTGTCGCGCAGTGATAAAAGCCCGTCCCGCCTGTTTGCGCCCTATCTGTACCTGCCGTTGGCCCCCGGACCGTAACGGGGCCCTCGCTTTCTGCTCCGACAGTCTTTCTGCTTGGAGACCTGTTACTTATCGCGCAGCAACACAAGCCGCTTTCTCCGTGGCACGCTCGTTCGGACAAAGTGGCCCGGCTGGCGAGGGGCCGCGGTTAAGCCTGTAGTGCGGCCCCGCGGGTTTGTGGGAAAGCCCCGGGAGACGGAGGTATGAATTAGTAACGAACATTAAATATGCATCGTACATACATGCGCGTAAATAAGTGCGGTTATGTGAAATTAGACTTAAAGTGGTGGCTGGAATATTTATGAAGATGGGTTTATTAAATGACTCCCTCGCCTCGAACCTCGGCATGTGAAGTTTATTAGTTTGGGGCAGGAGCTGGGTTTGATCATTTACTGGTTTTTAATTCAACACTGTGATAACATGCTACTTTTTTATTATTTATTTTTAGATTCTCAGGAAATTAGGTGTGCTTAGAGACTTTTCTGTTAGAGCAGTCGCCACCTGCATGTCTTGATTATTCGTGATTATTCAAATCACAATATAATCGTACGAACTAGAAGCATTATTTCTGTTCGATTGATACTCTACATAAGTAAACCTGAATGTAAAAAGCTTTGATAACTGTTATGTTAACTTAGCATAAGTGTATCGTGCTAAGTTAAGTGTCTTTCATAAAGCTGGTCACATATTAGACAAATAGTGATATACTAGAAATGAAAATTAAGTATTTTATTGATTTTTTAAGGTTAATAAATTGTGAATAAATATGAAATTTGAATATGAAGTTTTAATCATAACTTTAAAAGTTGATATCGTGACATCCTTAATGGAGATGTTTTGCCGAGCAGGTCATGCAGCCGGGCAAAGTCACAGTCATTTTCGAGTAAGAAAACACCACTAATGGAATAAATGAATAAACTTTAATGCCACACTGCGGAACATTCCAGGCAAAGCAATAACAACTTCATGGAAGCAGCCAGTAAGCGGACCCCACAGCAGAAAAGTTACACAGTGCTCCTTAAAGCAGGATTAACCTTCTTAGTGTTTAGAAAAGCTTTGCACGTAGCCTAAACATTCTATCCCATTCATTATAATGAGGCAGCAAATTTAAAAATGGTCATTTGGTCATTTATAGACAGCATGGACACATTGTTGTTGTTTATATGTTTACATTGTGAACACTGCATGTTACATTTGCCATCAAGAAGTAACTATCACTACTGAACTTGGATTTGTGATTCTTGGTGAAACAGTCTCACGTGAGCTCCAGTGGTTGTCCAGGCTCATGCTAGCTCTATCATTGAAAATGCATTAGTGCTAACTTGAAATGGTACCAGCTAAAGGAACGCAACTGGAAGGATCTATTTATCATATCGATTAGCTGAAATATCAGGCCAACATTTGCACTTTTTACCACAGGTTGAGGTTTGTTTTGGTTGTCCTGCTGCCTAAAGAACACACACAGCTTCACTTGTGACCCTTAATGCAAACAGAGCACTACACAAAATGTCACTACACTGCTCTCTGCTACATCTCTGACATGTTAGTGCCACATGAACCAACTCACACTCTGAGGACCTCAGGGACCGGCCTCCTGCTGGTGCCAGAGTCAGGACTAAACATGGACCGGCCTCCTGCTGGTGCCAGAGTCAGGACTAAACATGGACCGGACTCCTGCTGGTGCCGGAGTTAGGACTAAACATGGGGAATCAGCGTTTCAGTTTTATGCAGCTAAAATCTGGAACAGTCTCCCTGAAAATATGAGACTTCCACTCTGACAATTCAAATCCAAGCTAAAAACAGTTTTGTTTAGACATGCATATGACTCAAAAATGTATCTGCACTTTGAATTGCCTTGCGTACAAATTGTGCTCTACAAATAAACTTGCCTTGCGTTGCCTCTCTTATAGGACAGTGTAAAACATTGCTGTGGATGAGTTTGTAGTCAATTTAAATACCATAAGTTGGGAAAATGATCAAAATCGGTCTAGACCTAAACCTGCTCACAGTGACACACAACAGTGACATTTCTTCTTCCAGCAACAGAAAGTGTCATAAATAAAAATAATTACAAAACAACTTCTGCCGCTTTCGTCCGTCCCGCTGAATACACCCCGCGGTTCCATTATTTGGCAACAGCTCACGCAATCTCCAATTACGACCCGGCTTGTGCATGCACCGAGATCAATATTTGTCAAAAGCAGAAAGTCTGGCTATTGGACATACACTGCGATCTGAATCAATGCAGCTACGCCGAGTACAATTGTAGCTTTGTGAAGATTTTCGATTGGGCCGCAAATAGTCCTCGAGAGGCTGAGAAACGGCAAACATGATGAACGACGACGTGCATTTTGTCAAACGGCACGGGGGATCAGACGAGAGGATATCTGGCCGCTGTTTACGTTGCGTTACGTCAGTTGAATTCTGACAGTGTTTTCTGCCATCTGGAAGCAAATTTCATCGTTTCTGGCCTCTAAAAGATCAGCTAATAATCAGTTTACAAATCAATAATAATAATGGGATTCAAGTCTATACGGAGGTTGAAAGGTCGAGAGCGGGCATAAATGTGATGGATTGTTCGAATAAACAGTTTAAATTAATCATAAGTAAAAAACAAAATACAAGCTCAAAATTGTTATGTTCTATTTATTTTTATTTTTCTAGTTTGGGGGAGAGGGGCACCAGTAATAATAATGCCTTATATGTATGTGTAATTTATGTAAACAGAGACAATACCTCCAGGCCTTAGGTTCATTAAAATATTACTTTATGGACTTTAAAAACAGGGAGGAGCTTCATAAAATAATGCAATACAACTTTTTTGTTTTTGTTTTTTCTTCTCTCCAATGGGAACGGAGTAGTTGGCTGCTCATGCGGTTCTGTCTGTCACTCTGAGCAGTACTTCAACATATTTTTTAGCTCATTTTTAGCACGATATCTTGGATTTTAAGCAAGCAAAAAGTGCAGCTTTTGTAATCAGATGGACAAAAGTTAAAAACTGTTATGTGAAAAGAGTAACTAGTTTTAAACGTCGAAGACTGGTTGATGGTTGCAAATGTATTTTTAGGCCGTTTGAGGCGCCCTTCGTCTCGCCCTGCTGTCTCTGAGTGTCAAACCACCTGCAACATTTCCTTCCACCGACCTGAAGACAACCGACTTGAGAAACCCTGACCCTTTTTTATATTTGGCAATATGCAAGTTTTTAAAAATGTGATTCTCCTTATTCAGTAAAAAAGAAGAAGAAAAAAAAAGTCTGCTGTGTGTGAGGAAATACCACCAACAGAAACAACAGAACGGGGAAAACTTTAGACAAAATGAAGTTGACTGTCAACATTTTCAATGATTAGCTCACATTAGATCTAAATTCTAATGGTTTTAAGTCTTTGTGTTAGGAAAAAAAAAAACTACAGATTTGAATCCCCAGAGTAGAAATACCAGTTAGTTGCAATTCTCTAGTCTATAAATTATATTTGAGCTTTAAAAAAAAAGTAATATATGGGACAGTGTCTCAGTGTCTCTACTATTGTGGATTCAACTTTTCTGTAAGTATTTGTCCAGAAAAATCTACAAATTTGGATTATTCCTTTTTCAAAAATGTAAAGAGTTTATCATAATTTCCTATTACATGCATACATAATGTAAAATGCAATAATATATATATAAAAAAGACAATGATATCTCGCGTCTGAGTGCTTTTTATTGTACAAAATCATCTAGATTTTTTTGTATTTTGTGATATTCTGAAGTTAATCTCAGTTTTTCCATTGAAATCACTTTATGTTCCACTACACTTTTGCCTCCATTTTGGAATTTAGAATGTATTTGTTTACTAACTCTTACAAGGTCTATAAGTTCCAGAATATTTCCTCTGATGAGACAGCAAAACTGACCTGAATGTTCCCCGTACCGAGAAAGACAGCAGCATCACTAATGGGCAGTTTACTCATTTAAGATATGGTTTATGTTACAGGATAATAAACTAACACCTTCTAACTGCTTCAGCGCCGATGGCTCACCTCGATAAGTTTGCGCTCGTAGCTCGCCGCCAGCTCCTCGATGTCCCCTATGAACTTGTTCTGCGGAGCGGGGGCCACCTCTTCACTGGACCGCAACACTGACAGCGCTGTGGGTGCGGGAAAAAGAAAGACACAATAATTACACACGCATACACAATACTGAAGGAGGAGAAAAAAAAAACTTCTGCGATGTGACACCCAATTATAACGGCCGCGGGCTCCTGTTAATTATTCACTAGTGGAGTCGTCGGCGGCGCGTTTTGACACCTGCAGCGAGTTGATGCTTTTGTTTTCGCTCGCAGAGAATAATTTGCGGGAAGAAGCGCACATCTATATAATTTACGTATTATACAGCCGAGCGCAGGCTATGAATCCCCTGTTTTATTCAATTTATAAAACAAAGAAGTGCAGCGGAGTCAGGCATATTAGAACATGCAAGAGCAGCGCACGGGGTAAACATGTAAACTGCACAATATGGGATTTTTAAGTGGGGAAATGTACACGTTTTATATTCTGGCGGTTATAATTGTGTGAAAAGTGTGAGAGTAGACTATAGAAGATCCATGATATTATTTTATAGTCCACAAGGGATTTCAAAATGTATAGGTTTAAGTTTACACCGAAGCAGCAATAAAAAGGATGGAAATGATATTTGCCGTTGCAGGTTTTTCAAGAACATGATTTATTATGAATAATTTGCACGTTTTAAAGTCAACAAGTAATAGATAATAGTAATGGATAAAAAATATTGGTTTGTGTTTGTGTAGTGTGGCAGACTTGAATGTGTCGACTAGAAGTGAATTGCAATCAAATTGTTGTATCGTCAATACTAAATCCAAACTATGGTAATTGTGAATAAAAAAAGTACATTTTTTGACACAGGGTCCATCTTAAACAGTGTGTTTTTTAAAATTATTAATACTTTTCCTTTGCAAAGATACAAAAAAAAAAACAGCAGTTTGCAGAAAAATGACGCAAAGTGATTTTAGTTGTGCAGGTATTACTAATGACAAAGCTAAAATGACAGACAGAGCTAAAATGACGGGGAGGATTTTTTTTTTCTTTTTTAAATTTTGGTGTTGTTTACAAAAATGTGCTCAAAATAACATGAAAAAAAAATTCAAAAGTATATTTTACACACTTCAAGTGCAAATGCTGTGAATAAAAAGTAGGTAGATCAAATGAAAAAGGTCTGCTCTGCGCTCGTAAACATCCGCTGCTCTACATAAGGACTGATGGATTCCATGTGTAAAATGAACCTCCTGATTACAGCTGCTCCTGTTCCTTCATCCTCAGGTGAAGCCTCCTGCGTAATCTAAAAGAGGTGTGTCGTCAAATCAAACCGTGGCATCAATCCGCGTCAATTTGTGATTAACGCGTCAACTTTCTGTGATTAATGGCATGAGTTAACAGGTTAACATTGACAGCCTTAATTAAAATATATTTATTAAAGAAACCCTTCACCAAAAAACATTACCCTCGCACAAGGAATCCCAAAATTACAGCAAAAATATCAATCCAAAAACCCGAAAATGGTGCCAAGAGAGCCTGAGGGTTAAACGAGAAAGAAGTCACATAATCCATTCAAATAAGCTCAGTATTTCATTTCTTGGGTGCACCTGGGATTCTTCTTTCAGTTTAGCCGCTCATATTTCAATCTTGTCTTAGTAAAATTAACTTTCTTTGTCGACTTGAATTCTTCCGGGACATCTAAAGCCAAACAACTCCAAAGTAATAACCAAATTGCACGCTTTTCTTTGATCAAAACTTCCAAAAACACCTCCATTACTGTTCCGTTCTTCCAACAAAACACGTATTGACGGAGGCCAAACTTTCCACAGTGTGCAAAACTTAAAAATCAGAGGTTCATCGAACCGTCTCGCACGCATTCATTATTCGCGCATCATAAAAGTCGAGAAAGTAAAGGCAGAAATTCAGTACTGCCTCTCCGATAACAAACTATACCACTCCCTTGCTCACTTCTTTGACTGCACTTTCTTTCAGATGAAGCTTATTGTCTTTTGGCGGTGCGGCGGTGTAGCGCACTAACTGGTTCAAGTCATTACGGTGGCGCTCGCTAGCACATAAACACGGGCTAATCGGGTTGCGTGAGGGGAGCGGGCGGAGGGGTGGCATTTTTCACCCCGGCTAAAGCAAATTATCGCCGCTTTATCACCTTCAGTGCACTACGCGGGAGAACGAGAGAAAAAACGGTTTTAAAAAGAGGAGGAGAAGAAGGGAAGATAAAAAAATGATGAATGCGAGGGGTTTCCAGTGCGATATTAAGCTTCAGGGGGGAGGTTTGCTAAATGAACGAAAAAAAAGAACATATTGGGCAGCGTTGTTTTGTGTTATGTTGAGTCACTTTGTTGTTAAAGGGTTTTTAAGAATCAAAGAGTAAAATGTCTGTGTGTTTTAGTGATATGGCGATGTGGTGATATGGTAAAAAAAATTATTAGCCTGATTGCAATTTTTCTGACCAGTGCGATTGTGATTAGATTTGCGATTTATGTTTTAATAATAGTTCAAATGTTCAAATTAACCTTTTAAACTGAATTTTGTCGCCTTTAGTCACGTTTTTGTCTCATTCATTTGTGGTTGTCATGTTTAAACACGTCTCTGTCACTTTAAGTCAAGTCTTTGTCGCTTTTGAACGCATTTTTAATTGCATTTGGTCGCTCGTTTTAGAACGTTTGTACAAATCCAAACTACAGTGTTAGCAGTTTGTATTCAAATCAAAGCAAGATATTTTGTTGTTTGCAGCCTTTGCAATTTGTTAATGTGACTGAAGGTTTAAAAAACAAAAAACATCTTCAAAGGCCTCGTCTTTGAAGGCCACAGAACTGCCCGCTCTGACTTTACTAGAGACACCAGACATGGGACACTGAAAGGTGGAAGAAAGTTTTATTCTCTGATGAGAAAACTTGTAACCTTGATGGTCCTGATGGTTTCCAACGTTACTGACACGACAAGCAGAGCCACCTGAGATGTTTTCTACTCGCCACAGGGAGGGGGCGCCATAATGATCTGGGGTGCTTTAACCTTCAGTGGAACAATGGAGCTCCTGGTGGTGCAGGGCGTCAAACGGCTACTGGCTCTGTGCAGATGTTGCAGAGAGCATCCTTCATGACTGAGGCCCTCGTCCGTGGAACCACTGGGTTTTTCAACAGGACAACGCTACAGTTCACAAAGCCCCAGGACAAAGGACTTCTTCAGGAGAATAACATCACTCTTTTGGACCATCCTGTGTGTTCTCCTGATCTAAATCTAACTGAGAACCTTTGGGGTTGGATGGCAAGGGACGTTTACAAAAATGGACAACAGTTCCAGACAGTAGATGTCCTTTGTCCTTTGTCCTTTGTCCTTCACCACTTGGAGAAATGTTCCCTCTGACCTCCTGGAAACACTTGCATCAAGCATGCTGCAACACATTTTTGAATTGATCAACAATAATGGTGGCATTACCCATTACTGAGTTCATGTTTGGGACTTTGATTTCTGTTTTCTGTGGGTTCCAGGTTGTTTTTCGAAGTATGGTCCTAAACTTTTGATCAGCTACAGAATTTCAGTTTAATTGTTGTTTTCAAGAAAATGTTTACTCAGTTGTTGTTTTTTTTGTTTCACTCCCATTTCTTGTTGCTTATTGAAGCTCTACTTGGAACCTTGTTAAGATCCAACCATGAAAATGTGACTTTTGCCATTCATTCAACTGGTCTTAAACTTTTGATCAGGAATGTACGTCCCACCAAACGCATTCAGTCTATTCGTTGCAATCCTTTTAGCTTCAAACTATGAAACTACAAACATTAAAGAACGCAAAACACTCTTCCTTAAGCACAACCAGCCACAGCGACACACTATTTCTCCTCCGATCCCCAATCTCTTCCACACAGAGACCTGATAGAAACGTATTAAGCAGCTCCGACAATCCCCTTCCGCCTTATCTCCGGCCCACCAATAGCACCGGAGTGTCCCGCAGTCAGCAACCAAATGAAAAGTACTTCAGCAAATCAACACACTCCCAGATATACACACAAAGCCCTCGAAGTATAGACAGAATCTTAAATGAAAGAGGAACTATGACAGGGGAAGATCGCTGATGGTGGATTCTGTGCGACCAATTTGCCTCCGCTTAAGAGTTTGTTTTTTTTTTTTCACCGTTAACTTTGAATTCTGTATCTGTCAAACTGTTAGGGCCTTAATAATGGAACATAGCGAGAAATAGAGAAGGGAAAGGGCGCCAGAGAGACTAAATTATGCTTCAAAGTTGTAATATAATCTCGACTAAGCTAACTCTAAGGTTGACAGTTCAATTAAATGACTTTTGTGTGTGTGTCAGTTTAAAAACAATGTCGATTTTTGCAATTTCTATGTCCAAAACAATGACGGTGCGAGTTGGAACCAAAAACAATGGCAGCAAGTGACAAAGTTAGTAGCGCTGTGTTGGTAATTTGAGCAGTGATAAGTCGAAGTAAGTCTTGAAAAGAGAGGGCTGATATGTTTTTCAGATCTCCAGAGTAACTGCATTAAAACAGATTACAAAACATTGGAGGAGAGTCAAATTTGAAGACAAAATGTGCACAAAAGGTACAGAAAATGGAGAGAGTGTCACATGAGATGCATAAACCAGGAAGTGTGGAAAATCTGATGAAAATGAGAATGCACAATGACACTTATCACATATTTGACATATATAGAAGGAGAATTGTAGTGGAGTAAATGTTGTTGCATATGTCTCAAATGGATGAAGATTGGTAATGAATAAGATAAAACTGATGAAACTGAAAGATGAGCATTAGTTTATTTTTTATTTTTTATTATTTGTTGATTTTAAATGTTTTTTCTTGACTGACTACTTGTCTTTAAATGTGCTTAAAGCCAAGCTGAAAGCATTAGAGGCTGCCTCAACAATGTGCAATTGTTTAATGTAATATTAATGTTGTTTGTTGTAACGGTTTTACTTTGGAGCCTCTTGAACAGGACTCCCTTGGAAAAGAGTTTTTTTTATCTCAATGGGACTCTCCTGGTTAAATAAAGGTTAGATTATATATATATATATATATATGTTTTTTTTTTATCCTATTTTCCTGTTTATGTGCCTATTTATATATTTATTTGATTGGGACAGTGCATGGACATAACATGAATGTTATGGGACACCGGATTTGATAACTAAAAAACAAACTATTGACTATATGACGAAAGTGTGTTTTACAGCCCTGAAACAAAACAAGGAAATGTAGAAAATACTTCAAATACTCAATCTAGCCAAAATCACATAAATCAGCAAATATATATATAATTTTGTATTTTTGAATTTTGTTCATGAGCTATAAAACATTTTTTTGTCCCAGGTGTTTATAACACAGTATTACTGGCCAACGTTTTTTAAAGACTGTGCAAGCGAGTATTCTCAAGTCAGACATTACAAAGTCTCTATTAGTAAGAGCCAAAAAAACAAGTTTGAAACATCCAATTTTTGGGGGTAATTTTTGAACATCACTCTATTACAGCAAATGCACTTAATAGAAAGTGCATTTACAGTGGGGGAAAATATACAATCTTACAATGATACAGAAATGCCCAAAACATTAGGACCTTTTATTGCATGTATTGTCTGTGTTTGTTTTCTGAATAGTTGCAACACCAATCACATGCAAGTCGATCTACAAAAAAAAAAAAAACCTAAGATAATGAAATAAAGAACAATATTTAGGTTGTCTCTTGACGCTGTGGTGCTAATATAGCCCTTAGTGCAGTGTTTTTCAACCGTTTTTGAGTTTTGAGGACACACTTTTTTGGTTTAAAAGATACCACGGCACACCACCTACTACCGAAACATTACCAAATCAGACCATTTAGTAAAAATAATATGGTATGTAACGAGCCAAATAACGTCTATGCCACTGTGTCTGACAAGAGTGATTGTTTCGCCTGCGTTTTTGGTGCAGAAGTTGCTTAGGACACTCCAAAATAGTAAATAAGTCAAACAGATCTGCATTTGTGAATCTGTTAACTCAAATTGGACAACGTACCAAAAAAAAAAGTCTTGCGAGCCTGTGTGAATTTCAAAACACAGAAAAACTTCATGGATAACCGCGACGCGCATGTGTTTTTGACTCTTTACTCGAAAACACAACAGTGATCCAGTGATGAAAGGGATAAACACGCTCTCTCCATTGTCTCCGCGTCGTGAGCCTGTTGAGCGGAACAAAGCGTGACACGGTGAAATGGTCAGCGTGTGCTTTATCACTGTGTTCCCAGAATCCTTCAGTTAAGAGCGTTTTCTGTCCAGGCCTAATGACTACGACGCGAGAAGGGTCCGCGGGAACACGGCTCATTTTAACAACACTCGGCACGATATGTTCAAACACGAGAGGACAGGATCCAAACGAAAACACGAAATCCGTCAGCTTTCGATGGACAAACAGCGTCGGTTTATGGAGGGAAATAACGCTGAATTAGAACAGAGTTTGATTTATGCGTCGCTCCGGCTCACAATAAACGAGGCATCTTAATTCTATACTTGCAATTAGATTTATTACGCGACTGATTCAAAATTAATACAGTGTAATGAGAACAGGTGGGTACAGTCTTGAGCAATAACGATCAATGATAGAAAGAGAAAGTAGCATTTTCATTGTATTTCACATTTTCTAGATTAATTTTGAAACAATTCGCATTTTTACCAAGCCATTTCTTAATACATTTTCTTGCCAAATAAATGAAGGATAATTTGTTTCATCAGATTTTGAATTTTAAAGAACTAATATTATGCATTATTTTTTTTTATTATTTTTTTTTTATTCTTTATTTATGAGTTTTAACAAAATACAATGATGGGTACATTATACATGTGTACAAAATATGTACTTAAATCAGTTTTCCCTTCATAATTCACCATCCCATCCTTGTAAAAAGGAAAAGAAAAAAAGAACAGAACATAAGAACATGGGGAGAGACCATTATAACCGACTTTTTAATAATTTCCATTCCTTAAATAAAATTGGGCCTGTGTAGATTAGTGTATTCAACCCACTTTTCCCAACGTGACACGAACCAAATATACTTATTGTTTACTTTTGCCGTCATCTCTTCCATTTTATAAATGTCATGTATTATTTCCCACCATGTTGTCAGATTCGGTACTTCCTGTGATAACCATTTTTTAGTTATAGACTTCTTACTAGCAATCAACAAGGCACTGAGAAGCCATTTGTCCCTTTTAGTCCATTCCTGTTGTATGCATCCAAAAAACACAGTTTTTATTCCAAAGGGGAATGTACATTTGAAAATGTCTTGCAGAGTTCTGTGAACATCATTCCAATATTGTTTAATTAGGGGGCAGTCCCACAGTATGTGAAAATGATTTGCTCGTTGATTTCCACATTTTCTCCAACAAATAGGAGGTTGTCCATCATAATGAGCCTTTTGACATGGAGTAATAAAGTATCTAATCAAGGTTTTCCATCCAAATTCCTTCCATGCCTGTGAGGCAGTACATTTCCACTGACGTTTCCATATCAAAGTCCATTCATCCTCTGAAATATGTATTCCTCCTTCCTTCTCCCACAGAGCCTTAACATAACCAGTTGAATGAGATGCATGGTTTGTCAAAAATCTATACAGAAGAGAAATTAATTTTCTAGTGGTGTTGCCATCATATGCGTTCTTAAGCATTTTTACCAGGTCCTTGTTAATCTCAGATATCATGCAAATGTTTCTATCTATGTAATGTCGTAATTGCAAGTATCGATAAAAATCTTGCTTCTCCAAATTATGTTTGTGTTTTAATATTTCAAAGCTAATCAATTTACCATCTTTAATCAGGTTGTTTATTGTTGGCATCCCTCTTGAGGACCAGGTTTTAAATCGTGGGTCTAATTTGTTTGGTAAAAAATCAGAATCAAATGCATACCACTTCAAGACCGCCATGTCCTTGTCCAATTTATATTCTCTCACTACATTTTTCCACACGGAAAGAGTGCACTCCACCCAGGGATTACCAACAATGTCTATGTATTTTTGAATTTTTGAATCAGCCAAAACAGCTTGTATAGGGAAAGAAAACACTTTTTCCTCAATCCTTTTCCAGTGGGCATCATAATTTACATCACACCAATTGATTACTGTTTTCATCTGCGCTGCCCGGTAATAATTCTTCAGTGATGGAAGACCCCATCCTCCTTCCTCTTTGGGCAATTGAAGAGTTTTAAAACTAACTCTGGGTCTTTTCCCTCCCCATATATATCGTGATATAATTTTGTCCCATTCATTAAATTGACCTTGATCGATATGTATTGGAAGAGTCTGAAACAAATATAGTAATCTTGGTAAGACATTCATTTTAATAGGAAAAATAGGGAATCAAGTTCCATCTTTTTAAATCTTCAACTATAGTCTTATGTAAAGGGACATAATTAACTTCAAATAATTTAGTTTGGTCTTTTGGTATGTTAATACCCAGATACTTTAATGATTCAGCCTGCCAAATCATGGGATACTTATTAAGTACTTCCGCTGGTGGGTTATAATAGAAGGTAAGAGTTTGGGTTTTGTTCATATTAATTTTATAACCTGATAATTGACCATATTGTTCACACAATAGCATTAGTTTAGGTAACGATTCTGTAGGGTGTCTCAGGTAAATTAGTATGTCATCAGCATAGCAAGCAAGTTTATGCTCCTTTCCTTTAATAGTTATACCCTTGATGTATTGATTTTGTCTTATCAATTGGGCCAGTGGTTCCAAATACAACGCAAACAGAAGTGGTGACCATGCACATCCCTGTTTATTTCCCCTGTGCAAGGTAAAACTTCTTGACAGGTATCCATTCACTTTTATCCTAGCAGTAGGATCCGTATATAAGGCCTTAACCGTTTGAATAATGGTATTGTGTAAACCAAATTTATGCAAGACTCTATAAAGAAAATCCCAATTCACTGAGTCAAACGCTTTCTCGGCGTCAATGCTCACAAGTATAGCTTCCGTTTTACATTTTTGTATATGTTCTATGATATGAAGAGTTCTGCGTATATTGTCCTGTGTCTGCCGGTTTCTTATAAATCCAGTTTGGTCATTATTTATCAGTTTAGGCAGAAATTCCTCCATCCGTCTGGCCATTATAGAGGTAAACAATCTGTAATCAATATTGAGAACCGATATTGGTCTGTATGATCCGCATTCAGTTTTATCTTTACCTTCTTTAGGTATAGCAGTAATTACCGCGTCCTTCCAACTTGGTGGTGTTTGGGATTTTTTCAATACCCAATTTAATGTAGGGAGTATTATAGGGATTAACTCATTTTTAAATTCCTTATACCACTCTGCGGTATAGCCGTCTGCTCCTGGTGACTTGTTCGTTTTAAGTCGGCTAATTGCCTTCTTGAGTTCCATTTCCGTTATCTCAGCAGTCAACCTTTCATTCTGCTCTTCATTGAGACTTGGTAGATCTATTGAGTTCAAGAAGTCATCGATCTCTTTTTCATTCCCTCCGGGGACTTTAGCGTACAGTGTTTTGTAAAATGTTTCAAATGCGTTATGAATTTCATTTAATTTAGTCATCATCTTTCCAGATTTTGGGTCTTTAATTTTAGTCACTGTGCTTTCTGCAATTTTCTTTTTTAATTTCCATGCTAGTATCTTCATTGATTTTGAACCACTTTCATAATATTTTTGTTTCAAAAACATTAATTTTTTCTTTATTTCTTGTGTATTCAAATTATTTATTTCATTTCTAATAGTTTTCAATTCTTTCAAAATATTTGATGATGGGCTTTGTTTATGTTTATATTCCAATTCTTTTAACCTCTTTTGTAGATCTTCCATTTCTATATTGCGCATTTTTTTCTTATATGAGGCTATTGCTATGATTTTTCCTCTTACAACAGCTTTTAATGTGTCCCAGAGCATTGGGGGAGATACCTCGCCATTATCGTTTATGTCAAGAAACTCCTTTATTTCTTTCTTAATTTGTTTTTTAACCTCAAGGTCTCTAAGTATGTATGAATTCAGTTTCCAGGTGGTTACTTTAGGGCACAGATTCAAATTAATTAGCAGATACAATGGTGCATGGTCACTCACATCCATTGTCCCTATTTCACAAGATTGAATTTTATCTTTGTCTTTCCCAAAAGTTATGAAATAATCGATTCTCGTGTAAATAGAATGTGAGGCTGAATAGTGTGAATAGTCCCGCCTTGTTGGGAAAAGATCTCTCCAAATGTCAATCAGACCAACTTCCTCAAACAAAGTAGATACTTTCTTGTATAGAGTATTTAATTCCGGAATCTTTCTATTGGAACTGTCCAATTCTGGCCGCAGACGAATGTTCAGATCCCCACCACATATTAACAAACCATGTGTTTCTGTTACCATTACATTGATAATTTTTCTGAAAAAGCTCAAGTCACAACCTGGTGGAGCATAGATATTCATGAATGTCACTAAATTACCATCTATGCTTCCCCGTACAAGTACAAATCTCCCTTCTTTATCTTTCACTTCAAAAGATTTCTCAAAATTTAGATTTTTGGAGATCAGGATCACGACCCCCCGCCTACGGCCAGATTTATACGAAGACGAAAACATATTTGTAAATCCCATTCGTCTTAATTTCTCATGTTCGTTTTTATTTAAATGGGTTTCTTGTAAATATACCACTTGTGCCTGGTCTTTTTTCATTTTGGTTAGAATTCTGCTACGTTTTATTGGATTTGTCAGCCCGTTTACATTAAAAGAGACACATTTTATGCATCTATTACTCATTCCTTAGTAACTTGAGATAGATGTCTGAAAATAAAAATAATTGGTCAAGCTCCCTCAAACAGAACAAAGAACAACAATTCAAGAAAACAGAAAACGAGAAAAAATTAAAACATGATTCCAAGGCAGGGGTCTTTCTTGACTGACCCTGTAAGGTGTTTTGTGTAGCACCTACCATTAGGGGGAAGCCTCTCCTCTCTAAGGGATGAGGGCCCCTCGGAACGTTCTGTGTGTCCATAACTCTAAAGTAACTGTCTCTCCAGATGTATTTCCTCATTTAGTAAGGGAAAAGAGAAAAGTAGGCCGAAATTAGCTTACCCTTAGAAATATTTTTAACCTTGGTGTGCTCATTGGTCTTCTGTAATGGACGAGGAGCGCCTCCTGAAGACCTGGAGTTTGTTTCTAATGGCTCTTTCCCGATGCTCATCCGTGTCAAGTTGCGGTTGCGGCCGTATCCCCATCATTCTCCACGCTGACCGTGACAGCTGCTCCGTCAGGCTCTCTTTCGGTGTAATCTTGGTGATCGGAAATCCCCTGGCTTTCATATCCTCCGTCGCGTCCTCCGCCGTCTGATAAAGTACAGTTCCATCTTGATAAAACACCCTCAGTTTGGCGGGGAAAGGGGTTTGAAATCTGATGTTTTGTCGTTTCAATACTCGTTTCGCTTCAGCATAATCTTTGCGCTTCCGTAGTATGGCTGGAGCATAATCCTGATCAAAGTATATTCTCCGTCCTTCGAGAAGCACCGTCTTTTTGGTCCACGCTTTGCGTAAAACTTCCTCTTTGGTTGTAAAGCGGGCAAATCTTATTAATATTGAGCGAGGTTTTTCTTCGTCCTTCGTTGGTTTTGGCGCTAAGGCTCGATGCGCCCTTTCGATGTCAATGTTAGCGGTCTCGGGGAGATCCAAACAGTCTTTAAGTACTTTCTCCACAAAATTCACCATAGATGAGCCTTCTGCTCCTTCGGGAACATTATACAATCTCAGATTCTCCCGTCGAGCCCGGCTCTCTTGATCGACAAGTTTGTCTTCTTGCTCGTTCATAACTTTCAGCATCTTAATCATTATATGCTCCACATTTTGGACCCGGTCTTCAACCTTGCCAATTCGCGTTTCCGCTTCCCCTATCTTTTTGTTAACCTTAATTAGGTCGAGTTTGAAGTCTTGAAACTCTTTGCGAAAAGCGCGTATTTCTCCGAGCACTGTTGCTAAATTTGCGGAGCTTGGGTCTTCATCAATGTTAGCAATAGCGTTAGCTTCTCCGCTAGTTTCTTGGGATGGCGAGACGGACGCAACATTTTCTTCGCCTGTACGTTCTTCGGGCACACTTTTCTGACGTGTATCTCTCTTCCCCATATTCACCCCGTTTATCTCTTTACCTTTTTTCGAAGTTAGATAGTATTCTGACACCTTTACGGGGTGAAATAGTCAAAATCTCAAGAGAGCTATCGCTCTATGCTGCCATTCGGTAGGATGACGTCACCGGAACCTATTATGCATTATTTGTATTGTTATTGGCCTTTAAACATTCTCTAGTATCTTTACTTTGACGTCTCGTGTTTTAGAACTAAAAATAAACTACTTTTACTAAATCAATATAACTTTATCACAGGCTTGGGAGACGTCAGAGTAACTTAGCTTTGGCTCCATCTGCTGGCTGCAAAGGGAATAACACATTGCTTGTTATGCTATCTGTGTTTAATGATCATGATTGGACGGTAGAAATGTTCAGAGCGAGTCTGATGATGATTTATGGACTTAAAAACAGCGCGGAAGATTCTCGGAGCCACATCACACATCGAAAAATTATTGCATATCGAGGAAATCAGGAATGGAGTGTTTTTGAACTAGCGTGAATGAAGCTAAATGCTACGCCAGGTATGTTTTTGATGATGGAACAATGTTAGAACATGGTTGAAAGGTCGAAAAAGTCAATTTAGCATCTTTTAAATAATGTGTGTAAAATGTGTAAAATTGGCTAAATTCATCAATTGTTACTTTGAATTTAAATTGTTGAATTGAGTAGAAAATATATGCATTTAATATTTGAAAGGGAATTTTCACATTGAACACACAATGAAAATGTGCACTGCAAAATTCAGCGACTGAAATTCAAAACAGAAACAAATTTAGAGACTTTTTTCAGGGTTAAAAAATTCTACGTCAGAAATTATCAGCATGTAGAATTCCAACTCTTCATTAGAATTAGTTCAATCTTTTTAAATTATTGCATTGTATTCAAAACTTGATTAACACAAATATCAAGTAATTTCCACCAAATGCCCAGTTTAACCAGATGCTAACATTTCCACAAGCCACATGCAATATATTTATTAAAACAGAGGCTAACACACGCAATGCCCACAGTGTTAGCTACAATATTAAATTAGCATTAATTAGGATCCACTCCAAAGCTGTCAGTGTAGAAGAGCTCCAAACTATTGTGTTGTATCTTCTTCTAAGATCACTGCCTCTTCTCCTATTGTTCCACTCGTTATTTCACGCCCTTTCCCTTTAATCTGGGCCACATTTAAAAACACGTACTGCTTGTTGAACTGCAGCTTTTTATTGATTTGATGTCTCGACGTTGTGGTTCTGTTTCCATCTCATTTTCGCAACCCTTCGGCAGCTGTACATCTTGAATTTAGCAGCATGGTTGTTAACTTTTCAATGAGCCGTGGGGTTGTAACCCTTGTTTACAGTAAGAATATGCAGTACGTTTTATAAAATATAAATCTGAGGCATGTAATTGTGCTTTATAGTTAGATGGATATTATATATATTATCCAGCTATAGAGCTTTTGAAGACCATTATGTTCACTTGTAGGTTATCACTTGTAAGGTATCTTAAGAAAAATAGCAATCAATTATCATTTAATACCAAATTTTGCTTGCATCCATAATCTGTTTTTAGGTTTCATGGTTTATCACACTGCCCCTCTAATTCGACAAAGATAAATACTAAAATAAACCTAATATTTACTTTGTTTATTGAGCTCTTATGAAAGAAGCTAATGCTAAGCTATCCCACAACTATACAAAATTGCTTATCCATTCAGGGAAATGTTGCTAAACCATTTCTGACTCTTTTTGAGGTATTTTACCAACAGTCTAACAACCAATAGACTTCTAAATAATAGCATTAGCTTAATTCTGAAGTGTCATTAGCCTGCATTAGCTTGAAAGGAAAATATTATGCTTTTTAAAAAAATGTTATGAGCCTTTAAACATGCTCTTGAGTACCTTAAGTTTGGCCATGTTTTAGAACTAAAAAACAATATAAAATATAATTAATATATAATATATAATATAAAAACAAAATAAACATCTGTATCTGGTTCTGTTTGCCCTGGCACTGTCAGGAAATGCGAGGGAGCTAGTTTGTAGTGATTATGTTTAGATGGCAGAAATGCTCAGAAAGTGACTCGCAATGATTTAAGGATTTAAAACAGCTGAAGATTCTCGGAAGTGATGTCGAAAATTTAAAACAGCGTCATCGATTGAGGGAGTACAGCAGAGTGTTTTTGACTGTCGGGGGGAGATTTTCTAACCTGCAAACTAGCAGGAATGAAGCTAAATACAACTCCAAGTATGTTTTTGATGACGGACCATTGTTAGAACATGGTTAAAACCTCAAAAAAGTCACTATTCATTTTATTCTGCGTCACCCATTTTTTTCACAGATCCTCACTCCTGTTTGACGAGAACCCTGTTAGTTCATCAAGAAGAAATGTTTAATGTACACGTGCAACAAGTCAGCAATGCACCGATTTACTGGGTGGTCTGAAAACAGCTTTTTAGTCCGGTAGAACTTATTTTCTGTTGCGCTCATCTTCATCTTCATTTTCACCCTTGGTAAAGTAATACAGCGGAAAAAGATGGCGGCGCCCACGGCAACTTCCGGAATTAGGTCAATAGTATAATATGTTCCCTTTAATGCTGAAAGTGTTAGTAGCCTACATTACCTTAATTGTGAAGGTGTGAGTATCCTACATTATCTTAATTGTGAACGTGTTAGTAGCCTACATCTTAATTGTGAATGTTTTAGTAGCCTACATTAGCGTGATTGTGATCGTGGTAGTAGCCTACATTAGCTTCCTTGTGAACGTTTTAGTAGCCAACATTATCTTAATTGTGAATGTGTTAGTAGCCTACATTAGCTTAATTGTGAACGTTTAAGTAGCCTACATTAGCTTAATTGTGAATGTGTTAGTAGCCTACATTAGCTTAATTGTGAACGCTTTAGTAGCCCACATCTTAATTGTGAACGTTTTAGTAGCCTACATTAGCTTAATTCTGAACATGTTAGTAGCCTACATTAGCTTAATTCTGAACAAGTGAGTAGCCTAAGTGTACATTAGCTTAAATGAACATTTTTGTAGCCTGTGTATTACATAGCACTCCGTGCCATTTTAACCCAGCTTGTCCAACTCATTTACTGTAATCTATCTAAGCAGAAAGCCACCATGCATACCAATGAATGTGTGCAGAAAAACTCAAAAAGATAGTGCACCGTATATCCTTACGCTAATCACATGCGTCTATAGCTTTCTGGTATACGCTGGAGCAGGCGGGCGGACGCTAACTCAATTAATGAGAGCTAATCAGAGACAATCTTCTTCCATTCTCTAATCAACCATAGTTCATTGAGCGGCTTCCTCATATTCAGATAACGCGCCGCGCTTGAAAAGACAGAACTGTATTATAGCAGGGTGGTGTGTCCCATTAGCATGGAAGAACAGCTCGGCTAGCTACAGCACCGAACAAAATGTACTTTCCACAAAACAATAATGCGGAACTGACAGAGCAAAGCATTAAGGATGACAGATTTAAATGATTTTAGATAGCTTCCTTTTTGTTTGAGTTTTATTTTGATATGACGAAAATAACGGGACCAATTAACGATAGTATGCTTCAAGATGTCTGATGTGTGATTGACAGCTCATGGTCATTAGCATAGCAAGTAGCAGTGCAGCATCAAAGATATGTAGATAGAAAACTTTTTTTTTTTTATATATATATATATATGAATCAAAATACACTGTTTTTTCATCACCACAATGCATGGATTTCCAAAGATGGCCGATGGGGGGCCTCAAAGGCACTGCAGGGGGCCCACAAAGCATAACAGAAATAAGAGTTTGAAAGGAATTCTACACAATATACTGTATTTGTGTACAACATATGGACTATTTAAAACCCGCCACTGGTATTTTAAGTTAATAAATGTAAGTATAAATCTAAAAGAAAAACATTTCGTATTTGTTTGAATATAGTGCTAATTATTATTGGGGGATTGGCCTACATGTAAAAATGCATGATGAAATATCTTGCTTACTGGAGATTCTGAATACAATTGTTTCTAGTTATTTTATGTTTGTGTTATGTTTGCATTCATACATGGTCAGTAGTTTAAAGTTCTATATGTAAGTGTCTGCCACCTGCTGTTTCCATGGAGATAGTATCACTTTGCCTGCAATGCAATACTATCTCTATCAAGATACTGAAACTTCTTTTTCTATTTCAGTGTCTTGCTTTAATGTGTATTTATTGCCTTGCTTCGGTGGAGATAAGCACGTTTAATGCCATATATTGGAACAATCTAAGCAAAGCAATATCATCTCCATGGAGACAGACAAACAGGTGGCGGCCCCTCTACCAGAAAAGTTACATAGTGCACCTTTTGAGCGTACAGGTTACTTTCTGGTTGCGATTGCTCTGATGACAGGAGTTCATTAGCGAGGTCAGATGGCTGGTGTGATCTTGTGTGCGGAGCTCCTGTGTCTTCAGACAGTGGCTGATTTAATCACACAGGGCGGCTGTTTGGACCAGGTGTAATACTGTCCAGTCCACTGACCTCCACATTCAAGCAGGAGCGCTACTTTGTTTGTGTTCTTTTCACATGACTTGCATCAACAAATTCTAAATATTCAAGTTTGTAAATCGAGAAAACGAATTCTTTGCTGTTTCAGGAGCACATTTGGCTCGACGCATATGTTTCAGTGGATGTTTCACTGTTTTGAGTTCTAATCAGTGACAAAAGAACTAAATTTGAAAGTATAGGTGCATGTGTAAAGGGAAATACAGTCCCGATCAAAAGTTGAAGACCAGTTGATAAATGGACATTTTGCATGGTTGAATCTTAACAAGGTTCCAAGTAGAGCTTAACTGTGCAACAAGAAATGGGAGTGAAAAAAAAAGTTTGAGTAAACATTTTATTGAAAACAACAATTGAAATAGTCTGTTCTGTTCTGCAGCTGATCAAAAGTTTAGGACCACATGCCTTTAAAAGCCTAAATGCGGCTTCATTGTCATTTTCTGTGAGCTATTCGCATTGTCAGGACGTTCTGATGGCAAAAGCAAAAAAAAAAACAAAAAACTTCTCTTTTTGAGCGTGGTCAGGCTGTTGAGCTGCATAAGCAGGGTCATCGCTGCTGAGGGACGCAGTGAGACAGTCATTTGGAATTTCTTAAGAGATCCTGAGGGTTTTCTATTTAAAAATGTACTCAAAGTTTTTTTTTGTCTCCCATTTCTTGTTACCTAGTGAAGCTCTACTTGGAACCTTGTTAAGAACCAACCATGCAAAATGTGACTTTTGTTCATTTTTCAACTAGTCTTGAACTTAGTACAAGTACACGTAGTTAAAAGTTAAGTTACTTAAGTAAAAGTGTTGAAGAACCAATTCACCAACCAACCAATTTAAAAATGTACTTCTGAGTGTTTCACGCAGATTTAGAGAAATATTAAAGCAGTCGAATGTTGTGAACTGAAAAAGAATTGTACACATTTTTGGTCATTAGAAGTGACTGAATTGATATGTACATTTTTGATAGCTATATTTCTGTTTCTCTGGTCTTCATCAAGGCTATTTGAAGTCTACTATCCATGTTTATCCATGTTTTCGATGTAGAAAATGCCAAACATTGTAGGAAGATATATTTGAATACTATCTAAATCTCAATCTCAGTAAAAATCATAACGTCCAAGAGTTTACAGAACAATAAACTTAGCCATTAAAAAAAAAGTAAACGTCTAATAACATTTACAATAGAAAACCTCTGCATAAAATAAATGGAATTACAATTTAAAATGCATTTAGTATTAAAGTATTTTTCTGGCTTTATTTATTAGCCTTCGAAAACTGCGCATACATACAGCGTTTGACTTGAGTGATCGCCGGGACTTTCATTTCAGGAGCCAATCAATACGGGGATTCTGAAAAACACTGTGGTTTAATGAATATTAATAGCAGCGTTTCAGGCATGTAATTGAGAACGCACATAAACTGAACGCGAGTCGAAACAGGATTAAAGTGCGGCGCCTGTAAATACTAAACATGCACAAGAGCACAGAGTTCTGCCACAATTTACATGTCATTTATCACTAAAACACTCACATCCAGAGAATTCAACCTGAGTCTCTTTGAATAATTAGCGACTTCATTGGTTTAAGTGTGTCTCTTTGGCCTTGTGTGCCATGGTCTATCACACCACAACTACGTCATAGCATCGTTTGGACTTAGTTTGGTTGGAACTATCTGGCATCTTCCTTTCTTTCAGCGTATGGATCTCCAAGCCAGATTTGTGTCAGATATCATCCTCGACACGCACCAAACTAAACATTATAGATAAAAGAAGAATTGAAGTATGCCAATTGTTATATCCTTTAAATTGTGTGGGGTTTTTTTTTGTTTCATTCACGAACACCATCATAAAAGTCTCCCAAGTCGAACTAAAAACATCCCAAGATCTATAAAGTAGAATAAAATGCATAATATAGGATCTTTAATAAGTAAATTGACTGTAGATATTCTGATATCAAGGAGTTCTGCTGATTTGCCTTAAGTAAGTAATCGTTTTAAACCATCTTTACAACCTGTGATTCCTTATGGCTCTAACTTCCAGCATTAAGTTCTGGTGCTGTAACAAAACAAAAATGTCCTTGTCAAACCCACTAAGTTTTATTGCAATTTGTCCTTCATGTGACTGAATTTTGGTCAGTAAACTAAACAGCATGAACAGGAACATGTGCTCGAGTGGTTAGAAGTCGCCCGAACAGCTCTGGTTTATCACTGTGTGCCATGTTTGGAGGCTGAGTCGCCCATTGAAAATGCATTGGAGCACATGGTAGCGTCCTTTAGAATGCAGGCAATGTTTTCCAAAATTGTTCAATGGCCTAGTAAAGTGATCGGAGACACCCAGCTGCATCCGGAGGGTCTGTACTCGAGGCAGAGCCAACGCTTGGCCAAAACTGTTGTAAATGATGAGTCGCACCCTTCGTACAAGGACTTTCAGCTTCTTCCATCTGGGCAAAGGTACCTGGTGCTGAGATGGAAAACAAAACGCTTTAAAAACAGCTTTATCCCAGCAGCTGTTTGTTTGCTAAATAAGATGCAACTTCCACCTTTATTCCACCGTTATTGGTAATCTGTGTGATTATCATTATTACTATTTATTTATTTATTTTTTGCCAACCGTAAAGCTTTAGTCATAGGCTCTTTTTGATGTATTTTTCTCCGTATCATTAGATCAACACTGGAGTACCTTCTTCATAACTGTTTGTATGGAAGCCAACTCCAACTGCAAACCAATTCTACCTGCGGGTATAAATAAAGTTACATGAACCTGATGTTTTTGTTAAACTTAAGTCTGACTGGTGCGCCGAAATCTACAAATCTTTATAACCTTAATTACAGATACACATAGCCAACTTTACAACACCACGTTGAAGAATAACACTTAATTTTCTAACAAGGCTCTGGTGTTACTCATGTGTGGTCGAGCGTCAGTCACCAAAACAGCCTTGTTTTTTCATAATTTGCAATGTTTGGAGACTTCCAATTGTAAATGCATTGTCAGTCGTCAAAACACCCCTGGTTTTTCATATTTCTGCAACGCTAACTCTGAAAATGCTTTGGAGCAAACCTATGGACAGGTACCAGCTTTTAGAATGCAGGTTTTCTGTTTATCAACACAGGTAAGATTTATACATTCACAAACTCATCCATGATTCATTGGAACTTGGAGGTTTTCTCAATTGGATGGAAAAAAGATGAATAAATAAATAAAGTCACAGATAAAAAAAATACAGTTTATAACGCTCTGTTTCATAAGAAGTACCAGTAAGAATTTCAATTTCCTGGCGTAAATAAAAAACACTTCATATCTAGGCAACCCTTTAACATAAGACTGCAAATTGATCAATCTCACACATATGTATTTCACTAACTACTGTAACGCACTTCCAATTCAACTATAGGCACCAATTTACTCTGAACAAGCGGCGACGTCACTCATAAAACCGTTCCCATTGTGGAGGTAATAATGTGTAGCTATGCATGAAATAGCATTGTCTACAGCCGCTCATAAATGTACGCATGCATGACCTTTCCATACATTTATGACGTCTGGTCTCGACTGCTCGGAAAAATGACTCAAATGACTTTATCAAATAGGAAATCACATTATAATTGTTTGAATTGTGCGGTTTTAACAGTGAGGAGTTGGTTTAAACAGGAACTATGGCAGAAGAAGGTCAAATGTGTCGTATTAGACAAAAATAACATGAAGTTAAAGGTTAAATTCTCTTCAGTAGGGTGATTAACATTTGAAATTTGAATCAGGATGCCCTTCTTTTCCTTATATTAAGGCATGGAACCAGCACAAAGGCTTATCAGAATCAAAAGCAAAAAGGAAAAAATCTGTGTTGATATGTGTTAAAATGCAAAAAAAAAAAAAAAAAAATGCAATGCAAACAAATGGGAAATATGGTCTGATTTCTTAAATTGTTTTCTGGGGAAGGACCCCCCAAAACCCCTGTTTAAAGTTGTTTAGAACAACTGTAAGCTGTTACACATATGAATTTGAATTTTACAACAAAAAAAAACAAAATCTTCCTTCAAGAACAATTCAAGAGACACGACAAAAACATTGAAAAGTAGAAAATCATACTTGCTGGCCCGTACTAAATTTTGTTCCCAAATTCCACCACTGAGGTACAGCATTTTTTATGTATTGCAATTAATTGTGATATATACTGAACATTCAGATACATATCCATGGGTTTCAGTCCCGTGACTTATTTGTGGACGTCGCCGTACGTTGTAGCCAATCTCCGCTGTTAGATAGTCATGAAAACCAGCGCATTTCCCTAAAAACGAAAAGGCGAGATACTTCAAGAAGACAGAAGTTTTGGGTTTCGCTCTTCAACATCGCTGACACCACTTAAACTTGCCAAACATTTGCGTTTCGTTTGCATCACGCCAACTCGTCCACAAACTCTCGCCGAACGGACAAACCCTCGAAGCATTCAAGAGCACTTTGTGTCTGGATGGGTGACTGCCTGGTCCATGAATATATTCAACAAGTGCTACATATGAAAAAGACAAGCCATCTACTCGACAATAATTATATCTATTAGCAGCATGGAACCTTCAAGTCAAGCTGGGTTTTCTATAGAACTAAATTGCAGTCTGGGGTATTTCCTGTTCAGGAGCATAAATCATTGTACAAAATAACACTTTTTCATTGACGTGCCAGACTCGACAGACAGCGCTTCAGGGTGTTTCCAGTACATTCAGTCAGATTATAAACCTCTTTGCATATCTATTTACTGCTGCGAAATACCACACAGCCTTGTTCTCAGTAAAATATCAATCAGGAAACGCATTGAGGTTGTGCACTGTGAAAGTAAACAGAGAGGATAGAAGCAGAAAATACGGTAACAAGAGATGAAATTTGGTATTAAAGATGCGCAATGTAGCTTTCCCGCGTGTCGCCGTGCTTTGTCTGGAAGGTTTCACAGTATGTTGCCTTTGAGTTTGACGAAAAACTTCCCTGATATAAGAAAAGTTTGTCTGTGTTTGTCCACTAAGTCAGCCATCTTTGCTTTTGAGATTAAAAAACGATGGAATTTCTTTGCGTTCTTAATCAGTACGCATCTCCCGCTTCCTCGGATTACTGCCAGTTAAGGATTGTTATGTAAAGAAATGGAAAAGCGCAGTTTATTAGCAGACGACATGAAAAGTGCACTCAGACTAGCCAAATTAGTACGAAAGGGGTGCAGACGCGATGTCTACAAGCATCTAGTAATTGGGCATTAGCACTAAAATGTCTGTATGTAGCTCTAATTGCTCAAAGACGTAACTAGCATCCATATAATCACACTTTTGAAAATAAACAAAAAGCAACAACTTAACTACTTTAAGCAATGTTCTAGTTAGAGTAAAATGAGTTAAACCTCTAAACTTGTCTAATATTTGCCTGGCTGTTTCCTGTCCAGTGCAGTTGAATTGCATGAAATATACATGAAATACTTGCTGTTTGCAGGATTGTGGCCATGGGTTACTTTCAGGGCTGGGCAGATATCAAAATATTGAGCGATTGAAATTCAGTCAGGTCTTATCGTCGATGATACGGTTGGAAGTTTTGAATCGAGAGGTCCACAGCAAATCCTCTGTCAGTGAAAACAGGTAGGTTGTTTCAGAGGTCAGACATTGGAGGAATAAATGTGATTACAGTATTTTTTGTGTTAAATGGCACAGATTAAAAGTCATGTTCATGAAAGTCATTTTTATTTTGTTTTTGAAAAGGCCAACTAAAACTGAATCAAAAAGTTAGATAGATGAATATGATGAAAAATAAATTCCCATATCACCCAGCCCTAGTTACTTTCCATCTGTTGTCTTGCATTCGTAGTTACTAACACACTCATTCATTAATATGCCTGTGTACATAGACACTGGAGGGGGAGGGGGAGGAGTCTTCCCTAACGACTTAAAGTGCCCGCGACAGGTTGAAGTACTCATTTCACAGTTAAGCTCATTATATTTAAGATTCTACTACAGAATTAACTCTTTTTATCCAAGTATGGCATTTTTTTTACGTTTAAATTTTTACTTCCTGGTGGTAAATCATGACATCGCAGTAGGAAATTCTGCAACTGTTACCTAGCAACCATGTTTTACACAGGGCCAAAACTCCCCTAAAGTGTTATTTAACAAATACAAATATGTGGGAACACATTTATTTTATTGAATCAAAGTTTAAAGGATCGGAAAAATGTGTTTGTTGGTTGTAAATTGTCCCTGGTGTGTCTCCCTTGTGTGATGTCCTCATGTTTTGGAATTCTGCTCTACTTCCTGTAAATTTCAACATATTTTTCAACTTTTCGCCACAAACTGACTCTTGATTGGTGCAAAACTATCCTTTATATTCACAACAGGTTTTCTTCCACCAAATAAAGTCAAAACTAGAAAATCATAAAAACTTGTCATACGCACTTTAAGGACAGGACACTGGTTGGGGTTGGTGGACGAGCACCCATCCAGTACTAACCAGGCCCAAACCTGCTAAGCTTCTAAGCTCAGACAAGATCGAGAATGTTCAAGGCGGTATGTTCTCTCAAGGTAATATTGCCACTATCTGTTGTGCTGCTTCAGAAAGAGAAATTCAAAGCCCTTGTTATGAAAAAGAAATCTACTTCTGAAGCCTTCGTGAGTTAAGTAAAAAGGAGGTCTGTTCGCCGGTGGTGCAGTGGTTAAGGGCGTCGCCGAATGTCTCTCCTCTCTCTTCCCATTTCACGCTACAACTGTCCTGTCAAACAAAGCCTTCGCGCCCGAAAAATCGTTTAGAAAAAGGAACGTGGACAGGACTGACAGCCTGGCAGCTCAAAGTCTGACCCTGAGCTCTGTGCTGCGAGGATTTTACCAGAATTACAAAGCTTCGTACAAATATGAGCTTTTGTTCACACACATATGCAAATCAACGACAACTGGTACAAACAAACAAAGGGTTTCTTGAAAGAAGGAGACAGTAAGTCAGCTGGGTTTCTTAAAAATAAACTGCATCAATAGCACAATCAGGTGGCAGCTGTCCAAAACCTTTTGTTTGCGATTACATTTCGGCAAACAGTATTTGTAAAATCATGCCTTTCTTTCTTTACTTAATGTAGTGTACAGTGGTCCAAAGAAAGAAAGAACTGACCTGACAAAAGCTTTAGCCGAAACATCATCGATCAGACATAAAAAGTTTTGGACATCTGCCACCTGAGTGCGCTATACAGTTTTTCATTTTTGAAGTTGCTGTTTCTTGCATTGGCACCTCAAGGATATTGGTGTGAGTTACTGTTTCATTTGATTCTTTCTTAACATTATGTAAATGAATGGTCCGATTTCCAGCAGAAATTCACAGACATCAACCAAAAGACAGATTACAAAGCAAAAGTTATGGACAAATATTATGCATTCTCTCTGCATTGTTTTTGGCCTTTATGACATGCTCTTGAGTATCTTCACTTATACATCTCATATTTTAGAACTAAAAATAAAATGTTTTTACAAAGAATGAAAGTCTTGGGAGATGCCATTGACTTAGCTGTGAGGCAATTACAAATGCTTTCTCATTGTAGCGGTGTGAGCTGCGTCGCAGTTGTAACGATTGTGATTAGACATGCTCAGAATGTGTCTGGTGATGATTTAAGGACTTAAAACAGCAGAAGATTGTGCGACAGTTATCGAAAAACGTCACACATCGAAGGAAGGAGTGTTTTTGACTGTCAGAGGGAGAAGATTTCTAACCAGGATTCAACAAACTAGTGTGAATGAAGCTAAATGCAAGTCCAGGTATGTTTTTGATGACGGAACAATGTTAGAACATGGCTAAAAGCTCCAAAAAACAAAGTCAATTTTGCATAATATGTGTCCTTTAATCTTAATTAGAAGATCATGAATAACAACTATTATCTGTCACACAATCAGAGTCTGTCGTTCACATGCATAAACCTGTTTCAGGCTGAGCAGGCTGGAAATTCAGTTTTCCCTTCATGCATGTAAAAGTTCTGACTGACTGCGATTTCAAAGCACCTCATTTCCTCTGACAAACTAGCCGTTTCGTCATCCCTCCATCTCTGCTTCTCTGCTCCTTCCCTCTCTGAGTCCGTGCTAATTGAGTGCCTTTTAGAAAGTCAATCTAATTGCTTTTTGGTTATTGTGCTAATAGGTGCTGCCGTTAAAGGGCACCTTGGCCACTAACATCCCCTTAATCACACGGTGCATCCATTCAAAGTGACTATGGAGCTTTTATACTGACCATTTACCAGGATCACTAATGAGCAAGGTTAAGCAGGTCAGATTATCAACACCGACCGAGGCATTACACGACTTTTCTTCTGAATATATTAAAGCGGACCAAGCTCCAAAATGTTCAACGGTTTCAACATTTTCTCACTTACAGAGGGAAACATGACGGCAGAGTAAGTGTAACAGTCGTGTGTTCTATGGATCACTGCTTGTACTACGAGCGAACACCCAGTCTGCTGCCAATCTGACACAAAGTACAAGAGCTGCATGCAAGAATGTTCTGTGAAAGTAGTGCATTATAATGGAGGCTGACGCTTGAAAGGTCTAATTTACATTGTGTGAAAGAAAAACGGAGTGAAGTGAAGTATGGAGCGTCCATAATAATAGTGCAATCATTGAAGAAATTGCGAAAACCCAATTAGACACCAGTACAATCACCATGGTAACGTTATTAATTTTCCATGAGACAGGTTTGAGCGGGAGCTGCAGTTCATTGAAAAAAGCAAAACTTAAAATGTGCAAAAAAATTCTTAATCAAGTGGGTTAAATTCCCAACTTGCAAAACATGCAGCAGTTTGTCATGAGCCTAGAAAACTTAAACTTAAACTGAAGTTAATGAAGTTAAGCAGGTCCTAAAGAACTAAATGTATTCCAATGAACCTTAAATACACAATGTATATTTATTTAGAAAATCCTTTTCTTCAAATCATACCACAAAGAAATGTCCATTTTGAGCTGTTTCAGTCCTTTTTGTCTTGTTGATGTCAAGATCATCCGGTTAATTGAGACTCATGATTAATCTGGTCACATCATCGTAGCATCTAAACAAATAGTGATGAAGACACATTTTGAGAATTTCAATTAAACAGACTTGAAAAAGTAAACCTAATTTGCTTTAATATCTGTCTGTCTATGCCACATTAAGTTTATCATTTAGAATCTTTCAAAGGGCCGGTGACAGGCTTGAAGAATGGTTATTAGACACTGAGGGGAGCATTTGTATTTCACTTGAAATGTTTCATTTGAGAGAGACAGTACAAACTATATTAAGGAACAGCTGTCAAACTGCTGCAAATCATGAACAACTGTTAAAAGCGACATTCTATGCTTTTTGCAGGAACGTGGTATTGAAGTGTAACACAAGTAGAGAATCATTTTACATTTTGTTCATTTTAAACCGCAATGTTTGGCTTAGAAATAGAAACGGGTCTATTGACTTCCTGTTCAGAACTGATAAGCTCTGCCTCTTCATAATGACATTTCACCATAACAAGCAATAGATTGACATTTACATGTTTGTTTGGTTGTTTTTTTAAAGTGGCTTTTCGATTTTTAAAAATAATCACAACTAAATACAGGGATGTGGGCGGGGATAGGAGGTAGGAGAAAACAGGACTTTTCTGAGCACGTGTGCCTCAGTTGCAGAACAACACAGGATTAACTCAAACATGCAGAAATAAATCCAAAAACAACTTTGAGCAAACTAATACATTGCTGTAAACACTCTTTAAAGCTGATTTTGTATAATATGTCCCCTTTAAATTGTGATATTTCCTCTAAAAATAATTATAACACTAAATTTGATATCGTAGTTTCTCTTTTTGGAGCAGGGTTATACTTTCGTCAGTCTTTAGTTAGACTCCAGAACGTTCACCTCCAAAAACCTTCAGGTCAGGGTTTTGTAGTGTGCCTTTGGGAAGACCAGTATGGAGAAACACAAGGATTCAAAAGGCAATAAAAAGTAAGCGTAAAGGCTTCATTCCCCAGTATGTCTGCTATTGATGTTTGTATATGAGGGCGTCTTACAGGAAAGTACAGGAGCAGACAGAGAGGATTGGAGCTGGGCCCGGCTGCTCCTCACTTTGCCCTGCAGGGAGAGGGCACCAGCTGAACCAGCATTAACTATTGATGTTCCCATCTGCAGACCAGAGCGGAGAGAGACCAGTGTTTAATATTCACCATCTTATATTCCATTTAAAAGAAGACAAAACGGACTGCGACCATCTCATTTATACATTTGATCTTTCAGAACTGCACGGAAAAGTGTTAAATTGCTGTGATGTAACACCGTTGATCGTCTTTGAAGTTTTAAAGGTGCACAGTGTAACTTTTCTGCTTGTCATGGAGACATTATTGCTTCGCCTAGAATGTTCTACAGGATGTCAATAAACTTAGATGCTTGTTTATGTATGAATGTACCTTGAAAAACATACAATCTTACTGTGAGTGGGCTCGCCTCTCCACAGATCTGACCTGTAACTGGATATCGTCAGCTGCTTGTCTCCATGAAAATACTTAAAGGGGACATATTATACAAAATCAACTTTATTGAGCTTTTAATCTTGTTACAGTAGTGTTTCCTCATTAGTTTACGCAAAGTTGTATTTTGATTGATTTCTGCATGTTTAAGTTAATCCTATATTGTCCTACATCTGAAGCTGGAGTGTTCAGAAAATTCCTGTTGTTACCTATCCCCTATCCCCGCCCACTGCCCCTGTACTTAGTTGCAATTTCTTTAAAATGAAGATTCCGAATGATGTCTAAAATGTCATGTAGCCCCTGTCCAAAAATGTGAAATGTAAATGACAATCTGCTACTGTTAAATGTCACTATGAAGAGGCGGGGCTTATCAGTTCTGCAGTTTTGAACAGGAAGTCCATGACCACATTTCTGTTACTAAGCTGTTTTTAGATTACTATTGCGATTTACAATGAACAAAATGAAAAATTATGATCTACTCACAGTATGTTATGGTCCAGTGCTAAGTACCTGAAATCGTAATATATCTCCTTTAAGTTTAATGCTGTGGAACATTCAGGTAAAGAAAAACAACTCCCTGAAAACAAGCACTGCCTCAAAAGTTACCTATTCTTTCTTTTGTAATGATATATAACACAAAATGTGCAAATTTAACCCAAGTTTCAGTCTCTCACTCGAGCTCTCAAAACAATCCACAGAATGAAAGGATGTATGTGTTTGTTTGTTTTTTCTCTGTGTAATTAAGTAAAATCTGTTTTGCTCCAGTACAGATATACTGTATGAGCAGCTTTTAGGGTCAAAACGAGACTGCTGTGTGTTGTCTGCTTCTAATTATAGAGCGTTTTATTCTCAACAAAGCAGGAAGTGCGCTGTTAGCATGCGTATGTTTGTTAGCTTTCGTGTGACGGTAAACTTTGCTCTGGCCTCTGAAAATTGTGAAAAGCGCTTATAAATTAATTGTGGTGAATGAATTTGGATTCGCAGAATATGTTAGGTAAGTGAGCAACGCACTGCAAAGAGTTAAAAATTAACTAACTAATAAGGTTTAAAAAAAAATCATACAGCACCTTTAAGATCATGAGAAAACAAAGAACACAGGAAACCAAGACTCAGGACGAACATGCAAATTTCACGGTGACGCAGAAAGGGCTTGCGCATGAAATATAACATCTTCTCCAGTTAAATAAAACATAAAAAAATTGCAGACTTGCAAAATGACTAAGTTAGCATAGAACATTTTTGGAAGCCGCTCAGAAACCCAAGGAACATGACTTCATTATAATGACCATTAGAAATGCATTGGACCATCAGTACTAAAAAATACAGTGCGTTCTTCCAATCCATTCACGACTAATCCATAATGAATGAGCCAAATTACACAGATCACTGCTTCCACCGGCACCCCAGGAACAAAAAGAGCAGGACTTAACGGCACAAAAAAGACGGACAACACCATTTGAGGTTTCCAGCGACGCAAAAATATGAACTTTTACTTTCCTTCATATTGAAATCATCACTTCGACGTCAAGAGATGAATTATGTAGTGCTTTTTTTGCATATTTTCTGCGGACAGTGAGGTAAGGACACAGCCGAGCGGAGCAGGAGATGTCTTTCCGAACTATTTAACAGTGTACATCTCATTTGCTGTTGGGCCATTACAGTAAATCCACATTATGGGGCCCTGTCACAGCTGTCTGCATGTGCTCTCAGAAGGAGGGGACCGGGGAGTCGAGAGCATGCTGCCATCTGTGGGTGACACACAGGGAGGAGGAGCTGACTGAGTGGGCACATTCGCGTCTAACACAATAATAAACTCTACCCATCGCAAATATTTATGTGGTGCCCCCTAGTGGTCATCTTGTGAGTAACGTATGTTCCTGATAGGAGTCAATAAGAAAAGCCTGATTTATCATTATCATTATTAGTAACTGATCGATGTGTTTTTGCTTTTTTTAAATTGCCGATCCCAACGTATTAGAGTCCAGAACATCCAATGAATGGTTGATCCAAATAAAATGTAGGATTTGAAATGACTTCTTAATTAATTACTGGCTATACTTTTAAATGTTTTGCTTAATAAAAGAGGGTTGTGCAATTAACTAAATAACACACATTTTTGATTAGTTATGCAGATCTAAAATCGTTGTTCCAAGCCTTGTTAAAGATGTCGTGGCACATAAAAACTACATCAACTCTGACGCTTTGAGGGATTGACTACATTGCCATAGTCTGTGGTTTCCGCCCGGAAAATGCTTCAAAATGTGGCCCTCGGTAAAAAACGTGTCTGACATATAGCTTTATATCTTGCGTAGAAAAGATTTCAAAGGTCGTCATCTGGACACTGTTTTGATCAAGACACTTCAGTCCAAAAGTCATTCTCAATTAGTGAATTGATTAAAAAAGGGAATTGAGAATGACTTTCGGATGGAAGTCGAAACGTCTTGATTTTAAAACCCTTTTCTACCATAGAACACTCCTGGACGAATGAGGAGTGCTTTTCCTTTAAAATCTATATGAGTAATTATGAGTTTGATGGGAAGGCACCTGTTGTAATTATTTATTATAGTTTTACATCGGTGAAGTTGCAGTTTGTGAAGAAATTTAGAAAAAATAAAAGTTTTAAATTACAGACAGTAGTGCTGAGTTCTAAAACGGAATCCCTCCACCTATGTCATCAAAAAGCAACGTGCCATTGAAAATACAAAGACAATTTACACAGAACTTACACCATTTTTTGACAGTTTAAACTGTCTTTAGGCAGTTGTTATCTGATTATTATTTGTCAAATCATTACTTTTAAGGAATTTTTATGAATTTTTGACCCTTGTTTTCAAAATGGTTGCTAGGTGTACTCTAAACTGTCATATAAGACTTTAAGCAGCCCAAACCAAATATCGGCCTATGCTGAAGATATAAAAAGCCAATATGATAAAATTAAAAAGTACAAATATCGGCTGAATATGTCGGCAAACCAATATATTGGTCTATTCGTTATTACAATCTTACCAGTTATATCCCTTTACTGTCTTAAAGGTGCACTATGTAACTCTGGGGGTCCGCCACCAAGTATTTCTTAAGAATGGGAGATAACAATATCCAAATCTCTCGGTACGATTTTATCACAATATGCAGCTCACAGAACAATATTTATTGCGGTCATTTTTAAAGGCTAATGGAATAGTAGAATACATGTTCCTAAAATTCTTTTTGGAATGAATTATTACTGTCATATTCCAAAGGCAAACATAAAAGTGCACAATAACAGTTATTTATTCACGTTGACTACACTGAATGGGAGCAAAGGAGCTTGTATTCGACGTGACAACCCACAATACAGTGTGATTACGAAACTTGTAACGATACAAAATCACAATATTTTGGTTATTCTGACATCCCTACTGTTTAGTCTAAAATGTCCCACAGGATGGCATTAAACAAATCTACCATTTATTTCATTACAAGTGCTCAAATCCACCTTAAAAAACATGCATTCTTACTGTGAGCAGGGTCTGCTTTCCACAGATCTGGCCTGTAACTTGGCCTTATGGCTTCACCTTCTCCAAAAGGAAGGGTAAATTCAGTCCAATATCGGGGATTATTAAGTTATTATTAAGTTTAATTGCATCTGCTTTTTAGCCGATCAAACTACTTATCGTAGTTGGTGATGAGTTCGTCTACAACATCGGTTTTGGTGACAAGACCTTCAAACTGTTTCTTATGTTCTAACTTGAAAGCCGCGAAACAAAAAAGCTCCAAACATTAAATCAAGCCACCGCGTCCTTATCGCACAAGAGCCATTTTAACTGCCACTCAGAACACATCAACACGAGTTCAACCACTTCTCCAATCTCCTAAACAAACATTGAGGACGTGCATATGTTATTTAATCAATAGAGGGGCCAATTACGCCGGAGATGAGGCTGCTATTACGCTCTCGAGTCTTCATAATTAGGCGCGCGAGTTTCCACCTGCTCCCGACTCCAAAATACAATGAAACTTCATCCAGCCAAACTTTTTTACAGTGCGTAATGAGTTGTGACAGGCGGCGGTGTCAAAGAGTATTAGGTGGCCTTTAATCAGCGGCGCTTCCTGCTGTCTGTTGAGCCTAATCAGCTGTTGTCCTGTGGAAAATGAGAGGAGAGGTAACGTGCGAGGCAAAAACAGTTTTACAGTTCCAAAAAATGAAAACAGCCTGATGTACTGATAACTCTATGACCTTTTAGCGTAGAGATATTAAAGGTGCTGTATGTCATTTTTCTGGAGATGTTATTGCTTTGCCTGGAATGTTGCACAGTGGATTAAACTTCTATAATTCCTTGAAGACAAGCAGGAGACGCCACAGGGCCAAGTTACAGGTTAGATCTACAGAGAGGCGAGAATGTTCACAATAAGAAAGCGTCAAAGCAATACAGGTTATGCAGATGGTGTCACAACGTTCAGAATTTCAGCAGTGAGTAGCGAAGTTGTTTGAGTGTCAATGTTGAGTAGTGATGTTTTCTCTTGAGATCTAAAACTAAAACGTGAAAGTGCTGCAACAGTTTGTACCTGAAGCCAGAAGAAATCAAGTAAGCAGTTGTAGAAAACCAGATAAACAACAGGAACACTTGAAGATACACTCACATTTATCGCACACAGTTGAAGTCATTACCTTTCTCTCCTAAAATAAGATGTTTCTGAGTCCAAGTGTTGAGGAAATAACTTGTTGTGGGAAATGGTGCGGATTTCTGCAGAATCAACAAGCAACAAGCAGACTAACCTCTGTAAATGAATGAATGAATGTTACCGGATTATTTGAGAGGTGATCTTCTGCGTTTGAGACACACGTGCCACAAATTAGCAGCTGTGGTTGGACCGTGCCAAGTTAGAATACTTTTTTTGACTCCCCAGTATGGTCCGATTCCAGACTTCTGCATTTTCATTCGAACAGAACGTAGACGGGACGTGATGGAAGTGAAGTGAAGTGATGGAAGTGATGGACGCCTCACCAGAAAACCACCTTTAAAGTGACTTCACATTGTTTACCCAGAATTATTCCTGTCCATTTCCTCAATTTTGTTCAAACCCAATGCTATTCATGTTGTTTGCGTCAATTGTTTACTTCAATTTGAACTTACAAAGTGCCCCATGACTAACCATCATAATATTTTTTCCTTGTCTTAAAAATCTCTCTATTTAAATTTGGCATGTTTTAAAAAGAACAAAACAGCAGACACAACTCCACTGTGACTTAACAAACAGAAGAAAAATGGGAAAGGGTCTATGCAAAACACCATTTAAAATCCAAGCTAGTAGCCTTCTGATGTCAAACTAAAAAAACACTATTCAGATTCATACACAACGAGTTGAAAGGATGAAAGGGACCAAGTAAAAATAGTGCCAAGTGTGCTTCAGTGTGTTTTTGTCCGTTCTTTTCACAGTGAAAGTGGATAGGTGAATATATGAGGCTTTCTGTGCTCAGGCAGAGGTCTGGAAGACAATCAAATATATATAGTCAGAGCAGCACTGTGCATTAGCCTGGATTATTAATGTGAAGGAAAAAGGTGATGAGAGGAGTGAATAAGCAGAATATATAACAGGAAGAGAATAAAGGGTATATGCAGTGTACAGCTACTTTATGGGAAGTATCCATGGGTTTCAGAATGATGAAAAAATGGGACCATCGTCATAGCAATCATGTATCTTGAATGGTGAAAAGTCTTGAAAATGTTGACTTTAACAGACAGGCAGCTGGCCACAATTGTATAATAACCATTAATATACTCTTATTGGATATTCATGGAAATTGTATATTTTTCAAAACACCCAAATGTGCAATATGTGCCTTATCTGGTGGAGCTTCACCTGCTTGTATCATGAAAATGTTACTGGTTTGCCTGGAATGTCTCAACATATCATTTATTCAATTAGAGGTGTTTTTGTTGCCAAAAAATACTTGGTTTGCTTGTCTCTCTAGAGATTGCTTGGTTCATTACATGTCTTGATTATTGTAATTTGTTGTACTGTGGCCTGGACCAGGCATCACTGAACCGTCTGCAGCTCGTGCAGAACTCAGGAGCACAGGAACCAGGCTCCATGAACACGTCACACCTGTCCTCTCCTCCTGCACTGGCTTCCTGTCAGCTATACAATGGATTTTAAATTGTTGCTGTTTGTTTTTCAATGTCTCATTGGCCATATATAATGCTGCGTTCAAGGCAACTGAGAAGTTGGTTATTTCCCACTTGAACGTCACAAGTTCCAACTTTGGAGTGTTCCAGCTGAATGAACTGTATGTAAACAATTTGGCTAGTGCTAACCATTAGATAAACAAATGGAAACATGAAATGAACATCTCAAATATGCTAATTAACATATTTATTTTGTACTTAACCTGTAACAAATGTTTATATTGTTTATGTGGTGGTTAACGACTCAAGTCCACTTGTGGCCATTATCGTTGTTGTAATAAAATGTACCTCGTATGTGAAGTGGGAGTCACTAGACCAGCTGCCAGTTGACAAGTAGGATTTACCAGCTCCAGCGGCGTTCCAGGGCATTTTTCCAAGACAGAGGTGGGAAATATCCCAGTTGCCTGGAGCGCACCATTAGTGAGTTGCTCTCCGGCTCGAGAGATGAGGTCCACAAATCTGTTGCTCTTTAATGTCCCAAGAACTCGCCTCAAGACTCGAGGTGACTGAGCCTTTTCTGTGGCTGCTCCCAAGTTCTGGAACAATCTGCCAATTAACATTTTTAAATCGACCAACTTTGCACTGACCTTCTATAGCTAGAGGCTGAGTTGTAGTCTATGCAATGATTGTTTTATTTATTATTTGTTCTGCTGCTTTGTATTTTACTGTAATGGGTGTTGTAAATGTACTGCATTGGTTGTTCATGTCCAGGAAGTACAATTATAAACTTTACAAAAACTGTCAAACTGGGGACAAATGTTTAGTAAAATCTTAAATATGAGCATATACACTACATTTTTGTGAAATGTGTGGTCTAGCCTGTCTGTCATATAGACTTTAATTGTAAAGAACAGTAAGCATCAAACTGGATAACTCGACCGAACAGCGAATACGCACCGACATATCAACGCAGGCTCTCAATATTTCATCAATACGCTCTAATATTTTCTCTTTCCAATGAAGGGAGCTTGTGAATAAAAAACAAAGCAAAGTTGAAAGTCGCAGCAAACAGGAGCGATTGGATAAAGAGCGAGCGAGCGAGTGGAGTGAAGCGCTGGAGATTGCACCCGGCTCTGTGCCAGTATTAAATATTTCAATCACACATTGAGTTGCTCTGAACGCGCTTTTGATCCAGACTCCAAAGGACTTTTACAAAACAAGCATTTCTTTGAGTTGGCTGCGGCTCGGTTAGGATCCACTGAGGGAGAAAGACCAGAGGAAAAAAAAAAAAAAAGTGGAAGTGAGCTATCTTCATTATGTTGTAGAAAGTAGCTTTTTTTTCATCTTCAGCAGTTTTGTTGGAGATAAAAGTTAGTACGGTGCTGTGGCGGTTGTAAAACTCGAATACAAGTGAGTGAAAGTGAGTGAACAACAGTGAAAAGTATGTAGTTTAACAGTAATTGATGCCCCTTAAACTTGACTTATTATAATAAACAAACTCTACTGTTTAGTTTACTTTCCTTTACTTTGCCATTTGTAGTTTGAAATCACATTGGAAAAACATATGCAAAAAGTGCTCAAAAGTGCACAGCAAAACAATAAAAACTACAGCACAAACAAACAATGGACCTAACAAAACACTAAAAGTACCAAGAAACATTTTGACACTGTGAAAAAGGCAAGTTAAACAGATAAGTTTCATTTAAAAAACAGTATAGTGCTAGATCAAAGTTCAAAGTGCATTGTTCTAATAGTAAACGGAGCCAAAAACCCAACGTACAATTAAAAAAATAATGCTTATTAAACGACAATATTAGATTTTAATTTGAGTAAACTTGAATTTTCTACTTCCTCTAAACAAATTTAAAGTGGTAAATGTGCAAATGTCTAATTACTGTTCAAACTGGGTTGAGGAAATTAACACTTTCATTTATTGTTGTGCTTCAATTAGATTGGAATTTTGTCGGTTGAAAAATGTAAGTAATTAAATTGAATTGATTGATTTAAGTGTTTAAGGATATTTTTGGCTTTGTGGTAATTTAGATCAGTGGTTCCCAACCTCTTTTTCTTGAAGCTCCCCTTGTGTAAAATTATAACTAAGAAGCATTTATTTCAAACAAATATACAGCAAATGTGTTTTTTATGTTCCCACACCTAATTTCCAATAATTAGTTTGGGATTTTGACTATTCAATTTACACAAATCATTACTTTGATGACTTGACTCTCTGACCAGACAAAGCTCTGGGGACCCCCTGAAATCCCTGGCGCCCCTCAGGTTGGGAACCACTGATTTAGACGACATGATTAGCAACAACTTTCAAAAGAGCTCATGACAATTTCACTGAATGAACAAGGTTATTAGAAAACAATATAAAATCCTTAAACTGCCAATAAAAACCCTCTCATTGAAGCTCAATTCAATCAAGTTAGAGAGAGTAATGATTTTGTCTGTGTTTTACCGGCTGGCCTTGAATGCACTCTAACCAAATCTGTTCACGCAGCAGACTGATTACTGCGCCTCCACGGGCCCATACATCAGAGCCCCGGCTCCTAAATCAAACCACTTTGTAAACCACGTGTCAAGCGTGTTACAATTTACAGCAGGTGGCGCCGACGTTCCGATACCCAATAAATCAATGGATTCATTTGGACCGGCGTTTCTTTACGAGCCCACAAATTAGAGCGTGTTTACCCTTGACACATGAAAATATCAACAAATTGGGCATCAATCAGATAGGAGCGATGGGAGGCTGATCGTTTTAGACTAAAAGAAAGGTAAAAGTGGTCCCGGTGGTGAATACAGGTGCTTGGGGGAGTCTTCTTATGCTGAGTTCAAGGTTGGACCATCACAAAGCAGCCCCAGGGGTCCACATGAGAAGGCTGTCAGGAGGCATTACATTCAATGTCAAATCACTAAGGTTTTCTTTCACCTTTACTTCGTCTTTTGTCTTAGAACTGGAAGAAACAATAGCCCTTACTACATTTCAATGAAGGTAATGATATGATACTAAGCTGGTGATTGGGACAAGGTCATCTACCAGCTTTTTGTCATTATATTTAGCTTCATTAAAAGGTCTTGCTAACACTTTATAATAGCTACATTTATGCATACCTTAATAAAGCATGAACAAAGACTTTAGTCATAGTGAACAAATAGTTAAGTAGTTACTAATTCTGAATCATGTTTAATAAACTTCATTTTGAATTAATAAAATCTTTGTTAAAAGAAACTAAGGTGTATTATATTATTAAGTGGTACCAAGGACCAAGAGTAAGAGTTCCAAAACAGTTCCCTGGGGAATACCTTTATCCCAGTGAACGTTAAGATATTTCTGAGGATTGTTTTGTTTATTGTGTTGATGATCATGTTAATAAATATATATTCACAACCCTCTTAGCATGCAGCACAACATACACTTGCACCTAACCAAGACACATACCAATAACTGTAATTTCATATGAAGACTATGCATCGACTGCAACCCACTCAGTTAAGGTTTACAAAACTAGACTGACTTCGCAGTTATCTAATGTTTGGCACAGTGTCATAGTGGCAATGATGTGATGCTGAAGGTAATGATGTGAGACTAAGCTGGTTATTGGGACATGGTCATCGTCTAGCTTCTTGCCATTTTCTTTACCTTCATAAAAAGTATTTTTCGGTAAACGCAAGAAAAGAGTAAGAGTGCCAAAACAGTCCCCTGGGGAATACCTTTATCCCAGTGAGTCTTAAGATGTTTTTGATGATTGTTCTGTTAATTACTTTGATTATCGTGTCAATAAATGTAACAAGCTTGCACTGATTCAAAACAAATACCAAATACAGCATTAACTTTAATTCCATATGAAGATTTGTCTATTTTATTTTATATGTCAACTTCAACAGACTCAGTTAAGGTTAGTGCTCACGAAAATAGACAGAATTCACAGTCGTCTAATATGGGTGGCACAACGTCATAGTGGTAATGAAAATTGTCTAAAAGCAGTTCGATTCCTGAACAAAGCACTTGGCGGAGTTTGCATGTTAACCCAAACGTGTGTGGTTCTAGTTTCCCTTTAAACTACATACAGTGTCCCGTGTAAAAGATGTTCCTGGTTTCCTGTCAGTCATCACAGTGATATACAGCTCACTGGAGTATGTAAAATATACATTATGCACATTCTTTGCAGTTCTTGCCAAGCCATAATAACCAAAAAAGAAGAGCATGAGCTAAAGACCAGTAATCTTTTTATGCAGCTGTATTTCAGAAGCAGTGTGTACGCCTCAGGCCTCTGGGCAGTTTTCCCCATGCCAGCGGTTGACTGACATGTGAGGGCCTCTGTTGCTAGGTAACACGCTGTCAACGTCTGTGGCTTGCTCCTATAGACAGTCATTAAACAGCGGCTTTATGCTCTGTGTGTTATTATGTGAATGCCCAACTATGCAACATGTTACATTCCAACACTTTGATGTTCTGGCTTTGTTATGCATTGAAGCCGGTCTGCATTGTCAGCGCTCACATAAATGTTGAAATACATTTTGCGACGAGCAAGTTTGAGCAGCTCTGTGCATGGCAATTTTGTTGGTAGAGCAACAGGAAAACACTTTATTTTTGTAAGAAACGGAATACATCACGATAGGTACGGGAAGTATTTTCAGTTTCTAGGCAACAGGGATCCTTCGGACACTAGGAACTCTGGTTGAACTCTGGTTGAAACTGTAATTCCGACTTGCGATTTCATAACAGATAATTGCAATCTACATTCTGACTTCTGAACTCATAATCTGCACATGTAATACAACACCAGAGAAGTGCACCTGAACTTTAAAACTTTACAAGAGTTTGCTAGATTCCATTTTTAACATAGTTAAATTTTAGTTAGTTTAATTGGACAGTGAATAGTTCAGGGTAATATGTAAGTGCAAAACAGTATGGCAGCCGATCCATCCGCGGCATGAACTTATGTCACCTGTCACTCTCTAGGGTTAAGGAGCAGATTATGGAGAAGCAGGATTAAGTTGTTTATGGAAACGAGTCATTCCATCTGTGCACCCTCACGCACACACACGTACAAAAATGATAGGAGGTCTCAGAGAAATCCACTGTGGAGTTTAATATGCTCTGTGCAAAGATAAGGAGATTGAAATGGCTGCTTTGGCTGCTGACACTTATTCAAGAGAGAGTTCTCAAAGGCTCCGTGGGGTTTCCAATGAAAGGCGCCCAAATGAGCGTGGATGGTTATCTAAGTAAGACTCTAAATATTCATACCCAAAGCCCAGCAGCGTTCCCAAAGAGGAATACGACAGCCCATAATCGAGCCATGACGTATTATTCAAAACAGATTAGTCCGACAACTCAACTGCCACCATTAGAGGTGCGTTACTTGAAAGAAACATGCACATTTTGGATTCTTCTTTTACTATCTGGGATTTATTAGCCTTAATAAAGCATGAACAAAGACTGAATTAATAATGAACAAATACGCTTTTATATATATATATACAAGGCGGAGAGTTTTTCTAAATGTATTCCTTTTTATGCACCATCTGAGAAAAGGAAACAATCTAGCTGTTGGACATGCTGAATATAAAAAGAAAGCCCTTTTTGTTTCCAGTCAAATCAAACATTCTGGGATGAACTGGAGTCACTTTGTTCTCCAAAAGCACAAATAAAAAATTACCCTGAAATAAAGAAAATGTAATAGGACTTTTTTTACATTATTAGAAGTCCCTAAAACTAATTTTTAGTTAAATTAGCTTCATCTTTGAAAGAGGAATGTCAAAACCCAACAGATGCCCAAACTTGTGTCAACCAGGCCCTGCCTAAAGGACACCAGCTTTACTAATTACTAAGCCTGAATCATTCTTAATAAACTATTTGTTGTATTTGTCCATGCTTTATTAGAGATGTAGACGTACATGTACAAGATGTAGTTATTGGTAGCGAGTGTATTGAATGGAAAATAGTGTCTGTGCTGTCTTAAGTGAAGCATACCGGCCCATTTAAGAGGTCAAAAGTTACAACCCTGTAAGGTAATAGATTTCAAAGCTGTGTAGTTCATTTTGGTTCCCTATAAGCTTTAGCAAAGGAAGGGCAAAGCAGCAGAGCAAGACGAGCAGACCCTGGACCCGGAGACGTACCCAGAGCTTGTAGACACGCCCTGTCATGAAAAGAACCGTGCCCAATCGCTCTTGAAAGGCGAAAAGGTCTGGGATCAGGGCCAGTCGAAACGTGGCAATGGTAGACAGGAGTCAAAGTAGTGTTCTCGCGAAGTTGAAAATCTCTCTAGACCAATTGTCTCCTCCATGAACCTGCCGCTCCTCTCACAGATTTGTCACAGTGTTGCAACTCTGACCTTTCCCGCCCTTGCGCCATCGTGTGCTGTAATCTTCGCGATGAAAGAGAAACCTCACCGAAAAATAACCCCGATAAGACAGCCGGGGATTAGTCACATCTGAAATTCTCTGCTGTTTTATTTTCCCCCTGTGTTTCGCAAGAGTGCCAATCAATTCTTATTATAAAACTGCAAAAATGATCGGCTCTTTCCAATGGGGAATAGCTCTTCGCTGAAATCTAGCGCAAGGCAATCAAGTACACAGATATTTTCGTAATTTCTGAAAATCTTAAAAGAGAGTGTTCAGGTTTAATTTATTTCCCCAAAAAAGCCACAATAAATGTTATTTTTTTATGTTGGAAGTTATCACCAACTCGCCACAAGGGGTCTCACAGTAAGAAGACATATTTTTCTTTAAGTTGAACCTTGAAAACTTTGAAATAAGAGACAAGAATAAGCGCGGAAAGGTGTATTTTAAAAAATCCACGACCAAAAAGCGAAAGTGATGAACAAAAACAGTATAATCTTCAACATCACCCATCATTTCAGATAATGTATTCTTCACAGCTTGAATATTAGACGACATCTGCCGAGGTGCGTTTGAGGTCCATTTGCAATTCATGACTACACAACTTTTAATCGAACATGACAAATAACTACTTCAAGGCTGGTGACTTCACAAGCTTTCTTACAACATGAAGCGTTCACAAAACAGAGTCGAAAAGCTTTATAGAGTTTCTTTCAAGTGGAATTTAAAAAGTAGAGAGAGTTGGCTATACAAAACATTACCTTGAACTGAAGTCTCTATAGAGCAGCAGTAAAAGCTTTGTGTCGCTCTCATTAATAAATGCTGAGGAAGAGGCTAAACCAGAATGACTCAAATTGATAGCCTATTATAATATAAGAGACTGGGTCAAAAATAACTTCATAGTTCAATACGTTTGACACTCACAAGATAAGATTTAGACCAGGGCTGTTCAGCTTTATTTTACGGAGGGACAGATTTTTTTGGATGGCTTTGTCCACGGGGATGGTTCTAAAATATTTTTAAAATGTAATACGAAAGTTTTTAACAACATCTGCCGAACTGCCAATCTAGAACTGAACCAGAATGTACTATACCAGGACTAAATCAGGTCTAAACCAGGACTATAACAGGTCTATACCAGGTCTGAACAAGGTCTAAACCAGGACTAAATTAGGACTAAACCAGGTCTAAATCAGGACTATAACAGGTCTATACCAGGTCTGAACAATGTCTAAACCAGGACTAAATGAGGACTAAACCAGGACTAAACCAGGTATAAACCAGGACTACAGCAGGTCTATACCAGGTCTGAACAATGTCTAAACCAGGACTAAATGAGGACTAAACCAGGACTAAACCAGGTATAAACCAGGACTACAGCAGGTCTATACCAGGTCTGAACAAGGTCTAAATCAGGACTAAATGAGGACTAAACCAGGACTAAACCAGGTCTAAACCAAGACTAAACCAGGTCTAAACCAGGTTTAAACCAGGTCTAAACTAGGACTAAACCAGGACTAAACCAGGGCTAAACCAGGACTAAACAACTACCGACAGATCAAATATTTTCTATATTTTTGGAAGATGGGTTGAGGGCCGGATCACATCATTTGGAGGGCCTGACTTAGCCCCCAGGCCTTAAGTTGAATAGCTCTGATATAGACTGTGAAATGAGGTTCCAAAGCTGCGTACCCTGTTGATGCATGATTAAGATTAATTGTTCTGTTCTCTGGTCTGTCTGCGTTTGACAGAGTACGTTTCAATCTGGCCGAGACGCACCTCCCAAATGGACAAGAGTTGGATAAGAGCCCCAAATCAAAAATCAATTGAGCACAATTACCCAAACGAATCGGACTATCCAGGCTAACAGATCCTGATACAAATCAAAAGTGTATTGTGAATGCACCCTAGATTCAATGATTTTGGATAATCCCATATTTTCAGACACAAGCCAGGGACAATGGTTGTTATGTAACAGCACTTTGTCAACACTAACAGTTATGACTAGTCACCTTATTCCACCTTTTTTTGGTACAGATCCATACTTCCGTTGTATTGGCACTTTCAGTCAAGCGGGAACTCGGTTCACACAAATATCGAACGAGTCTCACTGCTAAAATAATAAAATATTAGATTGATCGCAAAATGCGTTATGTCCAAGCGCACCAACAATTCATCGAGTCTCAGGGCGGTCTGAAAACAGCTTCGTAGTCAGTGTAGAATTTATGTGCTGTTGAGATCTGCTGCTCCAAAATTCCAGAATATAATATAGATGAATGCCAGAAAGTATCCCTCAGTAGTCCAGGTAGATTCCATATCAAAAGAAAAACATATTCTGTCAACTGGACAAAAGTTTTAAGAGTGAATAAGTTCCACCACTCACCCGTGTACTTTCTTCTCAAAGCCACAAACCACTTCTTTGAAAACAGTGAAGTATCAATCCTGGTAAAGGAGCAGAAGTGGTTTGAGAGAGGAGTCAAAGAGGCGATATTTGTCAGGAAAGACAATCCTTCTCTGAACAAAAATGGAAGTTTAAGGAACTCCATCAAACCCAGCCCAAAACAAAGGAAACAATAGGGCTAATCAGAGTATGCTAAAAGGTTGCAAAATATGAGTGACAATTCACACTTAAGGGCATTTCAAAACACAAAACAGATTCTCATTAATGTAAACAACGCAGCATGTTAGTTTCTATTGTGCCAAAAAGGTCTATTTATGGCACTGAACATGATTACTGTCAAAACAACAAACTATGCAAAAAGAAGAAGCCCAAATAAAGGGACAATACAGTTAAACAGAAAAACACAGCTTCAAATACGTTTTATTACTTGTACCTTTCATCGGAGCACAATATCTCATTAAAAATAGTTCGATGTCAGCCGTCCTTTCTATTCCTAGAGTCGGATTAGAGGACAGTAATAAGGCTATGAGACAGATGCTCCCACAGTTTCATTAGCAGCTTTGTGTGGGGTGCCTCCCACCGGCCCTGATTAAATTTCCACTCGTGAATGTCACAGCTCTTAAAAGGTACACTATGGAACTTTTCCGGTGGAGCGTCTTACCACCAACTTGATGTTATTGCTCAGCTTTAAATGTTCCACAGTGTGCCATTAAACGTATCAGCGTCCACAGAGACAAACAAGGGGAGTCGGATCAGGTTACAGGTCAGGTCTGTAGTAAAAATGTAATTGTTTGGCAATAAAAACACCCGTAATTTAATAGATGTACAAAAGATAAGCTTCACCATAAAAGTTACATTTAGACTTTTTGCTTTTCATTTTTGTGTGATTTCTTTTTAAGTTTATTTCACGAGGAAGCCAAACACATAATGGCGCCCTTCCAGTCATGTTTTTTGCAAGTGGAGTGGATTATGTGGATAAAGAGCCAAGGGACACGACCACATTAAAGCCACGTTTCAGCTGGCTCGCCATGGGCCGCTTCAGTTAATGGCAGTCTGCGTTTCCAAGGCAAGGGCCAGGGCTCACGGGTCCGCTGCTGCGTGAATACCTGACGTCACCCAAAACGGAACCAATGTGTCTTAATAAAGCTAAAACTAACCTGAACTACTCTTTATATCTCATCTCATCCAAACTCAGCAATCCACAAAAAGACGTTAGGTAATTCCAAGTTTCTGTCGCTGTGAAACAAGAAACTACTTCTGGTTTATTGTTGATTTTCTGCACTTAGTTTATTTTTCTGTCCCTCTACGCCGCGTTTTCACATCTTTTATGAAACATTAGATGCATTATGTATTGGAAATCTAATATTTTGGGTCTTAACGCAAGTGCCGTGTGCTGATAAACAAGAAACAGCTTTGTTTTGCCAAGTTTGTATATCACCACTGAAAACGTGTCGGTTTATCACAAGAACAAGTCAGCAGTTGGTGAGAAATTATTATTTTTGGTTTCTATCTGCTTTCTGCTGTTTCGTTTTCACCTGAGTCTGCGTTCTCTATTGTCCAATCATCTAGTGCTAAAGTGTTCTGGGAGCCAAAAGCAAGCCAGCATGATTTGGGGGCTAGAACCACTTGCGGCCCCCTTCAGACCTTTTAATTATTCCAGTACGGTTCACTTATGTCAGTGGAGATACTTTCGGACCGTCCACTCCAAAGTGAACCGGTCGAAACCATAGAACTATAATAAAACCTGGAAGATGAATCCAAAATGGCCGCCCTGTTTATCCCTATGGAGAGTGCTCATTGGCGCATGACCCCAAAAAAGTTTCTTACTTCCGTGATTACTTCCTGATACGGAGGCTGACATCTTTGTTTTACTTCCTGATATGGAGGCTGACATCTTTGTTTTACTTCCTGATATGGAGGCTGACATCTTTGCTTTACTTCCTGATACGGAGGCTGACATCTTTGTTTTACTTCCTGATATGGAGGCTGACATCTTTGCTTTACTTCCTGATACGGAGGCTGCCATCTTTGCTTTACTTCCTGATACGGAGGCTGCCATCTTTGCTTTACTTCCTGATACGGAGGCGGCTATCTTTGCTTTAGGGCGCAACGTGACGACAATCCCCCCTTAATATAAAAACGGTAATTTCGGTGATTTTAGAAACGGTAGAAAAGAATATTTCCTTCTATTTTATTTAAATACCGATAATAATTCAGTGCTGTCTGCAATTATAATTAGCAATTTTAGAAAAAGGCTGGTTCCAATAGGCTGCAGTACCTCGCACAGCCACTAATCAATCTGGGACCACAGACAAAGGGGGTGTACCTTATTCAGTTAATTTAATACATCCATGGTCGAAACGCGGTGCTGGAGCAAGATTTGAACAGACCCTTCCATTGGTGTGCGGACATTTAAAAAACTGCCACCGCACATAAACAATGTAAGTGGATGTGGTAATATACTCATCCAATATACTCATTTGTGATGTGGTTTGGATATGACCATGTCTAACAAGTAGACCCCCGGACTCTCCGTGTGAGTCTGGGGGAAGGAGGAAGTGTACGCTCAGTGTTCATCAGTGTGAGCAGCCATGCACTTAATGACTCTCCAGCCTCAGACACAACTATTTGAGCACCGCAGCTCTGGCTCTAAAGCAGGCAGTTAGCAGCAGCACGCGAGACAGCACTGTAGGCGAAAGTACACTGTAATCATTTAGCAAAAATAACCGATTTAATGTGAACAAATGAAAGGCGTATAGAGCTTAGCAGTGAGAAATGTATCCTTTCTTTGATGGTTTTCTGGTGGGTTTTGTTATGTCAACTGGTGTGGCTGTCAAATATGTTATTCTAGCCATGGGTTTCAGAGTGATGGAAATCTAGCACTGTTGCCATAGCAGTTATAAATTCAAGTCCTCATGTCACCTATAAACAGGAAACTGAAACCCATGAATAAGTTAATGTTAGAGGTATATATATAACAATAAGGGCCAGACTAATACGGATATTTCTGGATTAGATTCCCTTTGTCAGTGTTAAAGGGCTTATGATTAATCAGCCGATGTTTACTTTGCTTTTAATTCAATTACGTAGCATGAAAACCCCAATTAATGTGTAAAATTAATTAATTGCATGGGTTTTTTTTTACATTTTGGGTAAATTCTGTCAATTTTAGCAATTTTGGGCTGTAGCCTAGGTTAACTTAAAGGCCCTGTACTTGATTTTTACTGTTTTGAAACGTGAAAAACAGAACCAGCTCATGTTAAAGTCTTTAGAGTAGTTACATGTATCTCTCACTTACCTAATGCAGTCCCAGAATCTTAAATATCCAATGTGATAGCATGCTAATGCCACACTTCCTGATTCTGTCATATAGGATAAAACGCTTTTACAATGTATCTACTGGGGCAACACAGATTTTACTTTAATACGTGAAAAAATCTGGTACAATAACTGGTTCTGTTTTTCACGTTTCAAAACAGTAAAAATCAGGTACAGTCCCTTTAAACTCTATATGACAGGTTCTCAAAATGTTCTAATTCTGGCTTAGTTCGGTTGGACGGCACCTGTGGTAAATCCAAAGACAATTTATACACAAGTGACACAATTTTTTGACAGTTTAATGGTCATTCAACAAAATAAAATTGTTATCAGGTATTATTCTTTGTCCAAATCACGACTTTTGTGTAATTTATATGGATTTTGGCCTTTGTTTCCAAAATGGTTGCTAGGTAACAGTTGTATAATTACCACTACTTATGTTATGTATTTGCTGCTCATGATCAACCAGGAAGAGACATTATAAACTTTACAAAATCTGTCAAACTGGAGAGTAATGGGCAAAATGTTTAGTAAAATCTTAAATATAATCATGTTCGTGTCGTCTAACCTGTCATACTGACTTTAAGAGTGGACGTAGCACTGACCAAAGCCATTTTCAGGATCTCGCTCAAATACTATGTACACAGAAGTAAACAGTAAAGTAAATATCAGTATCTAAAAACTGTCTAGTCACTCTCAAAACTCTAGCCGACTCACTCCATGCTTTCTCCTTCCTGCTGTTGTGTTGTGCTTGCATCATTATAATCCAAACTCAATAAAATGAAGAAACAAAACAACGAAAGCGCTACACCCTAGTCCTTTTACCCTGGTTTATATCGTAACTCTGCAACAGCAATTGACAATAACACAAAAAAATGACCTCCCTGTCGTAAACACACATAATTTTTGCTAAAGATACAAATGCTAAAGTAATCAAGATAGTAAAATCAGCGACTGAATTCAGAAATACTTCCATTTATCCAAAACATTGCAAATAATTGATGTTTTTTTCTTGCAAAACTCCAAAATCAAATCATTGTAGAATAGAGCATTTTCACATTTTGTAGGAAACTTGAGTCTATTACTAGCCACAATAGAAAGTTACAGAGAAAGCACGCACTGACTCCACAACGCTATTTTTATCCAACACGATCCAAAACCTTTATTTTTTATCAATCTGAAGAAGCATATACTGTAACTGTAGACCATATCCAAGTGTATCTAAGAAATTAAAATTAATTTCCGTGTTTTCCTGCACCGTGGATACTGTACATGAACTTGCATCCTGCACAGGTGAAGTAGGGGCCAGTGTGAGGACATGCCCCCAGCTCCATCTCTGATAAGGTAGAAGGTACAGAAAGAGCCCCGGGCCATGCATACAGATATCTTCATGTGTGCGTGTGAAATTCAACCCCCGAGGCTAAAACAGAGATGCAACGCCAGATCCTCCGCGCTTCTGTCCCGACCGCGCTGTTTACCCGCGTACACACCGGCACCGAAGAGTCGAGGTCAATGGAAACAACAGGGCATTTCCTCGTCGTGTTCCGGACAGGTCGGCTTGACTTCAGCGCGAGGATTCCCCGTTGTATGTCTGCGGGGAAGGAGCAATCTCGCGTTCAAATGGATGCAAAAGGTAAAGCGAGTTGCGGATGGATCGCTGACAACGTTGTTTCTGCTGAGGCCCTGTTCACACAACTGTGGTCAGGAGAATGCATCAAGCACGAATGATTTGATCTGTGTTTAGATGTAAATGATGAGGTGTGAAGAGAAAGTATTTTTGGTTGCTGCAGTACACGTGTTAGGCCTCTATACGGCACTGTGTTACTTATACCTTGTTTACACTTCAGATAAAAGTTTCAGACCATGTGCTTTTCTGGGGAATTCCTGGCACACTCTGAGGTAAAAGTAAGTAATTATATATGATTTTATGACAGTTTCTTGCACTATATAAATGTATGATGCCTAAAACCGTTCTATTTTGTGGTTGTGGGTCAGTTACATGGTGCCTGCAGACAGCCGCTCACTGCACAGATCAGGCTGCACTCTCATACCTCTGTATTTATGAGCTCAGAACAGCCTTCTGTCCCCAAAGAAACAATCTGTTCCATCGTTTCAAGCGGAGCGCAGATTGAATGCGGGTTCAATGAATACGCAGCTTGTTTTTGAGAGGCCAATCCGATATCAAAACATTGCAGATTCGTGAAAAAACCTTAATCCCTTGAGTACACTGACTCCAGTCCAGGTGTAGTTCAGGACCAATGGAGGTCACTTATAGATAGACTTAGATGGCCTGTTACATCAACTTACTGTGGTCTGTGTTTGACAAAGGCCATGCTAATTCTCGTGGTTTGGCACTTCGCCTAATGAGCTGAAAGTCATACCAGACCCATGCAGCTGACGAACCTGCGGCCACAGCGCTCCGAGGTCCATATAACAGGGCACACTGATTTTAAGTCTTGCAGGATCCTAGCATTAAACAAAAAAACACAAAAAACCTAATAAAAAACTGGACTGACATAATTATAGACATTAGATGAATGGGAAAAAAATGACGGGGACACTGGACATTTTTGTAATACTGGATGTGCCTTAGTTTTATCTCTTTGTCTTTTAAGTTATTTTATTTTGTCTTAACTCTCTGGCTGTGTTCTGTTTTATATGTGATAACACTGATGCAAACCTATTTCTCCCCTAGAGACCACCCTCAATTAACACAGTGGTTCCCAAAGTGGGGGTCGGGACCCCTCGGGGGGTCGCGAGGGGTGAGCTGGGGGTCGCGAGATGATTTCAAGATGTCATTTTAATTAATATGAACATGTATTTGCTCTTTTTTTTTATTAAAAACAGTATCTTTAAGTGAAATAGGATCCAATAAAACAATAAACTATTCAATTAACAATATTAAACTTTATTTAACATGCTTTGACACTTAAAATTATTGCTACTGTCATTTTCATTTCGCTTTGGGGGTCCCAAGTCGGTTGCATGGCTATTTTGGGGGTCACGGCCAGAAGAGTTTGGGAACCCCAGAATTAAAACACACCTCCTTCTGAGTTTATGGGGAACCCACAGAGTCTGCGAATCAAACCCGGAACCCTCTTGCTATGAGGCTAAATAGCTAACCATTTTCACTTCATGATCAACCTTTATAGCTTTAATGTTCTGTAAGTTAGAATGTTATTTTTCCGTGACCTGACATGACTCGAAGCAACTGCTATAAAGTAAATGTATCTTAGAATCATTATCACATAAATATACTAACAACCCCAGGATTGCGCGCCTCCTCAGCCTCGCTCTGTCCATATTTATCCGTGGGAAAAAGGCGGACGCGATGGCACCCGGCGGGCTCCGGCGTTAGTCACGGTGATTAAAATGTTCATTAACGCGCCGGCCCGTCCAGGTGATGAAATCTGTCACGCGCGCACACAAACGCCCTGCTGGGCCCACATGGAACCGCGGCGCACAAACAGCGGACCACCTGGCCCCACCTGCGCCGCGTCTCCTCTCCGCCGCCGGCTAAATCAACACGTCAGGGGAACTCGCTGTGGACAACGCTGTGGACCACCCCGGGTGCAGTAAATGAGAGTCCGCCACACCTCGCCGGAAGGTAAACACCAGCGATCTGTCGGATTCAAAACTCACGAGATTATTATCAGAGAGGGGGCAGAATATTAGGGCTGCTCAATATTGGAAAAGATTGTGATATGGCTATTCATTTCTTAGATATTGATATTATTATGATATTTTACAACACCGACACCGACTCCTGTGAGCAGAAGAGGCTAACATATGTCCACATTTTCATTTTTGTGCAGTATAAAAGTGTAACAAACAAAAAAAATGGTCACACAGACTTTGAGTGAAAAAACAATATGAAAAGCATCACAAAATGAATACAAAACTTAATAAAAACATACAAAAACAATAAATGTGCATTACCTAATTTACTTAAGACAAAAGCTGAATAAAACAAGGCCTAATTTTGGATTTAAGAAACTTTTTTTCCCCCCTTAATTTAAAAACACATTTTCATTAAAAAAGTATAAATATAGTATAACATAATATAAAATAAAATAGAATAATATAATAAAATGTAATATAAAAAGAACAAATATAGTATAATATAAAAATAATCTGTCAGATGGAGAAGGATAGTGTTATAGTGATATATTTAGTTAATTGCAATATCCATTACTTCGATATGTTGTGAGTTAGTTGTGTAAACATTATAACTGCACAAAAATCTTTCCTTAGATATGTCAATTTAGATGTGTCTTTTGGTTCAAAATGAGCTGCCTTTCTAACAGAAAGTGCCCAGGTTTGAGCTGATCAGACGGTAGAGTAACACAGAGTTTAAATTATGGACATTTCTGGGTCATTTTGAAGTTTTACCAGGACATTTCTTGAGTCTCAAAAGGACATAAGTAATTACAGATGATCATTGCTACAAATCATTTTCTGGTCTACACACATGGCATGTGCCGAAGAGGCTTTATGACTCAGACAGAGCAGGAATAACACAAAAAGACACAGGAAATGCGTACATTTTGTGCTTTTGATGAAAAATCTGTTTGTCTACATTCTGTTACTCTAATAACATGTCCTCAACTGACACGACTTAATCTGTACAAATAGAGAAAAAACAATCCTAATTACAATAGATGAAATTATGTAGAAACATGATTTTATCTTTGGTAAATAAATGACAACAGTTATATGGGTCAGTGTCAGTCATGCCGTGTAAGTCAATGCAACATTTGCAAAAAAATAAATAAAAAGCGAAAACATCTTCCAAAATCAATTTTTATGGCAGAATTACTGGAGATGGGTGATATATCGGACCCAGTATAAGTGCTGATATTAATAAGTTTTTGACAATATCGGTATCCGCTGATTTAGAAACACATTTTTGGGAATATTTTTTCCCCGCAATTGTTCCTTTTTTACAGAATAAGTAAAAACGTGACTAGAAGAGCAATTAGGCTAAAACATATGGTTGTATGTTTGCACAACCATGAAAAAAATTATTTTATTTGTAACTTAAAAGTGAATTTGTGAACTTCATTCCAATTTAAAAAAAGATTTGTGGACCTTGCTATGAATTTTTTGGTCTAAATATCGGTATCGGCAAATATCGACTATTGGTAACAGCAGCAAGCCAAATATTCAGCCCATCGCTCAGAATTACATAAAGGATAAAAATGTTCGAGTTTGAGACCCCCATTTTATCTGTTACATGTTCATTTTTTAATTTAGATTCCTTTAAAGACATTGGAGTAACATTTTACAGCACATTTATATCTTTGACGAATGGGTGCTGCTTAAAAATAACCAGACTGGCTGCAGCGGGGGTACAGCAGCTCACCTTTACAGCAGGTGTGGACAAACAGTCGAGCCTCGTGGGGGTCTTAATCAAGCTAATAGCGCGCTCCATAGCTCCGCGCATAAACCCGCCTGGCCGCCGCGCTAACGTGTGGGCACACTTAAGACCCGCTCACATGGAGACTGACTCACGCTCGCTCTTTTGCAGCGGGGCCTAGCGGGATGTAAATAACTTTGAAACGCTAAGCACTTACGCACACATAACAACAGTCTCATATCCACCTACAGCCGCTAATGCACAGTTTAATTTAGGCTGTAACAGAGAGAGACGCACCTACACACAGGCAGGGGGACCGGGCCCTGCCAAAGAACAATTAAAACTAGCGCCCAGACGATTTGCACAAGCAACAGTGTTTGGGACGATGGGGGAAAAACAAATCGGTGTCTCCATCATTTCACACACAAGTGCACTTGACTTTCATTGTTAATTTCCTGAACAAGTTTTGGACTACTAGGCTTGACTTGACCCATTCAGCCGCAAACACATTTTTACCCACTTCAGTTCCGCCAACGTAGCTTTATAATCCATTCATGTGTGTTTGATCTCCAGACAAAAGTCGGCGGATTGCGCTCACCTAAAGCAGTTTTTAAAGGGGCTGTATCTGAATTTTACTGTTTTATAACATGAAAAATGAAACTAGTTTACTTTAAGGTCTTTACATAGGTTCCATGTCTTGCTCACTTTCCTAATGTAGTCCCAGAATCATAAATATTCACAGCGATGAGTTTATAAGTACTTTTCTATTGTCTATTTGCAGTCCCGAGTAAAGTTAACAAACATGTACTTGAAACAACCTTATTCTAAAGCCCAGAACCTCCAGAATCCAGTTCCAACAAGTCAAGTATCGTATGATCAGCATGTTGAATACGGCGTTAGCATAGACAGTGTCTTCAGCAACAGCTAATGGAAGCGGCCAAGGCCAAAGTTCAGGGGTTACAGGTGCACAACAGTAGAGACATTTTTGGTTTAAAGTCAAAAGATTTGTTGTTGCAGAATTACTTTAAGTTATAAACAAATACAAATGTAATATTGTTTTTAATTGGGGTAAAACAGAGCTAATGAACAGCATTGCATGAAAAGTCTAAATCGTAATTAACCATATAAAACAGGTTGTGAGTAGACCTTCAGAAAATGTAATTCTGTCAAGTGGCCTTAGGAGTGAAGACATTTCACCACTCATCCAAGTAGCTTCTTCAGTTCATCAGACATAACTGGTGAGTTACAATATAGGAGCAAGCTACAGTGAAACTAACACTATCTGAAGGGAGGAGGTTTCAGTGTAGTTAGCGCCTCACCAGTTCTTAATCAGAAAACTGAATACGCTATTCGGACGAGAAACATCTTCACTCTTAAAACGTTTGTCCAGTTGACAGAATTTAATTTTCTTTTGCTATAAAAGTGGTTGTTCACGCTAACTAAACATCACCGGATTAAATGTAAGCGCCATTTCCAGAGCCCCTAAACATCGACATCAGTATCAGCTCTGAAAAAATCCATATAAGTCACGCCCTACCGCACACATTTTGGTCTTAAGACTACGCAGAACATTTAAAAAATCATTACACAAGCTCATACTTGCACCATCTTCCTTTAATAAGTACTTGGATGACCTGCTTTTTGCTTTCAAATTGCCCACACATCACTTCACAAGTAATCAAAGTCCATTCTGTCGCGGTGCGCACATCTGCTACTTTGACAACGGCAATTCAGCAGTGGGATCCATGACAGGAGGCCACGTGCGCCCCCCGAGGCTGGACCGGGCCTGAGCTGAGCGTGCACGGGCCAATAAGCTCTCATCGGAGTGCAATGACTGCGCGCCGCACACCTATTAGACCGGGCGGCAGTGACAAACGTTCTCATTCACTCATTAGGCCGGTGGCAAAGCAAGTGTTGAGCTAGCACCGCTTATTGGCTCCTAAACGGCCGTGTAATCCGTTTGCGTATATTGGAGATGAATAAGCTGCTGTCCACGGCGAATTTATTTATGGAGGGATTAAACGCGGACACGGCGACGGGCGCAAAAGGAGAATTAATCAAAAGCAGGCGTCCGCTCTGAAGGGGTGCACAGGTGGGTGACAAACAGAGACTCCAGCAACGTCGTCCGTCAAGAAGGGACATTTACATAGATCAGTCAAAGAGAGGCATTTGTCCAGTCAAGTGGATTTCAGGGATTAACACTTCTCTGTGTATTGCCCATTACAAATGTATTACTTGGTGCACTATCATCAATTATGAAGGCCAGTTCCAACGCAGATTCTGAAGCAAAAATGTGTGTGTTTATATTACAAATTAGATTGCTAATGGGTGTATGTGTAGAAGAAAGAATACAAATAAATTAAATTTTACTCTAGAGTCATGATCAATTTTTAATTAGCAAAGACAGTAACAGTTCAAAAACTTACTTGTTTTAAAGGAGGCATATTATGCTTTTTTCCCCAGGTACTTAGTACTGATTTATGACACAGTAGATCATCATTTTACATTTTGTTCATTGTAAACCACAATACTGGCCAAAACCATCTTAGAAAAACATGTTCATTAACTTCATGTTAGAAATTTCAGAATTTATAAACCAAAAAACATCTTTTTACGTGGTATTTTAGAACCCTACATGTGGCACTCGAAGTCTTAATTTGTCAAATAATCACTACAAACAGCAAGGAAGTGGGCGGGGATGGGGGGTAGGTGAAAACAGGGATTTTTTGAGCAGTAGAGCCTCAGTTTCAGAACAATACAGGATTACTCAAATATGTAGGAATCAATCAAAATACAACTTTGAGTAAACGAACGATGAGAAAACGCCGTTGTAACAAAATGCAAAGCTCTTTAAAGCTGATTTTGCATAATACATCCCTTTTAAAGAGACATCCAGTGTCTCCACAGCTACACATTGTACCTACGTCATTAAACCCCTTATCAATCCGGGTGATTTTGATGAAATTGTCAGTGTTCTAACCTCTCCAAATTAAAATGATTACCATTATTGAATCCTAAGGGTCACACACTCAAGTTTGGGTTTTTTGGAAGGTAACCCCCTAAAGTTTTACCCACAGTTGTCAGAATCACAGTAAGTATGTTTTGTAAGGAGATATACACTTTGGAAACCACCCCCAACTGTGTTTTTTTATTCCTCGCCTAATTTTTAGTGTGATAATAAGGGTGAAGAAAGCAGCAGAATGTAGCTGAGGCCTGAAACACATTATGTCTCAATGGGAAATCTTGTTGACTACTTATATTTCAAATCTGATTAGATTATCTGTAAAAATGAGCATTTACTACTCATTTTTATGCAAATATATTTAGGCGTTTTATAGAGGGACTTTGATTTATCCAAACTTATCCAAAACCTATCCAAATGGAGATGTTTGGAAAACGTATGGAAAAAATGCAGTAACTTTGGAATGCTTCAACCTACAGACATCAATGAGGGCTCTATAGAAAGCTTACATCAAGGAGATTCTTCAGCTGCACACTTTATAGCCATGATTAGTTATGAAAATGTATATTACCTCATAAAACAAAACATGAAACATGTATCTTATATAAAAAGTAGTCAAAACAAGTTGTATTAGCCAAAAAGATATGTATATTTACAATATTCAGCAAAATAACACTCATACAAACTTCATAGAAGGCAATCAGCTCATGAGACAAATCAACTGCACCCATGTACCTAAAGGAAAAACACAAGTATGTTAGAAATAAACAAGTATGAAATCAACATGGGATGAAGTCATATAATATTATATCATGTGTACATACTTGTTGTAGTCTTTGATGGCTGGAGGTATCGGCACATCTGTCTGTTCTTTCTCTTGTCTCAATCTGTGGCCTTTTTGAAGAGGAAGGACCAGGTTCTTGGTCAAGCTCAGGTTCTGATGTAGGTCTAGAGTGAAATCAAGAACAAACAACAAAAAATGTTATTCTGTGCTTATGATCCATTGTTGTAGTGGTAAAATACACACCTCCTTAATTACATTTCATTCTAACATTCCACCATTTATCTGCCTAATCAGGCCTTCACTCACAATAATACATTACATCAAATTCTATATTTACAAAATGAAGTCACTTACTCCACGCCTCCCCACACGCACAGCCGCGGCGCAACTGCACAACCGTATCTTTACTGGATGTCCAAGACGCCCGTCCCTGCGCACACACGTGAGATGTTAACGCCAGCTCATCTTATATTTCCATCACGCAATGTCAATAAAGTGTAAACTAAAACAACCCTTACCTATGAGAAAGTTCGTTCCGTGGAAATGTCCGGGTCCGCTGTGGCCAGGAGTCCCGTTATCCAAACTGGATCGCAAAAAGTTTGACTTTCGGTCGAGTCACAGCTTTACAAACTTTGTCCAACTCCTCAATGTGTGTATTTATGCTTATCTATCCGCTGTGTCGTGTTTATAACTCAAAAACAGCAGCGCAGAAACCATGCGTGAAATTACGCGACGGAGCTGTTTCACTCGGCTTCTCCGCTACTACGCCGCAGTTCCTGGAAGCCCTATCAGCAGAAAAACATATCTTTCTATAGCTCTTTCTTTTCAGCTGCTCATTGGCTATAAGCCTAATCCATCACTGACAACGTGCAATGTGACTGGTTCATATGAGAGAGGCGAGACTTGTGCGTAAACGTGAGTAGTCTGAGGCAATGATTGGCTCTACAGGGGTCCTGTGTCCTCCCAACCCCAGCTTATTGGCCAAACGGCGTCAATCAGAAGCTATTGGTGCCGTTTCGCATTTGTTAGCACCGGGTATGCGATCTGAAGTATCTTCTGCCTGAAATAACCAATAAAAATTAAGAAAATGGCATCGTGGATGTCACGTTTGGAAGACTTTATTGCTGTATTTTTGCCACGGAGGATCTAACACATGTTGTGGACCTTATCATTTTACTGGATTATATTTACTGGACCTGTACCGGACAGAATGAGACCAATCTTGCCGGGAACTATGGACATTTGACTTCACCAGAGCTATCAAAGGTAAGGAACGTCAAATCGCAGCTTTTTTCTTTTCTGCAAAAACGGCGTTACTGTCCGCGCTGTGATTATCGCGCGTGTTAATTGTTTGCAGAATCAGAAAGACGAGAGTTTAAGCTTTCATTTGATGTGTAGATTGTGTATGTGGAGGCGGAGGTGCCGTATTACACTGTTATGCCGTAGTAAAGTTGTGGTCACGGCCCGCTCAAGCCCCGTCGGAATGGGAACTACTTAAGAACAATGTAATAATGCAGAAACTATCTTTAAAAACCTGTGATAACATAACATAGCCTGAACAATCTGGTACAAGGTGCACAAGGTAAGTACAGGTTGTCATATTGATGATTTAATTGTGAGGTAGGTCCCAAATAATGTTTTTGTAATTAAAAAAAATAATAAAAAGATGAGCTGTTATTTAACACATTTGTTAATTAGTAGTTTTATGTTCCAATTCAAATTAACCCTTGGGATAATATTCATGGGTTTCCGTTTCCTGTTACATGGAACATTTTTAGGACTTTTTCGCCATTCAAAAGGTAGAATATTTCATTTTGAATTGCTATTCACTATGGCAACCCAGGGATACTAGTATTGAATAGAATGCATCCACTTGTGACATCAACATAAATAAGAAATGGCTAAAATTCTTCCAAACATTCTTCATCAAAAATGACTTTTTTCTTCTTTATTTTCCCTACTCATATTTATACTTTGATCCCCTCTAGGCAGGATCCTAACCCTAACCGTTGTAATGGTTAAATAAAGAATAAATAAAAGCACGTAATCACGTCAATAATTGCAACGCACTTGTTGCTGAACCTAGAAGAATTCCCGGTCACAAGGTCAGGAGAAAATCTATGGCAGCCATGTTTTTATGATTTCTTACATCTAATTAAATTCAATACTGTCCAGAAAAATAACTGCCAGCACATACAGAAGTGTGCAAAAATAGAAACATCATGAAGTCAATGGCAGGAAAAGAGAGCAACCAGAATCCCTTCCCCTCACCCCAGCTGACCTTTGCCCTCTCATCGATCTCGAGTGTCTTTAGCTCACGTAGAAAGCACTTAAAGAGGTTAATAACTGCTGATCTCTATATCGCCACTGGCAGGGCAATCTACTAGCGCACACCCGTTTCTGTCCCATGTGCAAAGCTCGCCAACATAAAAAATAGCACTAGGTAGGTTTGGCAGTATTCCCCAGTGGAAATGTTCCTATGGGGGAAGCTTTCTGTCAAAATGCAGTGGGCCATAAAACTGATCCTTGGGGAACTCCTTCAAATATCGCAAAGGACGATCTGTTTGGTTTAGCATCTGTTCAGCTACATGAGCAAATATTTAGACAGTTAACGATCCAAATTGAGTAGCAGAAACTAGACGTTGTAAATACACCATAAGAGCAATGTTTTGTTTGGGTTTTTTGTGCAATACAACAAGAAATGCAGTTCTAGTCCATCAGTATTATCTGCTTTTGACCTTTTGAATTTCCAGGGAGCTTAGGAGGAGAAAGCATCTAAAGAATCAATGGAAAAGTGTCCAAACTTTTAGGAAAAGTACATTTAAAAATCAATAAGGCATTCATTATTACTAGCTGCTCAAGGGGTGTCCGAGTTGCAAAACGTGCTTTCCTAAGATTAACTATGCTACGCCTAATGTTAAAACCAATGTGTGAAGAAAAATAAATAAATAAATAAATACTAATAACAAATAAAATACTTGATGAACCATATTAAGAAACAAAATGTGAAATGGGTCGTTCTCTGACATGGTTCAACATTTGAGTAAGAAACACGTTTTTAATAAGTAAATACAGTAGTTTGATACTAGCTTCGATATCACAATAACAAATGACAAAATATCATTCTAAACCTGTTCAGGAAAGCTCAGGTTCTGTCCTATTTATAAACATTTTTAAGAGAATCAGCGTTTTCAGTTCATATACCGAAACCGTTACTTTTCGAATATCTGCCGTTACCCGGTATCAACCAATACAAGGTTACTTTCATTAAAATTACTTCAAAATGTTACCAAAACATCCCAAAAGACTATCATTTCATAATAAAAAGCTATTAATAGTATTTGTACACCACAGTAAATCGACAACAGCAAAATCTGGTCCATATTTAAGTTGGCAATCAAAATCAATATCAGTATCGGAAGAGAGGAAATCAATACCCCAGCCAATAAATTCTCTGGTGCATCCCTAGTTCTTTTAGTATCGATACTAGTTCAAACGTTTTATGACAATGGTTCAAAATCAGAATCTTTAATTTAATATTGTATGTAAAGCACTATTAACTTCTCAAAGAATCCCCACATACAGTACAGGTGTATGTCATTTTTTTTCCAACGCAGTCTTCTTCTGAGAAAAATAAACCGTAGAATCCAACAATGAAAGATTTAATGGCAGGAAATGAATCAATTAAACTGGACCGTGACATAACAAACCAATGGAAAGGATTACATAAAGCACTGCATGTTATGTGCACTTAGTGAGGGCTCATGTGTGGAAAATCCTATTTAAGTATTGCCATATTTCTAAGCATAATACGTTCCATTTATATGAATGACTCACAGCGTTAACCTTGGGCTTCACACCAGAGACTGTTCTTCTTGCCTTTATATCAAATCCTGTACACGCATAAGAAAACATACTTGAGTTATTTCCAATTTTATACTTTTGCAGGCAGCATGTAATAATGAAAAATATGGCATACAATGTAGAGAGCTTGAAGGATTTTGTCGAACCCAGGGGGAAACAAACAAAAGTGGATTTATTTGCGCGTGAGAGAGAAATGGCATTCGCAGCCTAGGGAAACAGTTTCTATAAGCAAACAACAAACAAGACGAACACATGGCAACGTCAAATAAAACCATATTTAAGTTGCATTTATTTTACACCACCGATCTCAGCGTAAGGGAGCGTGCAAAATGGGCTCCTGCACACTTTTGGAAGCACATTAATCAAAGGTTTGGAGCCATTAAATACAGGGAGAAGTGGAACAAACACAGATCGATGGAAACACTGGGGGGACAATAATTACCGCTGCTCCAAGAAGGGAAACACAAATGTCTATAGTTGGGTGTCAGTGGAGTTGACGGAGCAAGAGTAGAAGAAGAAGAAAAAGGCTTCATAACAAGAGGGAGATTGTAAGAACGTACGGTATCTTGATCCCATTTTGTCACGATTCGATTCTTGTCTGGATCACAAATGGGTCATGGATCACGATTTCGACATAATTAAAAATAGACATGTGCTGACAGAACTTTTCAATAAAATACAATATGCATGAATGTAGTCTATTGCCACTTACGTCAGGAGTTTGTTGTTTATTTGGCTTAATGGTTGGACTGTAGCTCTTTTTTCCCGAATATTTAATCACTGAAACCCTTTCTTAACACACAAAAATCACATAGGAGTATCGAACCCAACACCCAAGTCGGACTGAAACGCCAGTAGTGAATGATTCAATATAAAATGGTTTGTTATCGCCAGATTTAATGGAAAATCCGATGGGCGAATGAAGATAATTTGGTTTGTGGACAGTCTGAATCCAGAAATCTGTCAATTTGATGCTTAGTCAACTAATCTGTCGAGTATCTTGGCCGACCAAAGTTTCCATTTGTTGACCATGAACTTGTGGTCTTGTGAGTGGTGTCAGATCATGGAGATATTTCAGTTTTTAAGAGCTTTTACCAGCTCCGTCCCATATCCCTTTTTAGTCAGATGATTGATGCACAGAACAAGTCTTCAGTCGAACAAACTTTCTTTAGTCAATCCCAGTTCAAAAAATTTGTGACTGTCTGTATTTTTTCTTTCTCTTTTTGTCAAGATACTGGCATATTGTTGGAGTATACAAATCCAGTATTCTACTTAGTTCTACATGGATTATTTCAGATGGCAATACGTTTTCTTAGGATCTGTCCGATCTGGAAAATGTTGCTGATATTTGGCACTGGTGATAGAATAAAGGATGTAAAGGTTTACAAAAAGGGGAATGTGTCAAAGCATAATGAGCAATCAACTTAAACCCACCCAAAACGCAGTGTTAATTGACACAAATACAAAATGGACATGCTAACGTAAGCCCGCAGTTGTAATGAACGCGATTTAACGGCAGAAATGCTCAGAGCGAGTCTGGCACTGATCACTGTTGACGTTTCTACACTTCATCACTTATACCCCACCTAGTTTTTCTTCTCATCCTTTTTGTCTTTGGTGCTTCTCCGTATCCTGACAGGCGTATTAATTCCTATCCACATCATTTTCACATTTTTTTCCCTCTGCTCTTCCGACAGCATCATGGGCGTAGAACCTTTGTGCATTCACGTCGAGTTATGGATTTAAAAACAGCACAAGAAACCTCCGGAGCTCGTTACTAATCTGTATATTTTAGACTGAGTATTTTGTGAGGCTGTGAAGGAATAGAGAAGATGACCTTGTAGACAGGATTTATGAAATAAGCATGAGTGAAGTTAACTACAACTCCAGGTACGTTTTTAATGAGGGAACGATGTTATGGTATGGTTAAAAATACACAAAAAGTAAGTAACACAATTGCTCCCAGTTGGTATTTGAAAACTGCCTTTATGACAGAGCCTGAAGTCGCGCTCACATCTTCCACCATCACAAGTCTTCCAGGAGGCCCGCTGACAGCACATAAAGACTCCGCTGGTATTCCTTCTCTAGATTTGTACGCCGCCATTACTCCTTGTCCCCATCCAGCCGGGAATGTTGGAAATCCGCTTCAAAGCGCGAAGGATCCACGCGCATCATTAGCGGGCAGAAGAGCGGGGCAAAAAAAAAGAAACCAGGATGAAATCATTTAGACGCGAGCTGTGGATAGGAATTACTACGCCTGTCAGGATACGGAGACGCACCAAAGACAAAAAGGATGAGAGGGAAAACCGAGAAGGGTATAAGTGATGAAGAGTAGAAATGTCAACAGCGATGTGAGATGATAAGACGGAGGAGCTTTAATTGAATGGAACAGCGGGATGTGGCGACTTCTTGGTGGTACATGTAGATTTTTGTCGAAGCGAGAGGAAACTCCATGTGGAATAAGGTCCTGTTTTCTCTTCAGAGATGTCAGGTAACATGTTTGACAGAGGGAAGGAGGTAATTATCGAGAAGAGGAGATGGGGGGCCACGTATGGTGTGTTAAACAGGTGTAGGTGAGGGGGGCGCATGGTAAACAGCTGAACTCGAGAAAGAAAAGGCAAAAAAGACTGAACAGGAACAAACGATATAAAGTAGAAGATACAGTCATTTCTAATAGTCAATTGGGTCTTTTTATATAAGAGATCCACAGTCAAAACTATGTCCAGAATTAGTCAGACTTTTTATGTTATTTGTTTGCGTACCTCTGCTTTGGCATCTCACATTACTTCATATCTGTCAGACGTTTCGAACATCCATTCTACTCACTTTGGAGGGAATTACATAGTTGAGATAAAGAAACCTAGCTTGCCCTGACATGCTAATGGAAGCACTCAGTTGTAATGAGCGCGATTTGACGGCAGAAACGCTGAGAACGACTCTGGGGATGACTTATGGATTTAAAAACAATGCGGACCTCATAGGATGAAAACTGGGAAATTTGGAACGGAGTGTTTTTTTATAGCACTAAGGGGAGAGGACTTTCTAAACAGGATTCATCCAACAATCATGAATGAAAGTTTAATACAACTCCAGGTATGTTTCTGATGAGGAAATAATGATCTAACATCTAACAAGCTTGTATAATGTCTCCTTAAAATGTTTCATTTTTATTTTATTTTTTATTTTATTTTGAGTGAATACAGATAATGTGGCAGTTATTCCATAATGTTGCTATACATTTCTTTTGTTATGTTGGTTTTATATAACGCCGATTTCAATGTACTATTTATGAAAGTGAAGTCAGTATGTTGCTGTTGTGTCTTTGTCAAAAGTATTGAAAATCAGATACAAAACTATACAAAAATATTGAAAGTGTATCCCCATTTGAACAAGTATTGATACAGAAAATATGAAAAAGAAGAAGCAGTGGGTAGAGCTTGCATCTTTGTGCGTAAAATAGTAAAAACCTGTCAGGTGCTCATTTGAAGCAGCGGGTGATTCTTTATGCTTTCAAAACAGGTAGATGCCAGTGAGATGGAAAAAAGAACTCCAAGGCACTCTTGACGATAACAATTAAAAAGTTTTTATTTGTACATGGCTAAAGCACCAACGGGTTTCTGCTCCGGTGAACCTTCTTCAGGGTGCACCGGAGCAGAAACGCGCTTTAAAACTTTAGCCAAGTACAAATAAAGACTTGTTGTTCCGAGTGCCTTGGAGTTCTTTGCCCAATCGCACTGGCATCTACCTATTTTCTAACTTTTCCTCAACAGTTTTAAAAGCTTTATCGCCCATAGTATAAGATCAGATGGTAACATAAATAAAGCACTATAACTTTCGTAATTCATCAATTTAAATTCCATATGCTGTCAGATAATCCTGAAAATTTTGTGTTTGAAGATTTATTTTTTGAGAACTTTTAAAGATTTGACACACAACGGCAAAAAAATCTGATTCCAGGGTTGTGATAATGTGACACTGGTCCTCAAAAACTACAACATCAACATTCCATCATAATAACACATTATATTGTCAATCAATTCTTAAATCCCGCTCTCAGAACACACTTTTGCCTGCTTTGTCCTTTTACTGTTTGATCAAGTGCTGTAATGACTTGCTTTTAAACCAAACTTGCGTTCTTTGTACCAAAACGATCCCTCGCAGAATAGCTACAGTATTTTCAGAAACAGCTTGACTCCGTAAGTTTTAGCTTAGGTGAAAAGTACAACAATTTGCCACACGACTCGTTTCGAAACCAAAGTGTTCTCTGCAAAACGCTCGGATCAAGGCAAACGGAACATCGCGAGTCTTTGTTTGCACAGAAGAGAAACGAGCAATTAACGCAGAAGATCTTTAAACCGGGGAGCGTAAGAAACGAAAAACATGCGCTACTGTCACCAGATCAGTCAGATTTCCCATGTGTCTGCTTTCAACACGGGAAAGTCAAGACGAAAAGATATTGCTTCATTAAAATCAATATTGTACAAGAATTTAAATTTCTCAAGGGTAATAAAAGACGAGATCCAAAATGACAAAAGTGGAAATAATCATCTTCTCTTCCCATAAAAAACATAAAACTGAATGCCTGTCTTGTTTATAATCTGGAAATGAATACTGAAAGCAATTTTATTTGTTTTTACACAAAATAAAATTGAATCGCCCAGTCCTAATTGAACACATTTAGGCGCAACAACACAAATCATAAACTGATTATTGCATTAAGGGTGACTTTAACACACGCCGCATCGATAGTGGGACCAAACCCAGATCTTAAGGTGAGACATTACAGGCAAAACTGTTTTATTTTTATTTCTTTTTTTGATCAGTTTGCTCTCAGGGCATAGGTTTTCATGTTGTGTAAATGACAAACTTGTCCAATCTGCTCCTCAAGATGTTTTATTCTCCCACTGAATCCACTTCGATCACGTAAACATGCACACAAGGCCAAAACTCCCAAATGATTACCTGACATGAACAAATACATCTTTATTTTGTTGAATTAATGTTTAAACTGTCAGAAATGTTTTCATTTTCTCCCCAGCGTTAAGTCGAAAATGAGAAAAATCTGTCATACGCACTAGTGTTTCCCATTAATAAGGGAGACTATGGAGGTCACCCATAGTCTAATTTTTGCTCCCATAGTCTAAACAAAAGCTGAACAAAAACATATACAACTAACTATATTTAATCTGTACAGGCTTCAAAAATTATATCAAATAAAGTAATTAAAATACACCTCACTTACCCAGTGCATTTCCAACATCTTTAATATTCAGCCGTATAAGTTTATAAACGGTTTCAGAACTTTTGAAGCCAAGAGCAGAGTTGACCATCACGGTAAAGCGAACAAACATTAGCAACAGCGCACGTCTTGCTTCACGGAGCATAAAAAACTCTATATTAGATGTGGACGGCAGACAGCTGCTTATGCAATACATCTGAATTTACGACTGAATTTAACTGGGCGCAAACCAGGACAAATTTGAACAGATTTTAAGAGGCCTTTTCGGGACACTCGGCATCGAAGCAACAGATGTGATAACAAGTCAACTATAAGGACTACGCGCATTGAATAACGCTTAAGTGAATTGTACAGTGTTCAATTACAGAGTTGGGCAAGTCCTTTACCGTTACTTCTCCTCAAAATGAATTGCGTTATTGAGGGATGAAAGTAACTAATTGCCAGGTAAAGTAACTATTTAATTACCAGCAAAATCCTCCAAAGATTTAAGTAAAAATTTTGTTATAGTCAACCTTATTTTTCCAGAGTTATTCTCCTTCAAAGAGCTCAAAAGCACCAAAACAGACACACGTGGTATAGTCACAAATCCATTTCCCAAATACATAGCACACAGATATTGAAATAACCGCACTCTTTTTAGTGTTCTGTAAACTTCAAACGTAAACGGAACTCCATCTACACCCGCCTCTCGCTGCTTCTGATTGGTTACTTTTATCGTTGATCTCTTTTTTAGCCAATCGCTGTCTCTAATTCTTCGTCTTTCTCCTGTTTACTTCCCAAAACAAACTTCGTAGCTTCTGGATAGGACGAGAGAGCAAAATCTGATTCTCTCGTGTCATTTGCATCACATTCCCAAGAGTTATAGCGCAGGTGGGAAGATAATAGCATTCATATTTCTCGTAGTAAACCATTTAAATCTGAAGTCTCTTTAGTTTAGACTCCGATTTAGATACCCACAATCCACTTACCGTCATTACTCCCTTCTCTCTTCAGCATCTGCACAGCTCCCACGTACTTCTTCAGCTGGACTTTGAGCACCTCATTTTCCCTGCGAACACAAACAGAACACTTTAAACTACGACAACAAAGACACCCGTGGCATTTTCTGGCATTATTAGAATCAGATTTGTGGAGCAGGAGATGTTTACTTGGTCGCCCTGACTGAGAAGTGCAGATGATAAGTGAGTTTGTTTTGAGAGCTTTGACAAAGTGTGGGAAACAAACACTGTGGTCAGACCGTAATAAGTGTGTGTTTGTGAAATGCTAGAAGGCACAAATTGGAAGAGTTCATCCTTGGTTGATCTGACAGCGTTGCTAAAGACTGCAGTGAAACCAGTGGTAGTAAATATTAAGAGGTTCCAGTCAGATAACCATTACGCTTTACAATGTATATATCAGTGTTTGACATTCCAGATTGAAGCCCGCAAAAATGTGAGTGTGGCGCACAGAATTGTCATTTTATTACAGTCATGGCAAGATATTAGTTGTTAAAGGAAATGAAAGGCTGTGTTGTAGAAATGTTCTGATTGCCAATTGTCTGACCACCACAACTATAATGCACATGAACACCACATTCATACAAGGTGGGTGAAGTGCCCTGCTCAAGGACACAAAGAAATATAGCGTATGGTCAGAGCAAGGATCAAACCAACACTTTAGTGATTGATTGTGGAGCAGGAGCAAAACACTGGGAAACTGGGATACTGTATATATTGAACATTTTATAAAAGATGAATTGTTTTGGAGATGTAATATTGTAATATTATAAGAATAAATATAATATATAATCAAAATCAGAATTACTTGTATTCATCCCCAAGGGAAATTTGTTTTGTTACAGACATGCAACTGACTAGCAGAAGAAAACAAACGTTCAAACCAAGATAAAAACAAGACTAAACTTGTTCAAAACTACACTTTATAAGAATATAAAATTGCTAAATATTTAAACGGCAACATTAACAGGCACAGTTAATACATGTCTGATGGATTTCCGTATTAAGCACATTTGGATTTGCTCTTCTGTTTGGTTGTTTTTATGACCGTGTGCGTTTCTGTGCTTGACTCTGGATCTGGATAGAGGTAAAGACTTGCTGTGTGCGCAGCGGACATCACCCAAACAAAACAAATGTTTGCTTTCTTTTTTTCCGATCTTTTTGTCCTGAAGGCTTTAATAAATAAGACAGTGGTAGCATGAAATGAGGAGAAGGTAGAGACAGACAATCAGCAAATGGGTCAAGAATGGAAGCAAATCCACGACGCAGCTGGGGTAGAAACCATACGTGCAACACCACCAACCACTGCACCACCAGCAAGTGCAAATGTTTCCTTAATAAATACTTTCTAAATCGTACCTTAATTATATGTTTTAATCATGAGGCTGATCTAACAAAAAGAGTAATTCCACGATTGTGACATGGCTAAAGCTAGAGAAAACAGGACACTATTTCTTGTATAAAATATCAGTTTTTCTGCATTTATTTCACTTCTCTCCTCCTCTATGCCTCGTTTTAACATCTCTTTAAGCAATACATTTAGTTTGCATAATGTTAGATGCATTATGCACTGGAAATAAAACATTTTCCATCTTGACGCAAGAGTTGTGCATCGATAAACAGGACACAGCTGTTGTTAAAGTGCTAAAGTTGACTCAACATTCAAGTTAGCATCACTGGAAATGCAGAGGTTTGTCAAGTCAACATTTGGCGAGAAATTATTATTTTTCAGTTTTAAAAAGACTGTTTTCAGACTGCTCCATAAAGAACCCACGGCAAATATCACCTGAATACCGTCACCCAGCTGTAGTACTTTGGTCAGAATAGATTTGAAACAACTTTGGTTTCAAGGATTTCAAAGTCATTCTCCTGTGGACTTTTAAGCTGTGGCCGCACAAATCATGAGCCGGGTCAAGCTTTATGCTGTTGTCACTTACATTTAAGTCCCATTGTCTCCTCCACCGTGGCCCCGCCCTGGGTGTGCAGCAGCGATTACTCGGCGGCCTGCTTATCTGCCTTTATTCACTGTCAAACCCAACGATTCAAACTCGGAAATCTCGCCGACTCCATGTGACCATCCAGACACTGCAGCGCTATCTTTCTGCCGCAGCCAATAGCAGTGTGACAGCGCGGTTGCAGATATCCAGATAAATGGAATAGAAATGAGAATTAGGAAGGTTACGAAAGTGGCAGAATGTGAGGGAGCTGACCTTTTAATGGCTCACTTACTCATCACTGACAAGCGTCCAACAGGCATTAGTATCGCTTTGCCAACTCCTTTTGTGCAAGTAATGATTGGACGTAATAATGATAGAAAAGATAATCATTGTTTAAAAAAAATATATTATAATCCCGCAGTATGGCAATAAACTATTATATTATATCCATCATTTATCCAATTACAAGCAAATATCTTGAAAAATATGCATTCTTACAGCAAGCGGTGTCATCGAAAACACAGCCCGGAGTTGCATTTAGCTTCATTCCCAATTTACAATGTCCTCTTCCTCATAAATTACTTGGTTTCAAATTGCCCAATTTTGTGACGTCAAAGGCAGAGCTCGGGTGATCTACTCCGCTGTTTTTAAGTCCATTAATTGTGCCGCCAAAGCACATTCTGCGTGCCTGTATTATTAGCTCCTCAACACAAGCTAGCTATTGTGTGTTTATTCGTGGTAATTCCATCTGCTACCAGTAGATAAAGTCTAACGCAACTCTTGGCCTGACTGATGCTGTACTCAAAATATCGATGCAGCAATATAACGTAACAGATTCCTTTGCATTACGCGCATCAATACAGAGATGTGTGTTGTGATATTTTAACATAAATTAATTATTCTGACTATTGAATTAATGCTGCATCTACCGATTTGAAAAGATGACTTATTCATAACATAACTGTATTCTGATAAAGGGTTATAGGGCATTTTGAACATGAAATTCCGATGCAATTTGTATGGATTTTACAATATAACTTGCATAAATTATTATTTTGACGACCTGACCCTCTGAGCCCTGTCGACCCCCTACAATCTCTAATAGGTCCCACTCCCTCAGGTTGGGAACCAGTAGTCTACATAATCAAAACATAATTTTAAAGAACTTTTAAGAATCGTTTTAAAGGCTATCCATGTATCAGGACAAGTTAACTTTGAGCTGCTTGAGATATGTAAAGTGTGGGGGGCTCCTGCTCAGACTGTTGCCAAATAATACATAATATGTGTCGTTTGATGCGTTACTGCAGACCATTTCAAGCAAAGCACTAACATCTCCATGGAGACAATCAGGTGGCGGGCCGTCCTTTGTAAAAGTTACACAGTGCATAGCCATCTCCAGCTTCACTCCTCTCAGAAACGCCTCATCTGCCCGTCAGGTAGTCCCACGTCGCCGCCGCAGAGACAGGCTTCTGTGAGACCAAAATCCTGGATCGCGCACCTCCGTTCCAATCTGCACCCCCACAAAGCAGAAGCCTTCTCGGGGGAAATTTGAGCGAGAGAGTGTAAACAGGCTGCTGACGAGCAATATTACGCCTCCTGTCAGCGAGGCCATGTAAATACGCCATTGTCCCCACTTCCTTTCCTTCTATGGCGCTCAAACAATGCCCTCGGATGTGCACTACATTCTCAAATCCAATTTCCCAGCGTGCCGATAAAGCGCGGTTGAGGCGCCTTCCCCCCGGGCGGCACCGTGGACCCCCCTCACGCTCAATCAAACAGATGTTATACCCACACATTCAACAGGGTTTCTCCATGTGTGTTATGGCGTTTACGGAGATTAGAGGAATGAACAGCCCTATTTTGATAAATTACCTTACACCTTTTTAATTCGTTAAGCTTTGGAATTATTATATTTGCATTTGATTTGTCGATTAGGTTGGAATAATTAATCCCTTAGCTGCTAAATAACATCTGCCGAGTATTAATTCTAAACTAAACAATATGTCAAGACGCAGTGATTCGCATTTGAAACAAATAGTCGGGAGACAGATCTTCACCTCAGCACGTGTAGAGAGCGATGTAGGTCTGTCAGATGCAGATCTGTGTTATGGGAGATGTACATGAATATATTAGCATAATTGCTGCGCTAATTTGTAATGTACAGAAAGGAGGTTAGCGCGTGTGCAGTGAGTCATCAAATCGTGGTAAATAAGCTTTTTCTTAATTTGTAGGGTATAAATCAGCACCAGAAGGTTTGAGATTCTATGCAATCCCTACAGTGATACACGGAAGGCGCCTTGTCCAAGAGAGATTCGAATTTTAGTGCCTTTTCTGCCGCAATACAGTCCAGTTAGAGCTAAGGAACTTCTTCATTCATGTCGAATAAGTTCATTGTTATAAAATATAGGCAAAATAAACAAAAATCACAACAAAAAGAAAAGAATCGCAGTTGTATTGTAGACTTTTTTTTTTTTTATTGGAGCTACCTTATATTAATATGAACCACAGCATCATGTTCATAAATTACTTCTAAATAACTAAACTGTATGCATAGACTGCATACATTTTCTGTCACTAAATTAAACCCAACACAAAGTAATAGTATGTAACATTCGACAAGTCATCTGCAGAAATCCATGGAAATAGAATGTTAAAACCATACTTCCGTGCATATAGATCATTTCTATGCCATACTGGGGAATATCAAGGCCAAAGGAACAGTATTTCCATGGAAACAAGCAGGAGGATTCTTCTCCAGGTTAAGTACGGGTTAGGTTTATGGAGAAGAAAACCTGTTCACTGTAAGGACATCGTTAATATATATACATTTACCAGTGCACTAAAAACATCCAAAATCATTTTATCTTTTGGACTAAAAATAAAATAAAACAGGGGCACCCTAAGATGATTGTAATAAATATAACACAAATCATTAGAGTGGATTTATTATTAGTTATGTGTATCTATATATTGATAAACATCTTATTTATCATAAAACACTGAACATTAATAGATGTTTGTTTTCTGAAGCCAAAACACTTCTTCTTTCCTTTACTTATCTTTGACTACGCAATAAAACACAATAAATGTTGTGCTTAGGTTTATTTGAAGTTTGCAACCGATTGCAGCCAATTCAGATCAAGTCAAAGAATATTATCAATTTTTTAGTACATGTTATCTTTATTATTGCTTCTATGTTTGCACCAAACCGCCAGAGCACAAGCCTGACTTGTGAAATAAGTGAAAATCTTGTGAAATTCTTGCACCGACAATGGCAATGATAATCCTTATTTAGATTTTTTTTTAACGTAACCCAGAAGATAAACAAGTTTAGAACATGAAACAAATTTAGACCCACTAATTAAAGCATTGCAGTCAAAAATACTCATGAATATAACAAATTAACTAATGAATTTATCTGCAATTTAGCAATTATCTCTGTTTGAAAATGATCAAACTGAGCAATCGTAGCTAATTAAGCAGAACAAACAAATGTGAACTAATCAAAATGCTTGCTTTGTTTTTACTTTTTAATGAATTATGATGATACTAATCTACATGGAAATCAGGGCTGTCATTATTTACCTATATTTAGCATTTATCTACAACGTCAGGAGCTTTTATGGGCATTAGAAGCAAACAAGACCTTTTCGCAATGTTAAAAATCCATAGGCACAGAATTAAAACGGGAATATGTTGATACCAAGTTGTCCTGATGGTGATTAAAATGTCCAGAAACAGTATTTCAGTTAAGTTTCCTCAGATTCAGGTCTTTTGTTCTGTCACACCTTCTCAAATGCGCTAAAAAACCTCCGGCATATATTCCCCTGGTCGACACCTCTTTGGCAAACTTAATTTAGCGAGTGTAGCGTTATTCAGAAGTTGAGTGATGGCTACAACTCCACAGAGCCCCGAGGAAGTAACACCATGTGACAATTTCCCTCAATGTTTTATGGTAATGTTTAAGGAAAAACTGCGATCCTTTATACACTCTGACATTTAATTCTGCGCTATGATAACAGGATAAAAGTGCGAGTCTGGCGCCTTTGCCTTTAGGGTGAGGTAAGTTTCAAGTGTGGTAAAGATATAGATACAGTATTAAGCAGAAAGTGCAACCGATAAGCCATATTTTATTAAAGAGGCGAGACATGACATCGCAGTGAATCCCTGCCTAGAGGATACGCCAAACAATCGAGCAGGTGAATCTGGGAGGAGAAATGCTAAAAAATAAGGAATAAGTAAATGGTAATGGTATATGTGAAGTAAACTGTCACAAAACAAAATCTATATTACTGTGTGTACCTGCAAAGTGCAAGATTTCAATACAAATAAAACTTAAAAAGACAAAAGAGCAGTGGTGGCACAGTTGGTAAATGTCGCCCTTTGACCAGGCAATAAGGCACGTTTCCACTGGCTCTGATTGAGAACTCCATTCACGCACGAGGGAAAAGTCTTCTAAAATATCATATAAAGTAGATTGATTTGTTTAAAATGTTCAATATACACGCGCAACAACAAGTCACAATGCACAGATTTCCTGAAAACGACTTTTTACTCCGTGTAGAACTTATTTGCTGTTGCGCTCGGCTGCTGGAAAAAAGATGGCGGCGCCCACTGCAACTTCCGGAATAAGGTCAATAGAATGCATTGGATTTGAATAATGTTAAATGCATTACGAACTGCGTGGAATATTATATTTTTGGTCTTGATACGAGTGCCGCGTGACAATCAACAGGAAACCACTAATGCTAACGTGTAGCTTTGTTTTGCTAAGTGTACAAATAGTTATAATGACTGGAACCACGGCGGTTTATCACAAGTCAGTTTCGTTTTGGATTTGCTTTTAGATGCCTTGCTTATATCTGTATCTGCGTTGTCCAATTACTTCACTGTGGGACTTAAATCTTGCTTAAAGCGTTCCAGAAGCCAAAGCGAGCCAGACCATTTTGGAAGCTAGCACCGGACAGGTTCCAATTTTGATCGCTTAAACAGGTCAGTACAGTTCAATTAAGACGGCGGAGACACTTTCCAATCCACTCTAAAGAGAACCAGAGGAAACAAGCCAGCAAAATGTGACATTTTTGTGTGTGTGACATTAAGTGGATTGGAATGAAACGCAGAAAAAACACCATTCATATTCACATACTATAAGCAATTAGGATTTTCACCCCAAATTGACCGATGAACTACATATGTTTGAACAGCAAGAGAATAATGTAACACTCCAAATCCAAGCCACAACATATTCCCAAAGGTCCACTTGCCCTACATAATATACATTTGCTCAATATAACTTATCCAAATGAATACACCATCTCATTTATCGTTTAGTTTTCTTGGAGAACTCATTAAAAACATGTTCTGTCAAACTCAGACGCGTCATTGCAGTCGTTTGATTACTTCTCCAGCTTGATAATTAAAAAAACACTTTCACATTCCACTTCACACAGCCTCAACTTCTGATAAATAAAAACAAAAAACAAAGTGACTGAACCTTGAAAAGGAATCAGTCATATTTAATTTCATTTGGACTTTGGAGTATGTCACAACTTTGCATTAGCAGTTATACAATTTGTGTTTTGTACCATATAAAGCTTAAGGAAATTGTTGGGTAGTCGCGAAACGAAAGGCACAAAGTGGGTAATGCTCTTGAGTGCAATTTACCGCTCTGAGAAAGAGCCAAAATACATTCCAGGCTTTTACTGTAGTGTCACATGCGGTAAAGGCATATATTTTCACTATGAGAAACACAACAAGGCTGTGGGCTGTTAAAACTTTCAGAAACGGATCCCTTGGGCGGTGGGACATAATTGACTTCTAAAAAAGAACTGCAAAAACACTACCAACCAGCAGCAAAACTCGAAAACTTCAGACGCTTCTTAGATCAGAACGGGCTTCGAACTGCAGGCTACAGAGAAAAGGCATCTGCTGTGTGTCTGTCCGTCCGTCTGTCCCCGCCCCCGTGACCGCGGCGGCCAACCGGTGACGAGTTGAGACGTCTCGGGTTCTGCTCGATTGGACGCGTTCCCGTCTACCCGGCGAGAAAAGGCCTGTCGGTTGCGATGAAGTGGTGAGGAACAAAAAGGGGGACGGAGAGTGTTGTTGGAATGGTGCATATGGGCTAGCTTAAGGGGAGAAGGAACTGGGTTGGAATATTTGGGGCAGAAAAGTGTTTTGGGGCCTGTCTATTGGTCATAAATATTTGACTGAGATTAACAAAGAACCGCAGACTGTTTTTGACATCGTAGTTGTTTTCAGAAATATGTATGTGGGCCTCGAAACCTGCCATGGACACAATAAATGGATACTTTGGAGTGGTGGCAGGGAAAAACACAAACACAAAATGAACAAGAACAACAACAATCTAGGACCGTACCAACATTATAATTGAAAAATGGAGAAAAATGGAGAAAATGACATTGGGACTAAACTTGAAAATGGACAAATTTGGCAAACTTTGGATGAAATGGAATAACTAAACCAGAGTACATGTTTAGAACTAAGTAAAACTATGCTCTCTGTCTGTGTCATGTTTATGTTCCTTTTATGTTGTAAAAAAAAAAAAAGGGGGGTAAAAGAAATCCAGATAACACCCGTGGTAGTTTTGGGTGGGCGCTAATTTGGTGGGCATGTTGCTTGCAAAATAATAAACACTTACAGACTATTCAATTAAAATTCACATTTGAACAGAAATCAATACTAAAAATAATACGGAAAAATTGAGATCCCATGTCACAAGTAAACATGCAGCAATATATTCATTTTTCACCCATATTAGGTCGATATTTTCTATATATTGTTTGGTTCCTTTAAAGGTCCCATAACATGCTAAATCGACTTTTCAGAGGTTTTAACCTTCCTACAGTGCTATTTGGGCCTCGTATGTGTGCCCAAAGTGGTTTTTTGATTGATTCCCGCATGTTTTCGCTAGAGAACTGTCTTTTCCGTCCCCCTCGGCTGAGCAGGCAGACGGGGGCTCATCCCATGGATGACGCGCTTCCCATGGATGACGCGGTGTTTAAGCCACGCCTCCGGGAAGCGCGCAGCCGCAGAATAAAAACAGCTAATGCTAATGCTACACAGTAATTACACGATGGATACGACAGATCAAAGAGTTAGCTTGTTATTTACCAAACGGCAACGTCCGTCGTTGAGGTACTGGAGCACATCAAACTCCAGGTCAGATCCAGGACGTAGGACTCGGCACGACGCACCGTCAGGACGGAGAAAAGGTTTATTCCCGTGTTTGTGTATCGCTGTTTACCGCAGCACACGGCGCATGCGCACTATCTCCGCTCTAGGATTCGGCACGAGTTGGGCGGGGGAGGTGCGCGAGTTGGGCGGGGGAGGCAGCCTGCTCTCTGTTCGGGGTAGTCAGATCTCAGAGTGAGCCGTTTGCTTTTGCAAGGAGGGGGGCCAGTCCAAGAAATGGGTGTTTTTTGGAAACTGTTATGTTATGGGTATTGCACAAAGCAAAATTTTATCAACAAAGCCCTTAGAATAGACTGTGTAATGGGGAAAATAGCAGAATATGGGACCTTTAAGCTTCATTTTTGTATATTGTGAACTAAGAAAAATTGCTGTGAACAGGGCTAGGCGATATTGACAACAATAATATGTCAATATCTTTTGGAGTATCGCAAAAACAATATTCATATGATAATAAGTCAAATGTGTAAAAACATATCTTTAAACATATCGGTTGAGGTTTAATTATCTGAAACATATGCGAAATGTCTAACTAATCGTAAGTTCAGGAATATCAACCTTATTTAAGTTTAAAAACATAACTTTTTTCCTTTTTATTTTTAAATCATCAAGGGTTTACTATTAACTTAAATTTATGTATTTTATGACTTTTCTCAAAGTGGTATCAAATGTTGTACTGATTATCACACTGTAAATTATTAAAATGTGTAGATGTGTGAAATATTGTGACAACGCTAACTGTCAAACCACACAACAGTCTTTTCCCTGTGGGACAGTGTAGTGTCTCTGAACAGTGGGAGGAAGACAAAGTACCTGAGGAGAAGCTGCACACGGACAGAATACAATGAAAGAGTGAGTCGGCGAGTCTGAAGATTGAGCTGTCAGAAAGCTGTGAGCGCCCGCTGCTGATATTTATAACACCTAAGCATGGCCACAAGTTCACTTTCAGCTACAGTTCTTTCTTTGTCAAGGTTATCTCTAATGTTCTGAATAGGTTTTAAAAAGTTAAAATTAAATTACTTCAACTAACCATTATTTTCGAAGTCGACACGTCAGCAATTGATTTTGGATTAAATGACAAGTCAAACGATTGTTTTTATTGACCATTTCGACTTTTAAAATATATTTTTAACCAAAAATATGTTTAAATATGACAACCGAAGGCTTCTCACTAGATAATATTTACAAATTAAGTGTAATATTAATGAAAATTACAAATTGTTTATTTGTTTTGGACATGTAATAATGCACATAATGTAAACACATTCTGTATAAGACACATAACGATTACTATTACCAACATAAGTGATTATTTTTTTAGATTCGACTAGTCACGATTAGTTGATTGGTCAACTCTACTTAACAACTCTTGAGTCTGACTGGACTATACGCTTGAGAAACACAGAAGTGGCCATTTAAATCTTGAACCTTCAACCTTGTGCTGTGGCACACTGGTTTGGTTGAAAATAAGCTGCAGCACACTAATTGCACACTAGCCAATAATTGTGGTAAATAAAGTGGCGACTGTCTGGTTCTTTAAATTTGGCAACGGAGCCAAGTCCAGCCCTCAATCTTTTTGTCAAATTTCCCCATTTCCCACTACAACTGTGTACAGTATGGAGAGAAGTTCATTATCTTGAGTTTGGTAGAAGGACCACACCTTATCAACACCCATCTACAGCCATCCACACCTTTGATAGCAACCTTCCCAGGCACACATATACCAACGTTCATAGCTTCGAATAAAGGGCAAAAAAGTAAGAAATTGAGTGCAGAAATACTGGTGTTCTGTCAGGGTTTTTTAACTTTTCAAAATGTGCAAGAGACTGTCACCAAGAGCAACAAGTCAATTTTGATTTAAGGAACGTAATCCAAAGGTCTCCAATAATATTTCCATGCTTCTTCTCTCTATCAGAGTCTCGACCAGCAGATCAGGTTATTTTGAGATGTTTTCTAAAATAAATAACAGCAGTCGGTGTTTCTAGTGTGAGTAAGTCCCTCACTGTACCAGCTCCCTTTAAGCCGGTGGTGCCTGGGAGTACGTCAGACCGGTTTCTATCTGCGGTGTGTGCCTCATGCCTCGGCCCCCGCACTCAGCCGGGGCGACGCACACCTCGCCTCTCCCTCGCTTTAAAAGAGGGACGCTGTATTGTGAGGAGGTGCGCTAAAAAAGCAGCAGACTGGCAGCCTCCTCCTGAAACAGCGGGACCATCTGCTACTGGAAAAACAGCTAAAATAATTAACCCGGAAAGACTCATTAAGAATCATGGATATTCTCTTAACTAACCTTTAATGTCAAGTCCTGGCTTGGTTAAAACACACACAAACCAAAAATGATTGCTGGTTTGTTAGTTAGTTAGTATTGAGGATTATTTTGTTACAGAGCTACTTTTGGCTCAAATTTAACGCACCAAGTAGGAGTAACTTGTTAGGTTAAGCATTTTAATGGAACTAAAACTAAAAAAAAGTATTCCTGTCACAAAATTGACCAATATGAACGCTATGTAAAAGAGAAAACAATGAGTTACAGAAGAAAATAACCCCACAAATGACAAGTATTATCAAGTAAATAGTAAAAAACATATATAAAATATAGTCTTTGGAGCTTGCATGTTCTCCCTTTGTCAACTTTTTCCAGTTCTCTAAAACCAGTCGCCACTAAAACCAGTACAATATAATTGCAGGACTCTCACTGGGGTTTGACTAGTTAAATACAAGTAAATCTTAAATTTCAAAATACAAAATACTTACTTAAATACTTTCAATCGCTTGTGTGAGTTTGAGGAAAAACACAATATGGCACAACAATAACAACATTAGTGCACTGTAAGATAATAGTTGTTTTAAAAGGTATGCAAAATTAAAATATCAAGTATATTGACACCGATAAGACAAAAACATGTTCTCAATGTTAATCTTTGAGACTTAAAGGAACTGTACGTATCAGATTATTTCATGTAATAGTAAAATCTGTTCTGACCAAGTACATAAATATTGTAAAAGCAGTTGCGCTGTTAGCATGCCAGTTGTAGTTGTCTTTACCTTTACGGCAAATCTTGCTCGGGAATCTGAGAATTGTTAAAAGTGCTTAAACTCGTTGCAATGAATATTCAGGGTACTAGAAATGCATTAGGTAAGTGAGCGATACATGTGGAATGTTGCAAAGAGTTTAACATGAGCTAGTTGTGTTTTTCACATTTTAAGACGGTAAAAATCAGGTACACCACCTTTAATGAGCTTTTAACCTTTTTACAACAGTCTTTCCTTATTATCTTACTGCATTTTGATTGATTCCTGCATGTGTGATAATCCTGTATTGTTCTGCAACTGAGGTTCGAGTGCTCAGAAAATTCCTGCTTTCACCTACCCCTTATCCCCGCCCACGTCCTTGTACTTCGTTGCAATTATCTGAAAAATGACGACTCTGAGTGATACATGTAGCGTTCTAAAATGTTATGTATGCATACAAAAACATGTAAATGACAATTCGTTGCTTGTTACGGTGAAATTTCACTATGAATTCTGCAGTTTTCAACAGGAAGTCAATGGACCCGTTTCTATTTTTAAGCGGTTTTAGATAAAAATTGCGGTTTACAATGAACAAAGTGTAAAATTATGATCTACTTATCTTTAAGTTCAATACTAGAACTACCTGGAAAAATATATAATACATCTCCTTTAAAGATACACAAAAAAGTATATTGCCACCAACAGATGAACAAGTTCTAACAAAAAGAAAAAAAATTGTTAATCCTTTATTTATACAGGTTCGCATCTTGAGACCTAATGCCATTTTGAAGAGGGACCTGTTGATCATCCTGAATAAAACGTTAAGTTTCTGCGGTGGTAGAAGCTAAAAAAAACTATACTCAAGTAAGAGAACCATTACGTCAAAATAATAGAAGTACAAAGTAGTCCAAGAAGCAACTCAACTGCCATCGAGAGAATCCCAAAAACACTGAGATATTAATTTTCCGTCAAAATCGCTCACTAACATCAAGGTCAAGCCGGGCCAGCCTTTTTAAATGCATCCTTTGCCGGCCTCTTTCTCCTGTCAAGCCTTTCCTGACTCCTAATTCACCCCAAGTGGATCACAAAGCATCGTTGGATACATAGCAACCGTTGCCAGTCGCCACTTTTCCCCCGAGCGGCTCTGACAGCTTCTAGCCCTCATTCACTGGGTAGAGCTGTTCACTCCGAGCGGTATTTATAGCCGGCTATTGATCGAGACAAATTTGGCATTGGAGATTTAGTGGCTGTCTATAGAATGATGTTTTGTGTGTCTAGACAGTGTCACCTGCAGGAAGGAAGCGCGCGGCCGGCAGTGAAGTCATCTCCTCAGCGCTGAAGCCTATTTTAAACTCCACAAGTGTCCAGCTGCCTCACACAAACCGTCCTCATAATAAGCCGTTGTGTATCTAGGGTCTCGATCAATCTCGGGTTAGCTGGCTCGACGTACTGTACCGAGCATCTGAATGGAAGTCTATTGTTTGGTGCACTGAAGGATGACTAATGTGCTATTTAAAGGACTTATGGGGCTCGACAAGGCGGCTTCTGGTGAATGGCAATCATTTGGAAGCTAGAGTGACGTAGTGGGTCAATTATGTCGGTAGAGTAGCAGAAGAGCTGTTCTCAAGTAGGAGTAAAAAAGAAAGTAAAAAGTAGGACGCATATTATGCTATAGTGACATTTCTGAGCTTTCGACTATGTTCTAACGTTGTTCCCTCGTTAAAAACATACCTGGAGTTGCATTTAGCTTCATTCACGCTAGTTTGATGAATCCTGGTTAGAAAATTCTTCCATCAAATACACTCCTCGATGTGTGACGTTTTTCCGATAACTGAAATCACTTGTCCAAGAATCTTCTGCTGTTTTGAAGTTCTTAAATCATTCTGAGCATTTCTGCCGTCTAAATAAACGGTCATTGCGAATGCTAGTCTGATTAGCATCTCCCTTGAGTAATAACAGATCTAAATTGTGTAAATGCTATGCGGTCAGTACATTGGAAACAGCAGAGATATGATGTTCTTTTTTTTTTTTTTTTTAATAAACTATTTTTTTTTTAGTTCCAAAACTAAAAATGCCAAACTTAAGATACTCAACAGCATGTGTAATGGCCAACCACAAACAAAAAATCGCATAATATGTTTCCTTCAATGTTAAACTGTCATATTGGGAATAAATGTTTCTGTACCATTATAACTTTGCAGGGGGGGCTGGAGAGCCAGAGGTCTAATTCATGCCTGATTATATTCAGATAATCAAATTACTTTCTCAATAACATTTTTGCCTCTTGTGAAGGATTATAATTCTCTGCCCCCTTTTGGGACAACAGATATGTCACAGAAATAAGCAAAGCCTAAAGCGCTAAATGACCTCCAGCCATTTCCCTTTATCCTGGCATTAGCAAAAACAAAACAAAAAGTTTGAATTATCAAAATATAGCGCATCGGTTGTTATTCAAGTTATTTTCACATGCCAGCCTTATAACTTGCTCCGATCTAGAGCTGTCACTATCCATTATTTTAGTGGTTGACAAGTCAGGGATTACTGTATCGATTAGTCGATTGGTCAAATGATTATTCTATTGTACATTTACAGTTTTTAAATACATTTTTAATCAAACAGAAGTTTACCTTAGGTGACTTAAGGCTTCTAGATAGAGAATATTTACAAATAAAGAATATTATTGATGAAAATCTGAAATGGTTTAGTACTTTTTTAGATTCTGATTTAATAATGCCCCAGTCTTTGATATAAAAAGAGCTCTTTGTACATGTTTTAGAGTTCTGCTCCATCCCCCACAATTCCTTAAATCACAAGAGCAGACTTTAGGACTAAAAAAAAAAAGAGTGGTCCAACGGCCCAAAGTATCCAAGAATGCTACCGATAGCTGTGTGCTACAAGCTACTGCTCTTTATCTAAGCAGTTTACTTATACGCCATGTCAACAACATGCTTCAGGACTCAGTTGTGACTCGACTTGAATTAGTTGTGCTTAAAACACATACAATCACTTAACATGTTCCATCCTATAAAAGGATTTGAGTCTAGCATGGCATTTTTTTGGCAGCAGTGAGAATGAACCATCGGGGGAAACTAGCCATTTAAGCAACATGATCAGCATGCCAATGTTTGCATGCAGTGGTTATAAACACGCCTTGATGCTCAGTAAGTCTGGCAACGATTAATGGACTTAAAAACTGCGCAGCATTTCTACTTGTGATGCAATAATTTTAAAAGAAAAGAAACTCATATGTAGGATTAATGAAGGAACCGTTAATGGACGAACATACCACTCCAGGTATGTTTTTGACGAGGGAACATTTTATAAGCTCAAAAGTTTTAATTTAGCATATTATGTGTCTTTTAAAAGTAACTGCATATAAGAACTTAGTACTACTTGGTTTTGCAAGAGAGAGAAGTAGAAGAGGGAGTTTTGAGTTTCACTGCGACAATTATCAAGACGTGAAGATTCTTTTCCTGGTAAATGTAATAACAGTTATTAGGTGCAAACAGGCTGCCGCTGTAGGTATCAGAGTCACAGTCAAGGCTCACTTTAGCTGTTTACAGAAGCTTCTCGATGAGCCTCAATGTCCTCAAACTGCAGAAAAGAGCGACGCAAAGCAATGAAGTCATGAGAAACACATGCACCTGCAGAGCTACTGATTGGAATTCCACTTAATCGCTAATGTTATGAGTGGAAGGCAGGAGATGTGGGCAAAATAATGGTGTAAAATCAAACCTTGATCCGCCCAACCTGTGACAATCTGCCAATTTAACGTGGTTACCAAGGCTCTAAAAATGTTAGTTTTTTAATATAAATGATATACAGGCAGTATTTCGCAACCATCATTATGCATTAGGAGGAATGTACAGTAGCTTGTTAACTAAATCAGCTAATAATCATATCACAACAAAAAAATAGCAGTGTAGAAAATATATCTGAAATTAAAACTAAATATCAAATTTTAGTTTGATGTGAGAGTTTTGGGTTAGGTTCAAGTATTGCACAAATTATATGAGAACCAGAAAATTGACCACAGAAGGGTAGAAATATCACTGTTAGGTAGATAATTTCAGTCTCTTTTTAGGTAATTTTCAATCTTCTTAATTATCAACGATATTCTAATTTTCTCTGTTGTGATATTATACAATTTTCTATATATATCCCCCCCTTCTAGTTTACGATTATTGTAAGAGGAGAGATCACAATTTAACAATTATTCACTATTAGGTTTGAACAATTTCAGGAATTTATTGTAAGTTGGAACTAATGGGAAGTAATGGGAATAAACGGGGAATTAATGTGAATAAACAGGGAATTAGTGCTTATGGAGGTTCACTCTGAACAAGGACTGATGTTCATAACAACCTGAATATATTAAATACATTTAAATATCACAATCAGAGCTAAGAGTAACAACATCAAAAAAGATGTGGAAGACGTTTTAAGCGTCGACACCAGCAGGTATGGCAACAATGACAACAAAAGATTTTGTACATTTTGGTGTAGTTTTACTCAGTTAAAGGAAACTCATTGGTGAGAGGGGGCACTTGATGTATAAATTGCATGAGTGGGTGGGGGGTTATATAGATCAAAAAACATGTTTAAATGTGGTAATAAATAAAAAATTGCCCTAGAAAAGATCAGTGACTGACATTCGGCAAAAAACATCTACAAAAATATGAAATAAGTATTTTGACCATTTTTATATTGGAAAATTCCCTAAATTCCTGAGCGATAATTCACTATAGCAAATTTCTGGAAATTTTCCACCAATTTGCAACCCCATTCACAATTCTTGACACTATGACCAAACAACACAGTAAAATCTATAACTTTCTTTCATTCTTATTGCTTAGTTACTTTTACCATTCCTTAAAGTGCACATGACAGGTTATTATGATTTGCTAATTTTGACTTTATTCAGTGTATTAATACCTCTTGTAAACATAAATTGATAAATATAAAAGTTGAAAAATCTGTTGAAAATTACAGGAAGTAAACAAATTGATGACATCATACTAGGGAGCCAAAGGTTATGCATAATTTACACAAAATAAACAACTTTTTTGACCCTTTAAACATTGATTCAACAAAATTAAGCTTCTTACATGTATTTTTCTTTGTCAAATAGAAAAATGTATGACATGAGATGACTTTTTGTGTACTGTACAGGATGGTTTCTTGGTAATTTCCTAGTGTGATGGATGTCATCATTTACAACCAGGAAGTAAAATCAAAAACCTAAAAAAATGGCTAAACTTGGGAAAATTTATGAAGATTTTTAGCAGAATTTGAAACATATTTATCTTAACCACGTTTTAGTTAAACGAGTAGTCCGACCTGTCATAGGCACTTTAAGTACCGTATGTGACCAGCTTTATAAAATCTAACTTTCTAATCCTTTGTGCCAGGTGCGCATACTTTTTCTTCTCTTTGACCTAAAACATTAATTTAAAACGAGGAACAATCAACACTGGCTCATATCCAGCCTGTGTGACGAGATAAATATCGGTGCCGCTACAACGCTAATCACCGCAATTCCACTTAATCACAGTTAATTTTATTAGTGACACACGTGGCTTTCCTGTCAAAGCCCCCCCCTGCCGCTGCACCCGCCACATTCTGACTTCTCCAATGAACGGGCAATTAAATCGGCGTTCCGTCAACTGTTTGCCGTCCTGGAACATAGAAGAGCCATTAGGGCCCGGCGGGGGGCTGATAGGCACTGATCAATACTAATGGCAAAACCGTTGAAATGTCGAGGCCTGATTTGTGGTTCGTCAGAACGCTTTCTCTGTTCGCAGACAACAAATTTGACAATTGATGGAAGGAAAAACATTGAGTCTGGGTTCAAGTGTGGTTACTGTAGGAATAATAGGCCAATCTTTATAGAAGGATGGGTATGTCAGTTGAGGTGAGAGCGAGCAAGTTTAGAAATTGTGTCTGTCTGAATAAGATTACATTATTGGATAGGAGCAGCAGCAGCTCAGGAGGTAACAATCAGCCTATCACTGTGTTTACAAGCACGCCAGGAAAACGGAAGAACTGGCCTGGACCAATTTTAACCATTGTTTCAAACTGCATGTGAACTACGATTGAGATTTTGTGGTTCGAATCTGAAAGATCCCAAAAACACATTTGGAGAGTCCATGTTTCATGCTGCATGAAATAAGGAACAATCACGAAAATATTAAACATGTGTTTGTATGTGTACTAGGGCTGTAGTCCACAAAAGAAATTACTGGTTGACTATACATATTCTTTCGACCGATTAGTTGACCAAAAGGGTGTATGCCAAAAGCTATTAAAACTATGGGGTACCATTTTCACTGACCCAAACAGCAATCAAAAAGACCACTGCACAGAAGTTCATGCAAAAACAATTGTTTAAACAGAAATGTACAAGCAAAGAATGTATTTATTTGTTAGACTACTAACTCACACCATATCTTCTTGATTTAGCTGTTTTTCCCAAATAAATCCTTTTAATAAAAAAAATAATAAGTGTGCTAACAAAAATGTTGGTGTCCACTGCATGATTTTCTCCGCCTGTGGCACAAAGATTAAACTTAGAACTGTCGTATGACCCAAAACAAGCTGCAACTGATTTCAAACATGACTGATATTTTGGAATCTTGGTGAGCCTTCCTGTCGCTGCGTCTACAATCAATCTTTGTTACACATGTAAACACAAGCGCACCACAAATAGCAGCAGAGTAGGTCTGCGGTGAACAGGATCTCCTCTCGTCTCTTTCATTTAGTGACTTGCAAACACAAAAACACTACTAGCATGTAGTGCTAGCCTCCACTACTCTGGATAACTCCGGTGAGTTTTCCACACGAAGCTTCCAGACAAGCTTTGGTTGTAGCCACGGCTGATCATGTGAAATGTTGCAGTGTGACTGTTTCTTACAACATAAAATCCCGGCCGGGTTCTCCGGCTTCCTCCCACCATCCAAACACATGACTGTGTTCAGGTTAATTGGTAATTCTAAATTGCCCATAGTGTATGAATGTAAGTGTGAATGGTTGTCTGTCTCTGTGTGTGTGTGTGTGTCTCAGCCCTGAGACGTGTCGGCCACTGTCCCGTCTACGGCCCAAAGTCACTGGGATAGGCTTCAGTTTTCTTTTGTTTGGTCCGCCGTGTTAAACTGAAAGTAAAAACTACAGGACTTTTTATGAGTATATTACACACATTGGAAAATCAAATGCTCAGTGTAAAAGAGATGTGGCTTTTGTGGCCATATTTGCCAAAAGTGTGGTTATATATCAATTTATGTTAACCAGTTTTTGGTGCCAGTACTAAATTGCTAGTCGCCCTCCGCTCTGGCTTGCACATAATTGGTTCTTTGAACTGCTGTAGAGTGGAACAAGAGTGCACCCGGTTTTGGGGCGCTTTGAATTTGGTTGTTTATCGCAGTCTGAGCTCTCTGTAAATATAGTGACTGACTCAAAAGTTGGAGACTCAATTCCCACTCCCTTAAATGCATACTGCTGTTGCGTCCTTGAGCAAGATACGTCACCCACCATGACTTAGTAGTGACTTGTAGTTTGATGTAAAGCACTTTGAGCACCAAAAGAGATGCAGCATAGAGAGAAATCTTACAGCTACACACAGCTACAGAGAGGAACCAAATGATTTACAATTAGATTAGATTAGATTTACAATTAGATGCAAAAAGCACAAAGAGGTCTGATTCTGACCCTAACAGCTGCTTTCACAACATATCTGAGCTGAGAAGAACAGATTTTACGTCATTACAGCTGGGTACAGTACAGCCCTTTTAATCTGTCAACTTGCTCTCAGTGGGATTAAAACCGACTCCAACTCCACTACAGCTCATTTCTTGTGCTCTAACATACAGATTCGGTGATCAGACAGTGCTTCTCACCTGGCCAGAGCCTGGACTTTGGCCTCGTGTCGGTCCTCCAGCTCTGTCAGCTTCTTCTTCAGCAGCTCGCTCTCCTGCCTGAGCGCGGCCGAGTGCTCCATCTCGCCGTCCAGTAAACTCCGGAGAGACCTGTCGAGCGCACACAGAGGAGAGAATACACACTGAAACTAAGACTGTCAGAATAACAAGATGAGAATGAATCTTACAGAAGACGCAATGGCGCAAATGGGGCTGATAAAATTGTATTCGCTTTTATGACTTGTAATTATCTCTTTCATTTAGATGTGTTGTACAAATGAATATTAGAGAGGAGAATAAATAGTTAATTAGGTGTTCACAAGCGCATGATCGAGTGAATGGTCAACAAATTGCTCCCATCTATTGCTCCACATTAATCAGTTAATTACAAATGATTGGACGAGACATAATTCCCACAAGATGAGACACTCTGGTCCTTGTGAAGGAGATTTGTACTTAATTTGTAATAAATAGTGTAGTTCAGTTCACAATTTTGACCACACAATGTTTTTGTTTTTTTAATTATACACTATTATTGCTGTTGTTGTGCTGCTTTTTGGAACTACAGCTTCTCAAGAGGTGTCGCCATTGTTTTTTTTTTTGTTTTTTTTGTCCAAAGCAAATGAAAAGAAAAAATACATACAAAACATCATACTAATAAGCAGTAAAGAGTTTATTAACAGAAAGGTGTTAGTAAATGTCTAATTAGCAGCAGAATAAGGTTATGAATTAAGGGCAGGATAAATACAAATGAATGCAAATTAGGAGCTAGTCAGAAGTTAAATGAGACATATTATGCTTTATTTTCTTGTATATAGTATTAAACTACATCCTAAGTAGATCACTGTTTTACCTTTTGTTAATTGTAAAATGCAATATTGACCTAAAACCGCTAGAAACATGTCCATTGACTTCCTGTTCGAAACTGCAGAACTGATAAGCCCCGCCTCTTCGTTGGACCATTTCACCGTAACAAGCAGACGATTTCCCTTTACGCGTAGTTATTTTTGGAGATTGAATGATCATGATCATTTTGTAACCCCGTGTGTATGAGTGAGTCGTAATTTTTCCAAACAATCACAACCACAAAGTAGAGAGATGTGGGGGGGTGGGTGAAGACAGGAATTTTCTAAGCACTAGAGCAGGAGTGTCCATCGAGGGACACATATTGAAATATAGACCAAGCGGAGAGCCACAAATCAATCGCGAAACGTTAAAAAAAGCTGCATTTATCTGATGTTTTAAGCGCCACCACATCTACACATCGTCTCAAATAAATCATCAAAATGTTATTTATTTAGGTTGAAATTGTAGAAAATCTAAAATGTGCTGTATAATAGTATTTATCAGGACAGAATGGGCCAGTTCACCAGGAAGCCTAAGGGCCAAGAAAAATTGGTCTGAGGGCCGCATTTGGCCCCCGGGCCTGAGTTTGGACATGCCTGCACTAGAGCCTCAGTTGCAGGACAATACAGGATTACTCAAACACGCATCAATCAATCACGATACAACTTTGAGTACGTTAATGATGTGGAAACACCATTGCAACGAGGGTAAAAGCTCATTAAAGTTGACTTTGCATAACATATCCCCTTTAATATGTGTAGACTAAAATACAGTATTACCTAAAGTTTACATTTATATACGACGTGTTGACAGTTTACTTCACGAACTGATAATGCTTTGACCTTTTCGCTCCGTGCCCATGTTGTTGTTCCATGTTTATCTACAATCTTGCATGTTAATCCCGTCCCAGCACACAGGACTTCTCCCTGGCTGTGTAATCACTTTGTTTACTAAGCCTTATCTGGGACTTCTATCTCACCGCACAGAAGCTGTTTATGTCCTGTTCCATCAGCGCACATCACAGCCTCTAGTGGCTTATTAAAAGTTACACCTCAGAACAGCAGCCCGCTCCTCACCCCGAGTCAGCGCAAAACAGCCTCTTGTCTGGGTGCAAAACAACCACCGACATCATGCACCCGCAGGTCATCCAATAGCTGCGCTCTCCCGGCTCTCTGGCTCTCTCTTTTGCCCTTCTATTCCCTTCTTCCCGAGTGTGGTGTGTACACATGTGTTGGACTTACGCGTTCTGCTCCTCCAGCTCGTCCTTGCGGTTCATCATGGCCACGATGGCTTGGCGGAGCTCCACTGCAAAAGAGATAAAGAAGTCAGACGATTTTGACCGGGGTCCTTTTATTGTCAGATGTTAATACTAAAAATCTCACTATTCTATCGTTGAAAATGTTGTATGATTATATTAAAAGAGATGAAAACTGATCAAAAGCAGTTTTATAATAGAAACTAGGGCTGGAAATCACGGGCTCCATCATGATTCAATACAATACACTCCTCATGAGACGATACTGCGATACATGCAATAATTGCTATATGACTCATAATATTTTACAATATATCACTATTTTTTAAAGAAGTCAATACATTTTAACAACGTTTTGTGTTATGTTAAACCACATCCTGCACAAAATTAATCTGAAATACATCCATTTTACTCAACACAACAGTGAACGTCAGCTGTTTTGCATAAACAAGTGTCCTGTCTCTAAACATGCAGTAAAATAATGGTAAATTATACCTAGAGTTACTCATGGTGAAATATGGATACATCAGCCCATAATATCAATACTCTATCACCATATTTAGTATCACGATATATAGATACTTCAATATTTTGGCACACGTCTAACAGAAACAGGTCCATTGATTTCTTGTTCCTGAAATGATAAGCTCCGCCTCTTTCACCACAGCAGATTGTTATTTACATGTTTTGTTTTTGAAAAGTGGCTCTGTGACATTTTAGAACTCTACATTTATCACTCAGTATCTTCATTTAAAAAAAAACTAAGCACTGGTATGTGGGCGGGGACAGGGGGTAGGTGAAAACAGGTATTTTCTGAACACTCAAGCCGCAGGTTCAGGACAATAAAGGATTAGTCAAACATGCAGGAATCAACCAAAATACAACTTTGAGTAAAGTAAATGGTGAGGAAACACCATTGTAACAAGGTTGAAAGCTCATTAAAGTGGACAATATATTCCCCTTAAAGAAACATGTCACCTGCAAGATCCCATGGAAATAGAAAATAGAAAATTAAAACTATATCTCTGAACATGCTCATGGAGACAAGACACATCTCATGCCATACTGTGGAATATTATAGCCTAAGGAATAACATTTCCATGGAGACAAGCAGGAGGACGTCCTCCAGGCCAAGTATGAGCCATGTTTATGGAGATATAAGAGCACTCATAATAAGATATAATATGACACGTGTTTTTCACTGTTTTTCAGTGCAATAAAAACATCTAAATTATTTGAAGATTTCTACTCTTTATAAAATCTTCAGATGAATGGAATATACCCAGAGAAATTGTTGTATGAATAAATCATATGCATCTCAGCAGCAAACAAATACAAAGTGAGAGAAAAACATCTGTAATTGGAACATTTTTCTTTTTCAAAATCCAAAGTATTCTTCAAGTAATAATTGCAACAGCATACATTTTCTGGTGAGCCCAAACTATGAAGTTATATTCAATTTAAGGAGAGTTTCTTTACTGAAACCCTCTGTTAAGTATAATTTAAAAAGAAGACCAAGATCTGAGTGTGCTCAGCTCAGAGCAGGAGTGCTGCCCCTAGAGGGGAAATGGGCGCTTTAAAGGAGTCCCAGAGGAGGACAGGTTATGTAAAGTGTGTGATTTATGTTTGGTGGAGGATGAATTCCATTTCATGTTTTATTGACCATTGTATAAGAATTTAAGAAACAACAGAAAAATCCTGATTTGTTTTGGCGACAATTAGATTTGAAATTTGAAATTATGTATTGGTTATTTGAAAATGAAATGTTCTGTGTGGCAACCTTTGTAGGGAAGCCCTGGATATTAAGACAAAACACTTTGTATCCTGAGATAATTTGATTAAGTTGTGATTATGTTGAACACTGTTTGTTTTGCCGATGGCAGACATCTTCCTTTGACAAATGTTGATAGTGTCATATAAGCCCATGTGGGCTGGGCTCCTGAGTGCATGACACTTAAAATATGAATTCATATTCATTGTAGGTAAAAGTGTTGCCCTCGGTCAATCACTAATGATCACACAGCTCTATTATTTGCTACAACCACAACACTACCTCTTGTGCTTAATTAGAAGCTGACGATTGGCTGAACCTGGAGGCGTGGTCTTTAAAACCGACGGAGGAAAACTGCTCCAGTGTCTCTCATTCAGGAACTCGGACATATGCCACACATCCTCGCTCTTTGCCTCGACAGCCACCTGCACCCTTTTTACATTTCACTTCAACACACATTTCATTACAAAGGTTGTCATTTGCACAACACGCGCCACAGCACATTACCCGATTACTGACAACAGAAACACTTTATCATTGTTTAAAATAAAACAAATGAGACTCCACCGCGAGCTCTAAACGGTTCAGTCGTGTCCTCCCTTTCCCTTTCGCTACAGCCCCTTGAGCCAGGATTGTAACCATCATCTGCAACACCATCTGCTTGTCTCCATAGAAATGTTACTGCTCGGCTTTTATTTTCGCTTGCAAAGGAAATTCATCCTCTGCATTTGACCCATCCTTCAGCGCTGCTGGGGTTAAAGAGTCAATGTCCTACTGTGGAAAATTACTCTCTCTCTCTTCTCTTCTTTAATTCAAGTCATTTGTTCGCTTAGCTCAACTTTTTCTTGTGCTATAATTGCTAATTCTGCTCAAAAGCTTACAATATCTCCTACATTTGCTATTGTTTACATTCAAGTGTTCATAAAATATCCTGTAGCTTTAGGATATTCTCATCACACTGGGATGAAATTCAGTTAGAGCTTTGAGTCTCAGAAACGCGTCGACTAATTCAAGATAAATGAATAAAGCAGAACGATATTGTTTTCATGCATTAAAACTTCAGTTGTTCTGGTGGCAGGTTTAGGACAGTTAAAAAGTGCGGGGTTTTCACTATAAAAGCTAATGTTGAGTGGAGCTTAATTACCACTATTATGGCTGTCAGGCTTTCTGCACTGGTCACTCTGGCAGTGACATGCGAACACTAACTGCATCTATTGTGATGTCAATCCGGCTCGAGTACTTTGGAAAGTTTGTGTTTTCACGGTTACTACGACGTTTTAAAAAGAATGTGCGTCGTTTTCTACTGCGGTCACGAGTCATTTTTCATTGGTGGAAAAGTATAGGATAGTGGGATCAACTTTTGTGTAGATCAGCTGATGGTTTGAGCAGCGGATTAAGTCTTTAGAGGGCCGTGTGCAGACAGTGGATCCGGAATGTATGATTTACGACCATTGTCAGGCTGAGCTCCGCGCTGGACGTAGGAATTGACAGTGGCGTGTGAATGGAGAGCGTGAATGGGCAGATATTTCGAAATGTACAGGACAGTATGTACCAGGTGTCCACAGTCACACCGAGGCTGCTTTTGATTCCAGGGGCGTCTGTAGAGGATCTTTGTTCGGTTCAGTGTTGCATTTTCAGCTGCGTTTAAAACACGCCGGCCACGATTATCAAACTTTATTGGAGTTTCAAAGCGTGCGGATTATTTTTGCGCAACAGAATGGACGTGTTATCAGGGGAGGAAGAAAGGTGGAACATTTTAGCAGACTGACAAAGCTCCAGATTTATGCAACTTAAAGGGGCGAGGAGTGAGCCAAGCCTCTCATTAGTCAAGCTATAAATGTATTTCTGTATTAGTTTGGGGAGACAGTTAACCATTGTCTCATAACGATTCAAAGTATTTATTTAGAAAGTGAATTGGTGATTGTATTAATCATTGATCTGTTAATTAAGCGAGAGAGAAAGTAATTTGAAGAGAAATAATTACAATTGCTTCTTAAAAATGCTGTTTGCATAGTTGATTGTCTAATAAAATCACTACGAAATAGAGTTAAATCACTAATTTTCTTGTGCTTATTACATTCGCGTTTGGGAATTTGGAATTACCCTGTTATCATTTACAAAAACGTCATACTAGTCAAGAGTATAACATGTTTTCACTATTTGATGAAGATTTAAATCAGTTTAATTATCAATATAAGTAAATGTTATATCGACAAAGTTTTATTATTAAATTATATTTCTCAGACATCTCCAGGGACACTTTTGATGATATTAAAAGGTGAAAAGTGAATCAGATGTCCAGAATTGGCAGATTTGGGGCACAATTTACCCCTCTAACCTCTTTAAAGATGTTTTGTTATTTAGGGCTTCATTAAATGACAAAAAATAAACTATACGCTCAATATTTCAGGCTTGTTGCCATTCATTACCGCTGTTTCTTGTCTGCCGTAATGGCACAAAATTAGTCATGTGAGTGCAAATGTCTAATAATGGTCCTCTGTTATAATGCTAAGAAAAGGTCCAGGTTTTTAATGTATCTCACATACAAAACAAGAAACCCACAGATTGTCTCTATGCAGATGTTATTGTACGGGTGGGTATTAGGCCAAAAAGTTTCACATAAATGCACCATCTTTATAATGCTTTTATGAGGTATCTAAAGTCATCTTCTTCCCCTGACTGTTCACACTTTATGTCGCTCTGAATCGCCCAGCCTTATTGCTTTGATTGTTCCACAGAATGCCATCTTTTTATGCTTTTCTTGATGAACTGTGTTATTTATATTCATACATTATTCCAGAACGAGCGCAACAGAAAATAAGTTCTACACAGACTAAAAAGCCGTTTTCAGGCCGCCTAGGAAATCGGTGCGTTACCGACTTGTTGCACGTGTACATTAAACATTTTACACAAATCAATCTACTTTATATCATGTTTTAGCCGCAAGACTTTTCCCTCATTAGGCACTTGGTCTGAACCAGGTCTAAAGCAGATCCAAACCAAAATAACAAGAGATAAAATATCGAGGGCCGGATCATATCCCTTGGAGGGCCTGATTTGCCCGCGGACCTTAAGTTGAATAGGTGACAAGTTCTAAAAGCTAAAAATACAGCATAAACAACTTAGTAGCTAGAATTTTGCCGCACTGACTTCTAAGAATTCATTACACTGTTTTTCTGCTCTAGCTGCTTCAGAGAACGGTTGAGGAGGTATATTATTTCACCTTCTCGTTTCTCCACACCAGAAATAACAAATGACCTTTCGTTTTTCTCTTCACAGCGGGCCCCACCGTCGCTTTTCCATTACGAGACCGCAGGCCCGCCCGACGCCCCCTGTCTGCGAGAGCGGCCAACGGCCACCGGAGGCTCCAATAATAGACGCATTAGAAAGAGTCCCGGCGATGTAATCAAGGTGCTTTGTGAATTATAGCCTCCATACTCTCCAATCAGCCGGCGCTCGGACTCGCACGTGTCACACTCACATGGAGATCTGCAGCGCACACTTCCTGCTCCGGCCCACGCACGAGGACGCCTACACGCTGGCAATATTCCATTCTTATTTACCGGCTTCTCAATGGATTCTCACACCGTGTTGCTGTAGATAGTCATATTTGCATTATATGGGGAAAATGAGGGTTATTGGAAGTTTAAAGTGTAAAAATGAGCAGGGTTTGATTGAAAATGTGCAGGTTTTAAATGATTCTGAGGTTTAAAAATTGTGAAATGTGCTTAAAACCTCTTCGTGTTCTGTGTGTCAAGATCACAGTAAGAATAAAACGTGATTTGTTATTTGAAAATTCATTATCTGTGTAAAATGTTTGCTCAGAGAATGTCCTGAAACAAAGAAGCGTGTATTAAATGTTGAAAAGGCTCATAAATATAAGGCATTTTCACAATTCATTTTTTGAACAGAATTAATAAAAAATGTTTGTAAAGTGTAAAGCATAAAAATGGGGATAGAAAATGATAATTTCAGGTTTATAAAATGTGAAATGTGCTTTAAACCTCATGCATTCTATGAATAAAATAACCTCAAATCTTAGTTTAACCTCATATCAAATGTATTTAGTTTAAAATGTGTGTTTAATCTGTTATTATAATGTACAGAACATTTATTAAAAGTTCTGAAATAAGAAGTACATTTTATGATTTATTTATTTATTTATTAAGTAAGTTTGGTAAGTATGTTTAAGCGTAAAAATAAACAGGGTTAGAATGAAAATTTACAAGTTTTAAATCATTTTCAGGTTTAATTTCAAAATCAAATTAAAAGCTTGTGCGTTCTGTGTGATCACTGTAGTCTGTCAAATGGGCACTGTCCTAATGACCTAAAATTTAGAATCTTGTCTTTGTGTCTTTAATCATTTGCATTTAGATTTTTTTCCCCATGTTAATAATTAAAATGCACAACATGTTTATTATATAAATATCATAAATATAGTGCATTTTGTAATTCCTAAAACAACCTTTTTGAATAGAAGCTGAAGTGCGTCTTTGGTAAAGCACACTTTCATTGAGAATGTAAGCACTATAGCCACAAGAGCCTCCCATTGAGCGAGATGTTCACGCTGGTAAATGTCGCTGCACAATAGAAAATAGCACTCAGAAGAAGAGGAATTTTAGCTTTTCATGAAACCCATTTGCCGTGTTTGAAGTGGCCAGATTGTATTATATTTTATGTTGTGGTTGTAGCAAATAATAGAGCTGTGTGATCATTACAACAATCTGCAGATATATTTATGTGACGGTAAAAGACTGTTTCTTTAGTTATTAACATATTTTGTTACAATGACTGTCCAACTGTACATTACTGTATATAGTCTTAGTCTACTTTATTTTATTTTATCTTAATCCTAATCTTATTCATGCCTATTTTATTCATTCGGCACCTTACGCCGAAGCAAGTTCCTTTGTTTGTGAATTTAGATCACTGACAATGGCAATAAACCAATTCTGATTCTGATTCTATTGCTTGTTTATAAAGATGTTGTTTCTGAATTATACTTTTTTTATCATGAGGCCGATCTCAGCAATTCACAAAAAAAAAGACATTTAGTAATTCCAAGTTTGTGTCACTGTGAGACGAGGCTAAAGCTAGAGGAAACTATTGTCTTATTGACAGCTTTTTCTGCTTTTGTTTCACTTCTCTGCACCTCGATACCAGATGCTAACGTGTCTTTATGTAATGCGTTAGCTTTGGCTAATCTTATGTGCATGCCACACCAGAAATAGATCTTTCTTTTGATCAGGAAACAGCTGTTGCTAACATGTGCTAGCTTCATTTTACTGAGCATGTCGGCTCAAGATCAAGTCAGTGTTTTGTGAGAATGTTTACATCACTTTATGTCGTCTTGTTTTTCTACCTCACACAGGCCACAACTATTCACCAGACCAATCCAGAATGAATCAGTGAAAACATAGCTATTGCACGTCTGTCACCCTCTTGTTCCCATGCAGATATTTCCCTTTTGACTAAAATGTTCCCCAGTGTGGTATTAAAATATCCATCTCCAAGTTCACCAATGCCAAATGACACTGCTGACTGTGAAAAAGCATGTTTTTCAAGTCATTTTTGAGCAATAAAAACAGTTTTAGTTGAAATAAATGCGTTTAAGGTCATATTGTGCAATATTCCAAGCCAGGAAATAACACCCTCCACCAAAAAAGTTACACAGTGCATCTTTAACATTTGAAATTTAAATGTTCTATCCATTATCTATTCATCCATTGCCAAAATGTGCAAGTCTGTACCTTTTTTGTTATTGTTAATTTCAATGTTATTATTTATGCTTCTATTTTTTTGTGTTGTGTGTTGAATTGGAATTTCTATGAATTTTTATGGTTGTAAAGCATTTTAACTTTTTGTTTGGGGTTTTTTGCTTGGATAAACTCTGTCGGTATACTTACATACATTTCATTGTATAGAGAAAAGAAAGGACAACTAAAATAAAAAAAAAAACACCTCCGCCAGTGCAAGATGATTATCCACAAAACCCACTATTTCAAAGATGAGAAGTAGCCCTTTCTTTTCTCCTTGCCTTTATCTTAAGTTTTACATCTTTGTCGAGTTACTCTCAACCTTCACGGGACTTTGAAGACTATTTCTATCCCTTTTGCGCTGGTGTTTTTTAGACACGGCCACCTCTGTGCGTGACCCCGCGACCTCCTCTCACAGAAGGCTAATAGACTGGGCGATGTCTCACTCCCACCTCCGCTCACCTCCTCGTGCTCCTCTGTCTATTTCTGCCGCCGTCAACAGCAGCGCCGTCAAATCCAACCCATGTGTCAGACTGAGCAGAACAAGGCGCTTTGGGTATTTGAGAATCATTTATAACTCTAATATTCAATCCAAATCTCAAATCTGTTAGCCGATATTAATAGCTGCTGAGTTGTCCACAGTATAGCGCTCCTATTTTTGTGGAGACTTGGAGGAGAACGCTGGCAGTTTAGTAGCTGTTTTGTAGAGCAACAGTGCCACCTGGAGAGCGCAGTATGTATTTCACCGCGAAATAAAGGAAAGTAAGGATGTTAAGATGATTCGGTTAATTGATAATTTTGATTGTTCAGGACAGAGTATATCGTAAGGACTGAAAATTAATGATTGTGACCATTTTAGAAGCAATGTTAAGTAATTTCCACACAATCTACAAAAGTAAACCTGAATGTAAAGAGTGTTTATATCTGGCTATTTATGTCATGTTATAATTTAACTTTTCACTCAGAAATTTTGACTTCTTAAAGCTGGTCACATGAATTAAGCATTTCACTGTCGTTTGGTCATGGTGTTAATTGGGAATTTGGTTAAATCCTCACTGTCATCATAATACTAAAATTTTAAATTGTGAAATGACTTATTTACATTACTTAAATTAAAAACATAAATGCTTATATGTATTTGACAATGTTGTAATAAACTACAAATTAGAACTTGATCTAATATATGCCCATAAAATATATTTGTGGACATTTATCAAAATATTTTTACAAACTTTAAAATATTGTAAGGCAGAAAACAAAAACAGAAGTCAGTTGAGCATTTAGAAATGATCTCATCTGGCACAAAAGGCCATGGCTTCTGAAATAGGTTAGCCCTAGACATCTGTGCATGATTTCCTGTTGGCTATTTACAGGTTTATTCAAAAAATAATGTGTTCTTAAACTATTTATCTCAAGTTTTCTCTTTTATTTTTGAGTTGGAATGCACCAGGTCAGTCTCCAGGTGCTGTATGTGAGATATGTGAGTGTTTGTTCGTGTTCATGTTTCTCTTGTTCGTGTTCATGTTTCTAAATTAGTTTTGTTTTCTGCTCAGAATAAATGTAATAGGCGTTTTTCACAACATCGCCCGGCTAGTTCCAGTTCCCTTGAAAGTGCAGAGCTTCACTTCCAGCTTAATTCATTCTCTCACGATATAAATACTTCATCATAAATTGTATCTGATCAATACTACAAACTGAACCAAACTGTACTTTTGTAAACATTTAGGTTTTCACTGTGACATTTACATTGTACATAAAGACAAAGAGATTATGACGGCTAATTCCAACAGAGAATGAATGGAGCGGGAAGTGAAGAGCTGCCTTTTTAAGGCAACCAGAACTAGCCGGGTGCTCTCTTGAAATTGGCCTATTTTAATTTACTTTCAGCACCATTTACATTTAAAGGTGCTGTACCCTATTTTCGTCATGTAATAAAGTATCATTTGTTTTAAATGCTGGTAGTACATTAGGTAAATGATCAATAACTTTGGGTTATAGTAGTTTAAAATAAATAACTAGTGGTATTTTTCAACAACAAAACAGATTTTATAAGAAACTAAGCTGTATCAAATAATCTCGGCCCAATATATAAGTAAATTTAAAAGTCTACATTACACAAAACTAAATAAATACTGAATATCTGTCATTTCAAGTAGTTCTGAAGTCATTCTAAAAACATTTTCTGTGTTCTGTTTACCTACTTCCATTCATTCCACTAAGGTTAGTTTGAAGCCGACTGTCAAAATATTTGAAACTTCCTCTAAAGCTGACAAGTGGAATAACCCGTGACGTCTCATGCGACAAAACTGGTTTAGGATCAAACCGAACGAGACGATCCAGTGCACGGAGAAGACACTCACCCACAGACATGGACTCCGGCAGGGCAGACGTGGGCAGAGCTGTGGAGATGGGAGCGGGCTGAGTGGGAGGACTTGATTCCATACTGAAAAATAAGCAGGCGTTTGAGTAACTAGCGCTTATATTTGAGAATTTTAAGTCAGTTTTCAGTCTTACTTGAATGTTAGCTGCACACCGGCGCTCTCACAGTTGTCCATGGGCCCGGTGGAGTCGCTCTGAGCAGGAAATGCAGCCGTGTCTTCCACAGAGCTTACTGGAAGAACAAGACGAAGTGCGCAGTTAAAGACACTTCCCAGATTTGATTTGGATCTGTTCAGCTAAGCCAATAACAGCAGACTGAGCAGGAAAAACAACACTAGCGTTTAATAAAAGAGCACATTATTATGAAAACCTGGGTCATGTTCAATTGATTTATAAACTACCAATTATATATATCACTAAAGCCCTATTTGGACGAGCTTTACCAAGGAACCTCAGTAAATTGTAATAATTACGAATGTCTTATGTGTTTCTCGTGAATACCATGTACCAATTTTAACTACTGTTTCTGCAAAATCAGAGGCATTTTAGTCTTGTGCAAATGCCAATGTCTGTGATTTGAGCTGTTTTTAGTTAATGCGTTGAAGCTTACATTGAAGTCTCTACATTCATTTCACGTCCAAATTTGAACTAGATTAATTTGCTATTGAACCTTCCGCAATCCATTTTTTTTTTCCTACAATTAAAAAGTAAAAAACACAAAAACAAACTGTACTAAAGATGTGAAAAGAAAAGAAAAGAAGAAGATAAAATAAACAATAGCAACATGGATTAACTAAAAGGTTCTTGTCATTTTTAAATGTGTTTATGAGTAAAACAAGTCAATTACAGACATTGTGGGGTAATTTCAGTTTTTCACAGACGTCCCTAGGTTAAACTAATCCCGTCAGAAGGGCTTAAGTGAGTGTTTTACCTGGCTGGGGGTCGGTAGGGTTCACCGGGATGAGGATGTCAGAGCTGCTGTGCTCAACCATCGCCTGCAGGGGGCTCCACGTGGACACACTGGACAGGCTGCCCACCACCAGTCTGAGAAACACACATTATGGTCCAGTAGTCATTACATTAGATTTGAATTGATCGTTTGCAGCGAGATTATGCTGGGGGGGTGTAACATCATGCATTTTCACCATTATCACAGTAAGACAACGTACACAGTCAAAAAAAGCATGCAGGCAGGAAGTATAAGAAAAGGGCTTTAATTAAATGGCTGAACAAAAATGTTTCGGCTTCATCAGGGCTTGTTTCTCTAAGCTTTTATCCTTGTTTCCAAGCGCACCACTCTCACTGATTGGTACACCTGTATCAAACCGCCACATCCTTCTTTCTTTTGTATAACCTTAAGAGTTTTTAGATGGACTCAAGACAAAAATATAGAAAATGGGACCCATTTCAGGAGCATGTGATCAATACGAGTGTTCAAATTTCAAAGTTTGATTTTCAACAAAAAGATATGTGTGACTAACGGTTGGCTAATGCTAGCTTAAGGCTTTAATGTTCCTCGAAATAAAATGACTTAGGGTTAAGGTTAGTGCTGTTCTAACCCCCCAAAAAATATAATAGATTGTGTTAAAACTAAGCTCAGTTGAGTAACAGAGCTTCAAACAGAGCAGTGTTTCCTGTTAGCACATGCAGTATCTTAATTTTAACACTAGCCTACAGTAAAGTTTTTTTTTTGTTTTTTTTTTATTTAGTTACATTATTCCTTGATCTTTATTTCAATTAAATACACACTTTTCTTGCTATCTCCAACTTTATTGTTTAATAAGAATTGCCTTGATAAGTGAAAAAGTCACTGGCATTTGCTCCAGTCACCCACGACCCCTAACGGGAACCATCAATAGAAAATGAATGAATGAAATGTTACTACAGAGAGAAAATGGACACTGTCTTGAACTATTATGGACCAGATCTCTGGATGAGGCATGGCCCGACTTACTGTTCCGTGCAGGGCCTCTCTTCCTCCTCCTGTGTCTGTGCTCGGGGCTTGTACACCTCCTCTTCCTCCTCCTCTTCGTTGTCCAGGCTCTTGCTGTCGGGCAGGGCGGGCGTGCTGATGGGGGGCGTCCAGGAGGCGTGAGGGGAGCCCACCCAGCTCACTATCCCTGGCTCCATGACTCCGTTCTGGGTGGCAGGAGAGGCCGAGTAGCTGTTCTCCAAAGGGTCGATCCCCTCCTCCACGTTGCTCTGGGCCTGGGCGGGGGCGGTGTTGCTCTTCCTCAGGCTCTTGTTGTGGTCCTCCTCCGCCTCCTCCTCGTCCTCAGCGCCGCCGTCCAGGTCATTGTCGAAGGAAATTATGTTGGTGACCTTCTTCTTCTTTCGCCGCTCTTTTCGAAGACCCGAGTCTGAAGAATTAAAGAAAAAAGGTACAAACTAAAGGGCTGTTTCAAGAAGCGAGTGTCCTTCATCATTTTCTGCTGGTCTGCACACAAATGTAGTACAGCTGTCATGATACAAAAAATTCAAATTATATATTTTTTGAAAAAAATGGCTTCCAGAGAAGAAACATAAACAGCAAATGGATTATTAGCTAACAGCAAAACATGTTTGTAATCGGACAACATTGGTATTATTATGATACAGTTTTTAAAGAGTTAAGTTGTTGTTTTACAGAGTAAAATGTATGAGAAGATTAGCAGGACAACAGCAGAACGTATAAGGAGCGTTTTGAGGGAGTGGCCAGGGGGGCACAGGCCCCACTCCCAGTGACAATATATTGGCATTCTATAATATATTAGCATTTTTGGGTAATTTTACTCATAAAATTGCACAAAATGAATACAGCTAATAGCATATAGGCATACACATCGTAGTATTTATAAGTTATTCCCAAATTTATCAAATGTAAGCGTTAAATCAATCAAAATATTTATTTATTTATACATTAATGTAACCAGTAGGTCCCATTGAAATTGAGAATATCTTTTACTAGAGACCTGGCTAAGGTCAACACAATCAACATGGTACAGAAAATCACAAAATACTACATTGTAAAAATAACTCTCTTAAGAGAAACAAACATTACTGTGTGTAAAATATTCTAAGACAATGGTACTGCTGGGTAAGAAAAGGCCGGTTTTCCCAGTCCTGTGAAGAGCAGAGGTTCACTAAAAAGTAGTTGAGAGAGGAATGAAGCCAGTAACTACCAGAGATAACAGTGAGGAGATTACTGAGGTTCCATACATGTAAATTAATCTGTACCAGTGTAGTTTTTTATGAATTGTCAGTGATGTCCAACCAACTAAATCATAAAATGTGCAGTGATGAGAAGCATTAAAGACCTGCGTGGGCCAACCCAGTGAAAAAAAGTCTGGACCTGTCTCTAGAACTAACTCATCCAGAGTCTTACCAGCAGAGGTGCTCCGAGGCAGGACTGGCAGTGGATCGGAGCCTCCGTCGCCTCTGGGGGTGAATCCCGGTACTACAGCCGTGGCCGTGCTGATTTCCCGCAGCAGACTACTGACCCCCTGAGTGGACTCTTTCAGTAGGCTCCCGATGCCCTGCGTGGACTCCTTCAGCAGGTTAGACACCGCCGAGCCACCGCCACCGCGAGTCACTCCACCGTTCAGATCAGTGTTGTCAATGTTGATGGCAAACAGGATCGAGTTCAAGCCTGGCAACACCAAACGGCAAAAAACTTTTCTGATCAAAATGTACTTTATTGAGAGTGCTTCGTTGGCATTTTACAGTGCAGATATTGGCAGGGTAGGAATATTATGTAAGCAGGACGTGGATTAATTCTGGCCAGAGATCAATGATACATAACATAAATATTTTAGGTTTGTTTCAGTTATGACTATAAATTCTTAATAGCTATGGCAGAACATTTATTTGGGAGGTTCTGCTTTACTGAGTCATGAAAAGTGCAGAGTCAGGAGCCCAATGAGTAATCCTTAAGACAACTCCACAAGAGTGACAAGTGCAGCAAGAAATGAAACCACTTGAAGGGACTTTAGTGCTAATATTAGCTAAACTGGAATGTTGGACATTCTGTGCTCGCTGTCTGTCTGTCCTCGCCTGACTTGGCACCTTTTTCATTTAACATGTTTAGTTTTTACTGTAACTCCAAGTAGTATTCAGTTTAAATGTAATGATATCAAATGTAACTATTTCACACAGTTAATTCTTAGAAAGGGAAAGAAAAATGATCATTTTAGCTAACTATCAAAGTTAGACGTTTTACATTTTAAGTTAGACTTTATTCAGCTCAGGGGTCCCAAACTTTACGTGGTATGTACACACAAACGCACACAGACATTTAAAAAAATCTATTTATAAACCTTTATTTAACCACATAAAAACCCATTGAGATCAAAAGTTCTTTTTTAAGGTTGATCTGGGGCAACTTCCTCACACTTGCTGGCCTAAAGTGAGAATCTGCATTTTGAGATAAAAGATCACAAACTTAACACTGGAAAGTCACGCACATAACTATTTTGTATGTAGGCATGCTTTATAAATGAGACCACTGCTCTTTTTCTAACGTCTATCAACAGTTCCAATACAAAGTTTTTTACAAACTTTGAGCAAGTATTTATCAGTAAAACAGTTTAAATTCCAAGAGTATGTTTTATCAAACGAATCTCAAGAATGAGGTTTGTCCCAAGCACGGTTCCTATAGCAACTTCAGCACTCGTGTCAAAGTATTAGGGCACGTGCAGTTTGGGGAATGACAGACAGTGACACATGCTAAACTCTAACAAAAGACAACTATTATTGCTTTGTGTGGGAAGGTCCCACAGTATGGCATTACACTTTTCCATCTTCAATTACAAACACTAATAGTGAACAGGCATGACTCCACACAGATCTGACTTGTAGCATGACCTGGTGGCGTCACCTACGCCTATCGCCATGGAGATAGATACGGTTAATACTTTCCAAGCAAAGCAATCAGCAACATTTCTGCTGAAGTGACATAATATCATCTGAATATCATTATCGGGACACTCCAAAACATATACCAAGATAATCATTTTTGTCAGTACCATCCACCCTAAGAGACAGGCAGGTTGTCACCCTCCAAAAGCTACATTTTATTATATTCTAATTGGATTGCTGGGACAAAACAAATGAAGTATCCACTAATTCAAATCAACAAACCTGCAGCCATAGTGGGGAGCATACTCGCTCTTTCTTCATCCAGAATAAAAGCCCAGTCTTCATAATAAGTGCTGGAAAACAGAAACACAAATACACATAACCAAATGAATCACTGTAACTGGCTATGCAGGTGTATCTAATGGAAGCAAGAAAATGAAGGGACGGCGCGACTTTGGAGTGTGGTATGTTTTTTAGTGCCAGAAAAGTCCATTTCAGAAACTGTTTATAATTTCAAATAGAGCTGCACATTTCTGGAAAAATATCTGATCGCAAAAAGTATTGTGATTTATGTTTTAATAAAGAGACTGTTCAAAGTTCAAATTTTAAACACAAACAGGAGAATTCACAAAAAGACTGACAAACTAATAAAGGAATCACATGATGTAGAACTTTTCTGATGCTTTTGGTCACGTTTTTTATGCTTTGCTTTTTGCGTTTTAGTTGCGTTTAGTATAATTTTTGTCCCTTATAGTCACATTTTTGTTACATTTAGTTGATGTAAGTCACCTTTTTGACGCTTTTAGTCGCGTTTTTGACACTTATAGTACCGATTTTGTTGGTTTTAGTATAATTGTTGTCATTCATAGTTAGTGATGGGCAAAGTGAAGCCTCATGAAACAGCAAAGCATTTGAACCAATTCGAATCAGTTCAAAATACTTCTCCAGGGTGACATCTAGTGGTATGTTTTAATACCACAACATCCACAGTAGTTCGAACCAGATCCAATGTACTATGGATGCCAATAAAATTACTTCACATCTTATGTGTGTATTATTGATGCATTTCTGTTTCTAGAATAATATGAATATAAAAGAATAAAAATCGGATGGTCTTGAACTCAGTTTTCCATGTTTGTCAGTGCGGAGCTGCACTAATGTGACGCCATTACACACGTTTACCATCTCATACTGTAGACCAGGGGTGTCCACATATTGAAATATAGACCAAGCGGAGGGCCACAAATCAATCGCGAAACGTTAAAAAAGCTGCATTTATCTGATGTTTTAAACGCCACCACATCTACATTCAGTCTCATTGCCTTAATATCAGGTCTGTATTGCACCAAAATGTTAGTTATTTAGGTTGGAATTGTAGAAAATCTGAAATGTGCTGTAAATAGTACTTATCAGGACAATGTGGGCCAGTTCACCAGGAAGCCTAAGGGCCAAGAAAAATTGGTCTGAGGGCCGCATTTGGTCCCCGGGCCTGAGTTTGGACATGCCTGCTGTAGACGGAGAGCGACTCCATCTGGGAAAGTTTCACAAACTCCTGACGACATGATGATCCATAAATTATTACTCATCTCGCTTTCCACAAACCCTCAACGTGAGTCCGACGCGCAGGCACCTTTTCAGAGTTTATGGGAGCAGGTTAGAACTTTATGGACTGTTAAGTGTTAACACACGTTACTTGTGTTAAGAAATTTAAACAACAGGTTAAACAGTTTTCAAGCAGAATAAAACAGTATATTTTGTTGTTTCAGGAGAAAATATATATATATATTGCACTTTAAAAAAATGCAGCCTTTGTGATTAACTCATTTCGATGCTATTTCGATTAATTGCGCAGCCCTAATTGAAGGCGTTTTTTCTATCCAGAGATCTGAAGGCAATGAAAAGGCTTATTTATGACAGTGGGCGAAGGTAAATGTAAATAACACACTTAATAAAAACATAAGCATGAATATTTCTCTAATCTTCAGAGGTGGCTGTAAACAAACCTTAAGCGTGTGCGGTCGGCCACCAGACAGTGCAGGTAGCGTTCCAGCGAGTGTTCGTTGAGGGCGCAGCGCAGCCAGGCCCGACCTCGCCCGAGCTCCGACGAGATCTGACGCAGGGAGTAGAACCGCTGCAGCTCGTGGCGGTTCAAGTGCTCCTTCACGTAGAACCAGAACGTCAAATCTGCAAAACACGGTCAGAGAAGTTAGAGAGGGCAAACTGAGAAGAGGGTTTTAAAAAAAAAACAGGTAATGAAAAACAATGTGGTCTGGTCTATTTGCATAAACTTGGAAAACAGTACAGTAGCTTTTGGAAGTTACTGTTATTGTAGAAATTGAGTTTCTTTTAATGTAAAGTTTTTAATTAGAAGGAATCCACAATGAGAGTATGACCTTCACTCAAAAAGGTTATAAATACTTCTACTATTTTAAGTTTGCCCAGTGGGGTTCGCTTCATTAAGGAGCTCTAAAAACGGTCTTTCTTCTGTGAGTGTGAAGAAGAGAAAAATGTCAGGTATGCTAATGATTATGAGGTGGTGGTGGTCATTATTAAAGTCAAGACTGGCTCAATAGCTGCTACATTATTGTAAAAAACACAGAGGGAAGTAATGACAGCAATGACTTTAAAAGCACTGTTCACAGCTCACTGAAGCCAAAGTGAGTTTTTCTGTCACAGTAAAGCTAACAAACATATGGAGAATTAAACTAAGAATTGAATCTATAAGACTTAAACTATCTATAATTAGATGCAGAGAGAGTGCTGTGGTAAAATAGCTACATCTGCACAAAGAAAAGTGGGTTTCGGACCCTCGAAAACTTACACAGTTCAACATAGATGCCCATCCACACATAACTGAAGCCCCTCCCCCAGGCCTAAAGAGGTCATAGAGATTGTAGAATAGATATATAGGTGCACTATGAAATGATTCTGGTGATTGGTCCCACTTCTTGTCTTAATGGAGATGTTATTGCTTTGGGGTGTTCCACAGTATGGCATAAAATGTGCAACTCCACGTAGACCAGCAGGCGACACCACCAGGTTGAGAGATTTAAAGTGTTATGTGTAGTTTCTTTCACAAAAAAGACCTGTTGTTTCTACCTCTTTTTCTGAATCTACATTCATGCTGATGAGACACTTTTACTTTCACTTTTACTTCTTGTGCATTGCCTCATTGTCCAACCTTTTCACAATAAGGGACTTTCTACAGGTGGAAAACATTGGAGTGTTTAATGTCGAAAGCCCCAGGGACTGCGTTTAGCAGTTTATCAGGGAAAACTGATATCACAAACTTTAGCCAAGGATTTTTCACAAGACGGCACTTTTTAATGCTGTACGGACCATGATAAAACAAAGCAGAAACAGACAGGAGGGACTGAAGCAAACACCGAGACAGATGGCTCTAGCCTCAGCAGAGGTGAGTTTGTGCACCAGTCTCCACCCCTGGGACCCTGCTCAGCACAGAGGGTCCCGTGTGTCCCGTGGCCCCTCCGTGTGCAGTGTGTGATGTGCAACAGGAGGAGAGCCCCTGGACAGGAATGGGCGGAAGTGAATTCTCTACACATAGCCCCTTTAATTCATGAAACATAGAGTGCCTTTACAGGCACACAAATAAATTATCTGTTTTGTGAGTGTCCATGGAAACACAGTATTCTGATTTCAATAGCCCTGGTTATGAGAAACCGAGTTATTCTCACAGGAATATTCTAATAGTATCCAGACTACTGTGTAAGTATCCTGATTTTTCGAGATGAGTCTGTACAGAGTATGTGCAAATTAAAGAAACACATCTGGCACGAGCAGCTCATTTACCAAAAGGACTCCAACTTCTACCAGGAATTTTTTGTTTGTATTTATTTATCATCATAAAATAATTAAGTCATCTACTGTGTAATAAAGCCAACATTCTTCAGTCTCATGTTCTTTTTTAATGTATCTTGTCCTTTTGTTTTTGCTAACATGTTTAGCTCCTTGCACCAGAGTTGCCACGGTTACCACCTGAATACCCTGAATACTCAAAGTCCACATGTAAACAGGAATATGAGGATCTGAGGGCATGTAAACACCATCAGAACACTGTCATAACCGGGATACGGCTCAGTAACCACTTATTCTTCCACATGTAAACACATAGATAAGTTTGATACTATAACGTGGATCAGGCAAAGCATTAAAAGGTGTTGGAACTACGTTTACCTTACTCATTTAAAACAACAGTGGCAGATACAATTTACACCAATAATATTCTATTGGCTGCGCGTCATTAATAAGTGTCTCGACTCGTAGAAATTCAAATACCGTGGTGACTTTTACTGAGAAAGCACACGGTCACTCATCAGAAACCCACTGGTGTACTACAAACTGCAAATTAAGAGGTCCAGACAAATGGACAAGGGTTTAAAGGTTATATGAAATGAAATGAAATCGTAAACTGCTTCCGTACAAACATGATCGGTAGCACGTTTAGTTTCTATTTTCAGAGTCCGATCTGCGTTGGCCACCACAGTGTCTCCTCACATACTGTACCTCCTTCTGTCTTGCTGCTGAACCCTGCCGCCTGTTTGAGCGCTGCTGCTGTGAGGGCCAGTCCTCTGCTCTTCCTCAGGCCGTGCTGCAACACGGCTTCAAACTGAGCGCACAGACAAATCACCCTGCAAGAGAACAACACGACCGCCGCATTAACGTTTACTGGGAACAACTTAAGCCGGTTTTCAGATTGTAAATATTTAATGACCACAGGCAACCATAATGTGTTGTAGAAGATGGTTTCACTGTTTGTTAAGAAAAGTGCAAAACTGGGCTCGCTGCCAATTGTGTTAATGTAGCATCAAAATTATAGAATCTTTATGGTCCAAAAACGTAGCTAAGATTCAACATTTGTGGATCATAATTTCAGAGATTTATTTAAAAACAAATCAATTCTAGAACATGAACAGAAAAAACAAAGAAAAGCAGAAAAGAAAGTAAACCACAGATTGGACAAAAGGACATTTTTATTTTTGAAAATGTTGACTCGCCTGCTATCAGAGTCTGTGGCAATCTCTTTTCTTCCTCCAAAACGGATTTGGCACTGGACAAAAAAAAATAAATTATGACTGTTACGTTGGTGTTAGATGCAATAATGATTATACATTTTATTAACAGTTTGATCAGAAGCATTCCACATATGTTTATGGATAGTGAAGTTATTATTTTTGTGCTTTTTTTCTGTTCCGTTTTTTGTTCTGACCAGTTAATACTCATGAAAGGTATGAAGTGCTATATTTGCAGGAAAAAGCCTTCCTCATTTCTGATTATTATTATTATTATGCCTATTTATCACACTTTAAGATATCAAATCGTCAAACCAATTTTAATATTTCACAAAGACAACACAGGTAAACATAGCAAGCAGTTTTAAAACATATTACTTGAACTTAACTTTCCAAACACTAGTTAATCATTGGAGCAATTACTTTTTCACTCAGTGTCAGATAGTTCTGATTTCCCTTAATATGTCAAAATAATCATTTTAAAACTGCATTATAGCTTATTAAAATCGGTTTAAGTATCTGTATAAGTCTGATAAATATGTAATAATAAATAAATAAATAAATAAATCGGAAAATCCAGAAGGAAGTAAATATTTTTTCTTGCAACTGTATATTTGCTCAATCATAAAGAGTAGGAAGCAAATGTATGTGTTGTTTTGTGGTTCAGCAAAAAAAAGATTAGAAATTCTGCTAACACTTTGTTTAACGGCACACTAATTTAGAAATAGGAGTATTCCATTTCCATCTTGTTAACATGCTATTATTGAGTTGTAAAATGGAACCTAACTAACAAATTTCAATGAACAAAAAAACTCAAACTTTAAAGTAAATAGCATTTGTGCATAATATAATTCAATATAAATACAAAAACGGAATAACAGCAAGTTTTGGTACAGGTTGTTAGGACGAGTCTTCACCTGTTTGACAGCGTCCAGCAGCCTCTCCAGGAGGTGCTGTCTCTTTGTATCCGTCTGCTGAGTGCCTGCAAGGAACACAAAAACAACAATACACTGCTTTAATAAAGGATCAACGCCACAAGAATCACACTGTGTAATAAGATCTGTCTGACACGTAGCAACAAGCTGAGACTGCAACTGTTCCATCTCCAGAAACAAGAAAAATGTGAGACGAGCTTGGGAACTGTTTGTTAAATTAGTAATGTACCTAATTGAGGACAGATATTATTGTCTGCATTATTCAATAGATTCCTTTTTTCTAGGGTGCGAAGTATGATATGGGTGTCATGTGTTGCGATAACGATATAATCACAATATTTTTTACTCATTTGCATATATTTTTCTTTTCTTTTCCACGTATAAGGATAAGTCAACCCTTACTGTAAAAGATAGTTGCTTAGGTACAAATAGACACACTCTGGAGACCTTTGGAGTGTTAAAACCTGGAGATGCTTTGTCCATTACTCTGCAAACCATAATGCCACATAAATAGATTACTGAGGCATTTTAAACATTTCAGACAGTTTATTCATCTTCATTTATGTTTGTATGAAATAGTTAAACAAGTTACGGGGATATTGAAGCAAGAGCTGTAACAATAGAAAACTTAAACGTTCACTAGCTGTGTTTGTACGTCACAAAATGGCGCTTTTGAGTCTGATTTGTCAAACGTAAAAACAAGCTCAGGGGCACAAGAAACGCAAGATTAATGCATTTAATCATAAGAAATTATCACACATCTTTGTGGTATGCATATAGCAATAATAACAAGTGCGGTAATGATATTTTTTCAATATATTGTACAACCCTACTTTTATCCTTTTTAACATGTAGCCAACTCGATTAGTATTTTCACCCAATACTTGTGTTTGATACTAAAATTTTGACTTTCGATCCTCAATACTTAGTTCAATACCACAATGATAATACTTTTTTTTTAAATGATAAATGATGATGACTGTAATTTTCAACACTAATATTAGAGCTGTAATCGTTTGTTTGTTTAGTCAATTCATTGGTCCATGGCGTCTTAGTCTTACTTAATTTGATTATTTAGATTCAAAAGATTTATAAGGGACAGCAGCAAAAAGAGGAAGATGTGGAGTGAGTTAGCTGAAGATTTTGGAAGGAATCATGAGTTTAAATTATAAATACACTGTTTTCTAGTACTTTTCTGCATAAATAGTTGTTTCTGCTTGAACTCCTGTGCAGTTGTAGTCTTTTAAGTGCAGTGAGGCACATGGAGATGCTTCATAGTTTTGATAGCTTTTCACACACCGCATTTCAGTCCACTAATCGGTCAATAGGGCATGTCTTTAGTGGACCAAGAATTTCTTTAGTCGACTACAGCCCTACTAAACATAAGAAGTTATTTATGTGGTCTTATACTCAAGTTCTGATAAAGCTAAAAATAAAAAAATAAAACTCTAAAACTGTTCAGAAAAGGTCACATTTGGTTCTGTTTATGTTTTTTGTGTCACGTAATGAATGTCTAGTTTCAGTAGTAGCTTTGGTATCTGAGTATCTTAGTGTCTGATTTTTGACACGTTTGACAATCCAATCAGATACAGTCTGTTCTTATGAGTAATAATGTGGATTCCTTCCATATTTCTACTGCTAATGCCCTTTTATTTAGTTGCAATAGGCTTGTACTCTTGGCTTAATAGGCTTACTTTGGTTATTTATTGTTCACTCACAGATCAAGAAATATGATACAGTCTAATACAAACACCCTCTACAATTTGGGGCATGAGCTTCTCTAAATAAGAAAGGCTTGACTTCTCGACCTTTACATGTTTAACAATGAAGACTAGTGCTGTCACATGGATGTCCCAGGTCTTCACGTGTTACATTCAAAACAATGGAGCTGAGCTTGTTTGTTAAAAAAAGAGACAGATTGGTTTGGACACTGTAAAGATTTAGATATGTGATAGCCAAAGACCTTTTCATTTCTTTGTGCTTTTACAGCTTGCTTAAACCTTTCAACACGTCTCTGCAAGATTAGGGAAGTACCTGTTTCACCCTTAGCTTTTCTGAATCAGCACAAATGATTAACTTAACAGTCTGATCGTCGAGCCGTGCAAAATTAAATCATTTACCTAAGCTACTGCACTGGAGCTCGTTTCCATGTACTGTTATTATGCTAAGTAGCTAACAAAAACAAATGAAAGTACATACCGTTCATGTTGACAGCCCTCCGCCGTTAGCAGTAGCATCCAAGCTTATCACACAACTCCTTTGGGATTAAAAAAAAAAAGACGCTGAAAGAGACTAGTGCGAAAACGAGTCCATGCTTGTCCCGTAGCCGCTCTGCATGCGCCCGAACGCGGCTGCAGCGCTGATGAGGAGTCGGTAAACAGCACCGCAGGCCTGGAGGTAGCCGCAGGAGCTAAAAGTGTGGTGATTTAGACGTGTTCGTGGCAAATAAAGATGCCAAACTGCAGAGAGTGTTGGGTAGAAGACGTGTAGGTGGTTGTCTGGAGCGGGGCGGACGTGTCAAAGCCAAAAAGCAAAGCGTTTTGGAGCCGGTGACACGGTGAAAACAGAACTGAAAGAGCGGTGCGTAAGGTCACGTGACACAACACATCGCTGTCATATGACGCGCCGTGCATGCTGGGAGTTGTTGTCCTTTGTGATAACGTTACAGGATTAGTTTATAATTAACTACTGATATACAAGTAACAGTACTCTTACTTGAGTAAATGTTTTGGTTATTTTTCCCAAGAACATTTCTACAATTATAAAATCTTCATGTTGACAAAAGGAAATGATTCAAATATTTGCTACATTTTTGTCTTGTCTTTGTCTTTGTTTTTTGGAAACACGAGAATGTGAGTATTATTTAATGCTTTCTTTCTAAAATCATAAATGTATTAATTTTCTACCCATTTGTTCCCATTAAGGTTCGCGGGTGACTGGAGCCTATCCCAGTGACTTTGGGCCTTCTCTCTCTGGACAGACACCAGCTCGTCACAGGTTAACACAGAGACATAGACATGGACAGTCAACCAATTGCCAATTAACCTACACTTGCATGTCTTTTGGACGATGGAGACAATCCATAATCATTAATTATAAATCAGATTTGAAATAAATTTACAATAAATGTATACATTTGCAAATTGTTATTTAGTAGCATATTCAACTAAAGTAAAGAGTTATTTTCTCCAAATAACTCTTTACTTTAGTAATTTGATCACTATGCTTGTACTTTTACTTGAGTGATATTATTTTATTCTTACTTGAGTGCTTATAAGGAATAACAACATGTACATATGAATGACATATTTACATAATGAGGTGACTTAGATAATCATATCAATTATTTTGAACTCGAGTAAAAATATTGCTAATATGTCACTTTATGTTACTTAGATGGTTTATAGTAGGGGTGTGCTATAATGTCAAATCAATACTATATTTGGGAATATGTTTTCAATATCCAAATATTACCACTGCAGTTTTTTGGTTTAAAAAATATATATTCATTTATTTTATTTTATTTTTTTATTAAATATTGCAAAATATACATCAAAGATGCACTGTATACACATAACTTATACAAAAACACAACACAAGAAAGAATACAACAACAAAGAATATTTTGTAACGGCACTATAATTGTGTCAAATGTTTAGAGAATGGAAACTTGTTTATGTAAAACATTTGACATATCCACTCTTTTAATGATTAAAAACGTTCCAATTAAGTTTGTGGAAACTGTAGTTAACAAAGAAATACAGAAACACTTTACTTCCACTACTTACTTCCAGTTTTTTGGGCCTTAATAAAACACAAACAAAGACTCAATTCTTATCAAACAAACTGCTTACTAAGAATGATTCAGGCTTAGTAACTCAATACCCTAACCCTAACTTCAGTATTTGTTCATGCTTTACTAAGAAACAAAAAGTGTAGATATTATACAGTGTTACTGGAAATACTGTTGCTGAAATCTAAAAAAAAAATATTATTTTTTTTAATGGATCATGTGAAATATATTGATTATCACATGTTTTGCAGACTCATAATATTATCGTAGCATGATGTGATTGTGATTAGCATCACAATTTAATACAATTTCAATTTCCCTGGCTCAGTTCATCTGACGCCACACAATCCATTCTAGTTCAACATGTCTGCAATTCAACTGCACATAATATTAATCAATTGTTAAAGGTGCAGTATGTAACTTTTCTGGTTCATTTGTTTCAATATTCACCTGCTTGTTTCCATGGAGATTTTATTGCTTTGTCTAGAATAGTGCACAGTATGACATTCAACATATATATCTTACATTTAGTCAAGTTCCTTGAAGAACATGCATCGTTACTGGGACTCGTGTGCTCGCCCCTTCACAGATCTGACCTGTAACTTGGCCTGGCAGCATCACCTGCTTGTCTCCATGAGATAGATAGATAGATAGATAGATAGATAGATAGATAGATAGATAGATAGATAGATAGATAGATAGATAGATAGATGATTGATTGATTGATTGATTGATTGATTGATTGATTGATTGATTGATTGATTGATTGATTGATTGATTGATTGATTGATTGATTGATTGATTGATTGATTGATTGATTGATTGATTCCAGGCAAAGCAATCTGTAAGGAGTCAGGTGAAAAGTTACATGGTACACCTTAATAGAGTGTTAAACAGAGCTGATATATAAATTAACTTTTATTAATACAATGTACAAATGTAATATACAAGTGGCTGTACAAGAGTGTTTGTGGTAGCCCTAAACCAGGATGCAAGTCAGGAAAGGCATCCGACTTAAAGAAAGATAACCAACATGATAATTGATGGACAACAACATTTTATCAACAAAAACTTAAATATTGACACTTACACCACATTTAGCCTTACAACATCTATCTTTATACATTTTATTACAAACATCACGCCACCATTACATTATGTCACGTCCATATTTATCATCAAATGACAAACGGTTTAAATATCATGAGTCCATCTTCATTTGTGTCACTGAGTGGAGTTTCTATCTTATCAGCGAGATATGTGTGCAGCGCTCTTATCTCTCCAGCGCTGTCTAATCATTACAGTAAGTGCATGTCTCAAACACAGAGCCCTTTTAAAAGCAAAGGGAATAAACATTTAAACGTAAACTTGGCAGTCTTTATATCAACAGCGAGTCTCTTGTCAGTTCCCTCGGAGGCGACGAGCTCATGTTGACGTCAAAAATAGTGGCGAGCGTCACGTCTTGGCCCGTCTGCTGTCCCGCTGCGGCCCCGCGGTTGCTGACTCTCCCGTTCTTCCTCAGAGAATTCCTGATCCCGGTGGAGAGCCGGTCGGACACTCTCCTCACGGCGCGGGTCAGGCCACGGTTCGTCTTCTGCAGGACCACGTCGTCCTCCAGGTCCTCGGGGGGCACGTCGATGTTCCCGGAGTACCAGAAGATCCACCAAATCAGGCTCAAGAAGATGACGATGGCCCCGGCGTAGACAAACAAGTCGTGGACGGCCAGGCCCCCGAACACCCCGACCAGGATGATGAACAGCCCGAGGACATCGTGAGCCACGGCGAACCAGAAGGAGCATTTGCAGCGTCCAACACCTTCGTAGACCTTCTCCACCACAGGCTCGACTTGCACGGATGTTGACATGGTGGAGTTGGAATGAAAAAATGTGTATGCAAAAGAATCCAAAGGTGTAAAGTAAAAGATTGGAGAGAAATGTGAAGCAGACGGCGCTGATCAAAGTCTAGAGTGTTATCAGCAGAAGGCCACACCAGCTTGTGACAGTATTGGATTTTTAAAGGAAACAGGAACAAATAATAGTGTAATTCCTGTGGTTTGAGTCAACGTATGTTTGACTGAAATTAATGTGAATCAAAGATAATCACAGTGAGGTAAACAAGTCAAGTTTGGCCGAGGCAGAGACACACACACACAAAGTCAGAGTCATAAGCACACTGTTCAATAAAGCAGGACTGTCATGTTTGAAGGCCACGTGCTTTTTGTTGTCAGTTTTAAAATGACACACATTTTATGCTAACATTTCATTTTGACTACAGTTTTAAAAGCGTTAACAAAGCATAAACAGAGATTGAATTCATAAAGAACACATTGTTTATTGAAAATGATTCCACCTCAGTAGCTACTTAATGAATAGACCCTTCCAGAAGTCATGTGTTTAGAACACTGTGCACTGCTTGGGACTTGTGTGAGTGTTTTATGACATTCATTTAAATTGAAAAATGTAATTTTGTTGATTGTAGGCAGCACAGACACAGCTGTTATCTATATGTTCATCACATTTGCCAACGAGTGATAACTATCAATATCTTACTTCATGTACATCATGTATCTTAGAGCGTGTGTGTGTGTGTGTGCGTGCGTGCGTGTGTGGGGGTTTGGTTGTGTGGGTCAGGTGGTTGTGGGGCAGGTTGGGAGGGAAACGGCATGTGGAAATGTTTTTAATGCACTGTAAAGCACTTTGTGTTACATTTAATGTATGAAAAGTGCTTTATAAATAAAGTTTGATTTGATTTGATTTACTTCAATCTCTATTTCACTTATTATTGTAAGGTTTGTGGCGCTTGGTAAAACAAAGCAAAAATGTTCTGCTGTCTCCTGTTATATTTTTGGTGCATTGTTGTTATAAATAACATTACATTTAAGAAATGTTTATTACGAGGTCATTAGCATGTGTGCTTTTTTCAGCACGTTTTCTCCCGAGGCTCTGGTGTTTCTTACGTGTGCCCGAGTGTGTCACCAAAACAGCCCGGTTTTTTCATAGTTTGTGATGTTTAGAGGCTAATGCTTTTCCATTGAAAGTACATTAGTGCTAACTCGTGGAATGGTACTGGCTAATGAAACAAAGGGTTTTGTTTACAAACACTGTAAGGGTCTATACCCTAATTCTTATTTCTAACCATAATCCATTAAGTAGTTATAAGCCTGAATCATTTGTTAACTATTTGTTCATTATTAATAACATGCTTTATTAAGACTAATGAAGGTGTAGTTATAATAAAGTCGTACCCATTTGATAACTAAAAGTAATGTATCAATCAAATTTGATTTAGTGCAAAGATTTTTCATATGTTTTTCAGATGACGCCCTCTGCTGGCATCAAAGGGGAAGTATTTAGTATTAGTTAGTGTTTTGAAATAACAAACTAGCAAGACGCTAACGGTTATAAGCTCTACAAATCTGTTTAACATTTCTCCTTTTAGTGATCATTATAATAAGCATGGAAAATTAACAAAACTTGAAGGTGCTCTATGTAACATTTCTGGTGGAGGGTCCGTCACCTGCTTGTCTCATGGAAATGCTTTGCCTGGAATGTTACTCCATACGGTATAAACTTATCTGTCATTAATGTATTCTATTTTACAAGTTTATATTGCCAAAAAATGTTTGTTTGGTAGAGTCACCTGCTTGTCGCCATGGAGATTACAGTGTTTCAATCAATGAATTCATAAAACTTTATTCATAAGGCAATTTTGTGGAACATTCCAATTAAAAAAAAAAAATTAAATCTAAGAGTTCATACTTCTCTCTGATTGGTTGATTCAATCTGTCACTCACTCAGAGCCTTTGGGAGGTTGACCAGTAGGGGGAATAGGTGGGAAAAGTGTTGTTTTTTGATCATGGAACGGCATTAAAAAGAGAAAAACGGAATCACGATCTGACAATATCCCAAAAATAGCATTGTTTTTAACCCCACATTGCCCCGCCCTTTTTGACCCCCTCCGCCTGAAAACTCCCGCACTGCCCCTTTAAAGTCTCTCCTCCGTGTCATTCTCCCAGGGCGCACCTCTTCCTCCGGTGCTTCTCCTTCAGCACGGGGACCCACACCAGCCCCACCATCACAAACATCAGGCCGATGGACAGGCAGGCCGAGCCCACCTGGGACATGTGCAGGAGGAGCAGGAGGGCCCCCGCGGCGGACATCAGGGAGCCCATCACCATGGCGATCACCGGCTTGTGCAGGTAAGCGCAGCCCAGAGAGTCTGTGTGGCAGAATAGAAGGAAAATAAAGGAAAGTGGCCTCAAAAATGTGACAATCATCCAATCAAATCAAAAGGTTACGGTGCACTGCAAAAAATATTTATAGATGAGTTTAAATGAGTTGAATTCAGGATTTCAACAACTTGACTCGACTAGTTAAGATGCATTTTCTTCACTGACCTGTTTTTTTGTTTTTTAACATTCAGGTCATTTCTTCTCCTTTCAAGCCAGATTGATTGCCAATGAGATGAGAAGCTTTTACTTACGTCATTGGCAAATTAATGTTCTTATTTTAAGCGAAATTATCTTATAACCAGTCAGAAAGTCTTGAAACCAGTGAAATTGTCTACATCACATAAGCAAATGAATCTCCTCTAGTCAAAACTACTCAAAATAAGATTAATATTCTGAATTCGGGTCATTTTAAGCAATGCTAGATTTTTAAAAAAAATTTAAATTTTTGCGGCGTATTATTGGAGAATTAGCTTGAAAATAATGGCCTATTGCTCAGAGATATTGGACGGATTGGTTTCGCCATCGTATCCTACAACTGGAACGCAGCATAGAACTAGTATTGAAACAAAAACCACATTAAGGTGAGCTGGTCAATAGGAAAAAAAATTAACTTTAAAGATATCAATTTGAAACGTCTACTGTAATTTACTCACATGAATGTAAGAAAATAATGTATTACAAGTTTTTCATCAGTTCGTTTTTTCATATAGACATGAGACCAAAATTGCACATATTTGGGACATTTCAATCTGAATAATGGACAGAACCAGGTTTAAATTTCTTCGTTCAGTTTGTACATATATAAGTTATTAAAGAAAACTTTACAGAGGGGATTTAGGATTTCTGATTTAGTTTTTGAGTAAACAAGTAAACCTAGATGGCCTAAAAATTCAAATTTCGACTTAATCTTAAAACTTTTATAATCAGGTTTAGAATTAAATATCAACAAATCCTTCTGTGTGTTCTGTCTTGTTAAGTACAGGATTGTAAAGTTTGTCTGATTTCTATGTCTCCGTGGGAGAAAAATGCATTTTAAGCGTTTGAAGTTACAATGTCCCAGAGAAATCTTTGGATGAAGTGGATTAAATGGAAGAATAAAACATCTTTAGGAGCAGATTGGACAAGTTTGTTGAGCTTTATCAGAAATAGTATAGAACACATAGTAACATAAAGAAATCGTTATGAATTTGTGTTGAAAATCTATTGTCTAAATGAAAAAGAGAAGTATTTTTGTTGTTGTCTGTCATTATTGTGTAGAGTTTAACATTGGGACAACTCCATCTCCAAGTGGTCCATGCTCAGGGTTCTTACTCCTTTTCACAGATAAAATTCAAGCACTTTTCAAGCACTTTCAAGGTAGACTCGCAGATTATTTCCAGCACCTTTGCACCTCTGGTTTTTTGCATTCACAGCAGTAACAAACTTGCAAATGTATATCTCAACTCTAGTTTCTGAAATGAACTGAGGCATGTTGAGAATGTGAGAAAAGTATCACGAGAAATGGGCTTGCTGGAGTATGCTTTGTTGGAAATTTTGGACAAATCAGAAGTAATTTCCTGTGTTTTAGGGTAGTTTAGAAAGTCGTATAAATCAGCATGCAACTCAAAATAAAAACAGACTACACAGAAATTATTTAGAAAGGATTTAGAGTGCTTCCATACAACAAATTGAAGACTGTTGTCGCTCTTTAGTGTCAAAAATACAATAGGAAACAGCATTTTCGAAGCATTTTCAAGCACTTTCTCCAAAATTCAAGCACTTTCCCAACATTGAAAACAACATTCAAGCGTTTTCAAGGATTTCAAGCACCCGTACGAAACCTGCATGCTAAAAGTTTTTCAAAAAGTGTATTAAAATTGTCATGGAAAATATAATGGAGACAGTTTTGTACTTAGTCTCAGGTGACGTCCCGTTGGTAAACATGTGCAAAAGGTTTTAAAACAGATATTAAAAATGATTTCGACTGAACTTTCTGTACCTCTGGAATGATCGTCATCCAGGACCAAACTCCGTCTCCCATCTTCAAACGAATCTCCAGCGTCCTCCATGTCCCGAGTGAACTGTCCCCTTTAAAGCATGAATAATACAGAGTGGAGCCGCTCCCTCGCTGTCCGTCCAACGAAGAAGGTCTCCTGCAGAGTTTGTGATCAGAAAGATTCAGTACGCAGTCAGTATCATCAGTATTTATTGTTAAGCCCACTCATAAGGCAGTGAAATTCTACCTGGGCTGGCAGCAGGCTTGGATGAACCGCAGACCCGTCCCACCTGTCCATGCCGCACCTCTCATTGGCTGATGGCTTTCCATATTCCACCTGGAAAAGAAACATGGAAAGGAAAGAAAAGTTGAAAAGATGATGGAGAGTTCTGATCTGTAGATTCTTTAGGGGTTTGTTTCTGGTGGTGGAAAGTGACAAAGTACAAAAGTAAAAGGACAGTACTTTACTTTAGTACATTTTACAGTGGATACTTTCTAATTGTACTTTAATAGACTGAAGAGCAGATGTCTGTGCTTTCTACTCCACTGCATTTTTGAAACTGACTCAAAAGTAAAAAGTCATTTTCGCACAGTTTGAGGTTTACTTTTAGCTTGTTCATGGTGACATTATACTGAAAAACAAAAATATATTGTTCAAAACGACTAGAAACATTAACTAATTCGATTCAGTTGATGCTTTTAACTCAAAATGAACAAAATTCTTTATCAAAATCACAAAATTTGTCAGAATCTTTGTAAAATACTATTTAATCTAAAAGTATTTTCAATTGCGAACTTCAATACAATTATAGTCTTTTTATGTGATACTTTTACACAGTGGTGGAATAAGTAGTCTATTTTGTTACGACAAAAACAACAACAAAAAACTTGTAAAAGTATTGAAGTACATGTTGAAATTTATACTTAATACGGTTTATACGTAAACCTAACCCACTAACTATTACCCTAACTCTAAACTTAAAGTGGACATATCATGCTTTTATTTTCACCTTTTGAACATTTAAAACATTTACCTGGGGTCTAAATAAACTATACCTGCAATCTACAGTCTGAATTCCTCCTAATTTTCTTTCTACATGCCTCTCTTTTACCCCTTTTGTAAGGAGCGCTTTTGAGCGCCTTGTTTTGGCACTGTCTCTTTAAATGCAAATGAGTTAGTTCGCACCCCACCCCCTCCCATGCGCATTGCATGCATGCTCCGCCCCGTTCAGCCATTGTTGTAGTCCCAAACACAGTCCGTCTGTCGGATCCAAAACTTCTCCAAAGTTAGAAAAAAACGTAATGACAATCGAAAAATTGAAACAAGCGATGACATCAACATCCAGCCTTACATGTACAAGCCAGAGTCTGACACAGACCAAGAGGAAATCGAAGACGACGATCCTCCGCAGCACAGACTTCAAATGGCTGCATCTCAATGGTTTGTTTACTACTATGTAATTCGCTACGCGCTCCGTTAGCTTAACTGTGTGTGAAAGATGTTAACAGGTTGTCTAATGGACCCTCACTTTACCATCTTACTACAACAACAGTCCGGGGGAAAAGGCTACTGTCAAGTCAGTCAGCGTAGTTATGGTGCTGCGGGCTACGCTTGCTGCGCGCTAATGCTAGCGACATGCTAACGTCAGCTACGAGCAGTCTGATGTGAGTTCTGCCTTATGAAAACCTCAAAAATAAATGTATTCTATGTATATATAAAGACATGTGCCCTAAGCAGCTGGAAAACAGCCGAGTAAAAGATGGGCAGCTCCAGGTGTAATGCTAATCCCTCACAAATGGCCAGCACACAGGTAAAGAATGACTGGATAAAAAATAGGTCTAATAAACAGTGTTTCAGCGTTTCTTGACTTACCGCTCCGCTATATCGTCATCTCCATAGACCGAAGGAACTGACCCTTCGATCAAATGCAATATTTGAGCAAATCCCTCGTTGTACTGGCGGAGGTTACTGAAGCACTCCTCTTTGAAGTGCTTAGCGCACACAAACTGAACTTTCCCACTGTCGGTGGTACATTACCACGAAAAATAAAACGTAACCAGCCGATCTCAGTTGTTCGGATGCAGGCGGTCGGTGTAATGAGTTGTGCTGGTAACACAACCAAGAACAGAGCATTTTAACTTGTCTACTCGCACCTTTGACATCTTTGCGCTTGGACTACAAAATCGCTACGAGGAAAATAAAGATGGCGGTCTCTGCCGGAAGCTCTTGACCTTGTTTAGTAGTTCCGCTGTGACGTGATAGATAAAAATACGTAACAGATAATGCGGATATTCGAACGAACTGAGAAATATGTTGAAAAATGTATATAAATATATCTCTGCAGCTACTTAAGTGATTAATTTCAACTTTTAGCCACTACCAGACACCCACAGTACACAATAAAAGGTATCTAAGGGCCAAAAAAGTAGATTTTGCATGATATGTCCCCTTTAATTAAAGTCTATATGGTACAGGTTAGATAACACATTTCACTAAAATGTAGTGAACATGATTATATTTAAGATTTTGCACAACATTTTTCCTGTTTATCCCCAGTTTGACACTTTTCGTAATGTTTATAATGTCACTTCCTGGTTGAACATGGGCAGCAAATATGACATAGAGGTTACAGCTGTTACCTAGCAACCATTTTGAAAACAAGGGCCAAAAGCCATGTAAACTCCACAATAGATATGATTTGATAAATAATAATATGTGATAACACCTTTATTTTGTTGAATTACTGTTTAAACTGTCCAAAAATTGTGTCAGTTGTCTGTAAATTGTCTGTGTATTTTCAATGGCACGTCGCTTTTTGATGACATCACAGAGGGATTCCATTTTAGAACTCAGCACCACTTCCTGTAATTTTAAACAGCTATTTTTCCAAATTTCTTCACAAACTTCGACTTTTCTGATGTAAAACTATAATAAATAATTGCCACAGGCGCCATCCACCAAACTTAATGATAATTAGAAAATTCTGAGAGCCTGTCTTTATGTAGTTCCTAATCCTAAATCATGCCGAATAAACTATATGTTCGTGTTCATTTGTTCATGATTTGTTAAGGCAAATTAATGTGTAGTCTAAGTGGTTTTAAGAAATGTATGGATTTTTTTAGTCCAGCAATGTCTCAATGTTTTTAGGTTTTAAAAAAAGTTTGCATTTTTTTGTTTTCTCAAAGCCAAGACTTGAGCTCAAAACCTTTCGGCGGGATGTCACCATGAACGTGCTAATAATCACACCTAAAACCAAACTAAAAGTACTTTTTACAAGTTAAAAAATGTAGTGTAGTAAAAGTAAACTGTATCCACTGTAAAAATGTCTCAAGTAAAAGTACAGATACATGGAATTTTAACTTAAGCACAGCAGTTTAACTTTTTTTAATGACGTTTTTGCTCCTGTATTTAAGTAAGTCCTTCTTCCACCGCTGCATGTTTCGTAGATAAACGGTGCATGTGAGCAGCAGCTGCACAGTAACGCCGTTGACGTGAACAATAGACGTGTCACCTGATCCGGCTGGCAGCCCTGCACAGGTCGTTTTGATGGATGGTTCCCCCTGCGCAAACATCGTCCCACGGCTAATGCACTCTACATATCGCATGTCCCATAAACACGCTTTATAATGACACGAGGCCGGGAGATAGTGATGTTGGTTTACCGCAACTTTAAGCACGAAAACGACATTCAAAGGCAGGTTTTATTAAATTCAATTGTAATGGTGAGAGCGGAATAGTAATTAATGGGATGTATGATTGCCACGTTTGTTGTTTTTGAATAAAACATTGCGTACTAGTGATGGAAAGTAATAAAGTACAAAAGTAAAAGTGTTGAGCTAGTAGAATTTTTGTGTATCTTTACTCATTGGACAATTTTGACTTTTTACTTAACTACTACTGTAACTGGAGTAAAAAGTACTGCCTGAAGATTTTGAGTTCATTTTGAGTAAATAAAAAGGACTAGAAGAATTAAGTTATGGATTCAGTAGTTGTCTTTGACCCATCAGCACAATTGTATTTATTTGACACTTTAAGAGTTCTCAAAATCTATGTGGAATACTTTTTTTTTCTTTTCTTTTTTTAAGTCTAAAAGTAAATGTTTATAACTTGTACTTTTTTTTAACTTAAAGCTGGTTTACCTACTTTACACACAGCAAAACCTTGAGTATGTTTTTAAATGCATCTAAAGAGTTCCTCGCTGTCACAATTCCTTTAGCACACGGTTAATATCCAAATGCAAAGGCTGTAGCTCCAGCGTACCACACGGTGATGGAGGAGGTGAGGATGGACTCTACACGGCCATCATCGAGTCCATCCTCACCTCCTCCATCACCGTGTGGTACGCTGGAGCCACAGCCAGGGACAAACAGAGACTACAGCGCATTGTGCGCTCTGCTGAGAAGGTGATCGGCTGCAGCCTTCCATCTGTGCAGGACCTGTACGTCTCCAGGACTCGGGGACGAGCAGGTCGGATCACAGCTGACCCTTCTCACCCTGGACATGGACTATTTGAGCCACTCCCCTCGGGCAGGAGGCTACGGTCCATCCGGACCAGAACCTCCCGCCACAAGAACAGTTTCTTTCCCTCTGTCGTTGGATTCATGATTTATTTTCAGGTTCGGGCTCGGCTTTAGAACAGCTTTTTTCAGACACTGAATTTTAACCAATCAGAGCTCTACTTTCAGCTCCTATTTCCTGGTTGATGAGACAGAAAATACTTGGGGGAAACACTTCTTTAATACTAAAAATTCAGGTGCCCCAGCTTTAAGTAGATTATTTTTTACGTGATACTTTTAACTTGAGTACATATTTTCCTCAGGGATCATCAATGTTGTGCATTTTAAAATCTGATCCCAGTTTAGTAATTTTTTATGTTTTTTATTCCCACTAGGAAATTAAAAAGCAACCATCCTGTAAACTGGGCCAAAACTAATGTCATTTCACAGATTTTTTAAAAACTTGACAAATAAAAATATTTGTGAATGTCTTTATTTTGTTGGATTAATGTTTAAAGGGTCCAAAAAGTCGTTTTTGTAAATTATGCATAACCTTTGACTAATGTCATTAGTCGGTTTACTTGTAGTTTTCAACAGATTTTTTCAATTTTTCTCCACAAACAGATACCGGATTGGTTTAAAACTATAATTTATATTTACAACAGTTATTAATACTTAATTAATTCTTAATATACTATTAGTACATTATGAATGAAGCTTTTGTTCGTTATTAAAGCTATTAAAAGTGTAGTTATTATAAAGTGTGCCATCAAATTCTTTGACAACACATTATTTGTTGTCACCAAGCCCACACTGTAAGAAAAATTAGTGTTAATTAACGGTAAAGAGCTGGCAGCAATATTTACCTGTAGAATGCCGTAGATTCACGGTATCGTTATAGCAGTTAGAACAACAGCTTAGTACTGTATAAATGTTACAGTACTTTACCATTCTTTTACTATTTTTTACAGTCCACTATTGTCGAATGTTCATCCGTATTTTAACAGCATCAATCCGTATTCTTATTTAACGGTTTAATACAGTAGAAACTAGTTACGGTATCTTACTGGCAGAAGCAGATGGGCTTTTCAAAATAAAACTCTTCAACCAAAATTCCTAGAAAAAATATTTTATTTAAGAACTTCACATGAATGCAGCATACCAATACCAATTCACAACATCAAGAACTTAAGCTACACAATTTTAAACCTCTCAACTGCCCATTTTAAAATTCAAATTGTTGCAATAAATTGCAATCATCCAAGTTTTTCATCAAGTCATGTTTTCATGTAGAAATAAGCATTTTATATGTAAAAATTGCCAAAAAATACACATATTTGGGACATTTAAATATGAAAAATGGACCAAACCAGGTTTAAATGTCTTGGTTCATTTTGTCCACAGTTACAAAATAATTTCTTATTTAGTTTTTGAGTAAACTAGACTGGACTGAAAGTTGTAATAAAAATTCAAATGTTGCCTCTTTTTTTTTTTTTTCTTTTTTTTTTACTTAAAACTTCAATAAATCAGTTTTAGAATTAGATTTTTAAAAATCCTTCTGTATATTTTGTCAAAATCTTGTTGAGTCCAAAATTGTTAAGTTTGGTGTGTGTAGGTTCTACTTTGAGGCTGATCTTTGTGTCTCTGTGGGAGAAAAATGCATTTTAAGAAAACGGACTTTGAAGTTAAAATGTCCCAGAGAAATTTATGGATGAAGTGGATTAAATGGAAGAATAAAACAAGGGCCGATTGGACAAGTTTGTTGTTTCCACATGAAAGCTGATATGTTGAGAGAGCAAACTGACCAAAAAAAACTAAAAATTGAAAAAAAAAGAGTTTTGCCTGTAGTGTCTCGCCTTAATAAACAATTAAGAACTCTTTTTTTTACTACTACTAATTTTTTTACTACTGACAAAAAGTATGAAACAAAAGCATTTTAAATAATGAAGATGAACTATAACAAACAAACCGTTTATCTTACCTATGATGAGTTACATAAAGCCCCATTTGAAATCTGTAAGGTTTTTAATCATGGTGGCCACATGCGGATTGACAGTCACTGATTTCTTGAGGACCGTTTTCCCCGTCTTCTTTGACACTACCTTGCCTTGAGTTGCTTTTGATCCTTTTTCCGGATTGATGCCAATTAAACGTCTACACACAAACAGTTACAAAAATGATGAGTACAAATATTGTTGCAGATCATGTTAAATATTGTATTTTTAGGTTGACATACCTTTGAATGAACTCAAGGGTTCTAGAAGCCTCCTCTTGATACTTAAGATTGAAGACATAGTAGGTGGAAAATAATGTAGCAAGCCCGCATTTGAACCCAGAGTGGCCTTCGCAGACTACTTGTCCTTCAATGCTGATCATCCATCGATCAGTGGTCACCTCAGCACCAATAACTGAAAGAATGGTTAAAAAAAACAACATGTTGTTATCACAACTAAAGAACTTTAGATGAACCCAGACACCCTTCTGTCTGGACCTCCCTGCTTAGACTGCTGCCTCCGGTCTAGGATAAGCAGAAGACAATGGATTCATAACCTTTTTCAGGTACTGTAGTTCTGAACTATAACATGAGTTATACAATTTTACATTTTATGTAATATAAACATAGTATCAATCTTGAAAATGGGACAGTTGAGGTCAGTTTTTTCAAAGGGGAATTTTATTACAGTAGTGAGTAGAATGAATTTTGATTAAGTCTTTTCTTTTAAGTCTTTTTCTAATAATTGCAATAAAGTACTGAATTTTGGGCATAGGGGGTGGGTGAAAACTGCACGTTTTGGGGCACTGAAGGTTTGAATGTAGGGAAACACAGGATTACATTATATTTGTTTTGAATGTTTTAAATTATCATTACAAGAGTATACCTTCATATGACAAAACCAACATTTTGTGAGCATTACAAATCGCATGCTACAACACCCATTAAGGGACTTACCAGGAAGAATCAACATTGGACTTGCAGGGAGAATCAAAGTTTTCTCAACATCAGCAGCAATGGCAGACATCTACACAGAAATACAGCCATTAACACAATCAGAGTAACCAATTTCTACTCGTACTTAAAGGCACTGTATGTAGTTTCTGGAGGTGGAAAGTCAACTGCATAATTGCATGGAAACAGAAGGTTAAAGTGCGTATGAAAGGTTTTTATGATTTTCTAATTTTTACTTTATTTAGCGTATTAATACCTGTTGTAAATATAAATGGTAGTTTTACACCAATCAGGCAACTGTTTATGGTGAAAAGTGGAAAAATCTGTTGAAACTTACAGAAAGTAAACAAACTGATGACATCACACTAGGGAGCCAAAGGTTATGCATAATTTACACAAAAGTAATTACTTTTTTTTCAACAAAATAAAGGTGTTTTGGCCCAGAGTGCAGGATGGTTTCTTAATTTTCTAGTGTGATGTCATCATTTACAACCAAGAAGTAAAATTGAAAACCTAAATAAGTAGCTAAACTGGGTAAAATTTGTGAAGATTTTAGAAGATTAAAAAAAAAAGTATTTATCTTAAAGGTGGAATGGAGGATTTCTCGCCGATTTGAAAATCTGCGACTGTTAGTCCTTTTTTGAAAAAGCGCATGCGCAGGTTCCCCCTCCCTCCCGCCCCGTTTCTCCTGAGTGAACGCCTAGCAAACCTCGTGAACGAGCACGCCCAGCAGCACTGCCCATGCGCATTTGTTTACAATACGATTGGTGTCGCTTTCTCACGACAACCTCCGCGAAGAAGATTTAATAATACACTCCACATACAATAAGCTAAAAAAAAAAGTCAGATAAACAGTTACCTGTCCAGCAGAAAGTTTGCAGCGGAGGCATCAGCCTGTTTTGCGCTTTCAATGCTCGCCAGCCGTAAACCATTCCCCCAGAATAACACGCGTTTTGTTTCTTTCCTCTGCAGACTTTCGTCTCTTCTGTGAAAGCTCGAAAACAGTCTTTCTCTTTTCGCCCTCAGCCATTTCGGACTTGCCGGATGAAAGTTTAGACTTACAATGACGGAACTCGCCGCTAACCTGCTACATAAACACACTAGCATATCAACGCATGCGCGACCAGGAGCGGCGTTTCCCTGGACGAGCCTGCCGGCGTGCACTAGCACGCACAGAATGATTGACACCTGAGCGGACCAGTTATTTGTGCTACCCACGAGGAAATGAGATTCTGATTTGTTGCCCGAAATCCTCCATTCCACCTTTAACTGCATGTTAGTTAAACAAGTACTCCAACCTGTCATAAACACATGTTTTTGTATATTCATCAAACAAAACCAAATTAAAACATACTTTTGTTTTAGTCAAAAAAGTTACGTACAGTGCCTTTAAGTAGTAAATACTTATGTTATTTTGAAGTAGCATCTACTTTTACCTCATGTTCTATGGCTTTTCTCCCTTCCTGTGTCCACATCGACAACATTTAAAAATAGCTTGTACTTTTTACATGTTGTGTTGTAAGTGTTTCCAGGAATAATATATTATCTTGGTGAAGCTGCAGGCACCACAGTCTACCAGCAGGGGGCACTGGCCTGCTGTGTGTTTGCGGCAGATGGCAGCGCTCTGGTGTTAGCTGTGGAGGGCAGATGTTAGCAACAGCTGGCACAGGAAATATTACAACACAAAAAATAGACTGCACTCGTCTAATCTTTTAAATATATAATAAAATGCAATTACTCATGACATGTAACTACACTGTTTTTAAGTTGCTCATACCTCAATAAATCCTTCTGGGCTAATGTAGCTTAGATTAGCTTAAAGTGCCCATGACAGGTTGGACAACTCTTAACTTAACTAAAACACATTTAAATATATTTCAAGTTCTGCTAAAATCTGCACCAATTTTATTCCAGTTTAGCAATTCTTTTAGTTTTTTTTGTTTTACTTCCTGGTTGCAAATGATGATGTCACCATAGACTGTAGATATATCTGATCTACAGTCTATGGATGTCACACTAAAACATCCTGTACAGTGCACCAAAACTCTTCTAATGTCACAGATTTTTCTCATTAAACAAAGAAAAATACATGTGAACTCTTTTATTTTGTAGTATCAATGTTTAAAGGGTCAAAAAAGTAGTTTCATTGTGTAAATTATGCATAATCTTTGTCTCCCTGGTGTGATGTCATCAATTTGTTTACTTCCTGTAATTTTCAGAATATTTTACTTTTCTCTACAAACAGCGACCTGATTGGTGTAAACCTATAATTTATATTTACAAGATGTATTAATACACTGAAGAACTTAAAAATCAGACAATCTATCATACGCGTTTAACATACGCGCTTTAATGTAGCTTAATTGTCTTCTTTTTCAGTGTAGATGTTTATATAAAAGCAATCATTTTTACTATCTGTACTCAACTTTAATATTTTTTACACCAGATATTTTACTTCACTACATCTTTTTACATTTTTAGTTTTAATTGGACTTAAAAGAAGCAAGTTTTTTTGTTGTTGTTGATATTTTTTAGCATCTTCATGGGATTGCTGTAGACCAGCTTAACTCTTAAACTGGTACTCCTACTTTTACTTTTTTTTTTGCACAAGTATCTGTACTTTTACTTGAGTAGTCTTCCACCCCCTGCCAACAAGTAAAGTTTAAAGACGCACAACGTAACTTTTCTTTTCTAACCTTGCCACCTGCCTGTTTCCACGGAGATGTTATTGTATGGCCATAAATGTTCCATTGTATAAATGTCTATCTCCAAGCTGTCCAATCTGTAGAAAGGCGACCCCATTCAATGTCGAGAATGCAGCATAGGAGAGTTTAAAGCCATACTGCGGAACAAGACAAATCAATAACATCTCCATGGCAACAAGCAGGTGTAAACAAAGTACACCTTTAATATATAAATAAAACTTGCCTCATTGCTGTTACTCCTTCCTAAGCTTTTTTAAAAATGTATTATTAATTATTTATTTAAACAGGTAAAAACCCTTTGAGACTGAACAATATAACTTCAGAATTATGTTAAGTGTGCATTTTGTTTGTTTATGGACGCTTTAAAATGTAAAATTAAGTAGATCATTATACATTTTCGATTATACTAACACCAGGTCTAAATACTAATGATTTTAAGTAATTCTAACAAAAAATAAGCATCACATTTGAATTTTCAGATCACAAAGTGCATTTGAACTTCACAAAAACTATAATTTGTTAAGTGTGTAATATAGCTGAAGATAAAATGAAAACCTTTTATGGGGTAATAGTATGTAACCTAAAAATCTGGATTTCCCCTTTTTAAAAACTGCACAGCATCTCCAATTAAATAAACAAATAATGTAAAATACAATAGTGAATGTTTTAAAACCAGGCTCCGATATCACTCACTTGTATCCGACTGGTTTTCATTTGACAAAACCACCTTAATTTTTCATACTTTATGACATTCTGATTAATTAATTGATTAATCACAGTTTCTCCATTGAAATCACATTGTTTTGCCTCCATTCTGGAATTTATTTGTTCAAACTTTAATCCCCCAGATAAACAATTGTAAAACTATTTTGTGACACAATCGTTATTTTTAATACAATGAGAATATATGGCAGATTTTACACATAAGAACAGTTTGGAGATTTATTCAAAGCCTACTATAAACTGACAGTTGTAGTTTGTTACGGACATCATTTCACTTTCGGCACTTTCCTCTTCACTTTGGCGTCGCTCTTCTTGCCGAGTCTGGCTGACGTTTTAGTTTTCTGTGCTACGGGAGGCTTCGGGGCTTTCTTCAGTGCCTTCTTTTTGAGCGTTTTCTGCGAGAACAAACAACAGCGATTCATTAGGACACGTTTGGCTGGAATAAGTATAGTGTTCAGTAGCAGCTGTTGAGCGCTGACCTCCAGTTTGGGCTTTTTGGTTGGGGTTTCTATGGGAACCAGCTGTGGGATTTCCTCCTCCTCCTCATCGTTCTCCTCCTCCTCTTTGTCTTCTTGAGGCGCCGCTTTATTTTCCTCGTCCTTCAACTCCTCTGCATCCGTTTGTTTGTCTTGCGTCTTGCTCTGTTTCTTCGCAACTTTCTGCAAAGGAAAGTGAACAGAGTAGTTGGCGCACCACGCAGCGATCAAATAAATAGTCAGAAATGGCGGTTTGTCAGGCTGAACTCACCTCTTTCTTGGTTTTTCGTTTCGCTTCCTCTAGCAAGGCGAGGTGGCTCATGTCTGAGGTGTAAATGGGCAGCGCCACAGAATTCTGACTCTTTAAATGGATGATTTTGATCAATGGTCCTTTCTGCAAACACAAACAGTACAACAGATTGTTTTTGTTGGTTTGTAATTTGAGCTGAAACAAGTTAATCGATTGTTTAAATAACGGTCCACTAATTCAGTGATCAAATAATCGTTTTCTGAACCATAAAGAGGCTCTAAATTATGCCATGTGCTGAGAGAAGAGGTTTTATGACTCAGAAAAGCCAGGAATTACAGCAAAAAGATACAAAAGAAAGGTGTACTTTTGTGTTTCTGATGAACGACCTGTTTTGTCTGTAATTGTGCTGAATCAGGATGGCCTCATTCGCCATCACTTTATCTGTATCTGGGTCAAATTGATTAAGGAAATATATTCACAGACCTTTTGCAATCTAGACAAAAATCACTTAATTGAAGAGCTAAATGTGTACACGGTAATTCAAAGTGCTTTCCAGAACAGGGAAAGATGCATTCAAATCACAAAACAGAGTGTAATGATTCCAAAATTGCAAACTCAATTTTGATAGCACAGAACGAATGGCTTAATACCACAATTACATAATAAAAACGCAACTTTTTAAATACAATATAATATCATTTTTCACACAAAATGTTGGTCTTAATTGAATATTACCACGTGGTCTTATAGTAATTTAGCTAAAGCTCAAGAGAAGTAATATTTCAGTAGTCGATTAGTCAGTGATTATGTGTTTGATTAGTCGAAAGTCAAACGATTATTTCTATTGTACATTGTGATGGTTTGTAATACAATCGTTAACCATATAAAAGGTTGAAATATGGTGACTGAATGCTTCTAGATAGAGAATATTTATGAATAAAGTCTCTATTATTGATGAAAATCTGAAAACGTTTATTCTATTTTGACATTTTTAATCAATAATGTTGCGGTCTTTGTTATAAAAAGGTATTTTTTCATGTTTTTAGTGTCTGTATAGTCCAGATGATGATTTTTTTTTTTAATAGTTGAATAGTCATGATTAGTCAGTCAGTTATTGCAGCCTGAGGATAGTTCATCTGTTAATCTGATCTGTTAATCAAGATGAACTATTCAGGAAAGGTCAAAATGTGTTCTATTTGTGAGATTTTTTTCTTTTTATAAACAAAGTAGTTTCTGAATATGGATTTATTTTGACAACCTTGAATGCTACATACTGAAAGAATACACATCTTAATCATACATGAGAATGTTGTTTATTAAGTAAAGTCTAAGAAAGCTAATGAGTCACTTATTTATTACTATAACCATTTAGGCTTCCTTTATTTATTTGATATATTTGCATATCCAGTATTGTGTGCCATTCTAACGTCACTGAGTTGATCTGAGGCCTATACTACGAAGCTAACTTATCCTGGAGATGTTCCTCTTACCTGGACGGACTAAGCGATACATGAGCGTCTCTGGATAAATCGTACAACAAAGCAGGTTCTAACCCAAGATTTTCTGAATGACATTGTGTGCGTTCACATAAAGGGGCGGAGTTAGTCCCTCAGCCAGTTAGAACAGTGGAGAAGGGAAGAGCGGCGTACTTCTCACAGGAGGAACAAGTCATCATAATCGATATATATGAGGATTCTGACAAAGGCAAACACTGTGGCAGCAGCTAAAGTCAGAAAAGAGGGCTGGGAAAGGATTGCAGATTCACTCAATGTGTATGTTTGTCGCTACGCGTCACTACGCATTGCGTGCAAAGCTCCATCAATTCAAGCATCATCTCTTTACGGGACAATATTGAGGCATAATAACCAAGCTCTTGTTTGAATGATGAACCTGTCTGCTTTACTGCAGTAGTAACCCTGTGGGAGTAATAGTAGAAGAATATTGTGTAAAGTGGTAGGTAATGAGGCTATGACAAGCTGCATGTTAATCATTTGCTGTGGACCCAAAAATATAAAATTATTTGTGGGACAGTATATGACCGGGGAACACCACAAAAATGTCCAACAAATTTGTTTAGTGGCGTTAGCGTCGTAGGGCCCTAAAAGCCCACAGAGGTATCCGATTCCTTCACGAGAGAATCAAAAAGATAATCAAGGAAGTCCAACGGGTTTGCAGGGTGCTCCTTGTACAATCCGTGTGCATCAAATTGACACTATTCTGGAGGAAGAGTGACGTCATAGCGATGCTGAGATCTGATTGGTTAGCTGCATGTGCTGTTTGAGCTGCCAGGAACTTAACCTGGTCTGGAGCAGGTTAGGAGTTTGTGGCCTGTTGCCATAGAGTTTTATTCTGGTAGTGAACCAGATTCGTATCACCGGCACACCAGGTTTAACCCTCGCTGAACCACCAATCCAGTCTCATAGTACAGTCCTCAGCCACACAATAAAAACTACTGTACCCTTATTATATAGATATATTCTGTGAAAAAGTGTCAAATACACTATGATGGATTCATTAAGTACAGGACACACTATATCTAAGCCAATTGTGGTAAATGGTACATGTTCAAACAACACATTTCTGACACACACACACACAACAAACAAAGCTTTTTAAACTCACCATTCGCATTTTTTCCATCACCGTCTTGACTGTGCTCTCGATGTTGTCCGTCACCTCATCTGCAGTCATACCAGAGTGTGCCACACGAGCCATGCTGCACAGAGCAAGAGTTATGTTTGTTTATGCGCTTTTCATAAACTACACTTCAAAACTGTGGAGGCAAACAATCTGAAGAAGTATTTGTTTTACTTATATCTGCTATTTCATCAAGATTTCTGATAACAAAATATCTTTCTGGATTTAGCATTTACCAGCAGCTGCCCTTGTTGTTGACTTTCAGAACTGTGCCTTGGACGATTCTCTGGATGTCTCTGGCCAGGTTTTTGCTCTGTAGGTCCACACACAAAGGCTCTCTGAAGAAGAACATTTTGAAAGTCATAATTAACATTTGTCATGATTTCTAGATTTACATTTTGTGGTTTGTTACCATCTATTATAATAAATAATACAAGATTACATTTATTTTACTATCTGAGTTCTTACTTTTTCCTCTCATAGAAGTGTTTTCCGATGTGGGATGGCAGCAGGCGGCGGACGCGGTCATCAGACAGAAACAGGTCAAAGTTTCCTAAAAGGCGACGTTTGGCCTCATAAGGCTTGTACTCCTTCTTCAGTGTCATGTATGGGATGACCTGATCAATAAAAGAATATGTTAAACAGCAGAAAGACTTTCTGAAACAGGATAATTGAAACACAGACACAGATTAGACATACCTCAGTGACACATTTGACTCCTTTCTGCTCCAGCAGCTTCTTGTAAAACCTCTGGGTTTGCTCTGGGCTCATGTTGGGCTCATCTCGAGTGATGAGGCACACTTCATCTGTGTCAGATCTCTGTCCATGGGGCAATGGGCTGCATTTACAAACATACACACTTTGTATTAAACAACTGTGTGATTTTTAAATAGTAAAATTGACTGTAGGCTGCTCACATGCGGATGGTCTGTGCAGTTTTGGGAATCTTCCACAAAGTGAAGAGCAGGCTGATCTGTTGCGTTTCATCCAGAAAAAGGGACTCTCCGGTGGACTTGGTTTTTAAGAATGCTTGTAACGCTTGAACAGCCTTTTTCACCTGAGACACAGTTATTTCAGAATGAGAAGTGATCACACAAGAACACAACGCCTTAGGAATAGCTACGAAGCTAATGCTAGCTGAGCCGGTACATAATCAGTTATGACATTATAACAAATCGTCTCAAGAACCTGACAGCAGTGAGTGTACGACAATGATCCACTAAAGCTGCCCGAACAAGAATTAAAGACTTACCTGAGCCCGATCTAAAACTACTTCTTTATTTTCCATATTTACAGCCATGCTTTCCGCTTCACGTGGAGCTCCAGTGGCGCATGCGCATTACACAGAGCGTGGACCATAACCACGTGACGTACAAACTAAACTTGATTGGACATGTCACAGTATTTCAGTAACGTTAACCTGTTGTTTGTTGCAAGAACATTGAGTTCACTCTTATCGGGTGTGACATGTGTGTGCCCAGACTCAGCCAGGATTAATGTGTCCTATTATTGTAGTCATGTGTGCGTTGTATACCGATGGTAAAACAACAAAAATACACTTTTTGCATCTTGATCATTTATTTTCAGTTCTGATTATGTAACAGCCATGTCTGTTTATCCGAGGATCGTCAGAGTACTATGTGAGCTCAAACCATTTCCGATAGAGAGAGACCAAATAAACATTTTGTGGTGCATACAGCACTTCTTAAACACAAATCAGAGTCCACTGGATGTAAAGCCCACTCTTTATAAAGGGAGGGTGTAGTTGGTGACTATCATTAATATAGGCTAACCCTGCTCTGTTGCAGAATATGAGATCCATGTGTTCTTTTCGATAGCTTTTCTTCCCCTGACTCAGGACCACAGCATCCATCTCCATTCTAAAAACAAATGGCATGGCTAGCCAACAACGCTGTTAGCTGTGGGAGTTCTGAAGGGGGAGCTACATTAGTGGCATAGCTGAGCTCTCAATATGAGAAAGCTGACACACTGGAATTGGTCTCTGGTTTATATTGTTCATAATAAAAACTGATTCAGTCTTGTTTTCTTCATTTAATGTGATGCGTTCTCCTCCACACAGGTGTTCTCTCCTCTCAGCATAGTTGTGTGTGAGGAGAGCAGCAGGTTGGGTCGGCTATAGCAGCATTTCTCCTCTGGTAATGAGTGGAAGATCTCCATGCACGCTGCTGCAGTCACTTTAGTCCTTTTCAGCCACCAGCTTCAGCACTTTACCGATGGCGATGGTTTTGCCTGGAGACACAGACAATAGTAATGCTTTGTTTAGAATGATTCACTTTGTCTAAAGGTGCATTCAACAGCCTGCTGCGCTCTTACCCTCGTCTCGCAGTGTGAACCGTCCCATCTGAGGGAAGTCCTTAAAGGTCTCTAAGCAGATGACTCCTGACGCCCGCAGCCTGGCGATGCACACCTGGTCCTGTTTCACGAAGCGGGGGCGTTGTTTGCTCTTCTCTCCCGACTTCTTATCCACCAGACAAATTAAGGCCTGCAGTCAAGAGCGAACAATATTCAGCAAACTCAGGTTCTTCAGTTAAACCGCGGTAAAAGATGGTTTCTTTTCTGACTTACTGTGATTTGCACTTCTTCGATGCAGGTGTGAATGTGAAGCACTGCATTGTAACCAGGGCAAATGATTGACTTGTGCTCAATGATGACGATCTAAGGAACATTTGAACATAAAGAAAAGGCAATTATGAGGATGATTATATATGCTAAAGATACAATAGAGTACAGTTGTTAGTTAAGCGAGAGTTGTTTGAGGAGAAACAATCACAAATGCCTTAAAAAACAGGGTTTGCATGATAAAATCACAAGCTAAAGTTTTTTTGTGAATTAGCCTGCTGTCATGTACAACGACTTCACACTAAAGTACAAAATGTTCACTATTGTTTCACTATTTTATCATGATCACATCATTTTAGTTGTAAGAATCTGTAAATGTTATATCTACTGGATTTTATTATATAAAAAATAAAACTCTCCAGAGACACTTTTTAATGATATTAGAAGCTGGAAAATGAGATGTCTAGATTTTGCAGATTGAAGGTACAATCTACGCAATCCATTGTCCATCAGGCTCGCTAATGTGTAATATTATTAGTTTTTAAGGTGGATTGTTATTTACGGCTTCAGTCAATAACAAAGATCAATTCCAAAAGATCAATTTTAGGCTTGTTGCTGTTCATTATTGCTATTTCTTCCCTGCCTAACTGCAACATAACAATTATCTTATATAGCCTATTAGTCACAATTAGTTGATCAATCTGTGCAGCTCTATTATTTCATTAGATTTTAAATGTTTCTTTAGGAACTTGTGGTGCAGTCCTATTATAGATCAGGTTTAGCCCTAGTATAGATCTAGAACAGCCTCAAACTACTCAGTCAAATACTTTATTGGGTGATACTGGTCTAAATCCAGAATGAGCAGCAGATGGCGTTCTTGTCACCTGTGCATCAAAGGTGCGCCCTGAGTGGCAGAGGTTGTCGGGACTACAGAGGATGAAGCCCGGCAGGATCTCCTCCTCCTCGATGCCCTTCAGACGCAGCTTCAGGTTCTCTCCCGGGGCTGCGTCATCCGTCTCCAGGTCGTCGCTCAGCAGACTCAGCACCTCCACCGTGTGCTGCAGGAGACATCGTGTTACATTCAGGAAAAATCTGACGGTCGGATCGGTTAGACATAAAAAAAATAAAATAAGAAGAGCTTTTGTTTTCTATTTGTTTTGGTTCATAGGCTTTAGTGTGAAATGGGGGGAAAGAACATGGTTTAATGATATGGTTTAACTATTGTCTTATTTGACGTAATTACACCAAAATATACATTTTTTTATTTAAAAAAATGTATCATAATTTTAAAATGATCTCTTCCAAGTATTCTCGTGACTCCAGCTCAGTGTCTTACGACGAACTGGGGATTCCTGGCGGTAGTCGGCTGGTCAGATGTAACAAAATATCGGACAGTGCTGAAAAATAAAGGCCAATGGCTGATAAGCTAAAAAGTGCAAATATCGGCTTGAGATGGTCTATCTCTATTTAACGGTTCTCAAAATCTGTGTGAATTTTACTTTTTACTCTTTTTTATGTTTAATACTGTATACTTTTATGTTTAATACTTACTGACTAATCATTTTTAATGTGATACCACTGGTTCCTGACCCCTACTAGACCAATTGTCCAAGTCTAAACAATTGTACAAAATATCAAAAGGCGCCATGCAAGCGTTCACAGTTGTTCATTTTTGAACTATTAAGTTGAAACACTTTGCATTTTGTGTAATTCTGTCTCTGGTGTGTGCTGTGCTAATATGGAAGCTGTTCACATCAGCACTGGGTGATTCAAACTGTAGGCCTCATTATTATTGGTGTACAGTTTAATATTAGTATAATATATATAATTAGTAATGCTACTGTTTCTTTGTTTTGGGGTTTTCGTTCATTGAATGTTTAACTTCTAATTTATCAAATGTATATTCCCACTTTAACAAGTCAGTCTTTTTCTGGACCAATCCTCCAGGGTAAAAATGTAACAAACGTCCCGTTCTGTGTGTCAAAATATTCCTCCTTACAGTAACCAGAGCCTTTGCTGCTGCTGAAACACAAACTGGTCCGGTAACAGAATCCTCTTTTTTTCCATCCAAGAAGAAGACAGTGGATTCAACTTAAGAGCTGGTTTGGTTCATAGTATTCTTACCCTGTTTGGCATCATGACCAGCTGCTGGGCTTTGCTGATGGACCCTGACTCCAGTTTCCCAAGGATCACTGTGCCCATGTCCTGCAAACACACACATACACACACACACACACACACACAAATCAGCAAGTGTAAACATGTCTTCTGCTCCAGTAATCATGGAATATGTCATTTGTCTAATAGAGGAAACACCGCTCATAAACAAAGATGGGGTTGTGTGCGCTACTACAATTGGCATTCACAAAACCTATTTGGTCACGTAAAGCCATTGTGTAGAAAGAAGCAAATATGATAGCAAAAAAAAGCTACAAAAAGATTTTTAAAAAAGTGTGTTGTAAGGGGTATGAGGTGGTATTTCTGCACTTTTGAAATTCATTTCACATTTGTCTGATAATTAAATCAACAAATACATTTAAAGAAATGTTTCAGCACATTTATTTTGCATTGTCATCTTCTGATTATCGTCAACAAGATACTCATTTCTGTCAATATCGCCCACCCTTAGTTAGACGTTTTTTATTATTTTGCATCAAATCTCAGAAAATACATAAATATACACAGCTAAGCAGGAGAAAGTGGCAGCTATATCAACATGAAAGTAATTATAAAGTATTAAAATGAAAATGTTTCCTAAAGTATAATCTTTGAAAAATGTCAGTTTAAAATTTTGCATTTCAAATTAAGTTTTTCCACTGTTAATCATATACATAACACCTCAACATTCAAACTGTGGCAGTCAAATTAGAAAAACGCTTACTAAGACATTTAGACTGTTTAGTTAAAAAATAATAATAATCTGCTTTCACTTTTGCAGTGCACAGCGCAGCTGTGTATTGATGCTTCTTAGCATGGATAGAAATTAGCACGCAGCATCCAGTTAGCCATAATCCTGTTACATCAGGCGAACACCAGTAGGGACTTCTTAGTCATATAACACTACATAAGGCTCTTATGCAACTGCAAGACATGAGCATATAAAACAAGATGACAAACGAGACGTTTGACAAAACGTAAAAGAGAAGAAAATCAGATTAACATGGAGAGAAACGGAAGCGCTACAAAATATCTCTTCAAGTGTTTTCAGGATGCATCCAAGATTTAAAGTAAGCCAAGCCAAGAAAATGAATTATGTTTAAAGGCGACAAAAATAGAGCGAGATGCAGCCAGATGCAGAGGAGCCAAACCTGCCTGGATTTAAGCGTTTCTAGTGTAACAACAGAAAAGCAGACAACTCACCTTATACTTATCTACTATTGGCAGTCTGACAGGCCCATCGCTGGATCTGGTGAAGTTTGGCAAACTGTCCAGGTGGGGTATAAATGGCAAACCCCTGAGAACAAAACAGAATCACTCATTATTGCCAGATTAACAAATGCTATGAGTCAGTTCAGTTCAACACAGAGCTAAGGTTGATGACTTTATGGCGGTGTAAATGTGTAATAATAAGTGTGACTTACGTGTACCAGGAGCAATCTGGCACCGGGTCTTTGAGGTTGGCACCTGTGAGTCCAGAGCAAGGCATAAAGTGGATGTCCTTCTTGGGATTGAAGCCCACTTTTTTCAAAAATGGCACAAGCTTTTCCTTACATTCCTCATATCTTTAAAGACACAAGAGAAAAACAAGTCAGATCAAAGAGGTGGTACTTTGTACAGCATTGCATATTTTAAAGTTGTTGGCCTTTAAAGTTGTTCTGGACTGCCTTTACTGTGGCATCTTATGTTTTAGAACTTAAAATAATTCTTCTCTTCTAAAAGCACACATTACTCTCTATCAGTCTGGCATTTGCCACGTCAGGATTGCCTTAGAACGCCATCTACTGGCAGCAGAAGGAATTACATAGGTGAAATAAACAAACCTAGCTTGACCCTGACTTGCTATTACAAACGCGCAGTTGTAAGGAACGTGATTTGATAACAGAAATGCACGAGATAATTTAACAAATTAAAAACGATGCTGAATATCTCAGAACTTGAACTTTGACGTCACAAAACTGGGAAATTAAAAACTGTGAGGCTCAAGGGGAGAGGACTTCATATATGAAATCATCAAACAAGCATAATTGCATTTAATGCATTAGCTTAAAAGCTAAAAAAAAAAAAAAAAAGAGGCAATTTTGCATAAAAGACAAGGTATGAAACTTCTCAGAATACAAAAAAGATATAATGACAATATGATCTTGTAAACTGTGGAAGATACAAAATAGACATTTGATATCTGGACTGCTTTCTGCAACAAGAAAGTCTATTTCAGTAAAAGTAAGTAACCCTAGTGTGTACCTCTCCAGGCTCCAGTTGACTGTGGGGTCATCCATCTTGTTGACGAGGACAATGAGATGTTTGACTCCAGCGGTTTTAGCCAGCATAGCGTGTTCCCGTGTCTGCCCCCCCTTCTCGAAGCCCGTCTCAAACTCACCCTTTCTGGCTGAGATCACCTGAAAAACAAAACAAAACATACATATACTTAAATACCATGAGATTAAAGAGCCACAGGGTGCATTGACATGACATCATGCATTCTGAGGAGCGCAGGCTGAGATTGAGGTGTTGTATGGTCAGCTTTCTAAAATAGAATTTGTCTTTAATGTAAAATGTATATTTTGAATTCTTTTATCAGTTGCTTTAAAACTATGTATCTAGGACATAAGATACCAACAATGGACGCGATAGATGGATACCAGTGGGAAATCTTTGGCAGCAGAAAAAAGCTATAACAAGGAACAGGCTGACAGGGACGAAACCAACTATCAAGGACTGGATTGACATAAGTAACATTGACTTTGTCATTAAAACCGTACTTTTACAATAATTTTGAAAATGGACAAACTTACCAGACATTGGGACAAATGAGATAAAGGAACATAACCCGGACTTTTATTAGACTGCTCTTATTCTTTTTTACTTTTCTCTCTCTGTGTCTTGATCTGTTTTATTTTGTGTCACATAAAAATAAGAAAATATCAGGTTTATGACTTGGTGGTGCCACCTGCTCCATGGATAAAGATATGTTTAATGCCATACTGTGACATTAACAGCTTACACAGTAACACGTGCACCTTTAATGCCAGCTGAAAAGACATGGCAATTTCAATAAAATGATAAAGTGTAACAGGACACATAATATGATAAACTGACTTCTTTGAGCTTTTAACCACGTCATGACACTGTTCCCTCATCAAAAACACCTGAAGTTGTATTTAGCTTCATTCACTATTGTTTTATTAATCCTGTTTAGTAAGTCCTCTTCCCTATGTGCCTTAGAAATCCCTCAGTTTCAAATTTCACAGATTAGGAAAGGAAATATTGCGTGGTTTTCAATGTAAGCATAATTTAAGTTCTAAAAAAATGAGATGCTAAAGTTAAGATAGTAAAGAGCATCTTTAAAGGCTAATAACACTTCATATGTGTCCTTTAAAATGAGTTAGTTATTTTCTTTCCAAAACAGTGCACCACCCACAGACTTACATACCCCCCTGACCTCAATCTGAACTGATCAATCGCACAAATATCAAATTCTAGACCGTTGAGAAGTCTTCCTATTAAGTGTCGTCATGTTGGCTCTGCGTACCAGCACTGCCAGATCGGCCTGGGACGCTCCTCCGATCATGTTTGGTACAAAGCTCTTGTGCCCGGGCGCGTCCAGGATGGTGAAGTGCTTTTTGTCCGTCTCGAAGTACGCACGGCCCACCTCCACCGTCTTCCCCTTGTCTCTCTCCTCCTGGTTTGTGTCCAGAGCCCACGACAAATACCTGAGGCGCGGGATTAAAAATATGTGAGCACTCAAAATAAAAGGAGCGTGGGCGTGTGCTTTTTAGACACAGGAACATGAAGCCTATCAGCGATTTTATTTACTGTCAAGTAAAGAAAGCTCAGCGCGCTCACCAAGTCTCTCTGTTCTTCTCCTTGGCTTCTCTTTCGTATTTCTCCAGGGTTCGTTTTTCCACCATTCCAGTCAAGTACCTACGACAGGCGTACAATTCAACTGATGCATTATTCAAAACAGTGACATGACATTGTTTCACTGTTATCAGGTCAAGGTTAACAGAACAAAATGAATGAACCAGTTTGTCTGCTTAGTTTGTGCCACAGATGACTCAATAGATAAAATTACTAGCAACATATCTATATATAGAGTATTAGTGCAACTGGTTTTGGCAAGCTGAACTATATGGAACTTACATGATCTGGCCTCCAATAGTTGATTTACCAGCATCTGAAAAAGGAAAACACTTGATGAAATTTACAATAAATGAACATAAATATTAAAGGCGCTGTACCTGATCTTTACTGTTGCGGTCACATGTGTGCTCACTTACCTACTGCAGTCCCAGTATCCTAAATATTCACCACGATAAGTTTACAAGCACTTTTCACGAGTCTCTGAGCCCAGAGCGCCACAGATGGACACGGTAAAGCTAACACACATTAGCATGCTAACGGCGCACTACCTACTTTTCTCATAGAATTAAAGGCTCTGTAAATAGATGCAGAGAAAGCGCTGTGGTCACCGTCCCACTCGATTTCAAAACTATGTATTTGAGCCTCAAAACTCCTGCTATGGACACAATAATTGGATACCTTTAGAGAATACTTTTGGCGGCGGGGAAGAAGGCCATCACAAAGAAATGGATGACACCAATTTAACCAACAATCAAGAACTGGACTGATATTATAATTGAAATATATAAAATACAAAAAATTTAATTTGGACTTGATTTGAAAATTGGTCAATTAGACAAATTTGCTTACATTGGATCATACATTATATTTTACTGTCCCTTTTTTCTGTCCTCTCTGGGCACGTGTCTATTTTTTTCTGTTCTATTATTTAGAAAAAAACATTAAAAATCTCCTGTTGGATTGTTGTTCGGACTATTAATTTTTTTCTTTAACATAAACAAAAGAGCTGCGAAACAATGAGTTAAACTGCTGGGTCACTATTGATATATAAATTTATCCCACTGTATGTAAGAATACTTTTCAATGAACTCCAAGTTTCATATTTAGTATGTTAAAGACTCCACTGTTTTAGCATTAAGCTAACTGATGTGATGGCACAATCCTGATCTCTGTTCAGAAACAACTTTTTTTTTTCCTGTTCAATTTTACTGAGCAAAGAACAGATAAGAATACAGCCATTGTTGGATCAGTAAGGCTTGCTGACACATGCTCAGAGCTGTCATCTATCTCATAATTTCTTACAATAAACAGAATTAAACCATATGGGCTTCTTTATCCTGACATAATAAATCCCATATCTCTGTGTACGATAAAGTTACATACCAACATGGCCGATGAAGACCACATTGACGTGCTCCTTCTTGGGGGCGTCCGGAGGAGCTGGGGCTACTTTGGGCACAGGCATCTCCTCCTCTTCCTCCTCCATCATCTCCTCATCGTCCTTCCCCGTGGCGTCCTCCTGCCCCCCGCCTCCTCCCCCTCCGCCGGGCTCCTCCTTCTGCTCCCACGTCTCCTCCTCTGTGGTCATGTCCGCCTCTGTGCCGCCGTTTTCCACTGGAGCTACACACAAGTGCAAGAGGCGCAACGTCAAAAGAGTCACAATTGCGGTTTCAAACGGCAAAATTAAATGCTCAATTACTCAGATTCCCAATAAATATTCTTGTATTAGTCTTCAAATTAGCAGTTGACATTTCAGTGTTCTGTGAAAAGTTAATGCTGCTCAATGTGCACTGATAAAATGTGGCATATCTAATCGTAATAAATTGGAATTTTATAAATGTTTTTCTTCTTCCAAAATCTCTCAGCCAGTAGCCCAAGATTGCATATACGATAATACACATTTTGTCCATGTTTTTTAAAAATATTGTCTTACATTTAAAGGTGGTAAAAAAAACATTTCTGACACTGTCAACTGAGAGGACAATATAGCAGTGCTAATATCAATATCTGACGATTGTCCAGTAATGTTTATTTGGTCTTCTGATTATTTACTTAAAAGTTTGTTTGTTTTTTCAGACCATCTTTGTATCTAAAGATTTGTCACGTGATCTTGTCAGTTACTCAGGTTTTGGTGCTGTCTTCGTACCCTCAGAGGCAAATTGACAGCACCATATGCATTTCAGTTTTGAGAAAATCACATTGTGGGTGTCACATTATTTGAGACGCAATTGAATTATGGAAACTGGACGACGGGACTATGAACCGGGACGAGGGGGCCTTTTTACTTTTACACACCAAAGATACTGTCTTGACGAAGTAAGACTGCAGGTGGCGCTGTCGTACTGCCTCTACGGTAAGAAAACAGTGCCAAAACCTGTGTAAATCAGCTGACGAGACACGACACATCGACATCACGTGATAACTCGGAAGAAGACTGCGAGTGAGCATTTGAAACGTTCTTGTATCAAAAATAAACAAATAAATAAAAACTAAACGCTGGTCTGAAAAAAGAACATTTTAATTAAAAGTCAAATATTGAGAAAAGCTATTTTTTTCTCATTTCCCATGAACTGGCGTGTCAATATGTCAGTCGCAGTTCATTAGATATGTCTTTTGAAATAAACTACTAGTGAGTTACAATGGTTCATTTATCACAGAAAAAGGTCTATGTAATCCCTCATTCGTCCAAAAAGAAAAGATGGTTGAATTCTGCCAATTGGACAAAGTCGAGTCAGTACAGTACATTTCGATACTCATCCAAGTAGTTTCTAGGGACTAGTAGGGACTGGCTTAGATTTCTGCCTGAGGGGAGGAATCAACTACAGAATTCAACTTTAATTCAAAGTTGTAAAGCAGCTTAGAAAAGTTAGGACTCTAAGACAGTTCCTAACCAACACCACACAAATAAACTTCTTTGAAATTATGCATCCAAGCAATGAAGTACAATGATGTTCATTCATTGTTCCTCATTCAAAACTAGTACAGACTGGAGCTGTCATCTACGTCACCAACACCTGTCTTTTCACACAGCAAGATGGTTATGAAAAACACATTATAATGTAAGAAGTGCTCTATGAAAAGCTTTATATAACTTTGAGAAGAACGTGGTGGAATTATGGTATAAACTGTGAATACTGTGAAGTAACCAAACACTCTGAATGCCTTTGGAAAAACAGTCGTATGCATATCTGAGGCCAGGACCTTGACATGCACTGCTGCTTGACAGTCCACCAGCCTCTGCCAATGGAAGGTCTATTTTGAGAATGGAGTGGTTGCATCATATTAAAATGAAGGCCCACGAGTGCACACGAGTTTTACAAATACCTGGCTCTGAATATGGTTTAAGTGATATAAATCATGTGGAGCCCTTCTGATCACCTCCTGTTAGGTTTCACATGCTCGACCTGCTCTGTTCTTCTCACAATCCGGCTGAGTGTTAATGAAAAGCACATGTAAGGAGGAGCGGGTGCATACCGGCTGTGTCTGCCACCTCCATGCTGGACACAGGCTCTGCGGAACCTTTGGAACAAGAGACACAAAGCACATCAAACTTTCATCAATATTCATACAGAATGGTGGCCCGTCTTGTCTGACAACTGTGGCTATTACTGTGTTGTAAATAGGTTTATTACACGGTGATAATGCGACTCTAAGCCGTGGTGACTTGTTGATTAGAGAAAAAGCGACACGAGCCTGGACTGGTGCTGAACACAGCGAGTTGGCACTGAGAAGGCTAACTTAGCATCTTTAGCAGAAGAGCTAGCAAGTTAAGCTAACTTCCACCCAGCTGTCTACGGGAGATCACCCACCCTCAGGAGCCGGCACGTCCACGGTACTGCCCTGGAGGAAGCTGGGCACAAACACCGGGGCGTTCACGTTGGGGACAAACGGCTTGGCGTTGACGTTCAGGGCGGCAAAGGCAGCGGGCAGCTCCGCCGCGGCAGCCGGGGCCTCGGCATCCTCCTCCAGCTCCCACGAATCCGGGGCGTCTGTCGGGTCCATCGCTCCCTGGTCCAGAGTAGTTTTCCGCCGTAAGAAGAGGCTAAAGCCCTTGTGAGTCCGTAAAAGAGCGTCTGTTTGCTGGTGTGTTCAGACTCGTAGCAGCGCGTTTGAACAAGTTCCCATTGCTTTGTTAAGCCTTGCTTTGGTGAAGCATATGGATCTCGCAGGACGAGAAGAGCTCTACTGCCGCTGCACTTCCCCCGTCCGCCGCTAGAGCCCAGCACTGGACCACTGTCACAATTTAGAGAGTGGAGTAATAATGATTCCGTTATAAGATGGTAATAAATGTGAAAGAGCCGACCAGAAAAATGAGACTAAATGTTTAAAGTGTTGCTAAATGACTATTTTCCCATACTTGTCTAATTTTGCCTTTTGGTATTGTCAATAACAACTTTTTAACTGCATTTATGTAAGAATAAGAAGTTTTTTTTTTTTGCAATTATAAGTGACAAAGGTATGAATTAGCTTTGGCGATGTACAATGAATAATAATAGTTAAAGATTAAACAATCACAAAATTAAACATGCATAAAATAAGGTAGACTTTGAATTTGAATATGAATGAACAAAATGAGTTCATACAAAGAGAAAACACTTATAATATAACCTTTTATTTTATTACAGTTAAATAACAGGAACACTAAAGACTCAAAACTGACAATAAATAACGTTAGAATAAATACAAGATAATAAAAAGCATAAAGATCACAGCTTTTTCTTCACTCTTTGGCATCAGCAACACCTCCAGCGGTGATGGCAAATGTAGCCTCGTTCTCTGGCATGTCAGGGCTACAATGAATGAGAAAGACCCAAAGAAATTATAACGATAAACAATTTGACTCACTACTTTCCAAATCTACATACATAAATTCTTTCATTACCTGTCAAATATCTTTGCGATTCTCATTTCACCTCGACCTTTCCTCAGGCTCAAACGAGTGGTGGAAGCGTGAGCGAGAATGTGTCCTCCAATCGGCTTCTTCGGATCAGCCTGGAATCTGAAAAAGATAGAAAAAAACCATGAACTCAATAATTTTCCCATAAAATCAGAGTTTTTGAGCTAAAACTACACCAACGTCATTCCTGCTCCGGGATCAGCAGTCATTTGGTTGGTGACAAAGACAGCCACATTGTACTCTGAAGAGAAAGGAGAACAAAAACTCAATAAACTCATTATAATTGCGCTATGGCTCCACCCTCCTCATGATTACCTTCAGAGATCTTCTGCAGCCTGGAGAGCATCTGAGCTAACTTCTGCTGCCTCTCTGCCAGCTCGCCTCGACCAGAGAAGTCCACGCGGAACAAGGCCATGATGGAGTCTATTATCTTTTGCACCGAAAAGATATTCATGGGTTTCAAGCAAATGATTCCTTCATGATTTGTTTAGACCCAGATTAGTCCTATTATTTAATGGTGTTTAGCCCTAGTTTCAACCTAGAATAGTCCTATTTCAGCCCTTGTAAGATCAGCTCTATTTTAGACCTTGTTTAGCCCTAGTTTAGACTCAGATTAGTCTGGTTTTAGACCTTGTTTAGCCTTAGTTTAGACCTAGATTTGTCCTATTTTAGCCCTAGTTTAGACCTAGAATAGTCCTGTTTTAGACCTTTTGGGCCGTAGTTTAGATCTAGAGTAGTTCTACTTTAGACCTTGTTTAGCCCTAGTTTAGACCTAGAATAGTCCTATTTCAACCCTTGCAAAGATTCATCCTATTTTAGACCTTGTTTTAGCCTTAGTTTAATCCTATTTTAGACCTTGTTTAGCCCAAGTTTAGACCCAGATGAGTTCTACTTTAGACGTCGTTTAGCCTTAGTTTAGTGGAGGAGTACAAGTACTTGGGGGTGTATTTGGACAATAAACTGGACTGGGGCAAGAACGTAGACACTGTCTACAAGAAGGGCCAGAGCCGTCTCTACTTTCTGAGGCGGCTGAGGTCCTTTGACATCTGCAGGACAATGCTCAGGATGTTCTACGAGTCTATGGTGGCAAGTGCCATCACGTATGCTGTGGCCTGCTGGGGCAGCAGTCTGCGCGTGAGGGACACTAATAGACTCAACACGATCATCAAGAAGGCCGGACATGTTGTGGGGGAGGAGCTGGACTCTCTGACTGTTGTGTTGGAGAGGAGGATGTTGTCCAAAATCAGGACTATTCTGTACTTTCCCTCCCACCCACTCCACAAAGTGCTGGTCAAGAGCTAATTTAGCAACAGACTGTTACTACCACAATGCTCCACCGAGAGACACAGGAAATCATTCCTGCCTGTCGCCATCAAACTACTGAACTCTGTGCTGTAAATCCGCTTGTGAAGTCATTGTGCAATATTAAGTCCACTGTGCAATATTAAGTCCACTTATAAACTGTACATGATCATGTGAATATGTAAATAGACAAGGGTAGTAGAGTTAAGCTTATTGTAAGACTGTTCATATCGGGGGTTTAGTTGATTATTGTTCATATCGGGGGTTTAGTTGATTAATAAAGACACTTTATAAGTTAAGTTAAATGGGGTAGACATTATATAGAGCTATTGTATTTTATTTCTATTTTTTATATATATCTTATATTGTTTTAATACTTACTGTCTCTACTGGTCGGTTGCACATGTAACGAAAAGAATTTCCCCTTGGGGATAAATAAAAGTAATTCTGATTCTGATTCTGATTTAGACCTAGATTCATCCTATTTTAGCCCTAGTTTAGACCTAAATTAGTCCTATTTTAGACCTTATTTAGTCCTAGTTTAGACCTAGATTAGTCCTATATTAGACCTTGTTTTAGCCCTAGTTTAGACCCAGATTAGTCCTATTTTAGACCTTGATTAGCCCTAGTTTAGACCTAGATTAGTCCTATTTTAGACCTTATTTAGTCCTTGTTTAGACCTAGATTAGTTCTATATTAGACCCTGTTTTAGCCCTAGTTTAGACCCAGATTAGTCCTATTTTAGACCTTATTTAGTCCTAGTTTAGACCTAGATTAGTCCTATATTAGACCTTGTTTTAGCCCTAGTTTAGACCCAGATTAGTCCTATTTTAGACCTTGATTAGCCCTAGTTTAGACCTAGATTAGTCCTATTTTAGACCTTATTTAGTCCTAGTTTAGACCTAGATTAGTTCTATATTAGACCTTGTTTTAGCCCTAGTTTAGACCCAGATTAGTCCTATTTTAATCCTAGTTTAGCCCTAGATTAGTCCTATTTTAGACCTTATTTAGTCCTAGTTTAGACCTAGATTAGTTCTATATTAGACCTTGTTTTAGCCCTAGTTTAGACCCAGATTAGTCCTATTTTAATCCTAGTTTAGCCCTAGATTAGTCCTATTTTAGACTTTATTTAGTCCTAGTTTAGACCTAGATTAGTTCTATATTAGACCTTGTTTTAGCCCTAGTTTAGACCCAGATTAGTCCTATTTTAATCCTAGTTTAGCTCTAGTTTAGACCTAGAATAGTTCTGTTTTGGACCTGGTTTAGATCTGGTGGTACTCGGAAGGCCAAATATTTTCTTAGATGGTTTTTGGTGTGAAGAGTTTGAGAACCACTGTACTAGACCCTGTAAATGTAGAGACTCATTTTGAAACTACAGGCGCATATATATTATGAATAGTTAAAAGCACAAGTTTTAAAGTTTTCTGTACATTTTAATACTTACCAACAGCTTGAACACTCCACCCTCCTCATGAAATTTCGCTGCAACAAAGTCCAACAGCTCCATCTGGTGTTCACCTAAAGACAAAACAGTTAACTCTAACCAAACCATCGAGTTGAAAATTTCCACATAATCAAGTGTCTGACGCACTTGTGTAGGCACGAGCGTAAAGCACATTGTCCAGCACCGCGTCATGGTCCACGTCGAACCTGTCAGCAATGTCTCTCAGTCTGTCAGGACGACTAGACACAGACAAGTCAAGGATTGAAGCACACGCCCTAAAACCTTCTCGTTCGTGTACATACTTGTGCGTTCAATTTTAATAAGGATACAAAGTGTTTTCGGTGTCAATAAAAATGACTTTCCCGCCTGTGTAACCATCTTCTCCAGGCAGCTGCGTAGTGACTGTAAGATCCAATACATTATGAATACATTTGAAATATTTAGTAAGGTGATGTGCTAATCCTATGAGGCCTGTTACGCACCGCAAAGAGTGTGAGAAAGCTGGGTTTTTCCTGTGCGGAACTCTGGAAAAAAAGTCAAAATTTATAATACAACTAAAGCAGTGGTGAAAGAAGTACTTCATTTTGTTAGTTAAGTTAAAGTACAGATACAGGAGCAACAATAGCGCACAAAAATCTACTAAAAGTTTTGAAATACCCGTGTAAAAATGTACCTTAAAAGTTAAAAAGTATTTCACACAAATTTTGAGAACTATAGCAGCGTTAAATGCTGTGAAATTGTTTAAGAGTTGAGCAGACAGTACATATTTCCAAGTGACTTTTACATATAGATTTTTACTTGCTCAAAGCCGGGACTAGAACTTGAAACGTTTACCCAAAATGTCACCATGAACGTGCTAAAAAATAACCCCTCAAATAACCATATGAATAGTACTTTCTACTTTCCAGTTCAAAATGCCGAGACCTAAAAATTCAAAAGAATCCACTGAAAACATTTTGAAAACAGAAATTCCTCCAAATCACCTCCGAACGCCTCTGTGATGGCCATACTTTCAATTCCTCCACCCAACAGTTTACTGCAGAGATATACAGACGTGAAAGCAACTTATCCACACAGCGTGAACAGATTTTGTCGTCTGTTATAAATCTTTACTCGAACTCTTGGCTTCCAGTTGTGATGTGGAACACTTGCTTCCTCTTCGTACTGTACTCAAACGCAGTCTGGAAACCGACAGTCTAGGTGTAGTAAAGGTGGTCAAACATGTAACGCGTAATACCAGAATTTAGCTGTGTGTTTATTACGATTACATCCAAATATCTTACAAGCATTTTCCCGGCAGCCTCCTTGATTTTGTCCACCTTGGCCTCTGACAGACCTTTGATGTTACACAAGGCTTTCCGTGTCGTCATCTGGATGCCTTTGACAGTGCAGATCCCCACTGACTTCAGCTTTTTAATATCAGCCATGTTCTGAAAGAGAGAAAGTACAGTGGCTTTAAAGGGGACGTATTATTTGGAAGTGCACAGGTCAGGCTGGACCACTAATTTGACTAAAAGGTACTTAAGATAATTATATTTAAGATTTTGCATTGAAAATGTTACAAATTCGATTCCAGTTTAGCCATTTTGTAACTTTATAATTTGACTAACTGGTTGTAAATCATTACATCACACCATAACTGTTACCTGCTACTCTAATGCCAAGAAATAAAAATAAACAGATCTAAAAAATATTTGAGAACAACTTTATTTTGTTGCAGGAGCCAGAAAAACATGTTTGTTGTTAACCAAACTTTTGGATGGAATTCTAGTCTCCTTAGTGAGAAATCATCAACATGTTTTAGAAATGAGTCATTTTCAACTTCAACACAAACTGCTTCACTATTGGCATAAGCTATAATACATATTTAGAATAAAGTGTCAAAATTAGAAAATCATAAAAACCTGTCATACGTAGGAGTGGGCGATATTGACAATATATGCATTTTTCATTATCTCTATAAATGTGCCTGTAAATGTCTTGTTGACAATAAAATGTACCACTAAAGTGCAGAAATATCACTTTACACTCTTGTTTGGGGGATTTAGACGTTTCTGTAACAGTTTTACTTGGACGATTTACTCAATATACTGATTTTACATATCTCCAAAACAAAATTGTACTATCTTAAAGCAATGTTTTCTCACCAAATGCTTATGGAAAGTTGTATTTTCAATGATTCCTGCACAAAACATGATTTTAACCCTTCCTTTTTGGACACAATTCTCTTCCCAAAGAATTCATTTTTCTTTCTGGAAAAACCTTAGCAAACCAAATTATATTCCCAAAATGACCAACTCTTTATTACAGACAAAAAAATGAGTAACTATTTTACTATTAAGGAAATATTTGACTTAAAAATGTTTCCAGGTTTGCAAAACTATAACAATCAATTTGATAAAAAGTTGGTGACAAAAATTTAAGACAACGCACTTGACCTTTCCCATTGCTCCTAAAGTAAAAGAAATACATTACAAAATTATGAATAACATTTATCTGTCAAAAGAATTACTTCAGTTTCATTTTAAAAATCAAGACAACACTTGTACTTTTTGTGAAAATGAAATTGAAAGCACTGATCCTCTTTTTTTCTATTGTGCTAGAGTCCAATATTTCTAGACCGAAATACAAAATTTGATACATTTTCCCATCTTCATCAATATCCTTAAATAGAGATGATATCATTTTTATTATTCAATTTCAAATAAAAAAGAAGAACTTTGTATAAATTTAATCTTGTCTTGCCAAATTTAAATTACATATAAAATCCTTAAATATGTGAATGACCATAATGCTCAAAGAATGTATGTTTGACATATGTGAGAACTCAATCTGAATATGGACTCCACCTTTAATAAATTGTACTTTTTATGTTTGTATTTAATGTATTTTTGTAATTTAATGTAATATGCAAATGGGAAGCATGACAAAAGTAACATTGCAATAAGAAAATAAGGTTTATAAAAAAAAAAAAATTCTTTAGTTTTCACCTACCCCTGACTCCACCTAATGTACTTACCCGTAACTTTAAAAAAAAGAAATGTGATTCCAGGTCATACATATTGGGTTCAGAAATGCCAAAACGTAATTGCTTTCCACAGTTAAAATGTCATGTTAAGGAGGCGGGGCTTCTAAGTTCTTTAGTTTTGAACAGTCAATGGTTAGATCTAGTATTAAGCCCTTTTACATCAATATTGTGGTTTACAATGAACAAAATGTAAAATAATTATCTACGTATGTTATAGTGTAATGCTAATAAACCCCAAAAATATTATAATATCTTCTTAAAATAAATATTTAGAGATACTTACAATTCCATGCTTTTGGAGCTGGTCGATATCTTGGAAAAATGACTCCTATTAAATACAAATAATGTTTTAATGATATTATTATTTATTATCACTAGCCTTCAATGACAAACTAATTTACCTCATCATCGTGGTAGCCAGAGTCATCTTCTACAACTTGATCCTCGGATGTTTTCATGGTGGTTCACTTCTTAGCTCTCAGTTGCTAACTCTATCTTTAGGAGCTAATTTAAGCTTATCTTTTCAAACGACAAAAATCCAACAACAAAATTACGAATTTATTGTACAAAGGCCCATAAGCAGCCACCGGACTTGTCATAAATTACAAACCGTGAGGCACAAAAGAATAATAAGTTGTACAAGGGCACGAACATGAAGACAAAGTTTCGCGCGTCGTTGAGTGGCGGGAGATAAATATGTTTAAGGGTAATCTGGGAATAATAACTTCTGAACCAGTAAAACATACAGTAAATCGGCAAAAAAAAAAAAAAGTTAATTTATTGTTTATCTATATCCATATATTAATTGGTGCATTTAATAAACGTATTAAAGTATATTGTATACGTTTTGCTTGTACTTTTATAATTATTTAATTTCATCATCTGAATCTTTGTATTACCATTGAAAGCCACTAGTCGCATTCAGGGCTCTACAACCATCTCTTTGTTTTTTGTTTGTTTAAATTACAAAAATGCACATATTAAATCAGGGTGCACATGCAGATTTAGAAAAACATACATAGAATGTGAAAGAAAAAAAAAACATTACTGGCATTACTTATGATTTTTTTTAATCATTGAATATTTTTATGGCTGTCTATTTGGAGACACACTTTGGTGAATTAAGTTTCAGAAAAACAATAAATATAGGAGTGGTCTCTTTCCATTTGCAGGAATGGGTGTCATATTTGGCTACAATAGTCCAAATTGTCCATGAAGTAAATATATTTTGTATTTTTTTAAATATCAGTGCACTAATGTTCTTTGTGGTCCAATGTACATAAAGTAAATGTTGTTATGATTGGCTCTACAGTGCCGGAATTACTATATTTATTCGGTTATCAGTTTGTGTCTCCAACAGTCCACATTTAATGCTTTGAAAAGTGTTCCTATATTTTAATCCCACTTCCCACTAAAATGTATTTCACTGAAATGAATTTACTAAATTACGGAACAAATTGACTTCAAGTAAAGTGAACCTCGTGGATATAGCAGTTCCAACCATTTTATTCTAAGGGTGCGTTCACAGTTGTTATTTGGTCTTAAATTTAGACCATTTTTGTCCTGATACAGTCCAGTTTACTCCCAATTTGGTATTTGGTGGATATGGTCAATATGCAAGTATGAATTCACCCTAAATTGCTCAAAGAAAATGACACAAGTGGTTACTCTTTGAATTGGTGTTTTATTTGACAAATAATTGCAAAATGTACAAGAGATGTCAGCAAACTTGAACTCTCAAGTAAAACTGTATTTATCTATAACAAATAACTTACTTCAAGCACAAGATGATGGAACCAGAATAACAGTGTTCTATTCTCGGGAATGCAGTGGTGTGAAAATGTAACTCAAAAAACATTCAGCATTTTCTATTCCATTGTATTCACATTTTATGCTTAACCGGATGATGTTTGCGCTAAACAGTTGTCATAAACCATTAGGCAGAGTAGACTTTTGAAGGCCAGCAAGAGCATTTTCCCTTCGACGAAAACACCAACTCGTAAAACATCCTTACCATATTTTTCCTTATACACTTGATCCTGCTAACATTTAAAGACATTTATGATATTAAAAAAGACAAAACTTTGAAGCAGTGCTCCTTGAAATCAGTCTCTGCATAATGTTGACTTGAGGAGAGACCGTGAGAAGAAGAATGCGTCCTTTCCCCGTCGATTAACCCACACGATTCATTCACCTCAGCACGATCCTATGTAGTGAGGCTCTTCTGTTCTCCCTGGTCTCGCCGTCTCTCCTCGGGGCCAGCTCCAGAGTTAGCAGCAGATCCCCGCTCGGTCACTGGCTCAGATTTTGCTCGGAGCTGGTGGCATCATCCCGGGCATCCCTCCAGACATCCCTGTGTTGGGCCCCAGTAGGATCTGAATACAAAACGTTAAGCATTTGTCAGTTGGTTTGGAAGACGTATAGTGCTGCTTTGATTAGACATGTGCACCTGTCTCTGCTGCTGAAGCTGCTGCTGCTCCAGTTGCAGTCGTTCTGTCTCAAACACCACCGGCAGCACCAGAATCATGAAGGATGTGGTCCCCACCCAAAGCGCAGCACGGGAAAAACTGGAGGAATTCAAAATATCATTACCATGCCACAGCAAATCAGCACAGAGACATTTACACTGACTGCACTTTCCTGTCCCACATGTTGTAGCAAGAATAAGTAATATGTGTAGGAATGGGACAAGAAAAGATCAAATTGCCACAAGATTGTGCTTACTTAAGGAAAATTATCTTTTATTATCTTTTTCATGTGCTTACTTTGGACAAAAACTGATAAGCGTTGCAGAGCTACTTATGTTGGAAAGCTCTAGTTTAAAAAGCAGTGCTACAATGACTGCTAAAATATTAAATATTATAAAATAAATCAAAAATATGTGTCCCGATCAGGCAATATTATGTCAATACAACAGAAATGTGTTAAAACATGTCTTTAAACGCATTCATTGAGGTTTAATTATCAGACAAACTTGAAATGTCTGTAAAATGAATCAGAAAAGTGCAGAAATATCACAGATGCTCTTATTTGAGAGTTTACAATTACTTTTATCCTTTTATCTTCTCCAATTCATCTCTTTTTGTAGTTTTCTTTCACTATTGTACTATGTACTAATGTAGTCAGTTTTTCAAATGTTGCATATCTTTTAAACAACCTATACAAATTATGTCAAAATCTCATTTTATCTCATTCTCATGGACCCAATCTTGTGGTAATTGTTTCATCCCATCCCTATATATGGGTGTCTTCTGCAAGGTTGTTGGGCGAGCAGACCTTAACCCACTGCGTTACAACATTATATAGTAGAGGTCTAAATACTTAATACAATGCATTATTACATTAAACAACAGCACTAAGTAACACTTTCGAGAGAGGGTAAACTCGTGATAAATATACCTATACAGCTTCTTGGCCAGAGAGACGGAGCAGTGCGCAGACACCTCAGCTGCAGTCCGCACTGTGTCTGGGAACATCTCTGTGAGGCCCCACAACCTCTCCGCTAAAGTCTCATCCAACTGTTAGGAAACACCAGGAAAAGCACATCAATAACACAAATACAAACCAAAGATGAAACACGCAATAACCCTGCCAGGAAATCATTCGGAGACCCTCGGTACATGTTGTAATAATCATTAGGCTCCTCTGGAGGAGTCCTGCAGGTTATAAGGAGCTCTCAGTAGCTTGCCAAAGGCTTTAGCCTAATCTTAGCAATTATAAATGAACCAGAAAAACCAATACAAAAAGGTCCCAAACGTGTCTCATTAGGGAATTATAATCCGTCACTCACATCTTCATCTTCGTCGTCGTCGATCTCGTCCTCCGGGGGCCGAGTGGACACCGGGCCCGCAGCCGGGGAAAGCTCCTCGATTCCGGACATGTTTGCACAATGTGCTGCTCTTGGTGCCCTGTGTGAGCCCAGGTAAAGACTGACAAAAGTCCGACAGACAGAAGAACCACGAACCCGGCTCTTAGTGCACAATAATGCGCAGGATTAACAAGGAATTTGAATTTATTCCCAATGAAATCGGAGGTCACGGTGGGAAAACCAAAACGTGAGGCTCGGGGTCGATGACGGAAAAGGGCAGAGGTCATTTCTATATGGCTTAGAAAAAACAGCGCCATCATGCTGAGCGGCAGTGTAATAGCAGTTTATTATACATAACGTCCAACTATTTATAATATACAAATACAAATATATACACAAATATGTACAAATTTGTGGCTTAGTTTCAAATGCTACAGTGTGATGATGTCAATATTTTAACATTTAAAATAAAAAGTTCTTATTTTGGATTGCTTCTTAATCATCTTTGTCAAATGGACCTTTGATGAATTGATGTCTGTGTTGTTATTGTTCGTGCATAATTTATAATGGGACATGAATATTTAATTTCCTATGATGTCTTAGTAATAGTTAAGAATAGAATTTCAATATTATCTTAAAGAAACAGCAAGACTTTAAAAAGAATTATCCGCTAACAAAGAAATTGTGGATAGACTATCACTACAGTTACACATAAATACTTTCACACAGAACTACTGTCGTGTTATTCCCATGGATCCATAATATGATCTTTCCTTTTCATATTGCTTCAAAGCAGTCTTTGGAGTCTACTTCTCTTCTTGGAAAGTCTGTGTCTGTACTGAAATAGTTTGAGCCATGATGTAAAAGACATCATGTGTTCTTAAACTCTCTCATTCCAGAGAAGGAGTTCTTGCTGAGAGCAGTGAAAGCACAAACCATGGAAAAGTCATGGGGAAAGTTGGACGTAGGGATCCCTTGTTTACACGCTCAGAGTACGCCGCGGGGGCGGGTTAGCTCCGCCCTCATTCTTTAGACCTGACGTCATTGTAGCTTGTGTTTTTTATGAATGAAAGAATCCAACCTCAGAAGCAGCGGAGTAATTCCGGGAAAAGGCGGACTGACATTTTGTCGCCAGCGTCTCTTCGGCTCGGCAGGTAAATACACACATTATCTCTAGTATACCTTAAATGTGCTTTTCTGTGGCTTTGAGGCAGCGATAACGACGACTCGAGCCCCCGGGTTCCGACCAAGGACACATAAGCAGGCAGCTGTTTGCGTTAATCTCCTTAGCAAGTCACAAACCGCTCATGCTAAAGGTGCTAATGTTACTAGCATGTTTGGATTCGGCTGAATATATGGCCACGGAACACTCACAATCGTGCTTAAAATGCGTTCAGACTCGCATACAGTTGCCCTTTCCCGTCTGACTGCCTTCTGACATTTAAAGATTGAGATAAACATGTTCTTGATAGCACATGATCGCTGTTTACTACAGGGCAGGGAGGCGTTTAGCCCCTGTACTCCTTTAACGTTAGATACAGCGTTCAGACCGTGGGAACAATCAGGCTCTGTATTTCTCGTTATTACACAAATGTATTAGCTAAACACATTCCTCCGACTGCCGTGATCTCATTTGCCCGTGTTGTGTTCACTTGTTGCTGCCTTTATAACACGGTCTGCTTTTTGTGTAATTGTTTTGTAGCGTGATATTTCTGGTATATTATAAACGTGGTGGAAGTGGTCTGGAGAATTGCACTCGTCATGGCGGCGGCGGCGGCGGTGGGTGTTATTTTTTTTCTTGGAGCTGGTGTTTTTCTTGGACGGGGCAGACTTGGGGCAGACTGGAGCATGGCTGAGCGTTTCTTGCTGAATCACCCTGACTTTACGAAACGGCAGCGGCGGTGTCGGCACTTTACGGCTGCTGCTGCCTGGACAACCTTCCCACGCGTGTCGGGAAATGCTGTGCAGGGGTCAGCAAACTGTAGGGCATCAGGGGCAGGTGCTTTGAACTGCACAATGTTTGGGGCCCTTATCACTTATTATTACACTGGCTGGTGATGGGTAACCACTGTGTAATAGGTGATACATGGACAATAAAGTGTAATGTGAAATCCTAATGCAATATAGCAACCTGTGCCAAAATAAGAATAAAAGGAGGATTCCGCAGACAAACCAAAGGGTCTCTGGTTAAAATCTGATCTAAATGCATGCTGATATTGTGTCCTTGGGCAAGGCATGCAACCCAAATTGCTCGTTCCAGTGTAAGTCCTGTACCAAAAGGGGCATCTGGGTTAAAAACCTGTCAAAACACAAGTTTGTTTTGATACGTTTTGTCTCAAAGGTCTGGAGTTTGTTTTTGAAAATTTGACTTACATTTTGACTACCTTTTTATACTTTTGTATGTTCGATTTTAAGGCAAATGTAGGATGTTTTTACCTTTGTATTTGGCTGTAACGATTAATCAAAATAATCGTAACTTAACGACTATTAAATGAATCGTAACTGTGATCATCGTAACCCTTATCTGGTCTAAATGGACACTAAAACACATGACAAAAGTCTAAAGACAGCTGCATTATTGAATCAAAATGGTAAAAAAAATAATAATAAACAATTTAAATTTTCATCAATAATACACTTCAATTCTAAATATTCTCTATCTAAAACCCTTAAGTTGCCACATTTTAAACATTTTAGTCAGTTAGAAATGTAGAAAAATGGTTTGACTAGTCGACTGATTGAAAAAAGAATCACTGACTAGTCGGATATTAAAATAACAATTCGTTGCAGGCCTAATATAGAATGCGGAATTTGGTATGTCAGCAAAAAAAAATCCCCAGTATTCCAGAGCTGAAAGGCAGGTATTGTCTATTTTTTGCTGTCTATATTTAAAATCACCATCTCTAATTAAATCTTACAAAGCCTCGCATAACCTTCCTCTAAATGGCACCAGCTAAGAAAACAAAAGTCATGACTTTCTTTGGAAGGCTGTGGTCAGGAGATTTACAGAAGGAAAGAGTCTTCAAGTGATGAGGAAATAAAAATAAGACAAAACTGAGAAGTAAAACATATTTGTATGAAGTTTACTCATCAAAAGGCCAGCAGTGACCTCATAGAAGGCATGGGACTGTGTGGGACACGAATCATGTTACTTACTTTAACAGTGATGGGTGATTAAGTTGTCTGTTTGGTCAGTTGAGAAAGTCCGACGTTGCAAAACAAAGAAAGTTGTCACAATCACTAAGAATAAGTAAACTGGGAAAGCACCTCTGGTCTGGTGACTGGCCTGTGTGACAAGGGAGCGAGCTTAGTGTTCGTATTGGAAAGTCAAGGCTATTGCTAACTAACCGTCTGTAACAAGGAAAAAGGGAAGTGTGTTACAGTTAATATTTTCTTTGAATATCTTGTTAAAACAAATAAAATGGCTTTCAACATTAATTTCCACATCATAAACAATTCAGACTTTTAAACATTGCTATACTCTATAACACAAATAATGGTGGAATTGCGTTCTCCAAAGTCTGAACTCTGTTCCAAGCCACACGTTATTACTGACGGGGGGTTGGTTGTGGACCTCTCGACTAAATAGACCTAAGCACACCATTGAGGAAATAACTGAATCTTGATTATGATTGAAATATGATTGATTGCAATCCACTTGTTGGCATTTCTTCTAACTCTATAGCAGTGGTTCTCCTAGTCTGAAACAGGTTTGACACCCTTCAAATGCAGTGATAAATGTAGATTCCAATTTGTTGACCTACCGTAGTCATTTTTTTAGGTCTATATTCTCAAAATAAAATCAAATATTAGACATAAGATTACTTTAATGAGTTTGTGAGTCACTTTTTTGTGTTCGGTGGTTGCAAATGCTAACTGTTGTTAATTTGGGGGTCGCAACTGAAATAGGTTGAGAACCACTGCTCTGGACGTTGTTCCACAAGGGTTAGGCTTAGCACCCTTTTTGTTTTTTGTAGACGTCCAGGAAATAATATAACTTTTTTACATAAAACAAAGAATATGTAAAACTTTATGTTAAACTGTGCCAATTTATCAACTTAATTGATTTGATTTGTTATAAATAACCCGACTCGGGCTGCATTTAGCAGTCACTTTGCTAATCGACTAGTCTAATGATTATTGTTTCAATTAATTATTATCATCCATCGATTTGTTGTTGAGAACACAAGTGTCACATGAAGAAAAGCTTTTTACTAAATATGACCCAGATGAAGCTGAAGTGAAGCTATTTAAGGATCTGGATTCATTCATTTAAAGCCAAAGGGGAGTTCAAAATAAACACACTGAATTTGCACATTTTCCGCATAATTTTATGCTATTGCGGCTCAATTTGAGTCTTAAAACTTCTTTTCTCAGCTCATAGCAAGATTTGGAGCCTGTTTATACACCAATTAACGATTATTCAATTTCTAAATTAGTTGACAATAATTTCAATAATCTATTAATTGAGATTAATTGATGAACTTGTTGCAGACCCAAACACAACCTCACTGACCTCACTTTAGTTCACAAACAACCTTTTCGTGTACATATTTACAGTGAAAGTTGAAAAACGATCTGCCTGGCCTCGTTTTCTAGTCTACAAAGCCTGGAACCGTTGGTGTGGTGTTGACAAGAGGAAGTGAGGAGGGAATTGGTTGGGACACCTGCTTTAAGTAACCAGGGGGCAGACACATGATAACTTCCTCCTCACTGTTCCAACAAACGCATAAAGCACCAGCAGCAGCAGCTCCTCTTTTTCTCTCGAATCATACCACAAGGTCTAATGAACAAGCACTTTTTTTTAGAGAAGCACTAACGCTCCGTGACTTCTGCTTTTGGATGTGTACGCCGCGGTCTGGTCACATGTACAACAATCGTCGCTTCTTCATCTCACACACGGCATTTACTGTATTTGTCACCTGGTGAAAACAAAACATCAACCCGTGAATGATGGACAAAATAAAAGTGCATTCTTCTGTTTTGTGTTTTCAGAGTGTGTGCGTTCGACTGGTGTTGTGAAGTGTAAACCTAAGACTCTTGGATCATGACGACGGAGAGAAATAGCAAAGCCCTAAAGGTAACTCCTCAGCTGCTGCAAAATGGCAACTCTACCTGCCTTTACTGTATTAAACACAAAGTAAACACAAGGGAGCAATTGTTCTTCATAGCTTGCCTTTATTACATTTCTCCGTTTTTATAGAGTGTACAGACTGCAGCTTGTTTTGTGCAATGATATCAAGCTGGTGCTTAATAGTCAGTCATTAATTGGTTGATAAAGTGACGAAAACAACTGAGAGTCACAATAACACATTTGTGTCACAGTAACACATTTTGATAGTGATGTATTGTTTCAGAAAATATGTCTCTAAACAATCATATACAGGTTGTGTTCACGTGATATCACAACTTTCAATAATGCAGATGGTTTGAAGTTAAACTGAAGGCAGGTCAAAATTATATCCGTAATTACTGGACCTATTCACATGAAACAAAAACTGGCACAGAGTTTAACGTCTTCTCTGTCAGCACAAATAAACAAAAGTGAAAGCTTTTTGTTTTGTTATTTTCACATTGGCCTCAGAAAGTGGTGCCATTATTCAACTCCAAAGACTTGAGGACTTTAAACCCTAAGATTAATGAAAAGTGTGTGGAACTGATCCATAAAAATGAATAATACACAAAACAATGTTTGTTGATTTCTAGTTTGGGTTTTGTTTTTTGACCAAAACAGTCTCTCACAGAGTTATATAGGCCCTTATTTGAGATTATAAAACAGTATCGTCAAATTCTAGTATGTGAATGCAACCTATTGAAGCAATTTCATGCCACAATAATATTGTTAAAAACACTAGCTGCAATAAATACATAGCAGAATGAAGCATGTTTGTCCATAATGAGTAATAGAAGTTATGTTACTCAACTTTATTACAAAGTTCTCCACTCGTGCAAAGTAAACATACACATGTTAAATATTGAGTCCCTATAATTTAATGAACGATAAGCAGTAATTATTGTGAAAGGCATTCCAGCATTATTAAGGCCTTTTAATAAATTGCTCCATGGGTTTCAGAGACATGACAAATCAGCACCATTTCCATTAAGGCTGTAACTAACCGTTATGTTAGTAGTAATTGTTGCAGCGCTTCTTTCCTTATCAGTCTTTTGATCTTTTGAATTGTCAGAATTTCTCAAAATGTCACCTTTAGACAGGAAGTTGAAACCCGTGTGAAGTTTTTTTTTCCCCCAGTCTCAGGGGCGTTCGACTGGGGGGGTAAAGGGTGCTGGTTACCCCGGGGCCCTCGAAAGCATGTGATGGCTTTTTTTTTTCAGTTATATTTTTGTACACTTTAACACACTTTTGTTGTAATAAATTGCATTGTGGATAAGTAAATTCCTTAAGAGATTAAATACAATTATGATGAGATCTGAGGGCTGTAGGAGCAAAGCATTGTTCACATGTTATTAACATAATAAAACTAGTGATTTTATATTACAGTTTATTTATTTTGTTATTGTAATAATAGGTTTCGAGATGTTAGAAATTGGTCTGGTAGTTATTACAAAATGTATGTAGAAACCTTAGGGTGTATATTCTTGCCAAAGTGAATGAAAGAATAATATTAATAACCAAATTTGCTGTGAAGAATAAATCATATACAAAATTATGTATTAGGGGCCTACTAAGAAGATTTGTACCTGAGCCCCAGAATGTCATGCTAGGCCCCTGTCTTAAACAGTAATAAGCCTATCTCAGGTTCACTGGGCACAAACCAGTCTGTAAAATGGGTTAATGCCATGGTGGAAAACATCAACAATGATAACTCAAACAGTAGAACTAGTTACAAAGTGTTACTACAAAATCTCATCCGCTTGTTGCTGTGCTCAGGTGAAGCAGGAGTGTGGCGAGAACGTCCCCTTCCTGTCGGACAGCGAGCTCATGTCCCTCTCCGTGCGCGAGCTCAACATGCACCTGCGAGGCCTGTCCCGCGACGAGATCCAGAAGCTGAAGCAGCGCCGGCGCACCCTGAAGAACCGGGGCTACGCGGCCAGCTGTCGGGTCAAGCGCGTGTCCCAGCGAGAGGCCCTGGAGCAGCAGAAGCAGGAGCTGCAGCGGGAGGTGGACCGGCTCGGGGCGGAGAACGCGGGCATGAGGAAGGAGCTGGAGGGGCTGGGGGCTCGCCTGGCCGCCCTGCAGAGGTTCGCCCGCGGCCTGGAGGCGGGCGGGGGGAACCTGCTCGCCACGGCGCCGCGTCTCAACACCGCCTCGGTCATCACCATCGTCAAGAGCCCCGCCCAGCAGCAGACACAGAGGGAGCACGAGCCGTCCTAGGACAACTCAGGGAGGGAGGGAGGGGGGGAGACAACCTACAATGCAAACTCGCACTCCTGTTCAGAGAGGACGCAATCTACAGACTGTAGTGGTGTCTGTAGGAGCGCTGCAGGCACATTTTGGAGACTAGAATACTATTGTCAAAGCTGATGTTGGCATTAGCGCTAAAAATTGGTAATTGGACAGTTGCAGCCAACAAGCAAATGGTGTGTGGACCCTTTAAAAACTTTGTAAACAAAAACATTGTAAATTCCAGAATGGAGGCAAAAGTGAAGTAGAACATAACGTGATTTCAAGCACAGAATATCACAAAATATGAAAAATCAAGGTTGTTTTGGCAAATGAAACAGTGTCAGTGATATCACCGCCTGGTTTAGACATTAAGACATTTACTATTGTATTTTTTGGAGATTATAATTGACATTTTGCGTTTAATGAAGGCAAAATCAAGATCTGTAGGTTTACTATGCAATTACGTACAGAATTGTTGACCCCATAGTTTTTCATTGTATTTACAGACACATCACATACTATATATAACACAAATTATGCTTTTTGTGAAGCTCAAATTTGAGGCTAGAAAATTGTATTTTTTTCTATACTTTTGAAATAGAAAAGCAAACTAACTGACATTTCTGACCTGGAACTTTTAAATTGTTGTTTAATGTATTTGAGGACTTAAAATCAGTCCGGTAATCGTTGAAAATATGTTGTATTCTACTTCATTTCGCCTCAGTCGCCTCTATTCTGGAATTTTAAAGGGTCTATACTGTAAGTTATTCAATGGACTAGTTTTTCTCTGGATTTAACTTGACGGTGGAGTCATCAAAATGAGCATGCAGTATCTGTAGAAAGCAGTCATTGCAGTGTTGGAAATGGCATCAGGACAAAACCTTTTGTCACGCATTCACAATATACGAATGTGAGACTACTCTGGCCACAAGCGCAGACCGCAAAGACGCACGCTCGTTTTGCTTCGCGCCGTCTCCAACACCGCCACAGCATCACCGCCGCTTAGATTTTGTCGACTCTTGCAGTTTCGCGTGACTGAACTTGGAAACGCGTCGGACTAGAGACTACAATAGACGGTGCACTCGGACCGGGTCGCGACACACAAACACACAGACACCTGCAAAAAAAAAAAAAAAATGACGAGTTACTGTACGTGTTCACTGTGATGTTCAGGACTTCCGCGGTCACAGGGACAGACTGGATCACCGGGCACTGCACCCTCATGGCTTTTCACAGTGTTGTGTTGGAGTTCCTCAAGACATTTATTATGCCGTGCCTTCAGTGTATGTCGGTGTATGCAAACTAAAAAAGGGAGCTGCCTCTCAAAACGGACTCCCTCTCTGAACTTGTCCTTCCATTTTTGTGAGCCGTCAGTCCGCTCTTCTCACGATGTGCAGTAACTTTTGCGGCTGCTTTTGTTGATTTTTCTATGATAGTATATATGTGCGTGTATCTGGTGGACTCCCAAATGCAGATGTCAGTCGTTTTAGCTCAATCCGTGTCAAACGTGGAGCTGCATCTGGTAGGAATCACTCGAGTAGATGCAAGTCCTCTGCGTACATTCCTGTTTTTGTTGCTCTTATTTGTACTGTTTGTATGTGCCGTTGAGAGACGAAAATGTTCGGTGACATTTATCAGAGATATATTCTATATTTTATTTGTATTTAAAGGTAGATATTATGAGAAGACAAGCTAACGAGTGCTGTGATGTTTCGTATGTTCCAGAAGTACTTACCTATGACTAGTCTGGGGGATCACCTCTGTCTAATTATTGTATTGTGAGACGATGATTAAAAATGTTAATTATTAGCTAAAAAAAGTAGGAATATGTTCAAAGCCAATGGCCATAATAATGCTGTAATATGATTTGTGTGTTTGTAACGGCTTGTCGTAGTGGATTCTTGGAGGGACATTATTTTTCTATGCTGTTTTGTATGTTACTTGTGTGAAAACTCAAAAGTCTGAATTGTCAGGATTGGACAGAGACGGAGAGGGCGAGGAGGGGAACTGAAGAGACAAATGAAAGTGCGGCGGAGGCTCGTACGTCAGGGTTATTGTTAGAGGGAGACAGGAAGTCGAAGTTGGGATGTGGAAAGAAGGGGGCGGAGCTTTATTCACTTGAACCTCCAGCAGTCATAGGCCTGTTTTAGACGACGAACAGCCTTAGATTCATGGAGTCTAGGGCACTGACTAGTGCTAGCAATACAATATGTGCGTGTAAGCAGGCATTGTGACAGAGAACTCCTAAAGATACGAGGCATATATTTAGCTATATGAATATATGTGTGTCGAAGCATTTATCCTCAATATTTTAATGTCTGTCTGATTGTGCTGGATGTTTTGTAATACTTGCAAAACAAAATGGTCTTTGTATTTATTACTTGTATTTTTTCTATTGTGAAAATTTAAGTACATTGTCTATTTTATATATTAATTATAATAAATGTTGTACATATTGTACATACAATGGTGTGATGTGGTTTTCCAGTAGAATAGGTGATGATGTCATCACTCTGACCTCTGCAGTCTATTCATCATAATGGAAGCTCTGTGCTGCTCCAGGGTTTTGAACATAGCTATTTTGAAATTTAAAACTGCAAAACACAATCAGTGAAGTCTGGTCTTCCTCTAGAGACTACTTTTAGATTTTTAAAAATGCTTAGAATAGTTGCACCCACTGATATTATTCAGTGCGAAACAGTTTCTGTTCCTAAAAAGTCTAATTCATCATGGCACGCTCAGACAAACTTCAACAGAACTTGTGTGAATGGAACTCTGAACAATATGGACCCGTGATGTCACACTTAACAATCCCATTGATACTTTGCAGTTACATCGTGCTGGGAGTAAACTGCGTGTGTTTCTAAGGACAGTTCCACTGTTTCCATGGTAACGCAACACACCTTGGCAAACACAGCCTGATAAGCTTTAGAAGGTCTGAGAGTCAAGAAAAAATACAAAGTTGTCTCTTTTTGTGACAAACTAAAAGACTAATGCAAGCTTATGACTATAACATTATTTAACTTTTTAACTTTTTAGATTTTTTTGTTTTATTTTTCATTTCATTCAGTTCATGGGTGGTCCAAAACATCACCACCTACAACATACAATGTATGCAGTTTTTTTCCTGGTATAAAAACATATTGGTCAAACGAAGAGAGCATGAGGGTTAAAAAGCACTTGTTTAACAACACAAATCAGCTCAACTAAGTCAGCCCTTTATGGTCAGATTGTGTTAAAACAAAGTCAGATGACAGTCTAATTTGAGTAACAGAGCTTCAGACACAGCAGGGCCTCCAGTTGCTTTACACCCGCACTTTGGACATCATGTGAAAGGTCTCAATACTACTGTATGGGACACTTTGAACCTCATCATTATCATCTCATCTCTTTAATAATTACTACTTTCTCACACTACAGAGAAAAAAACACTCTTTTGTTTATCTATGCTCAGATACTGCTCAAGACATCCAACTTTGTGCCCATTTTTGTTTCATGTAAGTACAGAGATATGAACCATAAACCAGGTCAACAAATTTACAATCTGACCATGAAACAGCAAATTCTACCATAGAATTCTGACCTATATCCCAGCTGCAAGATTGTTGCCAATAATAATTGTCTTTTTTCCTGTGAGTAAAAGCCACACAGGTACAGAAATGTGCAGGCTTCGTTCATTGATGCCAAATTTAATACTCAGACATAAGCATATTTCACAATTTGCTCAGAAAAAAAAGGTCAGACTAAAACATTTTATTTCTTCTTCAGTTTGCCATAAAACATACAGTGAAATGGAAATACAAAAGAGACCATAAAAATAAAAACTATTTTCCAGTACGTAAACCATAACATACATACAGTATAATATTTTACTAACATAGCTGTTGTAGCGTGCACTTATTTACACATTTACAGTATATTGAGCGACAGTGCAGCGACAACAACAGGCTGGACGAGATGACAAAGACAAAAAACGAATTATGGCATTAAAGTGCAGAGCATAATAATGTACCATCTAATCGTACAATTATTGATATTAAGGCAAAGAAACATGCCTTGAAATGCAACAGGTAATAATATGTATGAGCACTTTTCCCATTAAGAACACATATTTCAGTCTAAAATAAAATTACAATAAGCATTTGTGATGAAAAAAAACATGTCGAAAGTGCACACACAGGGCAGTGAAGTAAGTTTGATTCGGTGTGTGTTAATATGTCCATTGAGAAAGCTTTAAAAAATGCAAGCATGTAGAAATTATCCAGTCAGCACAAGTCAGCATATTTAAACATAGCGTTTGCACATGAGACTTGTAAAATAAATGTCTGCAAGGAACCAGAGAGGCCAAACGAACAAAAAACAGTTACCTCAATCATTAACGCCTGTCTGTGCCAAGATAAGACTGTTAAGAAAGACTATAGAATTACAGTATATGGGTGCCGTCTCTAGAGCTCCCCCTGCTGTCGGTGCTGAGCTACACCAGTTTCCGGGAGAAAGTGAACCCAGACAGTAAACACGTCAGCACATTGGGCATGACTCACTCCCATGAGTCAGTAACAACCGATTTTCTAAAACCGCAGCAAAAAACAAGGTTAAATTAAAATGAAATATTGACTGGAAGAAGTTACGGCGATTCCAAGTTATTCCGATCTGAATAAGCTTGGGCACTGTGTAAATAGAAACTGACTGGAACTGTTGACTAATCTAATAAATAAATAAACACATTCAAAAGGATGCATCTGCTGTTAAAACAGAGTTACAGTGATGTATAAAAGTTATTCAAATTTAAACTTTGATCTTAAGGAACCGGGACTTGATACTCAATTCCATACTGATAATTAAAAAACACAAAATAATAATTATTTCTTTATGTTGTTTTAATACTAGTTTTGATAAGGCTCAAGATTGTTCCGAAACAGTTCAGGAAAGGTCAAATTTTGTCCTGTTTATGTGATTTTTTTGGGTATCAATACTTGTTCAAATGTGTATCAAGTATTGATACTAGTTTCAGAATCGACTAGTATCTGATTTCTGATACTTTTGACAACCTTGAAAAGTAATGGCTACCTATTGAGGTGTCGATTTGGAAATGTGTTAACCGTAAAGTGATACAATATATTTACAGTAAGTAATCCTTGGTAAATAATTTTAATTTATTTAGAGAAACAAATCTGGCAGTTTTTTTTGTTTCTTTTTTTTACTTTTTTGCCTTTTTTTATTAAGGCAACTGACCTCAAATTTGAAAATATTGTTCAAAAAGCAGTTTTTTGGTTCTCGTGTTGCACTGCATTTTTAACGTAAAACAAATTCAGAGAATCAAATTAGTTACCATGAATTTGAACTCTTTTTTTTAATATGCTTTTTTTGTTCTTATGGCAGAATTCGCTCTGCATTTTTTACGGTATCTCTATTCTAATACAAAGTGTTCCAACTTTTTCAGGTCTGCAAAATGAATGGCACCTTCAACATAAAAACAAATAAATAAAAGTGTAGTGTAATTGTTCCTGGGTTGAAACTGACTGGATGATTCTAAATATAACCGTAACCCATATTCCACCTCTGTCTTCCCTCTATCCTGTTAACCTACATTGTGGCCAGACTGGTGTAGAGAGAGCTGGGCTTTATAATCCCGTGCGCTCTCGCTCTCATAACGCCCCAGTTGCAGCGCCGTAATCCCACTGCTGCGCGGCTAGACCAGATGCGGCGGCGTCTAATCTATAATCTATCGTTTCATCTCCCCGGAGCCATATTGAAAACAACATTGATCCACATACTGTACGACGCGTGTTGAGGCTGCCCCTGAAATACTGCGGCTAAAACTACGGAAAAGCAAACTGGGATCGACACGAAAGACTGTTTTGTAGCATCAGCGTCAGACATTTAAAAGGCTATGAATGGACCGGTTTGATTCTTAGTGTGGTTTCCATTGGCCAGAGTTGGATTTCCAGGCACAAAGCAATTATTGAACTACTTCTGAACGCAACAAACACAAAGCAATTCTGAATGTATAACAAAAGTAAAAACTGACTTTGGACTTTTTGGAAACGTTTAACTAAAAAAAAAAGCATTATTAAACACCCGCTTTAGTGTTGCCAGCATAAAATTCAAATATATTATGAGAGTTAAAATAGAAGTCATATCCCAAAAACGTAATTGAAGTATAAAAATACGATTTTATCAAATCCTATTTTTGTTGGCTCTGTATTTACATTTTGAGGTGTGCTGCTGCCGAAAATCTCAAACTATTACTTTAAAGGGGACATATTATGCAAAATTAACTCCAATGATATTTTCACCTCGTCAAAACAGTGTTTACTTATCATTACTTTCCTCAAAGTTGTATTTTGATTCATTGATGTATATTTGAGTAATTCTATATTTCCCTGCATTTGAGACTTAAGTGCTCACAGAATTCCTGTTTTCACCTATCCCCGCCCTCATCCCTGCGCTTAGTTGCAATTATTTGAAAAATGAAGACTCTGAGTGATACATATCTAAAATGTCAAGTAGCAACTTTTCAAAAATAAAAAAACGGTTAATGACAAAGCAGCTGCCTGTTAAGGTGAAATGTCACTATGAAGAGGCGGAGCTTATCAGTTCTGCAGTTTTGAGCAAGAAGTCAATGGACCTGTTCATTTCTAAGCTGTTTTAGATCAATATTGCAGTTTACGATGAATGAAATCAAATAGAAAATGATTATCTACTATGTTATAGTTCAATACTACGTACCTGAAAAAAGCATAATATGTCTCCTTTAATAACCATAAAAACTGTTGTATATTATATTAAGATTAGCATGTCCCTGCATTTTGTCGTTCTAGTTAAAGTCCCTTCTCTGCTGTGGAATCCTAAATCCAACAACAGCCACGTACGTTACTCCCCCAAATAGCATCTAAATCTGTCCTTATTAAAACTCGTCGTCGGAGCTCAGCAGCAGAGTCTTTTCGGTGTCGCCGCGGGTCCCGCTGACGGCGCTGAGGGTGCGGGACACGGGCTGCGGGACGCCCTGCTCCAGCGTGGACTGCTGCGTGTACTGCTGGTAGGCCGGGGAGAAGTTGTGGATGGCGTCCTGGACCATGTCCCCGGGGCTCATGGTCTCCTTCAGGCTGCTGGAGATGCTCTTCATGGGGGCACAGCGGCCTGCAGAGACGGGGCAGCGGCGTGATTTAGAGAGGGGAGGACACAAAGGGGGAGAAGGGGGCATTATGAAGGAGATTTATGGAGAGTCACAGTAATGGAGGGTGGAGATGAAAAGGATGGAGTGATTAAAGTGAAAGGACAAAAAGAGAATAACTGCCACGGGTGATTTACAGGTTCAGCTTCACAAATGGGCTGGAGCTTAAGAGAGGGCCAAGAAGCAAAGGGTTTACAAAAATAAACGGTTAAAAAAAGCATATATCTAGGGGGGGAATGTGCGTTTGAGAAAATTAAAAGTCTCTTGGGGAGGAAAATGAAATAAAACTCTCTAGACAAAATATTTACATTGAGAATTGAATACAATTAGCAGCAGTAAACCTACCAAACTCTCCGTAATTAGGAGTAGGTCCTTTAGAATGCAGCAGAAAGGAGACAGAAATGCAGATGGGTGTACAGAAAAAGTGACCACAATAGTTTCAATGTAATGAATTGCAAACTTAAAAGAGACATTCTTTTAAGAACTTTTAATCATGTCAGAATTCCCTTTTCTTTTATCCACTCAAACCTTAGAGTGATTCATGTTTGAGGAATCTCCTCCATTCGAGACGCCATTGCTCTGAGAATTCCTGTTTTACCCCGAGACATGTAAACTGTTCTACTTACTTTGTTCTGGTTTATTTACCTTATCAACCTTGAAGTCAGTGAACCCGTTTAGATCAATATTGTTACTTAAAATGTCAAAAATATAAAATAATGATCCGTGGGCGTTACTGATTACGTATTTAACATTTGTACTTAACAACGTGTAGTTTACTCTTTATTACTTTAGACAATACTTCAAATTTGAAATGCTGTCTATATTAGCTGCAGTTAAGAAAGACATATTATGCTTTTTGTAGATACTTAATATTGAACTGTAACACAAAAAGATCATAATTTAACATTTTGTTTGTTGTAAATCACAATGTTGATCTAAAACTTAGTCATAAAAATGTGACTTCCTCTTGAAATCTGCAGAACTGACAAGCCTGAAATGCCATGGTGACATTTCACTGTAACAAGCAGCAGATTGTCATTTACATGTTTCTATTTTTCAAAAGTGACTAAGTGACATTTTAGAACCGTATGTGTATCGCTCGAAGTCTTCATTTTTCACCTAATCGCAACTAAGTACCGAGATGGGGGCGAGGATAGGGGCTTGGGGAAAACAGGAATTTTCTGAGCACTGGAGCCTCAGTTGCAGGACAAAACAGGATTAACTCAAACATGAAAGAATCCATCAAATACAACTTTGATTAAACTAAAGACTAAACAAAATTAAAAGCACATCAAAATTAAAAGCACCAGCCATTTTTTAGATAAACAGTGAGAGTATATTTTCATCAAACAACAATTGGTCATCTTACCTTGTAAATCTAAACTTTTGTCCATGTAAACTCTGTAGGTGAACGCGTGCCTTAAGGCTAGTGCCGCGAAGAACATCTCTATGCAGATGATAAAGTTCTGATAACCGGCAGCAACAGTCCCTTCCCCCACCGACACCTCCACCGAATTTATCTGTGGAATGGCTCCGCACTTTTCCAGTATGGCCAGCAGCATGCCTGAGCACAAATAACAGTGTGATTACTCTTGAAATGCTGCAAGAACCGTGTAAACGTGTGAACATTGTGGTCGTACCTTGCCAGAATGACAAGAAGATGACCGACTTGACCATGAGGAACTTGAGCATGGGGCTGTAGGGGCTGAGCAAGTCTCTCGTGGCGAAGTAAAAGAGGAAGAGAGCGTAGAGAGACAGGCTGACGGAGATGTTGTAGATGATGGTCACGTACAGGTAACCGCTGGCAACGCTGTAATGACAAAAAAGAAGACGGTAAGCTCCAGGAGGTCAGGGCAGGGGAGCTTTGGTGGTTTGATAATGTATTGTTACAGGTCACTTACTAACGAGCCTACGTTTGCCTACGTTTAGGAGTGTAGGATTAAACTCTGAGCAGTTATGTAAGGCGGTGATGGGAGGATGAACAATTAAACACATTTAATCAAAAATGGATCTCAGTAAGTGATTTTTAAATAGGACAAAATCTGATGAAAAGTATTTGTTTGACTGTTGCCAGAGTAAATGTGTCTCGTCCTAAGAAAAGTTGACTAGAAAAATAGGTAAAGATCACTATCTTATATTTTTATTATTCTTACTATGATACAGATATTTAACTTTAGTTTCTTAACTTCATTATAAATATTTTTGTATTCCTATTGGTCAGCAACAAAAATAAATTCCCCTTATGGATGAATTATAGTAATACTGATTCTGATAAAAGAACTATAATCTATTAACTAAAACTCTTCAATTAATCTACTTTAAAAGGAGCACTAAGTAACTTTTCTGATGTGAAGTTCACGTTTATTTCCATGGAAATGTCACACTGCAAAAAATGACTTGAATTCAGAATTTTGATCAAGAGTTGAGTATAGTTTTGACCAGATGACATGTAATCGTTTATGGAATATTTCACAAGTTTAAGGCATTTCTGACTAAAACCTAAAACAAGTAATTATATTTGCTAATGGGGGTAAGTAACGTTTTCTTAACCCACTGGCAATAATTTGTCTTGAAGTAAAAAATGATGTGTTGAAACACATGAGAATCAGTTTGAAACAAGTAAAGTAGTCTAGGTCGATCAAATAAATGTCTAAAATAAAGACTGATATCCTGAAATTTTGGCTCATCTAGAAATTCATTTTTTACAGAGTACTGTTCACCTGGAATAATTCAAAGTATGGCATTAAACTTAAAAATACCTTTAAAACATGCCTTTTTACAGTGGGTGGGCTCGCCTCTCCACAGATCTGTCACATGCTTGTCTCAATGGAAACAGATGGAGACAAGCAGGTGGCAGATCCCCCACCACAAAAGTTACAAAGTGCACCTTTAACTTTTGGTTGAAGGTGCACATTAAAAATTATTCTGCAAAGTTAATTAGAGAAAACAGGATATAGATTTAAAGGTTGATCCAAGTGAGCTCTAAACATTAGTGTTGTTTTCTAATGTCATGTTTGAGAGCATGACTGAAGTAAACCATTCCAGCTTTTGTCAGTAACAAAGAAATAAGCAGCAGTAGAAGCCCGTACTTGAAGTCTCCGTCCTTGTATTTGCCGTAGGCCTGCAGGACCACGGTAATGATGGCCATGAGCGGCTTGACCACGCAGAACTGCAGCGTGGCCTGTTTGCAGAAGCGCAGGAAACCGATGGAGTAGGCCTTCCCCCTGAGACAGCACGTCCCGTACATACAGCTGGACCTGAGGGACACCAGGTACGTTAGAGGGCAGTCCAAGAAACGTGATCAGAGAGACAAAGGATGACCTACTCGATGGATTTGCCCCTGATCTCCGACATGATGGTGCTCTCGCCTCCCAGGTACTCGTAGCACAGGCTCAGGAAGTTGTAGATCACAAATGCTGGAAGGAAAAACATATGCATACTTTATTAAAATGCAGTCACTGAAATGTTTGCATGTGCTTCTTTTAATTTTTTAATTTGGGCATTAATCAAGTAAATGCCGTAATGTTAAAGGGGACATGATACACTACATCAGCTTTAATGAGTTTGACCTTTAGCGTTGTTTCCTCATCATTAGTTTACTCAAAGTTGTATTTTGATTCCTGCATGTTTGAGTTAATCCTGTATTGTTCTGCAAAGTGCTCAGAAATTCCTGTTTTCACCTACCCCCTATCCCCGCCCACATCGCTGTACTCAGGTGTATTTATTTGAAAAGAATGAGACTCTGAATGATACACAGTTATAAAATGTCATGTAGCCACTTTTCATAAATAAAAACATGTAAATGGTAATCTGCAGCTCATTACAATGTAATGTCACTATGAAGAGTGTTCTGCAGTTCTGCAGTTCTGAAAAGGAAGTCATTGGACCCGTTCTTTTTTTCAAGCCGTTTTAGATCAATATTGTGGTTTATAACAAACAAAATGTAAAATGTCAATTTACTTATGTTCTAGTTCAATGGTAAGTACCTGGAAAAAAAAGCATAATATGTCTCCTTTAAGACAAGACAAGTTATCTCACTCGTTCAACAACGTTTTTGGTTTTTGGTCTCTCTCTTGCTTCCATATGACTCTATAACAAAATGCTTCTAAAATGCTTTTAAAATATGTAATAATAATGTAATACTACCATTACGTGTATAGATAGCGTTTTTTTGATCATTTTTTAACAAAATGCTTCACACCAATCAATGAAAACAAGCCCGTAATCTTATTTTCGTTTAGGGCTGCACAATTTTAGAAAAAAAAACAAAAACTAAATTGCGTTTTATCTGGAAAATACTGCAATTGCGATGACTTTTTCAAATTAGGTATAAAAAGTTCTGTTCAGAGTGCACATTTCAAACACGTCTGAGATAATTAACATGAGGAAAAACTGGAAATGTAGAGGTATACTGTATATTTTTATACATTTTTATTATATTACCTAAAATATTATAGTATTTGCGATTTGATAATTGCACCTTCTCAATTCAACATATTCTCTTTTTTTCACAAATAGCTGCTTTTACATCATGCTATTTGGAGAAAAAGGCTTTTCCTTGAACTTGAACATACAAAAGCCACGTACAGGAAGCTTTAATACATGATGAAACCTGTGTAATTATACATAGTTGCAACGTTTCCCAACACATTATACTTTGCTGGTTTGAACTAGACAATATGACTTTGATGTAGGCTGCATTGATGTGGCCAGAACTTGTTAAACAGGAGATTTCCCGTGTGACCTCCCTTGAGAGCGGCCTCTCTCTGGTAGTCAGCGCACAGGTGGATTATGGGTCGTCTTTGGGTTGAGCTCATAAAAACAGCAGTGGGATAATCCTGTTAGCCGCCGGGGGACCTGGGCCTTGTGTTTGGAGTCTTCGTGCGTTGAATGTGGTGGTGTAATGGAGAGGTAGGCGGAGGTGGCGACGTGGGCGTGTGTGTGTGTGTGTGTGCGCGTGTGTGTGTGTGTGTGTGTGCGTGTGCGTGTGTGTGCGCGTGTGTGCGTGCGTGTGCGTGCGTGTGTGTGCGCGTGTGTGGGAATGGGGCAGGAACAGGAATCTAAGCTGCGTCTTTCGAACATTTTTTCAGCTTGTTGTAACTGCGCGTGTGTCGACGGCGTTTACATCATGAGATTTCCGGGACAAATGTTTTTCTTGGTCACTAACGCCGACCAGCGAAGCGAAGATTTCACTTTTTAACGTTACAATGCACACAGTCTCACAGCAGGTCACCATATGATTGTCAGAATAAAAAAAAAGAAGAAATAATAATAATAACAATAATAATAATAATAATAATAAACAAAATTAAGAAATTTTCAGTCAATTTATAGTCCAAATATTTAATCTAAAGGTAAAATACTTTTTCTTCTGGCTGTTTTGTCACATTTCAACATTATGTGTCATTCAGAAAGTTCAATTTTCTAAAGCTGGTCTTAAAAAACTAAAAAATGTCACAGTTGTTAGGTTGTGGTCTCGGTAATTATGAATAATTCTTAAAAATGTATTTTTAATTGTAACACTAACATTTTATATCATATTGAGTATGTTGTAGTAAAAAATGCTACAAAAAGAGCTGATTTCAAATAAAAATGAAAAACATTATGCTGTAAACTTCCAAATAAAGGGTGTAAGATGATATTTCGGAACTGTTGTGATTAATTTAACAGCCATTTCACGTTTGTCTGATGATTAAACCTCGACTAATACGTTTGAAGACATGTTAACAAATTTCTGTTGGACTGAGATAATATCTAACCCTAACCCTACTCCAGAAAGTATTGAGATTTTAATTTTTTTCAATATTCCTAATACCAACCACAATGTCCTGAAGAAAAAGATAACCCCAAGAAAAACATTTGCCACCATGAGTGACTACAATTTGCCAGGACAGTGGAATTGCCAGAAGATAAATCGAATTAACCAGATCTACTCTGCACCACTCCATTACACCTTCGTCGTCTGATCTAAAGTATTTTTCCGGTACATTGCGGGCCGTACTCTGCTGACTTCCTGAACTGAAGGCTGTATTTCACGTCCGCAGAGCGTCAGCTGTTTACCGCTCCAAGTCTCCGAGGAGTCCCAGCGGCTGCGGCAGTTACCACGGCGATGCAGTAGGTGAGCACACAATGAGACCGGAGGCAGTTTGGTGCAGTAAGGTCTGAGTGATGCCTTTACTGTGAGAGATGGGTAAGATTTGTGAACGCAGTTGCCATGCGACAGGTTGGTCCTCAATGCTCGCTTAGACAGAGCGGGGTGAGAACGGAAAAATACTAGAAGGATTGTACTTGAAAGCGGAAGGAAAAGCGATATAAAGTAAAGTTGTAGGAGAAGCCGCGGAACAACAGACTGGAGGCATGTGTCTGTGGGCGGGACACATCCTGCGGTCCATATCTGAGAGAGGAACTGATTATCTGACGCAAGCAGGAGCGTCGCCCTCGGCCTATTTCTGTCCTCGGCGTCACACAGACAGGAGCAGAGGTGGCAGCTCAGCACAATACGGTGTCACAAATGGCCCTTCTGTCCGAAAAAGATTGCGTTCGCGTTCTGGAGTTTGATGATGTCGTAATCGCAGATGATGGGCAAGGACTGTGTTACTCTATGGGATGATTACTATTTTTGAGAAAAGAAATCGTTGAACCTTCTCATTACGTGTTTGGAATTGGCTCCACAGTCCTGCTATATTAATCTCACGGTTTAAATCAACTGACAACATTTGGAGTTGAAAAATGGCACCACTTTCTGAAGCTGTTGTGAAAAAATCATTTCACTTTTGTTTATATATTCTGTCGGAGATGTTGAACTTTGTGCCAGTTTATGTTTCGTGTGAACAGGCCCAGTAATTACAGAGATATTAATCATAAACCAGAGTCTCCAGCTCAATTTTAAGAGTAGTTTTAACATAGGTATAACTAGGATGGATGGTCAGAGTGGCTTTAGCTTCAGAGGAGAACTGTAAAGAGTGTATGACGGGTTTGTACAATGTTCTAGTTTTGACATTATTTAGTTTGATGATAAATGATAGTTTCACAACAAGCAGGTAGCGGTTTGTGAATAAAAGTTGAAATTAATATTGAAAATGACAGGAAGTAGAGCAGAGTACTATGTTGATGACATCACACTAGGGAGACTCAGAATTCCACATGAAATTTGTCACAATTTACAAGAAAAGAAAAAAAAATCTCGATCCCCGATCATTTCTGTCACATTAACACATGGTTGCTAGGTAACAGTTATGGATGTCCCAGTATGATGTCATCATTTCCCACCAGGAAGTGAAATTATAAACTTTAAAAGTGGCTAAACTGGGATAATTAACAATTGCAAATTTTTTACGTAAATCTTCAATATAATTATCTTAACTGTGTTTTAGTTAAATGAAATGTCGTCCAAGCTGTCATAGGCACTTAAAAAGTTTACATTTCCAACACAAAGCATCAAAACATAATTTTGTATTTCCAAGAAGTAAAAGCCTCTTCAGGAATACAGTAAATAACACTTGTAGTAACAGGAATCCTCCCCAGTCGTTCGCTGATGTATCCTTCCCATAACTTGCACACAAATATAAAAGGCTCTTACCCTCATAGCAGTCGCGGACCGTGTCAAAGTAGACGTAGTACTGGTCGTTGGTGAAGAAGAGCAGGCTGAGCCACGAGTCGAAGGCGTAGATGGGCACGATGAAGAGGATGCGGACGATGTGCCGCTGCTCTCGCGGGGAGCTGTAGAAACGCAGGTGCATGTAGATCTGCAACACAGGAAGCAAAACGTATTCTAGTGGTCAAGGTCAAGCACTTTCTTATGTTCAGTGTAATTACTTGAGTTTGTCTTCTGCAAAATCAAAAAAAGTTAAGCAGAGAGGTGGGCGACATTGTTTACAGATAGTTTTGAAATTGCTGCTCGAAACATTAGCAATGGTTTGTGAAGAGGAGGGCCATTTGGGACAAGCTAACCAGGTCTTGGTAGAACTGCATTCTCAAAAAAGATGATGCACCCTTGCTTCTTTGTTAGTAATTTTAATAAAATGGTTTTCTCGGGGAGAAAAATGGGCTTTCTGCTCCACACCAAAAGCTGTGCGAACTCCAAAGAATCAGAAGAAGAAACATTTCTATATGAATTAAAATTGCAGCTAGGATGTCAATCTTAATTTAAGTTACAATCTACTTATTTGAAGAAACAGATTATTTTACTTGTTTCTAAATGTTTCTGAATTGTTTCACTGCATTACTTTTTACTTCAAAACAAATTATTTGCCAATGGGTTAAGACAAAATTCCTTACCCCATTGGTATTAAAAAAAACAACAGGTTTCAGCTAAATTACATTTAGAAAATTCTTCCTGTCTTCTTTTAATTATTAATTTGTGAATTTGTACTAATAAGATGAAGGCGAAGTCCTGCCGCCAAAACATGTCAGGTAAATGAGTTTATAGCTTTTTACAAGTGTCTTATTGGAAGAAATTCACGAGTTTCAGCTAAATTATCTTATGACACGCAAGAAGTGCCTTGAAACACTGAAATATTCTACGTCACATAAGAAAACAAATCTAATCTTGTAAAAACTACTCAAATCCAGACATTTTAAGCAAGTCTAGATGTTATTTTTTTGCAGTGCAAGATAGATTTTTGTAACTTTTGGAAAACTTAAACCTCATGACAAGATAGTTACACAATGACTCAAAATAAACCTGTTCTTATCTTGTTGATGTGATGTAGATGTACAAAGTCTGACAATGGAGTCGATATCTGACGTCACTGCTGTGGACTCTGTGAGAAGAATCACTGCTTTGCTCTTGTTATTGCCCTGAGCTTTGTCACCGGTGAGCTCCAGTTCTCCTTCCTGTTTGTGTGAACTAATTGTGCTGCGTTAGAGACACCTGCCGAGTGGTTACCAGGCAACCGCTGCCCCTCCCCAGACTGTAACACATGTGTCTGTTACATATAAATCTAAACAAGAAGAGCTGTGTCAGTCACCTGTGAGACTATTTATTCACAGCACTAAACATAGACTAGCTTGACTTGCAGTTTTCAAAAAGAAACAGGCACAGTTGGGGTCACTGTGCCACTTGCCAATTTGTTGACCATTTTCAGGTCAGTGGTGAGAAAAAGTTTGAACACTGTTGAATTGAAAGACCCACTTTCATTCTCTGGCTTTTAACATCATGTAAATTGTGTGTTCGTCTGTGTTTCTTTATTTATTCTTTAGTTATTTATTGCTACTTTGTGGTTTTGCTTGGATTTGATTTTACAGCTTTGTTTTGGGAAGCTCTTTTGGTTTTTAATATGTGCTATTTAGTGGATTTGGATTTGAAACATAAAACCTACCATAGTAACGCAAAACTTTCAACGACAGCATGTATCATTTTACATCACACTATGATTTCCAGACCCACAATATACTGTACATTAATATTGTTGTGTAATAATAACATAAATCAATTCAAATAATGTCCAGTATTGTAGAAAATGTGAGCAACTAAAGTTTAAACCGGCTGACAATGTGCTGAATGATGTTTCCTATTGTTCTTTCCCTATTGTTCACTCCAAATTTGAGCTACTCACCGTCATGTCTAAAAATGGATTTATGTACCATGAATTGTGAAATGAATAGAAGTTTTGTTGTAAACTTTCCAATAAGGGAATATGGTGATATTTCTGCACTTTTGTGATAAATCTTACTGACATTTAACATTTGTCTGATAAATAAACCTCAACTAATGCGACATGTTTAAACACATTTTTGTTGGATTGACTTAAAATCATCTGAATATTGTTATCAGGATATTCAAAAAAATATCGAGATATTCATTTTTTTCAATATGGCCAAACTCTACAGTATAAATAATGTAGTTATGTGATCAATCAATTTACTTTTATTTATGACTTACTAGCTAATGTGAGCCCTTTAAGTTTAAAACTGTTCTTTCCCTATTGTTCACCCCAAATTCAAGTCACTTACTGTCCTGTTAATGTACTACAAATTATGTTAGGACAGAAAAAAAAACATCAAGCTATCAAAATGTTACCTGATGGCATGTGAGAATGAGCGCCGTCCACACAAAAAACCCCGACACAGCCTGTGCAGCGGGGGTCATGAGGAAGATGGGAGGGTCCTGGTTGAGCAGAGGGGCTTCTGGGAGCCATGAGATGTTGGGGCCAGTGGGGAGCGCCGTGGGAGGAGGTCCGGGGGCCACCTCCAGAGGGGCGTCCTCTCCCAGCCGCTCCGAGAAGGGCACGTCTCGCCTGGCCAGTTTCAGCATCTGAGCGAGACAATGATGAATGGGCCTTAGATGAAGAGCACACGTTCACGCCTTTCACATACTCTTTCTGTTTGCACATTGAACATCCTGGAACGCAAACAGTGACTATGAGGTGACAACTATGGTGGGAAATCTATACTACATGTCCAGAAGAAATGATTAACTTGGAATACATTGTGGATTTGGTTTGTTTTCTGGTTGAGGAATGCGAAAGGTTCAGACTTTGGGTCAGGTATGGCACTTTTTTGATTGGAGTTAAACTAAAGATAAGCCGGTCACATTTTGAAGTGCCATTGATTGCTGAAGAAAAGTATTCAAAATTTGCGAAGTATCAGATTGTGATTAGAATTAAGATTTATTTTTGATAAACGCATCCAAGAGAATTGACAAAAAGTCTGAAATAGACCTACGAACTGACAAATTATAAAATAGCCACTCCGACAACATTCATTTTGTCTTCTTTTGCTACATACAAAAACTTAGGTTATCTTATTGTCTTAAAAAAAAAGTAGGGTAAATATAAAGGTTAGGGGTTAGTGTTTCTGGGTAATTAAAGAATCACCTGTAATTCAAAACATGTTTGTACAGATCTAAATTACAGGGTTAACAGTTTTTATGCACAATAAGACATGATTTTCTTTTTGTTTGTGGAGGAAATGATAATGATTTTGAAAATTGTAGTCTTCATCCATTCAAATTTCAATTCATTTGCGATTCATCTCACAGCCCAAATAGACGATAATATTGAAACTACCAGAAACAGGACACCCTTCTCGAAATGTAAAATATTATTCAAAAACATGAGCGGCAAAAACCAAATGAAGTACGTAGCTGATTAGTATATATAATCAATCACAGAAGTTACTTATTCAATGCTCTACAGTTTAAAACTTATTGTGCAAAGTTTGAGCAACAAGTGTTGTTTTTGATTAATGAAGCGTTTCACCACAGATGGTCTTGATTTTGAATAAATATTAATCAAATGCTTTGATATTGAAGCATGCTATTCAAATGACACTGTAAAAGATTGATAAATTGCACTTTAAAACTGGCAAGCCAAATACCGTATAAGCAGATTTTACAGACCAACTACCCTGACATTCCCAATCTGAATCGCAGCCTAATCTTTTATTTCTGCCCAGTGACTGAAATCAGAGTCCGTGCGTGGCCCACAGCGGGGACAATGTTGGGCGGATGGGAACAAAAGATGACATATTCAGTGCTCCTTACACTTGGAGGCAGCTACTGAGGCTGAGCTGGACTTGAAGTGGCCGGGAAACATGTTATATAAGGAGTCACTCGCCGCTGTCCGAGGCTATGTTTGCTCTTTTATTCTGGCTGACAGATAGACATCAAGCAGACGGCTGAGCTCGGGGGTCATGAAAACCTTTATGTTCTGTGTCAACAACAGTGGAATGATGTTGAGACAAACAATTACCGCAGGACGACAGAGAAAATAAAATATTTGGGACTGACGTGATATTTTGCCATTGGATTAGTAGTTTTCAATTCAGTATTCAGCTCAAATGCACATTGATGCACACATAAACAGTTAACAATTCAAATAAACATATTTTGAGAATGATAAACGTTATCTGGACAATACAGACATTAAAACACGTACAAAAAGACCTGTTATAACAAAGACAGTGGCATTATTAAATAAAAAATGTGAAAAAATAATTAAAATGTTGGGATTTTCTTCAATAATTTCCTTAATTTGTAAATCCTATCTATCTAAAAGCCTTCGGTCACAATATGTCAACCTTTTTTGGTTAAAAATATCAATGTACAATAGAAATAATTGTTTGAATTAATCACTGACAAGTTGACTATTGAAATATTTGTTAGTTGTAGTATTAATAAGAATTCTATATTTCCGAACATGTAGTACACTCTTTAGGACTAAGGAAATCATATTATATAACCTTTACAATTGGCTTATTGCACTTTTGATTTCATTGCAATTCACCTTGTGGCCCAAATTAGAACAGGCTACTTTTACTTATGTAATGAAAGAGGTATAAACAGATCCGCATTTAAAATCAGCACTAGTTCCATTAATTCTGCAATTATCAGACTAAAGCAATTATTATATTCAAGTACTCTTTGTGTGTTGAGGTTTGACAAACAGAGTTCCAGGTGTAGCTACAATGCACAGGTCATTTATATTGGTTTACAAGCCATCAGCACATTTAACAAGGACAAGTGAACGCACCAGGGCTGGCACACAAACAAACGCACAATGCCAGTGACAGTGAAGTGTGCAAAGGACATCTGTGGGCTTCATTTGAAAGGCTAAAAAGGTCAGACTGTGGCTCTCTAACTGAATATATTAAAGTGAGAAGAGGTCAGGAATAAAGCAACAGATGGATAGGCGTTGATTATTCAAAATGGCCATTATATAGGTATCAGATCAAGGAGGATTATCATAAAGCAACAACAACAACTGAGGGTATTAACTCCTTTAGCTGCTGGTCATAAATGGTGCCACTAACAAAGACATTAAACTAAAGTAATACCATGGATATAACAACAAAGCGCACGGCTCACCTTAGTTTGTGCAGATCCACAGCGGTGCGCAGAAGTTGAATGTCTAGTCTGCAGGTCAAATACACTTTTGTTAGACAGACACAAGGCTGAAACCAGAGAAAAATAATATTTAAGACTATTATAGGCTTTACTCACCGGTTTAAGTTCTCTTGGAGGGGGTTGAAGCAGAAGAGATGACCGAAAATAACCCAGAAATGGACCTAATTCCTGCTCAAAGACGCTGCTCCCCGGACATCCATGTTGAAGCGCCCCGGACAACCTTTCTGTCCCCCAAAAAACTTACCTCAAAAGTTTACCCCTCATTATCGAAAAAATATTGAACTCTATTTATTGTTTTCTAACAGTTTTCAATCGACACCATGTTAGTTACGCGTAAAGTTGGCAAAGATAAACAATAAACCTCGGTTCTCCACTCGCACCACTCGCACCACTGACTCCACACAGTTAAGTGTTGGATTCCCGTCGGATTACTGTAGATCAGGCAAACTCCGCCCACTTGGAGTTATACACCAATCACAAACGAAAGGCTCAACAGCTCCCGCCTACATAAAGAAGATGACCAATCACATTAGTTTGAGTGATAACCAGGGAAAAGAAAAGGTGGAGCGTGTGCGCATGCGTACAGGGTCTATTCTGGGCTGCAGCAGCGTGAGTGTGGGTGATGTTCTAAACAAGGTTAGCTTAGCACGGACACGACTCTGATTTTTGTGCGTCGTATTTGACTTCCTGTCCCAAATACGGAGTTAGAGCATAAACATTTCCTTTTATATGATTTTATGAGACTACATTGTTCAAATAAATAAACTATAGCCTACATTATGACAAAAGCATGCATTCTGAGTAGAAGGCAAGCGGTTACTTACGCCTACCCCTTAATTAGCCTTAATACAACATTAACAAATACTTAATTCATATTAAACAAATACAGTTAACAGATATCGATTCAGACTTGGTAACTGCTAAATGAAAGAGTTATGGTTAGGATTAATTAATTTAAGTTTTTACTTATGTTTATTATTTATTTATTTATAAGACAAAATTATTTGTAAAAGTATTTGTTCATTATCAAGAAAGCCTTTGTTCATGCTTTATCAAGGCTATTATGTATAACAAATTAACTGTGTTTTTAATTATTATTAGACCTAGTCTTGTTTAGGTCCAAACTGGATAAGAATTTGATACAACACATTGTAAGGATTTCCAGTAACTAGTTAACTTAAAGCTGGTATACCCATTTTTCCCCTCATAATGTTTTCCTCCCCTGAAAGTGTATTGTAAAAGCAGAAGATAGTGAAAAAAAATCCGACCTCTACACACTTTCTTCATCTAAAATGAACAATTTTAGCTTTTCAAAACTTAAAAGCTGAGAGCTGATTGGCTGTGCAAAAGAAAACACCCCTGCTTCACTTTTGTGTCTGGAAATGTTGTGGCCTAAACTTCCATGCATGTGAAAACTAATGATAAGGGGATTTAGAAAGTTAGAAAGGTTTGAATACAGACTTCCTTATTTCACAGTTTGAAAATGATTTGCCCCAGCTTTAAAGATGCATATTTATTACTGTGAGTAGTGTCGCTTTTCCACAGATCCGACCACTTGCTTGTCTCACAGGAAAATTAAGTTTGATACTGTAATGTGGAACATTCCATGAAAAGCAAGAAGTGTAGAAGATATAAGTTATCCTCTACACATCTGACAAAATTTCAAACTGTGCAGCACTGTTATCTTGCATTAATGTGTATTGATTGATTAATGAATATTTGGCCAGTGAAAACAGTCAGATCAGTGTAAGTTGTGTATATTTTATTGATTGAGAAAATATACACAAATAATTATAGTAATAAAGATGAAGCATGTTGTACAGGACATCAGCGGATCGCCCCTCTCCCTCAGTGACATCCCTCCATCCTGACACTCCCCAAACCCACCAAGAACCGTCCTGTCATTGCCTGCCCCAACCTTCCCACTCCGGCAGACTCCTCGGATTAACGGCACCACGTCCAAGGGTGAAAAAAAAAAATCACCCCCCTCTAGCAGCATCTTCAAGTAACAATCTTTCTCAATAGTGTATATTTACATTTCACATATATAAAATAGCAAAATCATAAAACAAAAATACAAATGTAACAATGGATATTTCCATTACTGTCATAGCTTTTTCTGGCAATTGAATCTGGACTAAGGCTTAGTTGTCTTTAAAGGTGGTCCGATATGAATTTTTTGTACCGATATCTGGTGGCCGATAACTGATATTTGTCAATATAAAGTAAGAGTTTAAAATCTATGGCAAGCCCTACGTTAAAGGACATATATAATGCTAAATTGACATGAGCTTTTAACCATGTTCTAACACTGTTCCCTCATCAAAAACATCCCTGGAGTTTTATTTAGCTTTGTTCATGCGAGTTTGATGAAACCTGTTCAAGTCTCTACGCTCTGCGCCTCAAAAAATACCCAAATTTACTAGTTTTGTGACATCATAGGTAGAGCTTAAAGGTCTGTGCTGTTTTTAAGTCAATATTTCATCGCCAGACACTGTGTCAAACGGTGTTCTTGACTGATAGATTAGACTGTAGATAGACTCAATTCCTGACGTGGGAAATGGGTGGCTGCATGCTTTTTGTATAGCAATTTTTAAAGTTCTAAAACATGAGATGCTAAAGTGAAGTAAAGAGAAAGAAAGTAAAGAAAAAATAATACTGCAGAATATTTATATATATTTTGTAAGTTATAGCAAAGTTCACAAATTAACTGTTAACTTTGGTTTAAAAACAAGAAAATAAGAATAATAACAAAATGTACTTATATGGGATCTAAAATAAGTTGTTGTATGATTGTGTAAAACCATACTGCCATATTCTTTTAGCCTAGTGGTCTTCTATTTTCCGTTTTTAAAAAAAACAAACAAACAACTGAGGCAGCGAAGAAAATTATCAGCACCAAATATCGGCTAAAATGTCCATATCGAACCAATACCTAAATCTGGGAAACCCTTCCAATATCACCGATACTGATACTGGCCCTTCCCTATTTGTTTGTATCGCACAATCCCACAATTCCTTCTACAATTGCAGATGTTGTGAGAAGACCGTCTGTCTCTTATTGTTAAAACGAGTGTAACAATAGCAGCTCATTCATTTATACCTCAGCAACGTATGAGTCACAGCAGCCCGCTTCCTGTCTCTCACTCTCTGTACCTGTTCCTGAAGCGAAGCTGAAGCCGAACGAACACGGACAATAACACGGACGGACATTGACGTTTATCGACAAAAAGCAGCCTCACTCACATCCAAAAATCTCTGTCGCAGTCATCCCTTCTACTCGTATACCATTTCGCGTGTTTCTCGCCCTTTTTTTTTTTCTTTTGAGAGCTTATTGTTTAGTCATCCATTGTTAGCTATTTATCCTCATATGCAGCGAATAGACCTCGGCGGGTTGATAGCGTTTTGATCAAGTGTAAACCACAGAAGAGCAAGTCCATTTTGTGCATGTTTTCTCCTCTTCTTTTTTTTTTTTTTTTTTGCAAGTTGAGTTTCAGAATTAATGTGCAGGTGAGTAAGATTGAAAAGGGGTGGGTTTTTGTTTCCGTCCCCATTCTTCACGTTTGGTTGGCTGCGTCCCAAAAACAGCCAATTCCCGAAGCCAGAAGTTTAGTCTTTTGTCCGACTGGTTTCAGCGAGCGTCTGTTTTGGCTCCTCCTGAGGTTCGCTTCACACAGCCGGCTGACGGACACACGGACGCTCCCGGAATATGGGTCCAGCAAACTTCTTTCTCCCCCACTCACACGTTTAAGTTCATTCATCCGTTTGAAAAGTCTGGGGTGTTTTGGAACTCTCGCTGCTGCTGCAACAATAAAAAAACAAAAGATTCAAGATTACAATGGCGAGATTGCAATTGTGGTTCGTGCTTTTTGACATGTTAGCTATCACGTGGAACTTAAAGGTGCTGTACCTGAATGCCGTCTTAAAAATGTGACAAAAAGTCTGAGTTCTTTTTAAATACTTTATTCTGAAGGGATCGTAATTATTAATTTTCACAACTTTCCGAGATCAGAGTAGAGTTTACCGTCACACAAACAAAACTTTAGCATGCTAACAGCGCACTTCCTGTTTCGCGGAAAATAAAACGCTCTATAATTACACGCAGACTGCACACAACGGTCTGATTCTAACCCTGAGAGCAGCAACAGGATAAACTTTTGACAGATTTGACTTTATTACATGAAAAAAATTGACAAAGCCTCTTTAATGTGCACTTAAATAACACTAAATTTAAATCTAGATATACTTTCATTAACAGATTTGTAACACCTATTATAACTTTTACATCTGTAAAACTTTTCATAAGGTCTCAACGTGCCAATACCCGACACCTGACACTAAAAAGAGAATTTCTTTCCTGACAATATCTAACAAATAACATAAAACAAAACTGATTAAATGTGTTTTGTAGCTGTAATCCTTAACGTAATTACAACTGATTTGCTTTCGTTTGTTTCTAAGTTACATACATTATGGGACATTCTTATGGTCAGTAAAAAGTCTTACATTAAAAAACGTCAACATTAATTTATGGCCCAAACAGGTTATTGACTGGAAAATTCTGGAACAGATACTCAATGCAGTAGTTTTTTCTGGATTGGAGCCAATACAGTTAATATGGGACTGATCAATTTACAGATATTACAATAATGAGACAAAGTAAAACATTAAAATTCTGTTTCTTTTCCTAGATCCATCCAACATTTAGATTTTATTTCTAAGAGACTGTGCACACAAGCCTACAGCCAATACATTTTTTCGATATTAAACATTGGTAACATGCAGCCAGGGTACTTTACAAACTGACATGTAAATAGGAAGTGCAGTGTCTTCTTCTAAGCCACTGGCACCACCACTTGTCTTGTCTGTCTGTACTTTTAAGGCATGTCCGTACCTGCTGTTGACCTGCAGTCCAGCCAGGAGCATCTCATTTCGCCAGATGTTCAAAAGGCACACTGACCTGAGAGTGGAGAGGGAGACATATGAGAGGCTTGAAGCAGAACAAAGTGTGAACAGAAACCTGACGTTGACTGAATATTTACAAGTATCCTACAGCCACTCCCAGACCAGACTGCGTTTGATGTCTGCATTTCTCACTTTTATCTTTTATCTCGCGCTTGTTTGACCCGGACTATACACCCTGTGGATAGACTTACAGCACGTAGACCCCTTAAAATCCTGTGTCAGCAGAATTCCAAAATGGAGGCGAGTGGAAATGAAGTAGACTTTAAAGGGGCACTATGTAGTTTGCTGGTGGAGGGTGTGAAACATTCTGTTCTCCTGGAGATGGAATAAAACCAAGCAATCTCCTGGAGACAAGCAGCAAACCAACAACCTTTTAGGCAATAGTATTTTTTATCTGAATTAAGGAAAGTTAGGTGAGTTTATATCATACTGTGGAACCTTTCAGACAAAGCAAAAACAATTTTATTAGAAAATCAGGTGAGGGGCCCTCAACTAGTAAACCTTCATAGTGCACCTTTAACACACTTTCAAAATTTAACTGGCTTTTATACTGCAAATGTTGTATTATAAAGATGTAAAACCATTAGCACTTTGGTCTGATGTCAGTTAGTGTATTCCTCTAACAAATAATAGAAAAATACAATTTTGTAGCCTCAACATTGTATTTTAGTTTCACAAAAAGCATCATTTGTTAAGTATGTAATGATAGGTAGGTTAAATGAAAAAACTATTATAGTCAGGTGAAGATTTATCACATTACGTTCCACTTCACCTCTGCCACCATTCAGGAATTTAGAATAGTCTTTGTCTGTAAACTTTTAAAGGGTGTATCGTGACGCAAAAGCGGGACTATTCTCAGTTTGAGATATTCTTCGTCTTGTACGAGTATATCAAGGACATAAATAATAGTACTAACTTTAACTATCATATGCTATAAACATATAACATATAACACAATTAAATGTGTCCTTGGAAATCAAATTATTTTGGTAAGTAGTCTAAAACAAACCAAGCAAAATACTTATAGCCAATTGATTGACATAAATCCATTGATTATATTTAAAGTATTGTTTATTCTTGTACATCGGAACTGCAGATTATTTATCTATAATCTGGAGCTAAACATTTCAGTTTTTATGAGCTTCTTATAAAACATGTACATTGTTCCTCAAAATAAATAAATAATAAACTAAACTAAAAGATATGCAATATGGTTAAATAAAAAATATACAGTACAATGTTACACATGCATAGTAACAGACTTCAGATGCTGCTCTTTTTTAAATTCGGGTTTCTACCTGTGATGCAGTGATGCGTGATTGGTCGAGGCGCGCGGTGAGGTCAGACGAGGACACGTTGGCAGGAGCTCCGCGGTGCAGCCTCATGGCCACCTTCCTCTCCCTCTCGGCTCTCTCTGCTCTGCCCGCCTGAGGTGACCTGTTACCTACACACAACACAGCGCAAATTAGCAACGTATATGTATAGGGTTAATGTATAGGGTTATAGAAAAGCAAAACATGATAACACTTAATACAGTAAATTATATTCTGAATCAATTTAACTGATAATAATGTTGACTATATGCATAAAAGTTGTTAATGTTTGCTTATTGTCTGCTGCAGCCTGGCACTGACCTGACTGCTGGACCCCCCGGCTGGCTGGATTTGCAGGCGCTGAGTCCCCCTCATTCCTGGCTCGGTTGGCCCCTGAAGGGTTAGGACCAGGGGCTATAGCTCGCCCCCCGCCTCCTCTCTGGCCTCCTCCTGCTCGCTCCTCTCCATCCTTCCCTTCTCTCCTCTCCCTGTCTCCGTCCTCTGTTGCTCTACTGGCCCCCTGAAACACAGAGAATCAGTATTTGACCTGATTTAAGACTCAGGCAGTAGTACAACAGCTGGAGTGGTTTTGGGGTTACGCACAAACTTGAGCATATTCCAGTCAAAGACGTAGTCGTAGGAGAAGCCCTGCCGGTGGAAGAGGTTCCTGAAGAGTTGCCTCAGGTAGGAGTAGTCTGGCTTGTCATCAAATCTCAGAGAGCGGCAGAAGTTTAGGTATGTGGAGAACTCAGCTGGAAAGTAGAATGAAAAGAGTGTGTTTGAATACCAGTTTTACAAAATATGCACATATGTGTCCTGCAATTATAACTGGGCGCCTTAGACCAAGTTTAAATATAAATAGTAAAGTAACTGCAAAGCAATAACATCTCCATGGAGTAAAGCAAGTATCGTACTCCCCTCCAGAAAAGTTATGTAGTACACGTAATGCAAATTGAGAGCTACGCCTGTTTCTCTTGTGATGAAGTGTTATGCAGTCATACTCACAGGGGTATCCTTTGCAGAGCACTTCAATGGGAGTGGACATTTTCTTCTCACTGATGCGTTCATACTTCTGCCTCTTGGTGGCGGCCTTGAGTCCTTGCCAGGGCAGAGAGCCCAAGTTGAAGTACATCAAAACATAACCCAAGGACTCCAGGTCATCCCTTCTCGACTGTTCTGAGGAGACAAAGTACAATGTTTGTTGAAACTGTTAGTCCATCAAGTGCCTGGTTCTACGCTGGTTTGCAAATTGTACATTGTACTTGAGTAAGAGTACCATTATCGTTTGTATTACTCAAGTAGAAGTTCAAAGCAGTAGTCCTAGAAATTACTCAGGTATAAGTAATTTTAAGAGTAACTATCTGGACCTATCATCGGATTTATAATTTTAATTTAATGTAACTGGAAAGACAAAACAGTAAATAATGCAAATCCTTTTCAAAGGATAGAAAAATAAATAAATTATATAAGAAGAAGCAGAGTAAGAAACACAAATGTTCAAATTCTGTATTGTCAAGATATAGTTACTCACAGTGAGAAGAATAACACAAAAATATATTACTCAAGTAGAACTACATGTATGGTAAAAGTAAAGTAGAGTATGGGGTCTGAAAACAATTACTGTCACCAGAAAACACAATTAAACAACATTCAAAACAAAAGGCATCTCTTGTCACTGTACATGACAAACAGATTCCATTTATCTGAGCACATTCAGACGTGTGCGCTCCGCTCTGGGCCGGGTGACAGGGACAGAGTGTGACGTACCGATGCCCAGATGGGTGTTGATGGAGGCGTAGCGCGCGGTGCCAGTCAGGTTCTTGTTTTCGCGGTAGGGGATGTGCTGGTGCGTTCGGGCATCGCGGTACTTTTTGGCCAGACCGAAGTCGATGATGTAAACCAGGTTTCCCTTCTTGCCCAGCCCCATGAGGAAGTTGTCTGGCTTCACGTCACGATGGATGAAGTTCTTGGAGTGGATGTACTCGATTCGGCTGATCTGGGGAAAGAGAAAGGACAAGCGACCGTGAGCATTCAAGGATTGTAACAAATTACATTGTCTAATTAAATTAAGTTTGGCTAAATTTGGACAAAACCTGGACATTTAAAGGACAAATATTATGTTATTGATAATTGGTCACACATTAAAAAAAACATTACTCATGGAGGAAAGTCAGAATGGAGTGTTTTTAACGGTTGGACAGGAGAGGATTCATCAAACTTGCATGAATGAAGCTAATTTCAGCTCCAACTTGTTTTTGATGACAGAACAAGGCTAGAACTTGGTTAAAAGCTCGAAGAAGGACATTTCACATAATGTTTGTCCTTTAAAGTACAGTTTAAAGGGCCTGTACCTGAACCTTGGCATCCCTGTAGACTGATTTTAAACTTTAGAGAAAAGTTGTAAAATCCAGTTATCACCTCTATTTTATTGACAGTGATAAGATTTTTACATTTACTATACACTGCATATCAATGAGGGTACTTAACTTAAAGGAAAAATATTATGCATTTTTCATATTGTTATTATTAGCCTTTACACATGCCCTTGAGTAACTTAAATTTTCCATCTCATGTTTTGAAACAAAAAAAAGTTAATTATTGATTAAATGACAGGAATCATCAGCCTCTGTGAAATGACACTTACTGAGTGCATCCAGCCAGTAGATGGCGCCTTACACAATCTAGCAGAAGCAGTGAATGTGTTTAGATGGCAGAAATGCTCAGAACGAGTCTGGTGATAATTTAAGGACTTAAAACAGAAGAAGAATCTCGGCCAAGTGACGTATGAAATCTGAAAATATGTCCCAGAACAAGGAAGTTCAGCAGAAAGTGTTTTTGATGCTCGGAGGGGGGAGGATTTTCTAATGAACATTCCTCAAAACAGTGTGAATGCAGCTGAATGCAACTTCAGTTATGTTTTTGATGACAGAACATTGTTAGCACATGGTTAAAAGCTGTCACTGCAGCAGAATATGTGTCCTTTAAACAGATTAAATTAGAATTAAGTATAGGCCCTTTAATAGTAAGAGAAAGAGAAGAAATAGGCTTTGTGGATTAGAAGAGAAATTACTCTCAGATTTCAGATGATCCCTTTAGCTCCAATCCAAAAATAGCACTACCCATTTGAACAAAAATCAATTTAACTGAACATTATATGAGAAAATAGCTTAACATAATATTAGCAATTGCATTTGAAGAGCTAGACTACATTATTAATCTTTCTTGTAGTGGCTAAGATGTATAAACTGGATTGCTAGTGCAGTCCTACTTTATCCCTGGTTTAATTTAGATTGATTCCAGTTTTGTCCTGATTTAGTGCTTTTGCCCAAATGAATGCACTCAATTCTGATGCAATGAAATGATTACTATTACATAAGAATGTCTTCTCCTTCTCTGTCTTATTGTGACTCACCATCTGGTCGGCCAGCAGCAGGACTGTCTTGAGGCTGAACTTGCGAGAGCAGAAGTTGAACAGGTCCTCCAGACTGGGCCCCAGCAGCTCCATCACCATCACGTTGTAGTCGCCCTCTGCCCCACACCACTTTATCGAGGGGATTCCCACTGGGGACAATTGGGAAAACTGGTCAGATGACAAATAAAGCATATTATAACATAAGATAACATAAGGTTTTTGCTACTGGTTTTAAAATGATCCATGTGCTGCTTGTGTGTGAGTGAATATAGCACAAATGCCTGCTGTGTGAATACTTTTTAATAACTTTTGAATGGGAAAAAGTCCTCAAAATGTTGCATATAACAAGAAGCTGAAATCCATAAATACTACTTAATATCTTCTTATATATTCTTTTTTTTAAAGTTCTCTCTATCGATACCGATACTTAGCTTGCTGCTGTGGCCAATAATAGATATTTGCCGATACCAATATTTTAATTTTAAATCCATAGCAAGGCCGACATATTCATGTTAAGTTATAGTAATAAAGAATACATTTTTTATCTGGCATCCAAAATAATTTGTTGCGCGATTGTGTAAAAATACTGCCATATTTTTTGCACAATTGCTCCTCTGTTTCCCCTTTTTTACCGTTATTAGTCTGTTCATAGAAAAAATCGGATACACTGAGTACAAACTGGGGCACTGCCAAAAAATATTGGCGCAAAATATCGATATATATTGGTTAAAAAAACCTATTTAAGCTTTGCTCTTCTCACCTCCGCCCTGCATCATCTTGTAGAACTTGCTCTCGATGTGGAGCTGTGGGTGCTTCGTCTTGACGCATTCCAGTTTAATGGCCACTTCCTCCCCAGTCGCAATGTTAGAGCCTGTGGTGGTAAAAGCAAAAGAAATGAAAGCATGGGAAAGTTAAGTCTGCACATTATGTTACAGCATTATCCATAAATGTGAGAATCAGAATATATCGCGATATCACTTTGAGACATTTACAATACATTATAGGGATTAAGATTATTTGGTTAATTGATGATCAGGATTATTCAGGTCACAATGTAATCGTAAGAGAGAAGAAATATTAACTGTGAGGGTTTTAGAAGCAGAAATAAGTCAATCTATTCTCTGAAAATGTAAAGCTAAATATAAAATACTTTTTAAAATATTTGTTTATACCTAATTAACTTTGACTTCATAAAATCTGGTCACTTAATTGAGGGATGGTAACGTATTAGACAATGGTGAAAGAAAATTAAGGATTTCATTTCGATTTGTTGGGCCTTCAGGTCAATAATTGTAAATCGTGATGTTTTTTCACACAATAAACACAAACATTTTCTTTTAATGTTGAGTGCAAATGGCCTATATTAAAATGTGCTGTGATTAGTTATTTATTTTAGGGAAAAAGTTACATTTAAGTCATCTTATTTAAGCTTTATTCGTGTTAATAAATGTCTCTATTTGGACTCTAAATAGGTGTACTATTTAGGTCACTTTGTGTGTTCAAAATATGTCAGAAATGTTATCTTTGCCTCTAGGCAGAATTCTTTTTGAGTTAGACCCCATGTTTTCTTTTACTGTTTTAAATGTAACTCAGTTTTGTATTAGAAAAGCTGACTTCCTTACCCAAATAGATATCTCCGAACGAGCCGCTGCCTATCTTCCTCCCGAGACGATACTTATTTCCCACTCGAAGCTCCATGGCGTTCAGAGCTCTTCAACTTGAACTGAAAGAGTAAACACAAGCAACAGACGTGCACAGGCTGTCATCAATCACAGCTGATCAATAGGGCAGGAAAGGACAGTGTGGTGCAAGGCTGGTGCAGAGAACTCAGCCTATGGGACGGGAAAGAGAATTAAAAAAAACTTTTAATAACAGAATTAAAAGTCTTGAAGGTTTTAGTGTGTCGTGTTTTAAAGTTTGGAGCGGTTGCAAGTCGGGAAATTGTGCTGGTTCTCAAATCGTTCATGTTTCCGCTGGGGTTTTATGGAGCTAAATGTTCTTAATAACATAATGATTTGTTAAAGTGCATGTGACAGGGTTTCATGAGTTACTAATTATGACATAGTTTGGTGGGATGGAACTTTTGGTAAATATTTATCTTGGTTTTAGTTGTCAAGTTGCAGTTTAGGATGTAAAATTGACAGATAAAAGTTGAAAATGACATCAGGTAAAGTAAAGTTCTAAAATAGAAATTGATGTGATGTCATCAATAAGCGACATTCAATCCAAAATGTAAAGACGATAGACACTATTTTTTTGTTCAATTTTCTGTTTTAACAATTACTTAACAAATATTACAGGTATTATTGTGTCAAACTATCATAACTATTGCTTAATTTATATGGATTTTTGGCCCTTGTTTTCAGTATGGTTGCTAGGTGACAATTGTGGAATAACCTCTACTTTTGTCACATCTGCAACTCATCTCCAGCCAGAAGTGTAATTGTAAACGTTGTTAAACTGGAGGAAAAATAGGCTATAAACACTAAGTTTTAGTGAAATGTGTTGTCTAACCTGTCATATGCGCTTTATGTTTTGAGGTCATTTGATCCCAGGTTTTATTTCTTGTTTTTCTGCTGGTTAATCCTCCATTGTACACACAAAGTAACATTTCTAAAGAATTTCTAAAAACGGTGACACCTTTTAAATAGAATCTTAAAGTTCAGATGACAATACTTATCATTAAAATGGAGTGAACATAATTATATTTAAGATGTAATTAAATTGTTACCTAGTTATAATTTTACTTAGTATTACACAATAGTTAATAATAAATAATAATAACACCTTAAATTGTTAAATGATTATTTCAACTGTAAGAAAAATGTATCAGTTGTGTGCCATTTCGATGGAATGAAAAATAATAAATTACATTTAAATAAATTCAAGTTAAAAAAAAAAAGTTTCAGTTTAATGTTGCTTATTGATGACATCACAAAGGGATTCCGTTTTGACTCAGCACAACTTCCCATAATTTTTTGCCCCCCACAAACTGCAATTAGGATAAACATTTACTACAAGTCCTCTCCTGTCAGACCCCACCAAACTAAGTAATAATTATAAAAACACGACAACCTGTCATATGCACTTTAAGCAATCACCACGTTTGTTTGTTTGAATAGAAAAACAATGCAGGCATGTCTTGATAACTTTCAATGAGAAACTTGTATAACATAATTTATTCAGATCTGCCTGCAAGAGGGGTGGATCATCTTCAACCCGTGCGTGAACCACATTTCCATAAACACCCCGCTCCAGATTTCTCACCAAAACACGCCTGAGTCACGTTTCCAAAAGGACCAAAACACCCAGCAGCGGCGGCACGTTGTAGTCACGTTTGACATTGCTGAGTGGGCTCATCATGCATCCCTGAACACGTAGCTCATTCACGCAGGGATAACGTGAACGTGCATGTACCACAGAAGCGCACGCTGGCCCTGTGATTGCATCCATTGCGTCCATAACCAACGGTGCTAAAGATGCGCGCTAGGCTACATTACAAAACGTGCTAACGCTGCTGTAAAAACGCTGCAAAAATACTGTTCCCCTTGCATGCCCTAGATACCAAGACAAGACAGGAAATGGGGAAAAGGGCTGAGTGCAAAAAAAACACCCCTGACTGACCAGAAAATGTGCTAATAATCCATGCACATAGCCGCGCCCTCAGAGCTGGGGATCAGTAATGCGCACAGCCAAAAAAACGCATACAAATACAGACTCAATTGAGACCGTTATCCAAAAAACATACATGCCAAGACTCACCTCCTTCTCGGCGGCTTGAGGTGCCTGGTCCCCGGCCGTGTCTCACTCAGGACCCTGGACAGCTACGCACCGAAGCGGCTCCGGGCGGCTCATAACCTCTGGAGATGTGCGCGCCGATGCGAAACAACCGGAGCGACAGAGAAATCCAGCACGGTGCAGGGGAAAGAAGAGGTTATCCGACTTTGAAAGGAGGAAAGCAGCCACTAAATGAGGTCCTTCTTCTCCAGGCTGCGCCCCCTTTTTTCTCTCGCCGAAGAGTACACACCCCCACCCAACCCGGGCCAGTCTCAGTTTACACCATTGACTGTATGGATGATGTCATCCGCAGACTCGTGTGCGCAGAGGTCGGTGTGAGTGTGCAGCCTTCTGACGTGGCCGCAGACATCAATGAAATGAGGGCTGCTAAATTCACTCCGTCTGCTGACAGTAATTGGAAAGATAATTGATAATAATGATGGCTGTCCACTATTAATTCTTCTTTTCAGTTCTTTTATGTTCATCTTTCGTCGCAATTAATCAACTATTTAAAGGAGACATATTTTCAGGTACTTTGTATTTAATTTTAACACAATAAGTAGCTAACTAGGGGTGCATTGTGGCAGAGCGGCTAGAGCTTCTGCCTCCCAATAAGGAGATCGTGGGTTCAAATCCCTGACCATCTCGCTCTGCATGTTCTCCCCGTGTTATCGTGGGTTCTCCGGCTTCCTCCCACCGTTCAAAGACCTGACTGTGTAGGCAAATCTGTCCATGTCTCTGTGTTAACTCTGTGTTAAGCGACGAGTTGGCCACTGTCCAGGGTGTACCCCACCTAAAGCCCAAAGTCACTGGGATAAGCTCCAGTCACCCGCGTTCATTGTAAACTGCCATATTGATCTAAAATGGCTTAGAAAAAAACTGCAGAACTGATTAACCTCTTTGTAGTGGCATTTCATTGTAACAAGTAGCAGATTGTGATTTACATTTTTGTCTTTTTGAAAAGTGGCATGTGACATTGTAGAACTCTAAATGTATCACTCTGAGTCTTCATTTTAAAAATAATTGCAACTATGTACAGGGAGTGTGGACAAGGATAGTGGGTAGGTGAAAACAGTACTTTTCAGAGCAATGAGCAATGAGCCTGTTGTAGGACAATACAAGATTCAACCATGCAAGAATCCATCAAAACAATTGTGTAAACTAATAATGAGGAACTACCATTGTAAAAAAGATTAAAAGCTCATTAAGGTAAACTTTGCATAATATGTCCATTTTTAAATTAGATAAACCTACACCAAGGGAAGGCTCTGGGGACTGACAATAAAATACTTTATTACTATTTTGCCAAATGATGTGTTGATGACCCAATGATAATCTCTACAATATACATTCATTGAGAACGACTGCGGTGTCTAATACAACATCTCCAAATGAATATCCTATTTGTCAAGCATATAAGCAAAATATAATAAACATATGACTCAAAAATTAAAACCCAAGGCGCTCCAGACTTCAATTCAACCTTTATTACCTTGTTCTTTTTCTGCATTAAATTAATTTCCTCTCCTTTGCAACATTTCAAATAAATGAAAACACCCTGAACAGGAGTGATAATAAAGACTGACTTAATTTAAATTGATACATAATAACAAAAACGAACAGTAAAACATAACAGTAATGTCTTTAACGTGTGTAAAACACTGTTCCAGCTCAGCTTGGTATGGTAGGATTTGGCATTTGAGCAGAAATGCCTTCAGTTGGTTGCTTCGTCTTAAAAACAAAATATTCTCTTATTGCATTTGACAGTAAATAATACAAACAAAATGCTGCTTAAAAAAAAATTAAAAGACATATGCAATAGTGCCATTGTTTTTGAACTTTTAAGCTGTCACAATGTCCAGTCTTCTCTCACATACACACATACACTTTCCTTACACAACCTGTCAGTTTTTTTCACTTCCCTGACTGCGGCGGGTACGTATTTCAAAAGGCAAGCACACACATAAGCACGCAACTATTTTATCATGAATCTCTCGTGGACAGGAAAAAGAAAAACAAAAAAGGACATTCAACATGGTAGCAATAATACACACTCTCGATATCTTCATCTTGACATTGTCCTCCGTCCAGTCACACTGACAACGGTCCGTTCATGCACACTTACTTAGGCAGGCGGGAGGGCACCTGGTACAGCGAGTAAATAAAGTCATCATTGGCATCCTGACAATAGATAATAACCAACGTGATTCGAGTAAGAAAAAAAATACAATAGCGAGGTCAGTGTTTTGAAGGGCGAAAAAGGAGGACATCTCTGGATTTTCACAAAGTTTCACACAATTTGTTTTTTTCTTCTCTCTTTTTAAAATAACAAAAGCTAAACAACCGACATACATCAAGGAGAATACAATTTTGCTTTTTCAATATATGAGCCGTGTGTAACTAATGAAAAAGTTGTACGCTGTTGCTGCTGAAAGGTTTGCTGGGCGGCCAAGAAGCCAAGGCCACTGCAGTTGTAACATTGTCGTCCAGTAAGGGCTGTAGTAGCTAGGTTGCAGCTCAGTCTTGGAGAAAATGGACAGGGATGGTGGAAAATATGTCACCAACGCCCCAGAGGTGTTAAGTGCAAGTTTTGGCTAATGTTGATTCTGTTTAGATTCTAGTTTAAAACCCTGGGTCCCATGTTGATGGCAGATATCCACCGAAGGCAGAAGTGTCAGTACCGACTCTGTCTCTGGATCCAAATCTTGATCGTCCCGTTTGTTTCAGTAGTGTGGCCTCGTCTCTGTTCTCTGTCAGTATGAGAACTCTGTGCGACAGCCAGATCTATGGGGGCTCAGTCCGCAAGTCTGATTTTTGAGACTCAACTTTTAAATGCTAATACAAAAAAAGAAGGTAATAATTGTGGCACACTTAGAACAGCAATAGCTAAACTTAACATGTTCGACTCTGGCTGAGCCTGTCTACAGTGCATGCCTGAGTGATTGGGTCTCTGAATGCATAAAATGGGACTTTTGGGAACCAAAAAGCAGTCCTCCTCATGAGTCCTAAAGAGTTGAATAAGTTTCGCCTTCTCCTCCAGTTCAAGTTTTACGGTCATCTTCATTTAAAGTTGAGTGGGTTAACATGTAAGAATGAAAGAAATGGAGATAAAGGTACTGCATGTGACCTGTAATATGGTCTGCTTGTTGAGTGACCAGTGTAGCTTAGTTCTACATAGTCTCTGAGTACATAAATACAGAGCCTAATGTGTTTTATACGAGTGTAAAATGACAATGGATATAAGACCCCTCAGATGGAGTCAGCCCCTCCACCCAACAGGTCCCCTGGCAGCAATGAGGCAGGGCTTCCCATCTGATGACGATCCTCCAGTGCAGGAGAGCCCCAGAGGCTGTTGCTGTGGTAACCTGCTCCACTCATGCCTCCCATGCCCCCCCACAGAGCCTGCCTCCCTGCCTCCACACCTCCAGCACCTGACGTTGCCCCGTTGCTGCTCCACTGGGTGAAGATGCCCAGCCCGGGCCCATGGGAGGTGGTCTGGTCTGATGAGCTGCCTGTGCTGTCCAGACTCCCGTCCCATCCCGAGTTGTTAGGCCCAGCTCCAGCTGTGGAAGCTGCTTCTACCCCCACTGCCCCCGCACTGCTCCCTGCTCCTCTATCGCCCGCACTACCGTTAGCCCCCAGAGCAGGGGCAGCAGCAGGCCCAGAGCCAGCAGAACCAGGCTGAGTGCCTCCACTTCCTGCTCCTCCTGCCTGGGAATGTGCGATGTAACGAGCCACATCCTCCTCGCTCACAAACTCTGCCAAAATGGTTGTGTTTCCCAAAACACACCTGAATGAAGAAACAATGCGTCAACTCAAAATATGCACAACAAACATAGCTTCTATTACCAGCAAAATAGCAAATTATTATGCCATAAGATAAGATAAGATATGACATAAGATACACCAGCAATTAACATGATCTTACATATGAAGTGCACTCTGGGCTTTCGCAGCTTCTTGTTTCGAGCTGTAGCGTATGAGGGCTGTTCCCTGGGTCAGGCCTAGGTGAAAGGTCAACAGAGGGCCGTGCTGCATGCAGATGGTCCTCAGGGTTGAGCCATCGATCTGTAGGAGGTGTAAAGATAGATGTGATTTTAGACCCATGTCTTTTACAATTGTACATGGTCTTTGTCATTGTAATAGTTGCCATTGGTTTGTGTACCTGAGGGGTGAGATTGCTCAGCACCAACCAACAACTTTCTCGAGGGCTTCCATCACTCCAGGCTGTGCCTGCAAAAATAATAAACAATTATATTGTATTGTTTATGTTTAAGTAGGCTAGTCTCTGCACAAATATAAATGGGTTCTTAAGTGTGAAAGAGGAAGTGTTGTGTAATCTTCTGTGCACTGAACATCAACAATTTACAGATTTAAACAAAAGTTTTCAAGTTTTTGAATAAGTGGAAGAAAACAATGCTCTGAATAAAAACTCCATGAAAGCATTACCAGCTGTGCTTGAACCACTGCTCCAGCCCCTGCCAGCCAATCGTGGGGCTCCACCTGACCATGGGGTAGGAGACGGCTGCTTCTGACTGGCCAGCCCTGGAGGAGGACGGGACAGCTGGTTCTGGCTGCCCCCTCGATTAGCTTTCCACGATTTGTGTCCGATGGGTTCTGGAGGCCAGCTGGTCTTGAAGTCAGTATACTTTGCTAGAAAAGAAAAAGACAAGACAAAACAAAGTTTATCACCCAATCTGTTACAATCACTTTAGCTGCAGCATAGCCTGATTTTTTTTTAAACTAAGAACATGACAGGGTTATGGTTACCCGAGTTGTGTGCGTTGGAGAGAGGACTGTCTGAGGCACTGAAAGGCCAGGCACCAGGTGAAGGCAGCAAGGTGTTGAGGGGAGGGGTGGAATCTGCAATACAGACACAGTGTCAACTTAATTCTAATAAATTGGCTCAAATGAAGGTGAGAAAAAACACTTTAAACTTTTTTCAAATTTGAATGAACAAACTGATCCTCACCAGTATTGTCTAATAACTGGTGCTCGGTGTCATTGAGGCCGGGAGACACTGCATTTCCCATCATCGCTGGCGTTATGTAAGGATCTGTATCAGGGTCAACACGGTCTATACCTTTCCAAGGCACACCAGGCTGGAACTCTGTCAAGAACCACATGTACAGTGATTTAGAAAAATGCAAAAACAAAGAGTAACGTATGAAATATTGTCCAAACCTGGCGGCCAGCTGGGCGCAGTAGTAGCTTTGACCCCCATTTTGTTCCCGGGTGTGCGATGCCAGTTATCACCAAGCCCATCTCCAACCATCATGTCGTACGGTGAGTAGGGCGAGCCCCCTGGCATTTTCATGGGAGTGACAGGACCTGAGAGATGAAATGAAACATGTTGCATCACACAATACCAGATAGATCTATAAATCATATTCAAAAGACTTAAATACATTTCTACACCGGCTGGCCAAAAAAAAAGTCAACACCTGGATTGAACTAAGCAATCAGGTCCTCTCTTCCAATTGGGTAAGGTGTCACTGTGTTTGTGAAGAGTCAACTTCAAACTTTGCGTTTTGAAACAATAGCACAGCAAATGTGTGCTGTAATCAAAGCTAAAGGCGCTACAATGAAAGGCGCATGTGACTTATTTTGGCCCGGGCAGTGTATTGAAGACAGCAGACAAATGTGTTTCACTCACCATTTTTGTGGAATGCGTTCTCAGCATGCGAAGAGTCTGGTGATGACTGGCCTTCCATCATCCATTTGAAGCGTGATTGCTGAGCCCCATAGTCCTTCATGGGCCCTGGCCCTCCTATGACAGAGCTGCCCAGGTCCAGACCTGAGAGGTTCATCCCGGAAGCAAAACCTAGAACATTTTTAAAAAGCAAATCTTTATTTTTTATAATCAATAATGTAACCATGAACATTAGTCAGAGCATATGTATACTGACCAGAGTAGGGCCCATGTGTTTTTTGTTGCAGGTCAGCCACAGATCCAGACAGTCCTGAGTGGGACATGGGATCAGCACCAGGCATTTTATGACCCACTCCACCTGCAGTGTGGTGTGAGGGAGACAATTTGGAGCTTCCTCCTAGTCCCCCCACCTGCTGCTGCTGTCTTTGCTGCTGGAGCATGGCCATAATCCTGGCCAGCTAAATGCAAGGTTCAATGTTCAAAATGAGAAAATGTGCAAACACATACACAAATGCAGGTTTAATGAGCGAGTTTAGACCTGCTGAGGATCTGTCTGCTGCCGCACATTGGGTGTGAATTTCCTCTGGTTCTGCAGAAGCTGCTGTTGCTGCTGTTGTTGCTGTTGTGGTTGCTGGAGGAGGAGCTGACAGGCCTGAACAAACAAGACAGAACAAAACAGAAACATGAGGAAAATGTGACCCTGCCCTTTATGAAGCCTGTTGACTGCATGTTTAAGAGCTTGTGTGTTGCTTCTCACCAGCTGAAACTGGATGTGAGGGGGGTAGATGCTGCCGAGCATGGCGATATGCTGTGGAGACAGTTGTGGAGGGAACACACCTCCTCCAACTCCTGCCACTCCTCCCACAGCACCAACACCCCCCACGCTCCCGGTGGGAGGGGGCATCTGCTTCAGCACGGAGCCTGGCACCTGAGAGACACAACAGCATGAACACCTGTTACCACAGAAACGCTCTGGTGCACTGTCTACTACACAAACAACATAGCTTGTGTTAGCACTGGTTTGTTAATGTTTCACATACTTTCACTTTAAAAAAATAAACTCAAAATACCTGAGGTGACAGGAACTGATGAGGCACTTGTGCTCGGATCCCTGGGGACTGGTTCATGGGTGGGACACTTGGTTGGTGCCTTGATTGGGGCATCCCGCCAACGTTGCCAAAGATACCATGATTAGCCTGATAAAAGTAAATAAACCATAACCATAAAAATTCATTAAAGGTGAGACAAAATTACAGCATTTCAATTTTGAAAAGAACCAACATTGAAAATAAAATTCCACACAAAGACAATCTGGCATTATAGTATATATTTTTGTAAACAAAAACAGAAAGATGACAGGACAGAAACAGCAGGAGCACTTATCTTACTTGTCTAAGAGGGAATGTGTGGTTGAAGAGGGAATGGGGCTTGTAGAAAATGGGTGATGTATTCAGAGAACCCTCTTCCCCAAGGAACCCATCTTGATTGGTCAAAGGCAAGGTCTGTCAAATCGACAGCCAATTGAAGACCAATATACAGTAAATGTGGGGAGGGAAGAGGGAATAGACAACAGGAGAATAAAAGAGGACACACAGAAAGAGTGACAAACACTGAAATGCTTCCTCTGTAACAGTAAGTAATGAACTGATGTAGCACCTTATCATAGAACGGTCCAGCATCTCCAGGTGTAGCATCTTTGGTGCCAGACGATCGATAACCCATTCCTACTCCTCCTCTTCCTGCTTTTCTCATGTCTCCATTGTAATCATTCATTCCCATGCCTCTTTTTTCTGCATCCATCTTTTTGTCCTGCAGGGAATTTGGGGCTAAATCCATAGTTGAACCACCAGGATCATCATTCTGTCCACAACAAACAAAGAGGTTTATGTTGTCAATTGGAGAAATAAAATCCTGTCAAAATCGAACAGATAAAACAAATACTTTTTCTGAGTCTGTATTAGGTTTTCTTACCAAAAGTCCCATATTTGAAAACTGTCTATTGAGAGGGCCCATCCACGAGTCTCCAGACTTTAATGGACCCTGCAAATGCAGAACACATTTTGAAATAAAAAAAATAAAGTATAATTGAATCATTCAATTTATATTTTTATATTTGTTACTTACTTTGTTATTGGGTTTCTTCCCAGTGTGGCTCTGTCCCCAGCCTCCATTACTTCCTTGACCCCAAGAGGAGCCACTCCCCTGGGAGCCAGCACTGTTCCACATGCCACCTCCTTCCTCTTCCTCCTCCCAGCTCGAGTGACGTGAGGCTGCCATAGAGCCCTCTTTGTCTCCCCAGCCATCTTGCATAGACTTTGACCCTGTCAGTTTAAAGATGTAAAAATGCTGCATTAAAGACACAGTAAAACCATCATCTACAACTGCTGTTATTTGTAAAATGTATGTTTTGTTTACCAGGTTTAATAGGGTTAGGGGAGGGACTGCCCCATCCTACTGGCTTCCCACCAACATCCTCTGGATCCCCCCAACCAGTGGGAGCATCAGTAGGTTTTCCCCAAGCTGCTGTGCCGTTGTCAACTGTTGGGCTAGTAGGAGATGCACCTCCCCAACCCGAAGGACCTGAGCACGAAACACAGACAAAGCATTTATGGCACAGAGTATATAACATTTAACGTGAATTTAAAAGTTCAGTGAATTCCAATTCTAAGCCCTTTGAGACAGTTCTATTTACAGTGTTATAATAATTTATTTAAAAGGTACTGACCTAAAGCAGGTGCTTTTCCTGGCCCATGGGCAGTGCTGAAATTGCCCCCGAGTGGTGGGGGCTGTCTATTTGGCGGCTGCTGGCCTGTTGGTCCTTGCGGCTGAGTTTGACCCTGACTTTGAGACTGTGAGCCAGGATTGTTCTTGTCCCACAGGTTGACCGGCTTATAATTGTAATTAGTTGGGTCTCCCCAAGCTGATGTCCCATCATCAATGTCACTCTTTCTGCTAATGGACTGCGGTGATGGTTCCTCCCAACCACTGGGCTCAGGACCACTTCCTGCTGAACCAGAAGGAATGGGACCTGAAGTCCAGCCTGAGCTTTGGTTCTGGGCTGGAGGCATGGGTTTGCGTCCCATGGCCCCTTGCATAACCCCTTGGTCCAATGCTTGCTGTGGGTGCTGATTGCGGGGCTGTGATTGTTGCTGTTGCAGTTGTGCCTGTGGGCCTGTCACTGGGCCCGACTGGCTGTTTGGCATTTGATGCATTTTGTTTCCTCCACTCCAACTTTGATGAGATTTGGAACCAATAACCCCCATTCCACCTCCAGCACTACCCCCACCCCCTGTCCCACCCGCTCCCCAGGTTCTTCTGGGCCCACTTTCATCCCAGTTTCCCCAGCCACCCACACCCGAATCCCCACCTGAGTTTCCTGCCCCATTTTTCCTCTCGTCCTCCCATCTTCCCCCATTTGATTTGCGCTCTTGCTCACCCCAGTCTCTACCTGTCCTCACTTTTTGCCCAGATCCCCACCCACTGCCACGTGCATCCCCTCCCAGTTCTTTCCACCCACCTGTCCCTTTTTCCTCCTGTCCTTCTCCCCAGCCACCCTCCAGCGGCTCACTTTGTTGACCAAGATCACCCCATCCTCCTGCATTTCCTGGTCTGGTATCTCTCCACTCTTCATTTCCCCACCCTTTAGCTTCCTGGCTCTCTCCTGTCCCTGCTCTCCCCCAGCCTGTGGCCGTTCCCTGCTGGGTTGGTCCTGACACGACCCCAGAGCCAATAGCAGGTCCTGATGAAGACACTGGCCCAGATTGTGGCATGTTGACATTTCTTATGTTGGGGCCTGATGTGGGTGGGCCTCTCCCAGAGACAGAGGCTCCACTACTGCTACTGTTGCTGCTGCTCTCCCAGCCCTCTCCAGAGGAACCAGCAGATGAAACCATAGATTCGCTGATGGTTGACCTAGGTCCAGGAAACTGAGAAGACCCACCACCCGAAGAGGTGGGCTTTGATCCAAGCTTATTTTGTCCATGATCTTCAACATCCCAGGTTGTGTTTTGTCTGATTTGCGTTTGTCCCCAGCCTGTGTTGGATAGGACCCTAGGGTCCAAATCTGAACGGTTGAGAAGGTTTTGTAAGGCAGCTTCAGCATTTGGTGCCTGTCGGCGAGAACGATTATTACCGCTGTTAGGCCCACTCCCAGCTCTGGAGTTTCCACCGCTGGATGAAGATCCCCCCTGTGCACCCTGTCCCCCCACCCACTCCCCTGATTCACCCTCTCCCTTCTGATTGTCCCAAGCTCTGCTCATACTTGTAGACAGAGATGAGGAAGCAGAAGCTGGTGGGTTGCCAGTGGCACCAACTCCACTGTTGGCACTGGCAGCTCCACCCTTTGCCTCTCCCCCTCCACCTCCCCAGTCACTACTGGGCGCTCCTCTGTCTGACCCCCACCCTCCCTGAGATACCCCAGAGGTCTGACTCGTGTTTCCCCCAACATTCCCCCAGGCCCCGCTTGTCGAACCTGGGTAACCCCAACCCGAGGTTCCGTTATCCCCTTCAGCAGCTGCGAACACCCCTGTGCCACCACCACTGTCCCAGCCATCAGTCCTTGAGGCACCCGTTTTGGAGTTAGATGCAGGAAAAGAAGGCTGGCCTCTCCATGAAGAAACAAGGCTGTGGTCTCCGCCTATGCCACTACGGTCCATGACCCCTCCAGGTCCTTCCCCTCCTGCTGTATTTGGTCCCACTGATTCACTATCCCACTTTCCATCTCTAGATTGCATTTGGTGAAGTTGATGCTGATGGGCGCTTGATTGATTCACAGATAAAGGTGACTGACCCCCTAGCATCCCAAGGGCCCCAGCTCCAAGGCCCAAAGAAGAAGAGTTGTTGGCAGACAATGGACCTCCAGGGCCCTGGTGTTGGAAGGAAGACGGGCCTCCTTCTCCTGAAGCAGCAGACCCGTCCTGCTGCACCAGGGCAGGCCAGGCTGAAGGGTTGGCATTTGGATTTAAATTGGCACCTGTAATTCCACAACTGCCCTCAATGGGGCCACTGGCATCGTGGCTCCCCGGCACAGTGGAAGCTTTGGAAAGAGAGGAGGGACCAGAGCACACTGGTCCAGCAACTGCGCTCCCTCCTCCAAGATGACCCTGGGAGGCAGCCGTCCCCCATACCACACCACTGGTCGACTGCATACATTCATTGGGCAAAGAGAGAGAGGAAGTGGGTGAGGGCTGATTGCCAGAGGCACTAGTGCTGTTCACAGACATCCCGTTGTTGCTGCCGCCGCTACCACCTCCTTCACTGCCAGCAATGCTAGGCCACTCCTCCAGATCGTTCCCATCAACAATGACCTTCTCCCTGCCCTGAGAGGAGGCCTGGCTGCCTGAGCTCACCCCCCACATGGAATTTGCATAATTAGAAGTAGTAGTAGAAGCAGCAACTGATGATGAGGTGAGAGCTAATGAGGAGGCAGCTGAACCAGATTCTAGAAATTTAAGAAATTACAGGCATTACAAACATTTATAAGAAAAATTGTTAATTTGAAACAAGTTGACCATAGGGTTAGATCATTGAAAGACAACTACCTGAAACAGCCAGGTTTGCATTAGGGCTATCCCCTCCACCACCTCCCAGCAGCATAGAGGACAGTGGTGGCTGACCCCTCTTCAGTAGCACTTTATGGTCCTGCTGGCAGCGGAATCGCGGCGGCACTTCTCTCGGCATGTAGCGTGGTTGTTGCTGAGGCGTTTGGGCACCACCTCCGCTACTCGAGGTGCCGTTTCCTGTGGCACAGGGGCCGCCTGTGGTGGAGGAAGAACTGGAGGTGGAGGCGGGCTGTCCGTTGGCCACCAGTAGGCGTTTGGCATTGTTGCCACCCTGTGAGGGGGCAGCACTACCAGAGCCCGAGGTGCCCGGTGAAGGTGAAGCCGAGGGGGTGGGTCCAGGGCTAGGCGAGGCAGAGCTGCTCTGAGTGGCAGGAGACTGAGCAGACGTGGGCTTAGTCAGGTCTGGCACTGGATAACAAACAGTTATAGTTACAATACAATCCAGTGAGGGCAAACAAAAAGTACTAAAACTGAAATTCTTAAAATTATTATGAGAAGAAACAATCATCTGGTTAAGCCTAAAATCTTACCTTTGTTTTTTTGTTCTATACCCTGAAAAAAGAAAGAATTAGAGAGTTGTAAGTATTGTAGCCTTCTGAATACTTAGCTACATTAAATGTTAATGACTTATGTAAAAAGTAAAGATGTAGTCAGCTTTTTTAAGGTACCTTCTGAGAGGCTTCCCTTTTCCTTTTGTCGTCTTTTTTCCTTTTCTTGTCTTCCATGAACTACTGCTCCAGTCCCGATGTTCCTTTCTTCTGAGGGTTATGCAAATAAATGAAAATAAGAAGACACACAATATTTATGGAAAATGATGCAACAGTGCTGGAGCTCTCTGCATAAAGTGGAAGTGTTGAAGAGCTCGTTTGATGGGATGAGATGTCGACGACAGCCATACAATAATGTTCTAGCTAAGTTATATACACTTACAACACAGATTTCGGTAAGCAATCCACTCTACAGTTTATAGACATTAATAGGAGCGCAACATTGGTAACACATCAATGGCAGTCCCTCCAGCATAAATATCCAAACGAGTTGGTAACGCACGTAACCACAGCTGATTTTACAGCGAAATCCCGTTTACGGATCCAGAGTGGTATCTGGGTAAATTTGGTTTCGTTTTAGCTCCGCCAGCGCCTTCTCTCCATTGAGGTGTCAGAGTTTAAGAAAAATATGTTCGTCATTATTCAGACTATTAGAAGTTAATTTGACCCGATTGTTTACTTAGAGAACCCTTGCATAATCCATACAGATTAAATGCTGTGTTTCGAAAGGTTCAAAAGCACTAAATGCTACACAATAACTATCCTTACAAATGCTACGGATCTAAATTTAACCTTCAAATCAGGCAGGTCGGTATGCTATGCAAGATATAAATGAGTATAGATGTGCATAGCATGTATGATGTGTGCGGTAACACAGATTTCAGATTATCATGGAGATCATGGAAATGTTAGCGCAATTAACTAATGCTATCGAGCGTTAGCAAGGGTGGCTAAGTTTCTGACAGCAGGGAAAAGCTAAAGATACGTTTTTAACGCTAGCTCGATCTGCAAACATGACTGATGTTAAACATGCACAAATAACTGAAATATAGCTGTTAGTTTAGCGTAAAAAAGATTGAATCCAGAACCGTGCAAGTACTCACCCAAGAATCACATATGAAGAGGAGCTAGCGTGTTAGCTAGCTTGGCTAAAGTGCTTCAGTGCGATTTATGTAGCTTTTTGAGGCATTCGTCGAGGCTACAAGAGCAGCGAAGCCTGAGCGGAAAGTCAAGTAGCAGACGACGAAAAGATACGCGCATCCAGACCCAGCTACAGGTTCGTAAATAAGTACTAACGTTGTAATAGTGTAAACCGTAATGTGCAGAAAAAAAATTTAAATTTCAAAGCGCTGTGGAGTCAGTCTTTTGACGCGCGGCCATTTTGCTGCTCATGATGCTGCTGTGTCTCCAATGGCCCGGCTGTGCAGCTGCGTGTGAGCCCGTGTGAGCCCCTGGAGCCCGCTGACTGGCTCCTGCAGCCGGGAGGGAGACATAAAACACTCTCTGACCTTCATTAGCTCTGTCAACTTGTGCGGAACAACTGTGGAGGAAGAAGAGTACGCTGAAACGCCATAGATGCAAAGATAGTCAAGGCTCAGTTGAGACAGAGGTGTGTGCTCTGGTTGAAATGTGTAAACTTCTGCTATGAACAAGTCCAAACTGTTAGATGACTTAGTATAGTAATAGTTTAAAAATTAGGTGCGCTATTCAATTTTTCTGGTGGGAAGTGCATCATCTACTTTAACTTGGTTTGGAGGTGAAAAAGTTTAATGCTATTCTGCGTAATATTCCTCGTAAAAAGCAATAACATCTCCAAGAAAACGAGCAGGTGGTGGACCCTCCTCCTGAAAAGTTACATCGTGCTGCACCTTTAAGTTACAGCTGCTACTTCATCACATTTTTTTCCTTGCCTTAACTAATTTTCTAAACACTGGCTAACCTTAAACTGCATATGTCAGGTTGTGGTAAACATCTTTTCTGACAGGTGAAACAATAGTTGAACAAAATTAAGGTGTTATCAGGCATTATTAATTGTCAAATGTTATTGTGTAATTTATATGGATTTTGGCCCTTGTTTATAGCATGGTTGCTAGGGAACAGTTATGGACTTACCAGTACCAAGGTATTTTATTGACCTTTATTTAACCAGTAAAGTCATATCTGAAAGTGCAATTATAAATGTCACCAAAATAGGCAACATTTTTAGTAACACCTTAGATATATGTTCAGTACATTTTAGTGAAATGTTTAGTCAAAGTTGTTAAATGCACTTTATCCTTGTAATCGTAAGCCTGTTCCTACAATTGATCACTTTGGAGCTTACCATAGTGTTTGTCTGCTGTAACATTTCATAAAAATCCATCACCATCTTGTTTCCAAACAGAGTTGCAGCATGGCTCCTAAAAAGAGAGAAACAAGAAAAAGAAAAACTGAAGAAGTTCCTGACCCCGGAGACGATGGAGACCCGCTGGAAAAGGAGCCAAAGTGTGAAGAAGTCAGAAGGAGGGATATCAGTGGATGTTCAAAATACATTGGAGCTCATGTTGGCATTCAAGGTACAGTGTAACATGAAAAGTCAAGTCAAACATTGTTCTTCTCTCCTTTATGTGTTTTCAGGTGGGATATGGAAGGCTGTAGACTCTTGTGTATCAATGGGGGGTAGTAGTTTTGCTCTGTTTTTGGGCTCGCAGAGGTCCTGGAATAGATCTGCCTTGGACACTTCTGCAGCAGACAAGTTTCGGGAGCAATGTTCTCTTCATAAATTTGATCCTGCTCATATCCTGCCCCATGGGTCCTACCTGATGAACTGCGGCTCACCTAAAGAGGGTTTGTTGTTGATGCTTTGATTACCTGCTCGTCACTGTGGTCTACCTTTATCTTGTGACTTCATTGTTTGCTGACTCAGACGTATTTGAGAAGAGCCAAGCGCTGTTGGTAGACGAGCTGAGCCGCTGCAGTCGCCTGGGCCTGACCCTGTATAACTTTCATCCTGGCTCTTCCCTGGGCACCATTACCACAGAGGAGTGTATGGATAAAATAGCAACAGCCATTAACCACGCTCACCAGCAAACTCCTGCAGTGGTGACAGGTAGGTCTACCAGACAAGTGCACCAAGTGTTTAAAAAGATATGTATTATGTCAGATAAAGGGCAAAACACTGGAAATAAAATAACTGTTGTTTTATTAACTTTTCTTAAGATACGCTTATCACAATAAATAAGTGTATTGCTTTTAATACAATGTTATGAAGAAATGAAATTTCCTAAATATATATAAAGCTAATCAACTCATTGGTTTTTGATCTAGGGATGATTTACTACATGTAAATGATGATCATTATGAACTGTAGCTTCTGAAATCTGCCTCTAACAATCAGGGTTGTAGTTGAGTCATAATTTTTCTCAAGTCCTCATTGTTTTGAGTGTTCAAGTCATTAGTCCGAGTCAAGTCCAGTGTAAGTCTCAGTCCAAGTTCTGATAGTTCAAGTCTGAGTCATTACCATCTAAAACCAAGCCCAAGTCACAAATCCAGCCAATTTAGGCAGAGTTTTGTCATTATTACTTTTTAGAAATATATTTAAAATAACTTTGAACTTAAGACCACGATTTGAAAATATATTTTTTAAAAGCAGATATACAGAGATAGGCAGAATAAGGACTTGAGAGCTGAAACCTGTCAAGTCCAACTGTCAAGTGCTTTTTCCTGAATCTCAAGTTGAGTCCCAAGTCCCCTCTCTCCCGGAAATTACTTAGAAAACGATCACAAGTCTTTCTGCTAACACTATTTTGGTCCATGTCAGCTTGAAATAAATTAAACGACTAAAAAGTCATAGATAAATGTTCATTGATATTACAGATAGAGATATTTTGAATATTTGATTTGATGCAGTTACATTACTTTATTCTGTATTGTCAGTGTTAGAGAATATGAGTGGCCAAGGAAGCACTGTGGGTGGTAAGTTCTCTGAGCTGAAGGCCATCATTGACAAAGTGAGAGACCAGAGTCGGGTAGGAGTTTGTTTGGACACCTGCCACGCTTTTGCGGCAGGTGAGAACATTTTCCTGTTGTAGTGATCATTTTTGCGTGTTATTTATTTATTTTTATTTACAGTCCCTTTTCTTGATAGGTTATGACTTGGCTGCAGATGGAGGGGTGAAAGCCATGTTAGATGAATTTGATCAACAAGTAGGACTCAAATACCTTAAAGCCATTCACCTCAATGACTCCAAAGGTAAAAAACACATCATATCATTGGATAATATACATTTTTGTACAAGTCTGGTTGTATTTTTAATCCAGGTAAACTTGGCTGTAACCTCGACCGCCATGAAGATATTGGTAAAGGTCACATTGGCATCTCTGCTTTCCGAGACATTGTGAACGAACCCAGACTGGACCACATCCCTTTAATTCTGGAGACTCCTGGACGGTAAGCTAATTACTGTTTCCTTACAAGCTTATTACAACATACAGATCAACCAATTTAGCTACATGTTTCTGCATTCTAATTTAATTTGGAAATATTTTCTCCACAGGCCAGGATTTGAATATGCTGAACAGATTGAGCTGTTATATTCTCTATGTGACGAGAACAATTAGCAGACAAATAGTTACTTGCTTGAGCCCCTTTTCTGTTTTCATTTTTCCATGATAAGAGCCAAATTTATACGTTGAAAATGTTGAAAAAATTTTTTTATTCGAAAGCAGTGAAGTCTTGTCTTTTCTAGAGGTAACCACTAGAGGTCAGCAGAGTTATACAAATGCTTTCCTTCTGCAGAGGATGACAGAACACATTGTAACAGAGGTATTTGAAGTTCTCAAATAACTTCCATGGCACACTGCTACCACGGTAACTGGTTGCTACTGTGTTCCTTTAAAACTCACTTAATCGTACCATTATTCATTAATAACTGTTAAAAATTCCTACTTTAAAATATTTTAAATAGTTTTTGACGTTAGTGATCAGTTTGATTACCAATAAATGTAACTGCCAACACTTGCAGCTGCTGAATAATTGTCCCATTTCATTAGGGCTGGACCGATTAGACGTCATATTTTTATAATCGTTATTGTTATCTGGACTATACAAACTCCAAAACACAATAAAAAATACCTTTTGTAACAAAGACAGCGGCATTAATCAATCAAAATTTTAAAAAAGAATAAACATTTCTGATTTTTATTAATAATACACTTTATCTGTAAATTCTATCTATCTAGAAGCCTTCAGTTATCATATTTCAACCTTAATTTAGTTTGATAATGTATTTAAAATGTATCAATATCCAATAGAAATAACTGTTTGACTAGTTGAAAAAATAATTGCTGATGGCTCTGAGCCCTACAGTTCATAAAAGTTTTCTGATCATATCTTATTTCAAATACATTAAAGGCCTCTTCAATAAGTAATAAGTAACTGGAACAATGTCAAATCTTCCACACCAATACTGATTCGAACTATATAGATTTAAATGGTTAATATGGTTCCTGTTGCCCGGGTTTTGGTGCCTTTGCTTTCTGATTCCACTGTTTGTTTATGACCATCTGGTTTATGGTTTGAACTGACCGCATTATAGTGAAGAGAACAGAAGTACCCACACTGCAACAAAGCTTGAACTTGTGACTAAATTCTCAAGAATGATCAACCACCCTTGTCCTGTGCCCTCATCATAACATTACGTCTTGTTCCCTTCTATATCTGCACCCTTGACTCCATCTTTTGTTTACATGCATCCCTCTAGATTCCATACTTAACCCAAGAGCCCGTGTAGGATAAGCTCGTCAACTCTAAAGTGAAAAGTTCTAAGGCGTTAACAGGACATAGAGGTGCCTGGTCCAAGAATGTCTCTGCTCTATGGCTCCGCCCCCCGCAGGAAATGCCTGTCCCGAACGCTTGGACTCTACACACAGGGTAGGACTGAGTTTGACTAATGTGGAAGAAGGGTACGTTCTACATGTGTCAGCCTGGTTAGATAAGTGCAAGTTTGACGGATTTGGTGGGGTCAGAGGGCTACGGTGAAGACTAAACAGAGAAGTCAGACTAAGATTAAGGATTTTTGGAATGACAAAATAATCCCATTGGTATTGAATCCTGACACATTTCTTTGCACATTGTAATTATCTTGTGGTATTAGCTGTTTTTGGTATAATGTGTGGCCTTTTTTTTTTTGCAAATGCTTCTTCTACCAGTCTCTATCATTACTTTATGCAGTGAATATTTTCCACTGCAACCCCAAGCCACTGATCTAAGTATACAACTTGGTAAATACTTCCAGATATCTTTTGACTAAGACCAATTCGGTGTTTTTCCAAACTTGGCCAATTGAGGATTTTCACAGAAGCAAACAGATGACACAGGGGGATAGAGGAGGTCAGGCCTTAAAGATGCATTGTTAAATTAATAAAAATGATGTAAACCACATAATTTCGTGGGCTTTGGGCTGCCACAGAGACTCTATAGCTTCTACTCCAAAGATGCACTAGGTAACTCTTCTGGATGTGGTAAGATCTTAAAGCAACACCGCTCACAGTATGGAATGTATTTTTTCAAAGGCATTTTTGAGCAATAAAATCCTTTGTGATTAGATAGTATGTTTGTTTCCATTTTGTGGTGAAATTTTATAGGACAAGCAATAACATGTCCCTGGAGACACATGCGTAAGAGTGATAAAGAAAGATAAACGAAGGATTTTGTCATATTTTACATTTCCAGAGCAGTCAGGGAAATACAAGGATACTGGATGCACTTACATCCGTGCATTTACCAGAGCCTGGGTAAATGCTGTTCTTACTAAAATTTCAAACTCAGTATTCATTTTTCAAGAAAATGCCAGATGCCACTGATAATTAAAATCACAAATGAATTGTAGTTTCTTTAATATTACAAAATGGTCTTAGATTAGCTCTTTAAAAACTAATCAGTACATTTTTTCCTATTTCTGTGATTTTGTCAGTGTATAGACCCTTTAAAGGTCAAAAACATTCTAAATTCCAGAATGGAGGCAAAAGTGAAGAGGAACAAGATGTGATTTCACTGGAGCAACTGGGATTAACCACAGAATATCATAAAATATGAAACATCCAGTTGGTTTTGATGAATTAAAACCGCTGTGAATGATATTAGAGCCCAGTTTAAAGACATTTACAATTATCTTCCACATTATTTGAGATTACAATAGACATTTTGCATTTTGATGAAGGAAACATCTTGATTTTAAGATTTTACTGCACGAATACTTACGGATTAGTTTTTCATTACTTTTATTGTCAAGCTCACATGCAATTTTAAGGCTATAAAATTCTATCTTTTGTAATAAAGAAGCAAACTAGCTGACAGTTGACCCTGGAACTTCAAAACTGTTGCTTATTTTAAACCATGAGAATTTAGAGCCAATGTCAGATAAATATTGAAAGTGTGTTCTGGTCTGCTTAATTTTGTCTCCAGTTGCCTCCATTCTGGAATTTTGAACATTCTGATGACGTAGGATTTTAAAGGGTCAACTGATACTTGCAAATGAGTGTGTAGTTTTGATTCTGGTTTCTGTATCAGCAGCTGGCTGGTTCAGTACTTCCTGTCAAGTCAGTCTAAAATGAATAAATATCATAAAATCAGCGAGTGAACAGCGAGTTGTGGTGGATATCTCTGACGACATGTTTATGACTGTACAAATCAGGTGAGTACTTCATCGAAAGACACGTGTGATTATAAAGGGGCGTGTTTGTGTCTCACTGCTAATTCTACTGTTGAGGTATAAAAAAAAGTAGAGTAAAGAAAAATAAACTGAAATAATGTTTTATGCACATTGAATCACAGACACTTAGACATAATATGCACTTTTCCCCCTATAATTTGGTTTAACTGTTCCCGTGTTTACTTAAATCACCTATATGATGCATGTAAGAGCACTTAGTACAATCATGTTACATTGTTGGAAACTCCAGCTCCATGCAGACATTTGGCATTGTTAAATAATAATAGAGCATTATGGTGGAGGGATGCTCTCCTAAACCTCACGCTGACAGTTTACTGGCATCCTTCGTGTCGTAAACCCACCTCAGTGACCCCCGGGGCTGCTGCCTGTGAATATACAACTGTTTTAGGAGATGTATAACCCATGTCTAAACAGCCCCTGTCCAAATCTCTTTAGAGCCCAATAAATTGCCGTCATTTCATAAAGGTAAACAGATGCTGGGAGACTGGAGACGTGCTTTTGGTTTGAAAAAGCCTAAAGAATACATGAAAAACAGATGAGATTTACATGAGATTTTGATGTTGGGAAATACAATGCACATATGTAAGACCCCATCGGTTTGGTTTACAGTTCTTGTCCGCACTGAATGAAAACAGGATGCAAGAGCGTAAGTAAATGTGAATAAATATGCATTCATGTGAACTTGGATAACTTTTGAACTGTTAAAGTGTTTTGATAGTGGTTTGACGAGCAAGTAGTTTGTTTTAAAATTCAAATATTAATACATACGCGAAGAGATGCAAAACACCCATAACTGGCGTGGCCCTAAACAGAAAATAAAAAGGAATTTATAACCAAAGAACTGTCACCTGAGTCATATTTTGCACAGTTGTTCATGCGCCTAACCTATTAGCATACTCTGATTAGCCCTATTGTTGTTGTTTTTTTTGTTTGGGTTTGGGTTTGAGGATGGAGTTGTAAATGGGTGACAGATTGTACCTTTGACCTCCATTTCTGTTCTGAGATGGATTGTCTTTCCTGACGATTACAATCTCTTTGACCCCTCTCTAAACCACCTCTTCCCCTTTGACATGCTTCAGGTTGGCGGCTTTGAGATGGCGATGCACGGCAAAAAAAAGATACGACTCTGGTGACAGTTCTCGACTTAGGGTAGTTCTACACAACAACAGATACTCCTCCCTGTAAACAATGTAGAACGTGTTAGTTTCAGTGTGGTTTGCACCTCCCTGCAGACTTATCAGAACCCTGTCAGAGGAACGGAAGAAGCTACGTGCATTGAGTGGGAAAACATGTTGAATTTTGCAACTTTTGTCCAGTTGACGGATTAAAAATTTAAAAACTTTGATGCTTATACCCCCAAGGGCGTAGCACCAAATTCTGGGCCCCAGGCACAAACCATCACAGTGGGCCCCTAAGAAATCATTTTTCATATGATTTATTTATCCCAGGAAATGTTATTGTTATTTTTACATTGTTGTTTCTACATACACTTAACAATAACTCACTAATTTATTGTGTAGTTACCGGCTTATATTATAATACAGAACTGTTTGTTTTTGCATTAACTACCCGACCAATTTTACAAACATCAACAAACAAGAAAATACACCAACATCAAATTATTATTACTAGTTTCATTTGTTAACTGGCTATTATCTAGGCAATGATTTTCCTCTTTTTAAGTCCTCGGATGTCAAGTAGAGTTGTACTTAGTCTCTCAAGGACTTTACGCAAGCACAATGCATTTTATGACAGCAAAAGCAACTGAGAAAAAACACCACATGCTTTTAAGGGCCCTTCCCTGCCCTGGGCCCCGGGGAAACCATTGCCTGTCCGATGCCCCTGTATACCTCAGTGTTTCAATGAAGAGAGCAAAGGATGAAGTTGTTAGGGAAAGCTCATTTAGAGACACTGGTGAGGATGTGGTGGTTGATAGTTCTGCTGCTGCGGTGGACGGAGCAACTAAGCAGGAACGTATGAACGTAATAGAAAGAGACTATTTATTTAAACAGTTGGAGAGGCGCTTGGTGAAGAGACAAAGATGGCAAGTTTTGACTCATTAAAAACCTATCCCGGCGCTTTCTTCTTTCCGTTCAAATTCCAAGTCCGTCATAACCGAATCCTGCAGGAATGAGTAGAAAAAGAGCTGCGTGCGTGGCTTTGCTGTTCCTCGAGTGGCTCCTTGCATTGCTGCCTTAGTCAAAGTTTATCCCTCTTCATATACTGGCAGTCTGCTCCATCTGCCAATAGTTACAAGCCGCGATGCCACACACGCACATGCACACACGAGGGGTTTTCATCCTGCTCGGGGACATTACACCGACTTACATTCATTTCCTTGAGCCCCAACCCTAACCCTAGCTACTACTTAACCTAAACCCTGACCGCAACCTATTTCAACCCATATCTAAACTCTAAACCATGCCGTTGATCGAATCATAAAGGATTTAAGTCACGGGGACTTGATTTTTTATGGAAGACAGTGAATTATGTGTACAGATTTTAGTCCCCGCAGTGTGGTAAGTACGTGCCCGCTTAGCTTTGTGTATATTCCCGTACATACAAGCTTCCACATGCCTCCCAATCTGACACAAACAGAAAAGAAATACAAGGCTCAGGTTCGGGGTGGAGTCCTGCTTTCTTTCTTTCTCAGCAAATATTTACAGTTTTATCTTCGTGATGTATTGATCGGGTCGGAGAAAAACGTTCTTCAAACTGCGGCCTGCTTGCGGTACAATAAACAAGCTCAAAACGTTTCTCTGCAACATTGTTAAAAAGCTGGTGGTACACGTTTTTTCTTATTCATCCAGTTCTAACCCCGTTGGCTTGGTTTTCGGAATGCTACCCAATGGTGGCTGGGAATCGGGCCACAAGGAGACCAGGCAGGGCCAAGAAGGAAGGGATGAGAAGGAATGGAAAGCAGAGAAAAGTTATTAAAATGGAATAATTGAACTGTAAGGTTTTAGTCAAAAGAAATGAGAGAAAATAACCTTAACCTTTAAATTGAGGGAACACTGCCGACTGGATTTTCTGTATATCATCGTCAATTTGCCTTTATTTGCTGTGACTACCCCAGACTGTTCTATTTCAGTTGTACCAGGCCATTCCAGTGCCATCCATAAATTACAGCGCTAATAGTGTGTCCTAGATAAGCCCGAGGAATGGCTTCTTGTGGGTCATATTTGGACATTTTGAAGGATCTTAGCGTTTTTGTGCTTTTGGTTACATCTGTCATGGATCTGTCATTGAAATTCAAGACGATTAGCTGTTATTTCCAGGTTGTACAGCCATTTGCATAAGCTTTGACGGCATCTGGTGAGTAAAGTTTGACATCTTTTTCACCTTTAAATGTCTAAAATGCAAAAGCGGTTCATGGAGGTGTGATGGAATAATTTTAATTTTCTTTGTAAAGCACTTTGCGTTATATAATGAAAAGCACTTTTGATTGATTGAAATACCCGCAGTGGGCATATAAAGTATCCTTCTCTGCATGTGTGCCAGTCCTATTGATGGAGGATAATGAATACTCCCACATCTTTGATTCTTGAAGACAAAAACCTAATACCACATTAATACCTCAAGCCTGGATTAAAAAGAAAACTGTATTAAAGGTGCTTTGTCCGGAATATTCCATATTTTGGTAAAATCTCCATGGAGACAAGCAGGTGTCACTGTAAACTGTTTCAGAGCGTGGGTGGTGTCTGTGGTCGCCTTGATGTGAATGTTGCTTTCTGTCATTTGCCGCAGAACAGGAACTTGCAACAACATTGCCTGTATTAAAAGGTGACCTCACCAAGTTAAAGGTGAAATTTGAGGAGAGGCCACCCGGCTCACAATAAAATGCATGTTTTTCAATCTATTGTTTAGTATAAAATCATCGGTTATTCAATAAGATACATGTTGATAGATGATAAAAGTTGAATATTGTGCAGACATTGCAAAACTCCACGAAAGCGACCCATCCATTACAAAATATGGTACTTGACCTTTTGCTCTTTGCTAAAAAAAATAACCCTGCACAATATTAAAGGAGACATATTGTGCTTTTTTCAAGTACTTTGAATAGAACTAAGTGTATCATAATGTTACATTTTGTTCATTGTAAATTGCAAAATTGATCTAAAACAGCTTAGTAATAGAAACAGATTCAATAACTTCCTGTTACATCAGATTGTCATTTTGTTGTTGTTTTTATTCTTGAAAAGTAGCAACGTGAGATTGACAAACTCGACACGTGTCACTCGGAGTCTTCATTTTTCAAATAATCACAGCTAAGTACAGAGATTTGAGCGGGGAAAGGGGATAGGTGGAAAAAGGCCTCAACCTCAGCTGCAGGACAATGCAGGATTACTCCAACATGCAGGAGTCAATGAAAATACAACTTTGAGTAAAGGAATTATGAGGTTGCAACAAGGTTAAAAGCTTGTTAAAGTTTGTCCCCTTTAATACCATTCTGGAACGATGCAGGCAAAGCAATAAAACCACCACCAGAAAAGACACATACAGTGCATCTTTAATACGTGACCTTATACAGTGTGTTTGGCTCTTTGTTCATGAAAAACCTGCACAACATTAATCATCGCACGTGGGCAAAGTGTTTAAACCATGACAAAAGTCCCACAGTCACATTCCACACGGCCCAGTCACTCTTCTATCAATGCATTTGAATGGACAGGCTGAGCAAACAAACTCTTATGTGTCTAAGCAAGAGCCATAATCTCACCTCCAGATTCACATACCTCCGACTCTGTAAATAGCCGTGCCTTTCTGTTGCTTTTGACAGCGCGTGTGTGGATCCATTGATCATGTGACCAGCCTGACCTGAGACGCGACACGGCCGGGGTCAGGAATGCCCGGAGTCAAGGTTGAGATGGACATTTAAAGAAACGCAGCTCTATGGGGAATGCCTTGTTTCAATAGCGAGGCCTTCTTCTTGCGTTGCTTGTTTTTCCACGTCCGCGCTCTCTGCACTCCAGAGACTGTACAGAAAAGATGGCAATCAGTATGGCTTGGCGTGGGCTGACACTACATTCATCTTCATACGCACATGCTTCACCGGTTCAGGCGTCGACATGTGGTTGGCGGTCGGTGCAGCGCGTCGGGCTCGTTCCTGCGAAGTAAATGAAACACATTATAGTGGACTTTGTTTTTCTTGAAGCAGATATGTATTCAGGGTCATTTTAAAATATGTGTTCTTAAGCTAAAATATAGAAATGGGAGAACAATACACTGGTGCGCAATGACGAAAACATATGGTCGGAGAAGAGAGAAGTTATTTTAGTTGTGAAGTTGGCTAGTACACACGCCTCAACTCGAAAATACTATGCATGGGTTTCAGAAGGATGAGAACGAGGGACTGTAGCTGTAGCGATGAACAGTTTAACACTAGATATTATGTATTATGACTGGGAAAAGATTTTCAAAACAGAAAGTTGAAATTCATGATACAGATTACTTATGTCCAAAAGCATATACCTTTTAAAGAAGAAATATAATTACAAATCAACTTTTATGAGCTTTTAACCACGTTTTAATGGTGTTCCCTCATCAGAGTTGTACTGTGATTGATTCCTGCATGTTGAGTAATCTTGTACCGAGGCTATTTTCACCCCCCAATCTCCACCCACAACTCTGTACTGGCTTGCAATAGGTTTTGGGTTTTTCAAAGACTCTTGTTGAAAATTTTCAACAATAAAATCATGATTTTGTGTTGCTAAGGTGAAATGCCACTATGAAGAGGATAGGCTTATCAGTAGTTCTGTAGTTTTGAACAGGAGGTCAATAGATCTGTATTTTAAGCATTATTAGATCAGTATTATAAACTATAACATACTATTATTAGATAGTATGTAATAGTTTAATACTAAAGTCCCCCAAAAAGCATATGTCTTCTTTATGTGCTGGTGTATATATAGTGTCATCAAAGAATCTTTCATTAAATGCTAATACAAGGAATTTCTGACACAGCCGTTGAAACCAGGATAGAACTGGATGAATATCCATGATTTCCTGTTTAATGTTTCTACAGGTGCCCATACAGGACAAACTAAGCCTATGGCTTTGAAAATAAACCAATAAGTCCACAGGGAAGACATTTTAGCGAAGTTGGTAAAGCGGTCAAGTTGGCGGTTTGATCCCAGCTCCATCAAGTGCACACATTGTTGTGTCCTTGGGCAAGACACTTAACCCAACTCGTCTTCAGGTTCTGCGAACACTGATGTATGCATGTGTGTGATTGGTTCGATGTTTAAGATTGGTTTAAGTTAGATGTTAACTTTGCTAGTTAGTGCCACTGATTCTAACCATCCCAGATCATGGTAAAGCAGGCACATCCAAACAAATGCAGACCCATTTTTCTTGGCCCTCCGGTTTAATTGGCCAAAATGACCATAAAGTATTTCATAAAATCTACCTTCATAAACCCAAGATCAAACATTTTAAGTTCCTAAAAAAGTATTGTTTGGTAGCTAAATGTAACCTGAGCATTTGAATTATTCACTGTATTGACCTCTAGTCTATAGCCATGTTTCCACTGGTACACTTTGAAGAACACATACTCAAGCTAAAACAAAAAGCAGAAAATAATTATTTCTCACCAAACGTTGACTTGATTTTGTAATAACCCAGCGTATTTCCAGTGACGCTAAATTGTATATTGAGTTGACAGACTTATCAAAACAAAGGCACACACCCATTTTGTGTTTCTTGACGCGCAGCTCTTGGTTCATGACTGAAAATATTAAATTAAATATTAATATTAAACCCAGTGCATTACAGAGAGGTGAAAGAAATGAATAAAAAGCTGACAATAAACCAGAAGTAGGTTTGTGGCCCTTGACTGTTGATAGGTTATAGTAAACCTTAACAATATTGGCTAAGGTTTAGTTTGGGGTTAACTGAAAGATGGCACTGTTCACCACATCGTAACTCTCAGGCCTCTTTAAATCTCGGCTAATTACAACAGATGCCATGCCAAACATCACAATTAGTCAGGGCTTTGGACTGGTACAAAACAATCTGGTTTGCGCGGCTGCATGTCGTTCCTTTTTATGAGGCCAGTGTAACATCTTTCCTTTAAGATCTATGAGTGGAACTGAGCCGGTCAGTGTGTCCAGGCATGTGTCCACCGTAATGCCTTTTCCTGTTTGAGCTTTGCTTGAACATAAAGTGTGGCCTAACAATAGCCCATTGTCCCGTCTCCCCTCCACGCTTCCTGCCGGGTCAGAATTCACGGAAACATGGACACAGTGCAAACAAACAGCGGCGGCTAGAACTCTCCACCCACAGCCGGAGCCCGACATGAGCTACTCCGGACCATACCGTGCTCAACGCTCCACCAGGAAGCTAATCAACGTCGCACCCCAGTTCTATCAATGCACCGATGCAAAATGTTCCAACGGGTGCGAATGCGGTAAAGCAAGTTGGGGCAGGGGCGTAGGACAAAATGACTGACGTTTCAATAACAAAACCAGAAATTGTGGGGATTTCCAAGAAGATTTTTACCATTTCAAATCCCAAAGTGTCATGTTTACATTATTCAACCTCACGTTATAAGCAGCCTGAAAAAAACACGGGTACAAGTAGCCAAATATGCACAGCAATTTGTGTTTTTAAAGCAGGATCTCATGAGGTCACAAATTGTGTTTTGTTTGGGGGAAATTAATGTGCCGTAAATCAATGTAATGCTGGTTTAAGAACTGAGAAACCCAATGTGTGTGGTTAGAAATGGGTGGGTCCATTTTGTGTGAATCAAAATGCTGGAAGCCATAACATAAACCGAAGACTTGACTGGGGTTTGGCAGACTGGTGGTTATTGTAAGTCAGTGTAATGTGTCCACAACTGGGACGACGGGTAAATAGATGTGCGGTTTTGGAATCTGTAGTTACTTCCTTTTTGAAGTCAGCACATTTATAGTCTCAAAGTTGCAGTAATGAGGTCTCCCTAAGTGTACAGAATAAAATGTTAAATTTGAGTATCTTATGGGGGTGTAATAACTGAAATATCGTGATAGTGTATCGTCAATAGTCTCACAATAATCGTGGGCTATCGTGCATTGTTTTGTTGCAGCAACAGCAAAAAAGAAAAAAACTACATAGACCATGATCCTTGGCTCCATTTCAGTGCAGACAGCATAGAGAAATAACTGTTATTAAGCACTTTTGTATCTTAATTCTTAGGAGTATGACAGTGTGATTCGCACCAAAGGCTAGTCAAGGCATTATAAAAGGTAAATGTGGCATATTGACAGTGAAGACACCAGTCAAGAGGGGTGCGACCGTGAGATTGTACTGTGAGATTTGCATATCATTACAAAAGTGTGGATTATGTTTTTTTAGTGGCTTGGTCTCTATCAGACAAACACATTTGGAAACTTATTTTCAATGTTTTAATGTTTTGTTTGTAGCTCACTAGCAAAAAGAGCTCCTATAGCTCTTTACTCCCCCTACTGGTGCTGTGTAGCATTTCATGATTATCAATAGATGCATCATTTTGTGAAGATTTTGTCATATACTGCTTCACAACAATAATTTCACAAAAGATTATATTCTTTTCTTCTTTTCGTTTTCAGCATAATCTGTCATTTTTCCAGGAGTGTTCCATCATAGTAAAGGTTTCAAAGGTAGTCATCTGGACACTATTTTGAAACGTCTTGATTTTCAAAACTGTCTCCAGATGACCACCTATTTATCACATCCATATTTTGCACACATTTCTTTCAATTTTGCAAGGCACATTAAAGATACACTTTCTGGTAGAGTGTGTGCCAGCTGCTTGTCTCAAAGCTGGAGGCGCCATGAAGTTACAAGTCAGTTCTGTGGAGAGGTGACCCCGCTCACAGTAAGAACACGTGTTTTTCAAGGAATTAATTTGAGCAATAAAAACCCATGTAAAATGCAATACTGTGGTACAGTTGTTATCTCTTGTTATGGCTAGACAAGTTACATAATGCACCTTTACGACACAAATCCTCAGGCCTGTTGTCTCAAGTTAGTTACCCTACCCCTGAGAACTACCCTAATGACATTTTGACTACTGCGTGTAGTCATATCAGCATGTTCTAACAGGGGATGTCATATTTACAGTACACGGTAACCGCAGCAACTAATCAGTGCAATCAGAGGATTACCTGGCAGACATGTACACACACAAACTCATGCAAACCTTTCCACCAGCTCAAACTACTAACCTCACACCCACACGGAAAACCCACGTTCAATCAAGAAGCAGTCCAGGGGAAAACAAGACATTTGGGATTTCACTTTTCACTCCAATGGCATACCTCGTGGCAGCATAATTCGACGCAGTATAAGACAGCACCTGTAGATTTCCCCAGGCGACTTTTTTTTTAGGCCCAGTCTCCTGAAAAACACAGTAGCCGCTGTTATTTTAGGAGTCAAATTATCGCCAAAGCTACAGAGGTCTAATTTAAACCAGTCTGGTGGCACAAATGGGATTTCTACTAACTGCTGCACGTGCGTGTCTCACTGTGAGCGCTGAAAAAGTACTTTGCCTGATAATTTAAAAGTTAATAAAGGCTAGTTTTTGCTTATAGTGAAAATTTGTACTTTCTAAAGTGGCGTATTGGCAGGCACGCCGTCTGACTCCGGGTCCAAGACTAACAGCAAAAGCATATGGGATACTTTAAAGTCAATGCGAAAAGATTTATAGCTGACATTATATAGACTATTTTAACAGGTTTTGTAATGGATTAATCTGTATGTTTATGAGGTTAAGTAGTGGCACAAGTCTCTTAAATGTAACGTGCTTTTTTGGAAACTTTCCCCCCCAAACTATTAAGTGTAATTTTCAGGAGGCTGTAGTTGATTAGCTGTAAATGTGTGTAGGCAGCTGAATGAGTTCACAGCTGGTGCAGTCATGGATTTGGTGGAAGCCATTTTGATCATTTGGGCTCCGGGTGGAAGTCGTTTCATAACCTCGGCGACTAGTATGTAAAATATTCATCCGGTGTAATTGTTTTCATTCACAGGCCGCTTCCAGATTCTACACCTCGTCTGATTAGTTTTCTGCTCCTTACCTATCAGTTATGTTGCATATTTGTAAAAGTAGCAGCCAATATTTAAGCTCAAATCATGTGTCAGTAATACAGATCTGATTGGTCAATACTGAAAGCATAATTGTTAGCCACGTAGCAGAATTGCCTATAACGTTTGTGTACTTCCTCAGTCATCCAGATTGAATTCTGCAAACGTTTTACGAGTGAAGACGTCTCGCCGCGCATCCAAGTAGCTTCTTCAGTTCTCTGTCAGAGGAATTTATAGTACGTAGCGCAATAAAAACAAACACAGTCATGCTGTACGTGAGTTAAAAAAAATAGTGTGCCTAATTGGCCATAACTAATCCAGTTTTACACTTGAGTTCTATTGTTTTTCATCAGAGACCAAACTTATGTACAGCCCCAAGAGTGAAATAAAACCTTTCAAAAACCATTTATTTCAATTTTCTGAATAAACAATACATTTTAATATTGTTTTGTCTCACTGGTGAAGAGCTGTTGTTGTTTGAATACCACATAAATCAATATGAGCATGGACTAGTTCTCAAATCGCATTTCAGTTTTATCAAAATTGGGGCCGAGGACAGAACTGATAACACCCAGAGCTGCAGCCGAGTTTAGAGAGTAGAAAAAAAGACAGGTAGTAATGTTATGAGGACAGCAATATGGAAATTTGCAACTAAGACAAAGCCTACAAAATAATCATAGTTTATACTTGTTTTTTACAGTTTTTGTGTTGGATACCATATTTATGTAACATTTCCGGTTAACCATCTAACCTCAGGAACTGCTGAGTACATGACTTCCAAACTCAGACCACAGCTGACACTCCTCTCTTCAAACAAACCAGGGACAAATTGTTTTGGGGGCTCGCTGTTGAGAAAGTAAATCATAGTGAGTGGTTAACAAGCAGAGTACATGTCGCTCGTCACTGCGCACCTACTTATGAGGCCCCAGGTCAAACTGAAGCCTCCGCAAAGACCAACATGTGACGACCAGAGGCTAAGGACTTTCTAGACTCTCAAAGTGGACATCTACAGTTTTTCATCAAGTTACATTAGCTAAACAATAGGAAAGTAAAAATCCAATACTTTTACGTAATCACAGTGTTAATTTTACAGTATGCTTATATTTATGTGGATATTCCCTAAAAATGTCTTATAACAAGTCTAGTCTAATAGTCGTATTATTAAAAAATGATGGAGGAGTAATAAAGCAGGAACAAAGACTTAATTCATGATTGACAATTAAGTAAGTATAGAACGGCGACGATTCAGTAAGTACTTATTAAAGGTGCTGTAGGCCACCTGATTTTTACTGTCTACAAAAATGTGAAAAACAAAATGAGTTTATTTTCAACAGTTTGCAGCAGTCCAAAAGCATCTTAATTATTCACTGCAATGAGTTTATAAGTGCTTTTCACAACTCTCAGTGGAGTATCGCCGTCACAGTAGTGCTAACAACAACTACCATGCTAACAGCAGTAGTTTGCATAGAATAGACAGTTTTTTATAAGAAATCTGTACTGGAGCAAAACAATTTCTGCGTGACTACATGGGGAAAAAAACGGCTACAGCCTCTTTAATTAATACCATAATCCTAACGCCTAACCTCTAAATTAAGTAATAAACTAAGCCTGAATTATTCTTAACAAACCATTTGTTCAATATGAATTAAGTCTTTGTTCAAGTTTTAAAAAGACTAATTAAGGTGTCGTAAAAAATAAAAGGGGTACTATTTATTGTTTGTATTTTAGACCTATGAAGCTTACAATTTAATAAATCTATCTCAAAATCAGTGAAACTTGATTTTTCAATAGCCTGTACATAAGTGAATGTTTGACTGCATGTTTGTGAGTTTTTTCAGGGCGTGTAAGAAAAGAAGCAGATCTCGCAGACGACATGTGGTGTTTTACAGAAGTACACACAGCTACATCTGGCCTACCGTTACACCAAATGAACCTGTCTGGGTCAGAGCCTGCTCAGAATGTATTTAAAATGAGCTCTGAGTGATTGGTTACAACGAGCAGAAAACTATCGGCCCAGATGCAGATGGAAAGTGTGATACTTTACATCTAAGAAGCAGTCATTCACAGTCTAAAAATCGATACAGACACTGGAGGCTAGGTGGGAGAAGTGTCTTGCTCAAGGACAGAAGCCACTTTTCCACTTGTTCATTTTTGAGCAGTCTGGCATAGTCTCCAAAGTGATCCAAAGCAGACCCTGCAAGGTCTAGCTTCCAAAGCGGTTTGGCTCGCTCTCAGCTTTTGAGTGAGATGTTTGGACGACAAGAGAGAGCGTAAACTCAGGCGAAAACCAAATGGCAAAAAGCAGATATAAACTGAAAATAATAATTTCTCACCAAACGACTTGATGAACTGCTGTATTTCCAGTGTTGCTATCTTTGTATGTTGAGCCCACATGCTTAGCAAAACCAAAGCTAGCAATTGTTAGCATCAGCTGTTTCCTGTTTATTAATCGATATTTCCAACACATTTAACAATTCTCCAAACCCAATACATTACATGACGAAACAATAAATGTGGCGTTGCACAAAGTGAAATAAATGCAATGAAATAAAAAGCCGATAATAAACTGTAAGTTTCATGTTTTCTCTAGCTTTAGCTCCACAAACTTGGAATTACTAAACATATTTCTGTGAATTGCTGAGATCAGCCTTATGAATAAACAGTATAATTCAAGTACGGTTTAAATTTTATTCAAGAAAACAGTTACTGTTTAGGTTACATCAGTTGCAATGTAGCAGACCAAGCCCTAAGCATGGAGACGCTTTCTGCCATGAAACTTACCATGCCAAACCACTCTAAAGCGAGCCATCTGGGGGCCAGGGCCAGTTGAAACGTGGCTATAGTGGCTGGTTACATTGTCAGGGGCAGAGGTTTAACTTCTAACCTTTATGCTTATGAGTTAGCACTCACATGTCCATACTTTAACTTTTTCACATTTGAACCTGTAGAATCTGATAACTAAGTGTTTGATTTTTTTTTTTTTTATCATAAAATTGATTCCCAAGATTGACTGACCAATTTGCTTCATTTATTTATTTATTTATTTTTATGTCAAAATCCAATAAGACGTGATATTTTGATTCTCAAGCAGGACTAAAAGAGTCCCAACAACCTCATATTCAGGAATGTGTTGATACATTATACTTTTGCTTCTGAAATGCTAATATTGCGTGTGGTTTGCGGAGGCCGTTAGAGAGTGGGCTTGCTAATGGCTTTGGTTTGGCTAAAATATGCCTTATGTCAATAAAGTGTCTCAGACGAAATATATTCACTTTTATTTTTGTATATAAACTTAAATAACCCAAACATCGCTGATTATATTCACATTTACAACAATTGTGCATCTTGTGATTTACTTTGTCTCCTTTTTATTGTGTTTTGGTACTATTCCTAGCCATCCAATTAACATTCTTGTATATTATTCCTTTCATTGTTTTCAGCACAAAAAATTCTCATTAGCAATCCACATCTTAGACAGTGCTATAAATAGCTTTCCCCCCTCATTTACCGTAATGAATACCCCATGACATGTACACAATTAACATGCATCACTGTTATCAGAGCCCTGTCTACTTTGGGTCATTACTCCAAAATAGTCTTTTCCAAACAAATACGCGATAAGTAAATGCCAAATTTGGAATGTTTTGGAATGTTTTGGAATGGATGGCTTTGTTTTTCTCTTGTGAGACTTGAACTGGGCGCTTAAGAGTCATGAGAATGGTGTTGGATTCGCTCCTGGTGCGTTAATAGACAGGAAATATCAACATTTAATAAGCAAGAAGGGAATTTACAGACTCGTATAGTGAAGTTGTTGGGAGCATAAGGTCAGATGTAAAGGTGTCAAGGCGACAAAACTCACGAGTGTGGGAACGGGCGCCAAAAGCTCCCACTTGCGAGACATGTGCGGTGCGTGAGAGACTTGGCGGGGGCAAAAGGAGCAGTTTAGCCCGCAAAGAATGAAAAACAGAAACGGAGAGATTGGAAAAAGCTCAGAATTTGTAATCTAGCCTCCCTTCAGGGACCAAGCACTGAACGGCATCCAAAAACTCTTGAGCTCTTTGGAGCAAATAGTTGATGCATCTCTGAACAGGATGGTTTATGTTGGGATGAGAGAAGGGGGAAAGGAAATGGACGCCAGGCGTAAGTATAGGGTAAAGTTAAGCAAAATAAGGACAGTGAATGCATTATTGGCATGGTACAATGGTTTAAATGTTCTATTCGTTTATTCGTTTTAAGTGGATAAAGAGCCGGAAGGAGACAGAAGTGCTGAGTAACTGGATAACATATCAGGTGTTAGATTATGGCAGCACTGGCACAAAGGAATCTGCTAATGTGTGAACAGCTGCCCAAGCAAGAGCGCCACAGTGGCTATGTTCACATGCACACCAAAGATCTGATCATTACCTGAATTCTTATCAGATTATTGAAATGCCATGTAAACAGTTACATCTGATGTGAGTAATCTGATTCCTAAAGTCTGACACAAAAACTGACACATTTCACTATATGTTTTTGATAATCAGATTTCACTTGTCCAAGCAAACACACACTGAACATCTGATCTAATTATTCGATTATGTGATTGTTGTGATATTTCTATGTAAATGTTTACTAGAACAGCAAAATCTGATTTCTTTCTGATCCTCAACACCTGTGCGTGTGTTTAGAAAAGAAATTGAGCACAATCAAATGCAGCAATGACAACGATAAAAGACAAAGACAAAGTAAAAGACTGAAAGTGTTTTTACTTTTACTTTACTTCCAAATCCTATTGTTACTCTAAAAGTAACAGTGTACAATAGACTCCTCTCTTGGGCCAGGACTCAAAATCTCAGTGAGATTATCCTGTAATGCTGCTGTCAACTAGAGAAAGTCTTCATTGATTAAAGTCATGTTTGTGAATGGATTAATCGACGAAAGGAGGCAGGGCACAGTCTCTAGAAACTCTACGACATAACAAAGGTCTTTAGAAACTCTATGATCTGACCAAGGTCTCTCGAAACTCTATGATCTGGCTGAGCTCTCTCAAAACTGTATGATCTGGCCAAGTTCTCTCGAAACGCTACGATTTGCTCAAGGACTCTCAAAACTGTACAATCTGGCCATGGTCTCTCGAAACTCTATGGTCTAGCAAAGGTCTCTGGAAACTCTACGTCCTGGCCAAGGTTTCTTAAAACTCTATGATCTGGTCAAGGTCTCTCAAAACTCTATGATCTAGCCATGATCTTTCGAAACTCTACGATCTGGCCAAGGTCTCTTGAAACTCTATGATCTGACCAAGGTCTCTCGAAAGTCTATGATCAGACCAAGGTGTCTCATAAACCCTATAATCTGACCGAGTTTAAGGGTGTGAATCAAGGTTTAACTCATGGTGAGTCACACCAAGATAAAACTCAAGGTAACTCACTGTTATCCTTTCTGCTGTAATCTCCATAAAACATTATAGTTGACTAATCAATAATTTGGTTGACTAAGACACCATCTAGACTATCTTGGTGAAAAAAGGATATATTAAAAAAAAAAAAAAAGAAAGAATGAAAAAATGAAATACATGAGTACATGAGCTGCGATGCCACTGTGAAACTATGAAGCCAAATTTGACAATATTCCAAACAGCAAATACATTAATAATACATGTAGGTACATAGCAACGTAGCTTAGCTTTGTAAACATCTTCCAGATGCATGACGAATGTGTTAAACAAAAGAGTTGGTGCTGCAGAAGTAACCACAAGAAGACACAACACAGACCAAATACAGGCTTCATGTCCAGGGCAAAAGATCCAGAGATGGAATGCTAATCCTCAGATGCCCTCTCCGATCGAAACTGTGTATCGTTATACATTTATAGAGAGGACATTCCACCTCAGACTCAGCTGAGGGGATAACAAAAGACATGCAATGTCTAAACAACACTCAAATACAAAGTTGCAGGCTGAACAAGGTTTTATCACTCAAAGTAACTATTCTTGTTTGATTTTTTTCTAAAACAAGTGCTTTGATTTGAGAATGCCAGCATAAAATGTCACTTCCACTTCAAACTCTAGATTAGTTATATTTCCAGATTTAAAGATAGATTGATGATGAAAAGAGAAAGTAGGAGAGGGAGTATAAAACATTTTTAACATCATCATTTCATAAATTGCTTCTCTGGAAAATAAAATAAAATCATTCGATGGGAACATTTAGGTAGATTGTTAGTACTTTTAAGACTTTCTATTTGAACAGCTCTAGTCTTAACAAATAATATCATCACTAGTGTTGTCATTTTCAACACAAAATAATAGCACTTTTTTCTTACCATATGGTCTACTTATTCAAATAAAGCACAAGCTCATTCTATAACTGAAAGGAAAAAAAGAAAGTAAACATTTTGTCCTCTATGTGATCTTTTTCAGTATTGATACTTCCTCAAATTAGTAGGTATGTAGTTTCAATATTAGTTTTAGTATTGCTTAGTAGCTGACTTTTGATACTTTTGGCAACTTTATAACAGACTTTATACCACTACTTTACAGTATTTTCATTCAGAATTCACACATTTAACTAAAACGTAGTGATTATGATTATATTTAAGATTTTACACAAGTTTTTTGCCAGTTTGACCATTTTGGTGAAGTTCATAAAGTTACTTCCTGGTTGGACATGTGCGGATGTGATATAGAGGTAATTCCGACCGCGGTGAAGTTAGTTTCACGTTGGACGTTGGACATTCGCCTCCACAACAACACCGACAGTTCCCACTGACTAAACCCAGCCTGTTTATCCCGGTGCGGGAGCTCACGCTAGCGCACGCTCTGAAAGCTCGTCGATTAGACTTAGGGACCGACAGTAAATTACAACTCTTGTGAATTGCGTATGTCAAAGAATTGAAGTAGCTTTTATATAAAAATACCTATTAGTATATAGACATTGGAAATCAATACTGTTAGCATATTGCTCTAATGTATGTAATTTTTTCCCCCAAGTTTATTGTTTTAATTAAAAATATATGCAGTTAAAAATAGAAATCAAGTTTTTTTTCTCTTAAATCAAGTTTTTTTTTCCAATAGCTTCCATGTCATGTGACCAATTCACCTCAAATCAATTTATAATAGTAGTACTAGTCCAGTAGTAATGGGCACAGCTCTTCTTTTCTACAGTTTTGGTCTTTTGGATTTTTAATGATTTTTTCCTTAAAAATCAAGGTTTTTTTTCAATAGCTTCAGGTCATGTGACCTAATCACTTAAATCAATTTATAATAGTAGTACTAGTCCAGTAGTAATGGGCACAGCTCTTCTTTTCATAGTTTTGGTCTTACTTGATTTTTAATGAATTTTTTCCTTAAATCAAGTTTTTTTCAATAGTTTCAGGTCATGTGACTAAGTCACCTCAAATCAATTTATAATAGTAGCAATTAGTCCAGTAGTAATGGGCACAGCCTTCTTCATAGTTTTGGTCTTACTTGATTTCTTAATGAATTTTTTCCTTAAAATCAGTTTTTCATAGCTTCCAGGTCATGCACCAATTCACTCAAATCACTTTATAATAGTAGTACTAGTCCAGTAGTAATGGGCACGCTCTTCTTTTCATAGTTTTGGTCTTTTGGATTTTTAATGATTTTTTTCCCTTAAAATCAAGTTTTTCAATAGCTCCAGGTCATGTGACCAACACTACTCAAATTACTTTATAATAGTACTACTAGTCCAGTAGTAATAGCTCTTCTTTTCATAGTTTTTTGGTCTTTTGGATTTTAATGAATTTTCCTTAAAATCAAGTTTTTCACAGCCTGTAGTCATGTGACACCACCTCAAATCACTTTATAATAGTAGTAGTCCAGTAGTAATGGGCACAGCTCTTCTTTCTAGCTTGGTCTTTTGGATTTTAATGATTTTCTCCTAAAATCAAGGTTCAATAGCTTTCCTGCGTCAGCGTGACCTAATCACTTCAAATCAACCTATAAGAGTAGTACTAGTCCAGTAGTAATGGGCAATAGCTCTTCTTCATAGCCTTGTCTTACTTGATTTTTAATGAATTTTTCCTTAAAAATCAAGTTTTTTTCAATAGCTTCCAGGTCATGTGACCAAATTCACCTCAAATCACTTTATAATAGTAGTACTAGTCCAGTAATAGGCACAGCTCTTCTTTTCACAGTTTTGGTCTTTTGGATTTTTAATGATTTTTTCCCTTAAAAATCAAGGTTTTTTTCAATAGCTCCCAGGTCATGCGACCTAATCACTTCAAATCAATTTATAAGAGTAGTACTAGTCCAGTATACTTCTTTTCATAGTTTTGGTCTTTTTGTTTTAATGATTTTTTCCCTAAAAATCAGCCTTTCAATAGCTTCAGGTCATGTGACCAATTCACCTGCAACCACTTATACAGTAGTACTAGTCCAGTAGTAATGGGCTACAGCCTTCTTCATAGTTTTGTCTTACTTGATTTTTAATGAATTTTTTCCCAAAAATCAAGTTTTCAATAGTCTTCCAGGTCATGTAAATTCACCTCAAATCAATTTATAATAGTAGTACTAGTCCAGTAATGGGCACAGCTCTTCTTTTCATAGCCTTGTCTTACTCTGACTTTACCTAATGAATTTTTTTCCAAAAATCAGTTTTTCAATAGTTCCAGGTCATGTGACCAATTCTCAAATCACTTTATAATAGTAGTACTAGTCCAGTAGTAATGGGCACAGCTCTTCTTCACAGTTTGGTCTTCTGGATTTTTATTGATTTTTCCTTAAAAATCAAGGTTTTTTCCAATATTCCAGGTCATGTGTCCATTCACCCAAATCAATTTATAATAGTAAGGACTAGTCCAGTAGTAATGGGCACAGCTCTTCTTTACACAGTTTTGGCCTTATTGATTTTTAATGATTTTTTTCCCTGAAACCAGGTTTTTTCGCTAGCTTCCAGGTCATGTGTCCAATTCACCTCAAATCAATTTATAGTAGTATAGTCCAGTAGTAATGGGCACAGCCTTCTTTTCACAGTTTGGCCTTATTGATTTTTAATGATTTTCCTAAAAATCAAGGTTTTTCAATAGTCAGGTCATGTGACCAATTCACTCAAATCACTTATAGTAGTACTAGTCCAGTAGTAATGGGCACAGCTCTTCTTTTCACAGTTTTGGTCTTACATGATTTGAGCTGTGTCCAGTAGTAATGAGCTGTGCCCATTACTACTGGACTAGTACTACTCTTATAAAGTGATTTGAAGTGATTAGGTCACATGACCTGGAAGCTATTGAAAAAAAACCTTGATTTTTAATGGAAAAAAATCATTAAAAATCCAAAGACCAAAACTGTGAAAAGAAGAGCTGTGCCCATTACTACTGGACTAGTACTACTATTATAAATTGATTTGAGGTGAATTGGTCACACATGACCTGAAGCTATTGGAAAAACCTTGATGTTTAAGGGGAAAAAAATTCATTAAAAATCCAAAAAGACCAAAACTGTGAAAAGAAGAGCTGTGCCCATTACTACTGGACTAGTTCTACTATTATAAATTGATTTGAGGTGAATTGGTCACATGACCTGGAAGCTATTGAAAAAAAACCTTGATTTTTTAGGAAAAAAATTCATTAAAAATCCAAAAAGACCAAAACTATGAAAAGAAGAGCTGTGCCCATTACTACTGGACTAGTACTACTATTATAATATGATTTGAAGTGATTAGGTCACATGACCTGGAAGCTATTGAAAAAAAAACTTGATTTTAAGGGAAAAAAATCATTAAAAATCCAAAAAGACCAAAACTGTGAAAAGAAGAGCTGTGCCCATTACTACTGGACTAGTACTACTATTATAAAGTGATTTGAGGTGAATTGGTCACATGACCTGGAAGCTATTGAAAAAAAACCTTGATTTTTTAGGGAACAAAATCATTAAAAATCAAGTAAGGCCAAAACTATGAAAAGAAGAGCTGTGCCCATTACTACTGGACTAGTACTACTATTATAAATTGATTTGAGGTGAATTGGACACATGACCTGGAAGCTATTGAAAAAAAACCTTGATTTTTAAGGGAAAAAAATCATTAAAAATCCAAAAAGACCAAAACTATGAAAAGAAGAGCTGTGCCCATTACTACTGGACTAGTAGTACTATTATAAAGTAATTTGAGGTGAATTGGTCACATGACCTGGAAGCTATTGAAAAAAAACCTTGATTTTTAAGGGAAAAAAATCATTAAAAATCCAAAAAGACCAAAACTGTGAAAAGAAGAGCTGTGCCCATTACTACTGGACTAGTACTACTATTATAAAGTGATTTGAGGTGAATTGGTCACATGACCTGGAAGCTATTGAAAAAAAAACTTGATTTTTTAGGGAAAAAAATCATTAAAAATCAAGTAAGGCCAAAACTGTGAAAAGAAGAGCTGTGCCCATTACTACTGGACTAGTACTACTATTATACATTGATTTGAGGTGAATTGGACACATGACCTGGAAGCTATTGAAAAAAAACCTTGATTTTTAAGGGAAAAATATCATTAAAAATCCAAAAAGACCAAAACTATGAAAAGAAGAGCTGTGCCCATTACTACTGGACTAGTAGTACTATTATAAAGTAATTTGAGGTGAATTGGTCACATGACCTGGAAGCTATTGAAAAAAAACCTTGATTTTTAAGGGAAAAAAATCATTAAAAATCCAAAAAGACCAAAACTATGAAAAGAAGAGCTGTGCCCATTACTACTGGACTAGTACTACTATTATAAATTAATTTGAGGTGAATTGGTCACATGACCTGGAAGCTATTGAAAAAAAAACCTTGATTTTTTAGGGAAAAAAATCATTAAAAATCCAAAAAGACCAAAACTGTGAAAAGAAGAGCTGTGCCCATTACTACTGGACTAGTACTACTATTATAAAGTGATTTGAGGTGAATTGGTCACATGACCTGGAAGCTATTGAAAAAAAACCTTGATTTTTTAGGAAAAAAATTCATTAAAAATCCAAAAAGACCAAAACTATGAAAAGAAGAGCTGTGCCCATTACTACTGGACTAGTACTACTATTATAATATGATTTGAAGTGATTAGGTCACGTGACCTGGAAGCTATTGAAAAAAAACCTTGATTTTTAAGGGAAAAAAATCATTAAAAATCCAAAAAGACCAAAACTGTGAAAAGAAGAGCTGTGCCCATTACTATTGGACTAGTACTAATATTATAAATTGATTTGAGGTGAATTGGTCACATGACATGGAAGCTATTGGAAAAAAAAACTTGATTTAAGAGAAAAAAAACTTGATTTCTATTTTTAACTGCATATATTTTTAATTAAAACAATAAACTTGGGGGAAAAAATTACATACATTAGAGCAATATGCTAACAGTATTGATTTCCAATGTCTATATACTAATAGGTATTTTTATATAAAAGCTACTTCAATTCTTTGACATACGCAATTCACAAGAGTTGTAATTTACTGTCGGTCCCTAAGTCTAATCGACGAGCTTTCAGAGCGGTGCGCCTAGCGTGAGCTCCCCGCACCGGGATTGAGCAGGCTGGGTTTAGTCAGTGGGAACTGTCGGTGTTGTTGTGGAGGCGAATGTCCAACGTCCAACGTGAAACTAACTTCACCGCGGTGTAATTCCGCAACTGTTACCTAGCAACCATAACGTAAACAAGGGCCAAAATCCATATAAATTACACAATAGTTGTGATTTGGCAAATAATAGTACCTGATAACACTTACTTGAATTCTTGAAATCTTCAGCTTTTATTTTTAAAATTTTCTTTACTGACTGATGCAAAACTATGCCAAAGTTCTATCCCACCAACCTATGGGTTAGATTATATTAAGACATGAACATCTGACATATGAACTTTAAACGCTTGCTGGAAAAAATACAATCTATTAATCTTGTGTACACTGGTGCCATATTGTTTTCAAAAACATATCAGCGGCTTGACTTGATACCCCGCGAACATGTGCAAGCACTTAGAGCGTGTGAGCCGAGGAAGGGCGTGATTGGGTGCACTTCCTCCTGTCTACGTGTGTGAGCGGCCCTCTCTCTCTCCCTGCGTGAGGCTGCCATGGGACTGACGACAAGGACACAGACAAGCGCTCACTCACCCCGAGCCTGGTGTCACCGCGGCAGACATTTTGGAGCTGTGCGTCGACCCAAACATGCAAGACCGTGACGTTACAAGACTTTGAGGAGGAGGGGGGAGGATGTTACTCTTCCTGTTGATAAGGTCCTGCTTCCTGGCGAGCCGGTCAGCATGGGACTACTGACCATTCCTCAGTCCCCTGCTTTTGTTGTTTTGGATGGATGGGTGGGTGAAGTTTGGCTGCAAGAGGCAATGGAACAGTTAATAGAGTTGCAAATAGAGTCTGGAATGATTGGTGTTTTAAGTTTAAAGGCCCAATAAAAGAATGGAACTACACTGCCTCGATTTAACCTAATTTTCTTGTGTAATTTTTGGCATCAAGATGGTGAATCATAAAACAGGCCAATTTCACAATGGAAAATCAGCTGATGAATACAAAGTCAGCTGATAAACTCTTGAAAGGTGGTTAATAGATATGGCAACATCAGTGATTGCAATCTGCTGGCAATTTAAAGACAAAAAGCCAAGTTATACAGCTTTAGAAGACTTGATTAGTATGACATTGGAACTTGGCAAGCAAAAATCATGTAATGAGCAATGTGTTGTGTATGTCAAAGTAGCTATGTCATTTGTCTTGTTGTGATGGGCCAATACAATACGTTTGGTGGTGTAGGGTAGGACTGCAACGGTGAATTGGAAAAAATGGTGACTTATTGACGGGATGAAGGATATCCAAAAAATAATTAGAATTTGTAAATATTCTCCATCAATACACCTCCATTAGTCGTATTTTATCTTACACTTCTTGAATCGTATGTTTTTAATTCCAGAACACATAAGGAAATAAATGTCTGACAAGTTGACTGATCGAAAAATGTATCACTTATTAGTTGATGACTGATAATTATTATAGTACATGGTCCTTCTAATCATTAGATTTTCTACTACAAGAGCTACACAGCTTGCAGTTACGTAATCACTTACAAACAGTACCAGCCCAAGAGAGTGAAATATGCCTCAGGGGCCCTCACACTTCACTGCTTCTCAGTTTTAACTATTGGCATGAAGCTATAATCACATTCACTAACTAGGTTTGTATTACAAACATCAAATAAAAATATGGTAAATAAGGAAATTGTAGCAGCTTAACTGACCAGATTCTTTCCCGTTTTATGATTAATTGTATTATTATCCTGTTAGCTTAAGTGCAATGCAACATTTTTGAAAATTGTAATAGAATTTAGGCATTCGTGGGGGGCCCTCTCGAGGTTTCAGGGCCCTAAGTAGGTAGGGCCGGCCCTGCTTAGAAGCCCTTCAAAATTTTATCGTGTATGATTCTTTTTTTACTCAGCTCCATACCAAATAGAGCAGTAGAATGTTGATTGACAGATTCTTGACTGTGCGCAGTTAGCAGAGCGCCCCCTACCTCGCGTGCACTGTTACGACATCCCTGTGCTCCATGTTGTCCGTCCGCATTGATTCATTCAAATTGAGTTAATGAGCCAATTGGTGGCTTGTTGAGACTTGAGCGGCTGCAGACTGGGCATGGAGCGCGGTGCAGTGTGCGAGCCCCCCCCCCCGTGTCGTGTCACTGGAGCTCGGTCCCGGGTCCTCCACACTCCATCCAGCACGGCCCGCCCCCTTCCTCCCGCTCCTCACCGCTTTGCTGCGGCTCACACCGGGCACACACGCTCGCACAGTCCGGCTGCCGAGCGAGCCACCGGAGCGACACGAACCTGACCCGCACCGGTGTCTTCTGGGAGTGATTATCAAAATGGAGTGATTGTTTCGCTTGGCGTTGTCCTGATTTAGCCGAGGTGAGTTTTTGCTGAGTTTTCTTTGGAGTTCAAGCACAATTGGTGATGATGTTGATGCCTGTAATTTGCACTTGGAAATTGAGAGTGTTGCAAGTTAGCAAATTAGCTTGGTAGTTTTTACAATTTGCTTGAAAATTGTGCTGTAAAATTCCCAAATATCCTAAAAGAATGCAATTACTTCTATGGTTTAATTGTCTGTGAATTAAAGGCAAAATTTAAAAGTATTTTTAATATAATTTCCAATTTTTTGATTGTAGGGTTGTAAAGGTATCAGATAAAATTATAATAGATCAAACTAGTACCAGAGGTAAAACTAAATACATATTCTAGGAAGTATCGATACAAAAAAATCACATTAACACTGACCAGTTTTAAAGTTATTTTGTGCTTTATCAGAACTAGAACTAGAACTACCACATGGGAACATTAAGGAAATACTATTATTTTGTAGAAAATGTCTTTCAAAAAAAATTGTCATGGTGGTATTGAGAATCTAATACATTTGTATCAAAAGTTTTAGTTTGTGATGACACTGACTGATAGTAATAGGTCCCCAAAGATCGTATGAGGTCCCCAGGGGTTACTAAAATAGATGTCCAAACTAGACACTTGAATTTTATTGCTTCTATAAAGTATTTTAAGATGATAACTCTTTTTACAATCTTTTTTAACTATAAAACTATAAAAAATATATATTTTTCTCTTATAAATAGCTCCTCAGGTAGGACAAGAATGGGGGGGTCAGAGTATCACCTGGTAAAAGAGTCACTGGGAGAAAAAGGTTGGGAACCACTGGCCTACACTATCAACTACCTTAAATATATTTAATTAAGCTATCTACAAGCCTTACTAGTATGCAATTAGCCTGACACTTTCTATTGAGGTTTGTGATTAAGTTAATGTTTAATGAAATACATAATAGACCAAAATAGTTCCTGCCATTCTAATTCAATGAACAAATATTTGGTTTATTTAGCGATAAGCCCATGCCATTAAGATGAGGACTAAAAAGTGAGTTGTTATCGTTGTGGCTGTATGGTTATCACAGGCAGTGTTTATGGATACAGCTGTGGGAGTCATTGAGTGAGGACAAATGTTGATAGAAGCTTTTCCCCAAATCTCCAACATGAAATTCCACCGCCTCAACAACAAATTTGATCTTTTTAACAGCTCTGGTGATATATGATTACACATCCACACCGCCACTGTTAAGCAAGCTTTGATTTGTCGCCCTCGCCTATAATTACAACTGACTATTTCCACACATTACAAAGTCGTGCATATGTAGAGTGGAAGTTGACACCGAGTTCTTGGCGTTGGAAGTGTTTTAATTAGGACTACAAGTGAGCAGCAGTGTGTCAAGGGGGGGCCGTGACCTCTGAACCGGCCCCCATGTTGTCCACTGAGGGGGCCACCCTGTGAAATGCCACACACACTGCTGTTGGAGCTTGTTGGCCCGGACAAAAAAACAAACTGAAACATCGGAGATCAATGGAGAGCTGGCTGTGATAAGAGTGCAGAATCCAATAGGCTAATACAGAGGGTCAGAAACATTGCACGCCGCATACAGCTTCTGAAAATGTTTTGCTTTTTAAACAGCCATGACTAAACCAACTTAAGCAGAACTAGCCAAATTACAATGTTCAAGTGATAAAATAACAATGAAACATGGCTAGTTGAAATAGTGACATAAATCTTTGGATTGATTCAACTTTTGTAATAAAGTAAAATCTTTTTTTTGCCCCAGTACATATATATTATAGCAGCAGAGGGAAAATGAGACCGGTGTGTGCTGTCTGCATGCACTTATTAGCATGCTAATTTTTGTTAGATTTACCGTGATGGCAAAACTCTGATTTTTGAAAGTTATAAAAAGCACTGAAAACCACTGCAAATAGTTTGAAATTAACTAGCTTTGTTTTTCACGTTTTTAAGACGGAAAATCTGGAATATATGGATGTTTGTGGCATGCTAAATTTATCAATTGGCAGCATAACTATTGTCAACGTAACTTAGAACTAATGTTATATGCTTTACATTACCTTTACATTCTTCTAAATATTACCTCACCAAATGTGTATCAATGAAACCAAACTCTACTTCTGATATTTTTATACTTTAAATTATCTTTATATATAGATTTAGCACCAGTGTGCTTTATCTTTCACAGAGACTCTTGGTTAAAGTGTCTGCTGCCCTCTGCTGGCAACAGTGAGGAGTGGATCATGTTGAAAGGAGAAATTAGCAGCATGGCTATTGTCAACACAATTTAAAAGATATGCTTTTAAGGTTCTTCTAAAAATCACCCCACCAGATGTCTATCAATGAACCAAAAATGACTCCAGACATAAACTGATTCAAATTGAATGAAACTGATCTGATGAAAGGAATGCCATTGTAGGTTTCCTGCTTCCTCATCCATCTTTTGATTTGTAATGTGCATGCCAGATGATCAGCACATGTCTAGTATGCATTTATACCATTACAATGACGCCTTCTTTCCTACTTTTACCTGGGCTCTACATTCCTAACAGGACCTATGGCAGTGACCTTTAGGTGTCATTGACGTAGCCGACGTGGAGCGGGATCTGTTGCGTTCAGCTGCTGTATTTGCAGCAGCTGAATTTCACACTGTAGACTTTTCAACAACTTTATTTTTTTCCACACATGTTGAAAATATTGGAGGGCTTTGCCTTTGTCACTGTTATCCCCCACCCACACAAAAAAAATCCTCAGCATAATCAAATTCAAAACATAAATTGTTATTTGGGATGGTCTGAAGTGGATTTTTTGGTTATAACCGATATCGATATCCAATATTTGCTTTGCTGTTGGGGTCTTTGACGGATAATTTGCCTATTTTTAAAAATCCATGGCGAGGCCCACTAACTGAAGTAAAGTTGTAGTTAAGTTCACAAATTAACTTTTCCAATTTTTTAAAAACACATTTTCTCAGATATATAGTAATATAACAAGTTGTATTTTAGGATGTTTGTGTAAACATACAGCCAGCTCTTTAGCCTTGATGCTCTTCTGTTTTCAACAGAAATAGAAGATCTGTAGAAAAATGTACTGTAGAGAAGTTTAGCCAAATGTACTGAAACATCCCCACACTGATGTGTCCTGTAACATGTCGGCTTGTTTTTGGTCAGCTATATTTAGAAAAGGGATGTTTTATGATAAGAAAATCATAATTCTTAAATCTTAAATTCATTCTTCTGTTTAAAGAATTCAGGTTAACACAGGAAATCTGACTTCATGGGAACTTGGCAGTGACGACTGTAAAGTGTTTCCAGCTTTGGCACGACTCCACCTTCCCCCGTCTTCCTGAAACGCTCCACTCTATGATATTTGGCACCAAGATGGTAAATCGCAAACAGAACAATATAGAGACCCAAAAGAGACAATGTCAGCTGCTTATCATTACTTTGGGACTTAAGCATGGGGCACAGATGGATATTTAATGTTACTGTAGACAGGAAGAGAAAAGAAAGAACCAGACCCTCCTCCTGCAGCTTTCCCCTCTTTGTTCTCTGAAGAGGTTATATATAAAGATGGACAGTTCTAAATAAACACATTTATGGAGACAGGCTTCAAAAGGGAAAGTAATTACTCAAGTCAAGTGCAATAAGCAAAAGGCAATTAGCGGCTTCCTGTCACAATGTTGTTGTGATGTTTTGTCAGATTGTTGGATCTTATGGTGGACGTTCGTTTCAAATGAAGACAAGCAACATACTGTATGTGCTATCATAAATATGTATAGGGACTAGTGATATGACATAATAGTGGGAGTTCTGTCTACTAGTAGTTCTGAAGAAGAATCGAATAGCTTTAAAAGTGCACTAAGCTACTTTTCTGTTGCTTGTGATGAGTGTTATTGCTTTGCCTGAATGTTCCACACTATGGCATCAGCCTATTTATACGAAGATGAGCAAGTGGCACCACCAAATAACTCTGTGGAGAGGCGACTCTGCTCACAGGAACTATGCATGTTTTTCAGCAATAAAAACACCCATAATTGAATACAAAATAAAGAATTTAAGAGCATACAGTGGAACATTCTAGGCAAAGTAATATAATCATCACAAGGGATGGGACCTTTCAGTTTTTTTCGGGTACCTGTACCAATACTGTTTTTTGGGTTTTTTGGTACTGGTTCCTGAAGGGAATTTTTTGTGTTCCTTCTATGTATCCTTGTCATCTACAATCACAAAAATGCTTGTTAACTTTTTAGAATGCTGCCCTAGAAATTTGGCATAAAAACTGATAATAAAATTTTTTTTGGTTTGTTTATATGGGACGTGCTCTTGGTACCAATTAAAAACAAAAAGGCTACCAATTGTACCTTAACTTTTTTGTCTAATCACCATGGAGACAAGTCACATAGTGCATCTTTTAAATCAATTTTAATTTTACTACACTGTTGCCCAGATATGCAATTGACAATTAATACAAAATAGGAAGAATTTAGACAATTGAATATGATATATTATAGAATAGTAATAGTACTGGATAACAGAAAGTTGTCAGAAAGAACTTCCTGTTCTAACTTCTTGGGGCATAGTTTCCATATTTATGTTTATACCCACAAGATTATTATACCAATAAGATGTCATCATAATAGCACTGCTTGTGGTTGTCTCCTCCAATATTAAAGTTAGTCTAAAGCTGAGCCATGACCAATAAAGACGATTTCACCAAGACCTAATTACAGCCTAATTATACTTAATTACATCCCTCCGCCCCCCTCTAATGACCTGTATAACTCCAGCCAGGCCCTGTTTGTGTTTGAACTGAGGAAGGAGCCCCAGCACAAAGGAGCACAAACACAACCAAAGAGGCGACCCAGAGCCAGCTTCAACAGATGCAGGAAGACGCTGTAGATATTTGTCGAGGAATAAAACTGTTTTCTTGGCCCAGGAGGAAGTGCAACGCTGTTTAGCTTGGATCTGACCAGGGCACGGATGGCGAAAAAAGGGCCATAATTGAAAGTCCGAGGGTGAGCCTGAAATATGTGGCCTTATCTTGTGTGTTTGTTCACCTGGTTGGAGGGTTAGCCAGTGAAGGACATGAGAAGAAAGAGTTGCAAAAGCGAGCAAAGGGCATCATTGATTTAGCTTTTAGGAAAGTCAACAACTTGTGAGCCGAGGCAATAGAGGTTTTGTGTAGTTAGTGTTTCTGCTTAGAGAAGTGAGGTCAGTGTTGAGTAGGTGAACGTGTGCTAAAAAGGAATTGTGTAAAGTTTTGTATTGCAAGTACATAAGCTCAGAATAACTATCAAATATTCGAATAATGTTAACTTTTTCCCCAAGTAAAATAGTTGTCCAATTAGAGCTGGATGAGCTCTTGAGGCCATGACATTTTTCTTCACGACCGTTGTGAGAAGCCAAACAAAGCTACTCTAAAGCCACAATGTTATACACAAATTGAGATACAAAGCATGATTAGAAGTAAAGCTGGAGTACCTGATTTTCAAACCACAAAAGAAGGAAGTATGTATTTAAATGTTTCTAGCTCTCACAAACCTTTGGCATAGTGCTAATATTTGTGTGCATTCATTTTCGGGCTGTACACTGCTTTAAAACTGCTTTTTTTTAAGCGACAAAGTGAAACTGGGACGGACTGCCAAAGCTCAGCCAATCAGAGTGCTCCATTTGGCTTTTAGTTTTTATAAGAGGCAGACATTGGGCAGAGGTGTGATTTTACTGTATGAGGGGAAACCAAATTTACTAATTTACAATAAAAAAGTTGGGCACCCCAAATAGTTAAACCCAAGTTATAGATTCACCAATTTAACTACTATGGGCGCTATATCTGTACCTGTTTTTTTTCTGTTTTTCAGGGGCGTTGAACTGTTTAGGAAAGGGCCTTTGCAAAGAATATAATGTTATTTTTTTATACAGAGAACATGTAATGTGGGCCCATCAAAATAATTTGTACCCAGGGGCCAGAATTTTGTGCTACGCCCCTGATATTAAGTTTAATTTTGCTCAGGTGGTCTTTCTTTCACATCAACATAACCATTGCTATGTGTATTGTATTAGTTTCTGTTATGGAAAGTAGTTGAACAAGTACTCCCATCAGTGAGGCCTTTCAAATATCGCAGATCATCATATGCTTTTCACAGCAGTTAGCACATGTTTTCCTGACATTGTGCAGGCCGAGGTAACAGAACAATGGAATATTCATATAGTAACATGTTTCCAATCTTCCCTGAGCTGCGGACAGTGCATGTTCTGACTTCTGTTCTGACGGATGCTTCTCTCCTCTGGCTCTTACGCATGACACACGGCTCCCATTAAAGCGTGGTTCCTCTGATTTGGGGCCAACTCAGTGCTCCGTACGTCGTGACATGGAAATATTTTATGGAGGCTGCCTGTGATGTACGAAAGCACCACAATCCCTCGACTGCGGAGCTAACTGAAAGCAATATTGTGTTGTTGAAGAAAGTATTAAGTTTTAATGCTTGAGAGTACTGGTGTTATCAACTTGGAGCAGATACAGGGTCATGATTTAGATGTCCGTGTCATATTTGGATCAGTGATGAGTGGAGGTTCTGGACTCCTTTGTATTTCTGAATCCTTTTATATGACACATTTGTACATGGAGTGTGTTTTATAACTTAAAGGTGCGCTGTGTAACTTTTCTGTTCGGGAGGTTCTTCTTTTCTCCCAAGAAATGTAAATGATCTGTCTGAAATGTTCCACAGTATGTCATTAAACTTATCTATTGGTCCGTGTTTATGAAAAACAAAGAAAAAACACATGCATTCTTATTGTGAACGGGATCGCCTTTCCACAGATCTGACTTGTAACTAAGTCTGGTAGCTTCATCTGTTTTTGTCCATGGAGGTATATAAGTTTAATGTAATATTGTGGAACATTCCAGGCAAAACAATTACATCTCCATGGAGACAAGTTGAAGGCGGGCTTTCCACCATGAAAGTTACACATTTCACTTTAATATTCCCTCTGGAACACTTGTATTAAATGTTGAACATGCAGTCTTATGAAGCATTTCAGGAGATTTTGTTGTTTAACATCATAATACAACATTAAAATGCTGTACACACATGTATCTGCTCTAATAAAAAGCAGTTTTATTCGACTGGTAAATTATGATACTTCAATAATGACGTTAAATACAGGCTTATATCCAATCCAATCTAGCTTTATTTCTATTGCACTTTAAAAACAATACAGTTGACCAAAGTGCAGTACACAACAATATTAATAAAACACAACAAATTGACACAAAGATACAAAAATACACACTGTACACACATCAATGAAAGGCTAATGAGAAAAGATAAGTCTTGAGAGCCAACTTGTAGACAGAATGTGACTCTGCCTGTCTTAGGTGCCGGGGCAAGTGTGTTCCACAGAATATATACAATAGTCAATAGTTACTTCAATAGTCCAATTTTCAAATTGGACGGTTTAGCGCACATGTAGAGAGTGCCTGAGCAGCTCAACTCGATGGGATACAGGTGAAGGTTTATAGTTGGACGTTATAAACACTAATGACACCTGATTCTGTTCCTTACATAGACCGTTCAAACAGAAGGAGACAACCTCTATAATTGTCAGAAACATGCTTTTGAATCCTTTACTCTTTGTGGTGGATGTTAAAAGCGTAAAACTTCAATATAGAATAAAAATAATCTAATTTAAGGATAAATAATCTGCTAATTTAATTTAATGTACTCCTAATAACCTTTTTGTGTTCTTTATTTTTTTTTACAGGAACCATTGGGACTGTCTGGAGTGCCCTCAGGCTGGTTTTAGAAGATCCAAGCCCCCTGCCAAGACAGTAACCGAGGAGATAAAAGATGAGCCAGTAATCCAAGGTATGTTTGAGCCCCCCCTGCTGTTTTTAGATAGCCACAATAAATCCAGGAAGGAAGTTAATACTACTTTTGTCCTTGTAGAACATTTCTTTTTATGTATGTACCATTCAAAACTGATTCAAACCAGTGCACTCAGAGGGAAGACAGACGATTGTGACTTCCTGTGTAGGCTGCATGAGCTTTGCCCTCTGCGTCCGAAGGGGGCAACCTTGTCTGGTCTGTGTTGTGGTCAAAGGAATTAACCGGATTAAAGGCAAAGACAAAACACCAGCCTGCATGTAAGCATGCAGTGAGAATAATGAATGGCCTCCAGTGAGCCTGCGTAATGCTGTTCTCAATTAGACTGTCTTGTTTACACATGACACACAAAGACAAATGTTTTTCCTGATTGGGGAAAATATGTTACTGTCTTAGTGACGTGTGCAGACACTGGGGACATAATTAGGAATGGATTTTTTGATATAATGACTTGTTGTCTCGCTTTTTTTTAGGTGATTTGCAGATATCTAAGTTTAAAAACCAATGACAAGATTCTCAAATTGAAGTTGTAAAAAGTAGCTTAACCTTTCCCTGTGTAAAAATGATACATACAAAAAGATACAAAATGTATCTTCTCGGATATGATTTGTTGTGCATTTTTTTATACGTATGTAGATGAGTTTGAGTTCATGAGTTTATTTCACTTCACTACTGTTGTGGGTTTATAAGACATACAAAAGTCGACATACAGCAGGCAGAATTTCACATCATTCATCCTCTAAGCCCTTGATTTTCAACCAGTGTGCCGGGGAACACTAGTGTGCCTTGAGGTTTTGCCAGGTGTGCCTTTAAAAAATGCCCAATTGAGTTAACCGACTGACACTTGTGGATGCAATTGACTTATTTACCTTTTTGAAGTGTCCTGAGCTACTTCTGCACTAAAAAATGACTCAAAACCATCACTATTACCATATTTAAAGAACCAGACAGTGGCACAAACGTTAATTGGCTTGTTATATATCATATTTTTAACCTAAATTGTCTGTTTTGGTCATGTTTTTGTGTGCCGTGGTAGCTTTTAAACCCAAAAAGTGTGCCACAACCCAAAAAAGGTTGAAAAACACTGCTCTAAGCCAAGCATTTACCACAAATTGTTGAATCCTTTCATCTATATCAGACAAGAGGTAAGAGGTGATGTATTACTTTGACATGTTTCCACTATAACTTCTTCTTTGTCAGAAGCGTTACACGATCGAGACATGTCAGGGTAATACATCATCTCTTACCTGTGGTCTGACATAGATGAAACGATTAAACCATTCTACAAAGAAAAAAATATTCTTTTTTTTTTCAGTAAAACAAGACATAAAACACAGAACATGACACAGAATAAAAGTTAATAATCATACAAGACATCCAAAAAAAGAGAAGAATAACTCAAATAACATACATCGTGTGGTGTTTATGTCCCTCCCATTTAGTCCAAAGTCTTGAAAATCTGTTAATTTTCAAAGTGAGTCTGAAGGTAATTTTTTTCCATTTTATGAATGTACATCATAGTTTTGGTCCAGTCTTTGATCCCTGTTTCAGTTTGTTTCATCCATTTTGTTCGTTATGGCCTTCTTCCCTGCCTCCAAAGGTATCCATTTCTTGTGTCCATAGCAGAGTTTTGAGGCCCAAATACAGTGGAAGATGAATATTTTTAACCTACAAATTGAGCCAGTTTGAAAACATTAACACAAAACCTCTATTTTCATCTGACATGGAAAATAAAGGCAATTTTCAATGTCATTTAAGTCACATTTAAACACACAACCACCTCTTTAGCTTTATTGTTCTTCTCTTCCCATCCGAAATAGAAACAACAAAAAAATGCCTCAAAATTTGACCAATACCAACATTTGAAACCATCACCCGACATCACCAATGCAAATATTATCACCATTGTCTCAAAAACATGCCCCCATGTTCTCCTATTCAACATCACACCTGAGTTTAGCGCTCCCTGGTGGCTGTGGGGAGAGCGGTGGGGGCACAGACATGACTCTATGTCACGAACTATAGCAGCTCATTAATGCAGCCAGATGGATGGAGTGCATGTGCGGGGGGCCCAGAGACGCTTATAAAGAGAAACAGAGGCCCTTGTCAGAGCTGCTTTATGCTATCAAAATATTTAAGGATTGGATATCCATTACTCTGCTGGCAAAGAACAACACTGGAGGAAAGGGGGGCTTTTTCCTGCTCTAACACACACACACACACAAGGGAAGGAAATCATAGCTGCACTTCTCTTATCAGAACATTTTAAGTATCTCTCCCCTACTTTACATATTTTCACTGAAAGCCTCGGATGAAAACGTTTGTTACAGAGAAAGTAACGTGTGATCAACTTGGTCAGATATCAGTTTACATGGTTTGTGATTTAAAGGTGTACTATGTAACTTTTGTGGTTTAGGGTCAGCCATGGAGATGTTTTTTTTCTTTGACTGCAACGCCACAGTATTGCATTAAACATATCTATCTGAGAGGCATATCTTTCTTTTTCTTTTTTTTTTACATTATAAAAAAAACAAACAGAACAAGACCAGAGAGCAAAAAGACCAAATCAAGAAGAAATAGCCCAAAGAATAAAGAAAAAAATGTAAATATCTCTCAGGCTTTCCTTGTTATTGCCAAAAGTACATTCTCCAGGTATCCATCAATTTTGAGTTCAAAATTTTTTAGGTACGTTTCAAAAACCTGACTAAAGACAAGATATACAATTTTAATGCTATACAGCGGAACATTCCAGACGAAGCAATAACGTGGATAACAGAGACAATCAAATGGCGCACCCTCCACAAGAAAATTTACACAGTGTACCTTTAAATTATGGCTACACGTGAAGTAAGATAGTTGTGTAAGTTAGTGAAACACAAAACATATATGTTGGTTGGTTTTTTTATGTTTTGTGCAAGTTCATTTGCAAAAACGGGTTTCTAAATTTTGAAAATGTGTCACGTTTATTTCTTTCTCATACCATGTTCCACAAATATTATTAATTAACATTGCTCAAGAAGAGATGGAACAATATCTTTATTGCACTAAAATATAGTCAGCTTTTGAAAACACTGCTAGAAAAAGAATAAATTGTCAAATGGCGCGTTTGCAAATGTACTGGTAATAAGACTATAGAAGCTCTCACAAGATACAAGTCATCAAGCCACAAGATCGGTTGTCAGAGGAAGATAATTTCTAAATAGGGTACATTTTTGTTTGGTCTAATGTGACTCTCATATCCTCTTTTTACTGTGCTCTTAAAACCAAAACTGTAAGAATGAGATAATTTATTGAATGTTTGGGGTTAGTGTGCAAGTTAAGATACAGGCTGCTGTTCTAACTGAAACCTTTAGAGAGAATAAACTTTCCTTCTCAGTGACAAAGCAGGTCAGACTGACTTCAGGAATCCCCTAAAAGTCTGGTTTGTGCCGCTGAGGAGGAGGGACCGGCTGTGTCTAAATTTAGTCAGTTCCAGACCAGCGGACCTTTGGAACGTGGAATCCTTTATAAAAAAAACTCTGTCTAGGATCAGCCAGGTTACTTTACAGCTGAATGCAGTGTGCACAATAGAATAGCATTGGTTTCGCCCAGCTCTACTCATGCGCCTCTAAATAAACTGCCGATGTCATCCTTTTCAACCATTTCTGAAAAACCTCATACATCCTTGTCTGCTTTTAAAGATAGATGTTCTGTGCCTGTTTTTGTTCTCCGTAGATGTTTCCACCGCCTGACCGCACAAACGCTTGCAGCTGGACCCGGGGCCTATTTCTGAGCTGATGCGGACGGAGAGCCAGCCGAGGGAAACCAGGCGACCTTACCGCATTCCAAAAGGCCCGGCCGCGTCCAACAACACAACTGCATAGTGTTCTCCTCAATTTATGTGCGTTTAATTCAGCCAGCTATGCAGAACAGCGAGGTCCAAAGACTGGGGCAGAGCTTGGCGTGCACATGATAAACGTAGATATTAAATTGTCAGGTATTTGGCAGTGCTGAGGAAATTACATGCGTTTGGGATACTGGAATAAGCCTTGACAGCAGATTTTTGTCGACATAAAACACGCCAAAGATTGTAGATCAAAATTGCTGACCATCTGGAATAAAAGTTTTGGAATATTACTGGGAAAAATTGTTCAAAATGAATCTTCAAGAAAAACTCTCCGGGCTGAAAGGTCTGGTGACGCACTCCCACAGCAAGCGGCGCTTTAAAGGCGACCTAACCACGGACATGATCAGCCCGCCGCTGGGTGACTTCCGCCACACCATGCACGTGGGTCGCGGCGGAGATGTTTTCGGCGACACCTCTTTCCTCAGCAACCACGGCGGGACGGCCAATGGCAACAGCAGCGAGACGGACTCCATCTCCAGCCCCGACAACAAGATCGGAGCCTTCTTCACCAGGACCCTGCGCCAGATCCGGAGGGGCTCGGACAACCGGCCCCGGGAAGCGGAGAAGGAGCAATCGCTGTCGCCGCCGCCCCCAGCCGTTTCACCCATCATCAAGAACGCCATCTCCCTCCCCAGGCTGGACGTAGACCTGTCCAACGGGAGCCCCACCAGAGTGCTTTTTCCCAGCAGCCAGAGCACACCGGAGGAAACTAAAACCTCTTACGGTATGAGAAAATATCTTTATGTAATCATATATTATTGATTTGTTGATGCAAAAATGTAATTGCTGGTTCACAGGTAAGTAAAACTAATAGAATAGTGATAAAGTTAACAAAACCAAATAGGTACCTAAATACACTGTAAGTTTAACATCAGCAGTCAAAAATTGTGATTAGTGAATAGAAATAGCTACAACTAAGCAGTGTGGCTGGCTTAAAAAGACTAGAATGTTCATGTCATTCCAGAGAAGTGTTTCCATTAGTAATAACGTCATAGTAATATAAATAAGTAATATGTCCGATTTAAAGGTGCTGTACCTGATTTATTTCTGTCTTAAAAACATAGATGGGTCATTTTACACTCTTTGCAGCTGTCCACATGTATTGCGCACTTACCTAATTCAGTCCTAGCATTCAAATTTTTCACAGCAATGACTTTATAAGCGCTTTTCACAGTACGAGTTTAGCAATCATGGTAAGGCTAACAAAAAACTATCATGGTAGCAGCGCACTTCGCAGAGAATAAAACAGTCTATAATTAGATTCAGACAGTGCACTGTGGCTCTTTTTGCTACAATATATCTGCACTGGGGCAATGCAATTTTAACTTTATTACATGAATTGGGTACAGCCCCTTTAAACAACCCTGCAAAATGCTGTGTTTGTTGGGACCTATAGATTTACATTCAAATGTTAGTAAGTAAACATCTGGGTTGAGTACAATTCATAAACTAAACCAGGACAATGGAAAAGGCAGCTACAACGTCGGATAAAGCAAAACATTATTTCATTATTTTTCTTGGAGCCCCATAGTGACTTTTGGGAACCTGTGTTTGTGCTTACTGTGACAATAGCAAGAAACGGCCCTGACAACGACAGATCATTTGCAACAGTTAAAAAAAGTATTCAAAATGCAGTTAGTTGATCCTTTTACGTGTTTGAGGTATTCAAGTCAAATTTTTGCTGGTAATTGTTCTATTTGTAAAGATCTGACATAATTCCACAAACCCATCTATCTTAAGTGGAAATGGCTGAACATGATGTCATCTATTTGCACTCATTCATTTTGGAATTTATAGAAGAACAACCACTAATCTTAAAATTGGCCCTTTGCGCAGAGACAGCTCTCCTTTAGTGTTAAATTACACTGACGCTAAACAAAGTCAAACAGTACATAGTTGTCAGGTCAGACGAGTTGAAGACATTTCTCCCTCTGTGTGCGTCGAAACCTAAACAGATTTGCCCCAGATGTCCTCATGAATCACCTCAGGGGCTGTAATCGCTCTCACTGATAACACACACATCTAGACTAACAGCTTTGGCTGTTTGAGTGAGTCACATGTCTGACCTCCTCAGCATTCATGGCTGTCTGCAGGGGGTCATTATTGGGAATGCAAAACACATGGATAACTTCGGACTCTGTAATTTTAGACTTTATTAACCAGTTTTTAATGCCTCACTCTTAAACTATGAGGAAACTGGCAGGTTCCCCTTCTGGGCAAACGTGAGAGAAGTTAGACACTTGTCATGTGCTGTTAATGTGGCACAGGCCAGAGCTGGTGTCAGCATGGGGGAATTAGCTGGCACGTCTGTCTAGCAACTAATTGCAAGAATAACATCTGACATTTATATAAAGGCATATTTTCCGGTGTTTATAACAGCATGTTGTATATTTATGTTAGCTTTTTCACAGGACTTTATAAAGTTAACTGAAACTATGTCCATCTGTGGTGTAGGTTTGTGGCATTCTCAGAACTCAGATGTGCCTCGTTAAACAAAGTTGCATAAAGTAGATAGAATTTGGAAAATATACATACCAATTATTGCTGGATATTTATTTATTTAATCTAATCTAACAGTAACACTTTATGATGACTGCACTATTTATTATAGTTCGACCAGTGTATTTTTTTCATGGCTGATACCAATTTGAATCCAGAGAAACTGTTGGACTGATTTTGCACGGCCGATTTGTATTCTTTTTCCCAAATTATGAATTTAATTTGACTCCAAACTCATCCACAGCCCTTTTTAACTAACAAACCTGTAAGAGAGCTATAGTCCTGTTTTGTGCAGTGCCCTCTTCGCACTAAAGAGTTAAAATAAAGGTTTATGTAATACTTTAGGCAGGAGGTGAGCCAAAACTAAATATCGGTCTGTACTGGAGAATTAAGGCCAAATGTCATTACGCTACAGTACAAATCTACTATACAGCCTTAATAAAGCAGGAATACAGACTTAATTAAGAATAACGGAGGTTTAGTAACTACTTAATTTATGAATTCAGTCTTTGTTAATGCTTTACTTAGGCTATTTAAGCAGTGTTTATTCTAAAGTGTTACCAATCTAACTATGTCTATTATCTAATCCAGTGGTTCTCAACCTGGGTGCCGGGACACCCATGGGGGTCATGAAATGATTTGAGGGTCCCCATGAGATGGGGCAAAATTGAAAATCAATACAATAGTCTTAAACAAAGTTTGACACGCTTCAAATGCAGTGGTAACAGTAGATTCCTATTTGTTGGCCTACTAAATTCATTTATCTAGGTGTTTATCTCAAAATAAAAGCCAACATTAGACATAAGGTTACTTTGCCGGTTACCTATTTTTTGTGTTCGGGGGTGTGTGTGTTAATTTGGGGTCACGACTGAAAAAGGTTGAGCACCACTGATCTAATCTAGTATGTGTTATTTCATGCACTTAAGTTATAAATACTGCCCTCTATTGGAAAAAAAATATGGTCTACAACCCTTCTCATATACACTTACCATTAAAAAGTTGCCACAGAAAATAAAGGTCGCACACACTAATGTTTGGTTAGAGCGCCTTTAGCTTTGAATACAGCACACATTCACTGTGCCGCTGTTTCAAAAAGCTTCTGCAGTGTCAAAAGATTAATTTCATTCAGTGTTGCGTTCATTTTTCACCAAGATCGTGTATTGATGAGGTGTCTACTGCGCAAAGCCTTCTCCAGCACGTCCCAAACATTCTCACTGGGGTTCAGATCTGACTAGTTTGTGCTTCTCCTTAGATGTTTTCTCTGCTTGATGCCAATAATTTTGCCCTTCTCAAACACACTAAGCACAGTGCAGCTAAAAGACAAACATCTCCTCAGTATATTTGATTAGATTTCAAAGGGATATTAACAATATTATTCATTGAACCTCAAAATGTTGATTGGAAATTGTAGTCTGGTAACAAGAAAATCAAAGGACTCCGAATTAGACTATTGATATTGTACTAATTAGGGCCTATAAAAGTCAACATGGCAATCCACTGCTGTCATTTCACATTTGTTTGTCTGTTGCTCAGGTGTGGACTTTGGCTTCGTCACCCTGCCGCGCCTGTCCCGCTCGGAGCGCCAGCAGCCCTCCATCTCCCTCCCCACCTCCTGCTCCCCCGACCTGCACCGCGGCTCCCTCACGGACCCCGGCGAGACGCTCCTCCCCGCCACCCGTTCCTCCGCCTTCCTCTCCTCTGAACCCAAGTACACCGCCTTCTCCGACTCCCTGCCCTCCCTCACCTCGCTCGACTTCACCTTCGACCTGGGACCGTCCCTCATGAGCGAAGTGCTGGGCCTCATCGATGGCGGTGGCGGCGGCGGCGGTCACGTGGAAGATAACGTCGGCCACGCCTGGGAGGAGGGCTCGGCGTGCGGTCTGACCAACGACGGCTCGGAGATGGACTCGGCCACCATCTCCTACGTGGATTCCCTGCTGCGGGAGGACTGCGGCGGCGGGAAGAGTCCGCACTGGGAGGACGAGGAGGCGGTGGAGGTGAACGAGCGAGTGCTTTCGGTTAAAATGCCCGACGTGGTGATGGGGTCTGCGGAGAGGGTAAAGGGAGGGGTCGGGATGGAGAGTGAGAGGTTTCAGAGCGCTACGGATGTGCTGGCACGACACTACGGAGGCAGCAGCGTCATGAAGGGACACAGCAGGATGGACGCTCACTCAGACATGTTCAGCAAGAAGAAAATCTCCTACACTTACATAGAAGACGAGGACGAAATCAAAGTCTAAATGGAATAGTGACGTTATGGACGCTTACACATAGTATGATTCCACGCTATAATCAAAGCAGCTTCTTTATTAAAGGGATAGCAATGAGAAATGCAACACTAGTTTGAAATTCTTATATCCAACTGGACATTTACAGTTTCTTCTTGCAGTTGACAGCGTGAAATCGGAGAGTGAGAGTAGAAATATTTGGCAAACGGTCAGTGAACACCTTAAACTACTGCACCACCTGCACATGGAGTTCTAACTATGCAAGGAAGCTCCAACCATTACGGAAAGGTTTGTGACAGAAAATATGTTGCTTCACCAGCCAGTCTTGTAATGGGTCAAGGTCTTGAATCAGACTTTAAAAACTGGGAAAAAATGACAACTTTAAATAAGATGATAAGTTAGAAAGTGATTGAAATTGAGAAATTGAAAGCAGGATTTACCTTTGCCAATAGATCAAGTAAGTGTTCTTATTTGAAGTGCAGTACAATTTTCTTTATTTAAAGTTTGAAAATGCTTTTTTTTCATATTTTAAGTAAAACAATATATTTTATGCTTGTTCCAGTGGCAGTTAAAATATATTCAAAGCAAATTAACTTGTTATCTTATTTCAGGTATTTTTTTTCCAGTGAAGGGCCTCAAAAAACTCCTAACCTAACATGGGACGGCTTAACCACTGCCCCTAATTTGTAGCATGTGTCTCAAATGCAGAATACATCCTCTTTTGTACATTCTCATCCAAGGTTGCCAACAGAAATTTGGTGGCCCGGGGCAAGAAACCTCACATTAACTCTCCTCTAATGCAAATTAAGAGAACAATTCCGATTCTGGGTCCCTAAGACTGTGGGGCCCGGGACAATTGCCCCCTTTGCCCCCCACTGCCTACGTCCCTGCTCGTATCATTCAGAACAAAATATATAACTTCATTTACCTCATTTTTACAGAGTTTAGTGCTTCGCTTGTTGATTCTGCTGCTTCTCAATCCTCTGTTATGTCTTTCCTCTTTTTTACTCCGCCATCTTTGTTTTGACACAACGGATCATGCATTTCTCTGATTGGTTAATCCACCTGTCAGTCGCACTCATTGTTAAAGTGCTCATGGGTCAGGAGGCCCACAGACGTCATGTAACTTTTCTGGTCCTCTACATGCTTGTCTCAAAAAACGATGTTATTGTTTTATCTGGAACGTTCTACAGTTTGACAATAGACTCATCTATCTTGCGCTTGTTTCATTATTGCTCAAAAATGTCTTGATTAACGTGCGTTCTTAGCTAACATGTAATTTTGCCAGCTCCTCTCCATGGAGGCAGATACATCCAAACTGTGGAACATTCTTGGCAAAGCAATAACATCTTCAAGAAGACCAGCAGGAGGCATACTCTTCACCAAAAAAGTTACACAGTGCCCCTTGAAAAGCGAAAAACAATAAAGAAAACATAATTTCTCAACACACTTCCTGTAATCCAACAAAAACAAAGTCTTACTTCATCTTTTTAGTCTTCAAGTCACTCAGGAATGCACAAAAAGGGAGTTATTACACTACAATTATTCTTGGATATTATTATTACAGTGAGGGATCAGTATTTTCTGTTGAACAATAAAGCCTATAGCTGCAAACTACAGTTACTCTGAGCACCTTGTATGAAAATGAAGTCCGACTCCTGTATTGCTTTTATAGAAGATGTGTCATTTATATTTTCTACAACTGTACATGAAGATATAAGCAGCCTTTTTGTATGTATATGTATGTATTGTGACCACCGGCAGCATATTGTGCAAAATGCTATCACGTGCTGCAGACAATAGCAACAATGTACTTACGATGATATAAAAGGGCAATAAAGCTATTTTGAATTGTTTGTAATTGTTTTATTTACACTAATTGTCATTTCTAGTGTGTAATATCTTTGCCTTATTCATGAAACAGTTACAGATTTTGTTTGTTGTTTGTTTGTTTGTGTTACTCCACCAGGAAGTGCCGGAACAAAAATAAATACATGACTCATATTGAAAAAAAAGAGAACAAAAATTGCCGCCAAACAGAAAAATAGTATTACGTAACAAAAGCTAGAACAATACAATTTACAAGCTTATCAAATGTGTTATTGTGGTTCTCATTGCGCTAAAGAAGGAACTTCTTTGGCCTGCGATGGTGGAGGAAGAGGAGGAGGGCAGTTTGGAGCTTTCAGTCCGGGCTTTTTTGGCACCGGTTTTTTGAGGCCGGTGTGTGGAGCTCGGCGTGGAGGAGCAGGCGGAGTCCGACTGTTCTGAAGGGGGGAGCCAGGGGCGGTGACAGGGGGAGGAGCGGCGGGGGCCTGGAGCTTGGGGGCCACCGAGGATCTTGGTTTGGAGAAGTGGGCGCTTAGCTGGTCGTTCTGTTCGGTAGTTTTGGACATGAAAGACCGTTTGGCTGTGGAATAGAAACAGAATTCAGCTTGATTAGAAAGTGAAAAGTAGTGAACCAGATGATAACTGAATTGAGGGTTAAAAGTGGTTGGCTAAAAAATTCTACTCAAGTACGAAATAGCCAGCGATGGGAAGAATACTTTGAAAATGTATTTAGTTACAGAATATTGAATCCCTGTCCTTTTTGACGTATTCAGTTACATGGTCAGAGTACTGAGTAGTTCAGGGGTGTCCAAACTTTTTCCATCGAGGGCCACAAATTGAAATATAGACCGAGTGGAGGGCCACAAATCAATCGCGAAATGTTAAAAAAAGCAGCATTTATCTGATGTTTTAAGCGCCACCACATCTACATTCAGTCTCATTGCCTTAATATCAGGTCTGTGTTGCACCAAAATGTTAGTTATTTAGGTTGGAATTGTAGAATATCTGAAATTAGCTGTAAATAGTACTTATCAGGACAATGTGGGCCAGTTCACCAGGAAGCCTAAGGGCCAAGAAAAATTGGTCTGAGGGCCGCATTTTGCCCCCGGGCCTGAGTTTAGACATGTCTGGTGTAGTTTGAATACTTTCACGGTGAGTTGCATTGCATTATAGTAAAAAAACAAAACAAAAAACAAAATAGGATTAAAAACTGTTATGTTTGTTCCACAGTTTTTCCCAAAAATGAGTGAAGGATAAATTGCACAAGGGCAATGTTTTCGACTTATGTTATTAATCCTGCACAGTTTAAAGCCTTGATCAAGTACCGCCATGAATTCCTTTATTTTAGAAAGTAAATGTATATAAATGCCACCAAATGAAAGAGTAATTCTGAAATGATCTGATATGTATTTTCAGTACATGTATTCGCTTACCTCCCAACACTGGGAGTATATGGTGATATCTAATGGAGTTCACCAGTTCGTCAGTAAAGTAAAGTAAAAGTAAATTTCTCATTCATTTTTGCCATAGGAAATTAGAAAAAAATTCAAATAGTACTAGTTTAACAGCATGATGGAGGTTAACTAGCTATACTATGTCCATGACGCGGTTGTTTTCAGCCCAAAAAAACACATGTAAAACTTAAAATTCAGCATAATGTTTTAATAACTTAGCGGTTTATAAAGTTTCAGTAACAGATTTTAAATAAATGTATAGGTCTTATGCTCCTTACTCACTACATAGCTGATTAGCTTTGAGCAAGCTTTCAAACATTTTAAACGTTCAAACGTTTTTTTTTTCCGTATCCCTATGAGAAAATTCAATGGAAAATGTACTCCTGGAACTAAGGGGTGGGCGGTCACTGTGTGCTCCATTGATGTGAGTCCAGCAGGCCCATTCACTTCAAAGGTAGCCACCGTTACGGAAGTACATTTCTCATTCATTTATTCCATAGGGATTTAGAAAAAAAATCTAACATTAAGAATTTAAAAGCACGACAGAGGCTGAGCAGCTATATGTAGTAACTAAGTCCATAACACGATTGTTTACACATGTAAAACTTGAAAATTGCAAAAATATTTTAATAACTCAGCGGTTTCTGAAGTTTTAGAAATCAATTTTAAAGGACACACATTCTGCTACAGTGACTTTTTTTGAGGCATTAAACATGCTCTACAATGCTCTGTCATCAAAAACATACCTGAAGTTGCATTTAGCTTCACGCTATTTTGAGGAATATTCATTACAAATCCTCCCCCCTCCAGGCGTCAAAAACACTTCCTGCTGAACTTCCTTGATCAATGATGATTTTCGTCATTTGTCAGAGAATCTGCTGTTTTAAGTCTTTAAATCATCGCTGTCTAACATGATAACTGCTGCTGCTAGGCTGAACGTCGTGTGTCTTAAAGTGCTAACATAACTAAATTGTGTATGCACTAGGCGCCATCTGCTGGCTGAGTGGACTCTGTGTCAGTGCGCAAAGTGGAGAAATCCTTTCATTTAGTCCATGATAAACTTTTTTTTACCCCAAAACATGAAATGGCTATTTTAAGGCACTCAAGAGCATGTTTAAATGCATATTATTTTTCCTTTAAATGTAATTATAGCTCTTGTTCTGATTGCTCACCAAAGGCTGATCAGCCCCGAGCAAGCTTTAAAACAACTGATATCAATTTTTTTCGGAATCCTTTATGGAAAATTTATGGAGAGTTTACTCCTGGATCCAAGCGGTGGGCGGTCACTGGTGAACTCCAAAGACCCTATAAATTCGAAAAAGCTAAATCATATCAGAAGGGCAAGAAACACACTGAACTCAGTATGTGTTCACTATTGCTGACATTAAGCTATCGTCACTTACAGACTTATTCATAATCATACAAGCAACCAAACCAATGTTTTATCAAATGTACTAGAGTAGTACACTTCTTCAAAAATATACTTAAATGAATGTGACAATAATAACTTCTACCCACCTTTGATATCCAGTACATAATAGAAAAATATACCAATTATTTTTCTAAGATGCACACAACTAGAACATTTGGGTGTTACAAGAGCATAATGTGATGACGCATGACCTTACAGATTTATATTTTGGACAGACTTCCTGTTTCCTGTGTGCTTCCTGGTTTCATCATGTTCATGTTTTCTCTATATGGTTACAATGACAGACCACCGATTTGAAAGAGGAAAAGCATAAGGGTTAAGAATGATCACAGGCAGTGCATGATGTAAAAATACATACAATAAAAAAAAAGAAGGTAAGAGAGAAAATAATTTAGGAAAATATATGTTTTCATAGATCCCTGGACATTCTCAAGATGACATCTAGATTAAAGTTTGGAAATAGATTTCACATGTGTTTTGGTACATAATCCATACCCAGTAACCCTCAAAGGACTTTACAGTCTGTACTTTGATGTAATCCTATATCTGCTCTGTACCAGGAAACTCTCCAGAAATCCCTTCCTATAATGATCAGTCCATACTGAAGGCAGTATGACAGAAATATCCCTGGTGAGTAGTAAAATACACAGCAAGTGTATCATCATACAGCAAATATAACATGTGTAGTATACATTTAGCAAAGCCTGGCTGACCTGTGATAAACATTCAGGTTTTGCCACAACAGAAGAAATACAGTTTTTTTTTTCTCAGAGGCTGGAAACATATGACCTTTTTGTATGACAATAATAAGCGGTGCCACTTATAATAACTACGCCCTGATAAAGCCTGAACAAAGAACAAATAGTTTATTAACATTCATTTATAGTTAGAAACTACTTAATTATGGGGTTAGGAGTTAGAGTATTAATGAAGTATTTACTAAGCCTTAATAAATTATTTATTCATCATGAATAAAGTATGTGCTCATTCTTTATTACGGCTACTTAAGGTGTCCTTCATCAAATGATTATAAAACGACTATCATTCTAATCTATTTCCACTTTGGTTGGATCATATGCTTTGATCCAGAACAGCTCCAGTGTATTTATAAAGTCCTTTGCAACAAACCGACTTTGACATTTGCATTTAATTTTTCTGATTAAGTGACTGACTCCTGTGTGCAAACAGCTGGAGTCCTTGCGCCCTCTGCTGCTGTTTCTATGTGCACAAAGACCACAGATAAATGAGTGTGAATTCTTTTTGTTGTTTATTGTGCAATGTTTTACGTTACAAAGTGTCCCATAATAGTGGGACAATGTGATTTCAATGGAGACTTTTGCATTTGCATGAAAAATTTAGATGATTTTTGTAACTAATATCCACAGCTACATATGAGTGATTTAAAATCATACGTTAGAAAACAATAAAAAATATATTATATATATATATATATATATATATATATATATATATATATATAAAAATTCCCTGCTCACCCTCATGGGTGGTCACATCCATCTCTGAGCTCGGGTCCTCTACCAGAGGCCAGGGAGCTTGAGGGTTAGTGCAGTATCTTAGCTGTTCCTAGCACTTTTGCGCTCTTCTGGACTGAGATGTCTGATGTTCCTCCCAGGGATCTGTTGTAACCACTCCTTCAGTTTGGGGGTCACTGCCCCAAGTGCTCCGATCACCACGGGCACCACCTTGGCCTTCACCTTCCAGGCCTTCTCCAGCTCTTCTCTGAGCCCTTGGTATTTCTCCAGTTTCTCATGTTCCTTTCTCCTGATGTTGCCATCACTTGGTATCACCACATCAACCACAACGGCCTTCCTCTGCTCTTTATCCACCACCACGATGTCTGGTTGGTTTGCCATTACCATTCTGTCAGTCTGTATCTGGAAGTCCCACAGGATCTTCGGCTCGGTCATTCTCTACCACCTTTGGAGGTGTTTCCCACTTTGACCTTGGGGTTTCCAGTCCATTACTCCGCACAGATGATTCTGTACACTATACCAGCCACTTGGTTGTGGCGTTCCATGTATGCTTTCCCTGCCAGCATCTTACACCCTGCAGTTATGTGTTGGACTGTCTCAGGAGCTTCTTTGCACAGCCTACACCGTGGGTCTTGTCTGGTGTGGTAAAGCTGGGCCTCTATCGCTCTGGTGCTCAGGGCCTGTTCCTGTGCAGCCATGATGAATGCCTCTGTGCTGTCCTTTAGTCCGGCCGCTCTAGCCACTGGTAGGATTTCTTGATATCAGCCACTTCAGTTATGTTCGGTGGTACATCCCATGTAGGGCTTGTCCTCCCATGATGGTCCCTCCTCCGGCACCTCACCTTCTGTTCCCCATTGCCTGAGACATTCACTGAGCACATCATCATCTGGGGCCTTATCCTTGATGTACTTGTGGATCTTGGATGTTTCATCCTGGATAGTGGCTCTCACGCTCACTAGTCACGGCCTCCTTCCTACGGCTAATGTACAGTCTCAGGGTGCTGGATTTGGGATGGAACCCTCCATGCATGGTCAGGAGCTTTCGTGTCTTAACGTCTGTGGTCTATATCTCTTCCTTTGGCCATGTTATTATGCCTGCAGGGTATCTGATCACTGGCAGGGCGTAGCTGTTTATCTCCGGGACTTGTTCTTGCCATTGAGCTGGCTTCTTAGGACTTGCCTTACTCGCTGGAGGTATTTGGCAGTTGCTGCTTTCCTCGTTGCCCCTTCGAGGTTGCCATTTGCCTGTGGTATTCCAAGGTATTTGTACCCATCCTCAATGTCTGCTATTGTTCCCTCTGGGAGTGAGACCCCTTCTGTGTGGACTACCTTCCCTCTCTTTGTTACCATCCGACTGCACTTTTCCAGCCAGGAATGACATCCCGATATCAGTGCTGTAGATCCTGGTCATGTGGATCAGTGAGTGCGATGTCTCGCTCACTCTTAGCATACAGCTTGATGTCATCCATGTAGAGGAGGTGACTGACGGTGGCCCCATTCCTGAGTCGGTATCCATAGCCAGTCTTGTTGATTATCTGGCTGAGGGGGTTCAGACCTATACAGAACAGCAGTGGGGACAGTGCATCTCCTTGGTATATGCCACATCTGATGGTCACTTGTGCAAGTGGCTTGCCATTGGCCTCCAGGGTGGTCTTCCACAGCTTCATTGAGCTTGCTATGAAGGCCCTTAGTGTCCTATTGATATTGTACATCTCCAAGCACTCAGTGATCCATGTGTGGCATTGAGTCGTAGGCTTTCTTGTAATCAATCAGGCAGTGCACAGGTTGGTGTGTCGAGGGCTTTGCAGTCTTGGGCGACTGTTCTGTCCAACCAGGAGTTATATATATATATATATATATATATATATATATATATATATATATATATATATATATATTGTAGTTTTCCTTGTGTCTAAAATTCATCCTTCATCACAAAATAAATATACTTTTTGTGATGCCCAAAACAATTTGTGGGCTAGAAAAAAAATATTTTTGTGCCTTGTAATAGATAAGCAAACTGACATTTCTAGACTGGGAATTCAAAATTACTTTTAAGAATAATGTAATAATAATATAATAACTTGTAATACGTAAAACATTAAATAATTAGTAAGCATTTGCTTGAATGTCAGTTAATCATTGAAAATGATGGTGCCTGACCTTTGCCTCCAGTTCTGGAATTTAAATTTCCAGGTTAAAATCTCCGTTGGCTAGCTTTTCTAGGAATGGATAAATACAATTTTCATCAATCAAAAAAAAATCAAAATTGTAATTGAGCTTAACAAAAGTTTCATTTGTGGTAAAGTTTGTAATATATCTGTGGGTAAATGGACTACAGAAACTATTGAGGAGTCAACATTTCAGTAAGTATTTGTCCAGTATCTTAAAATCATTATCAGTCAGGTCATAATCTGCTACTGAATAAAAAATGCCATAAAATCCAAAAGTAAACCAGACACTCACATGTATCTGGGTGGTTTTCTTTTGCTAAAATCACCTTGATTTTTAATATTTTGTGATATTCTGAGGTTAATCCCAGTTTCTCGTTCATTGAATTCTCCATTATGCTTCACATCACTTTAGCCTCTGGAATTTACTTTTAAAAGATCTAAAAGAATCTCACTAAATTGTAACCATTTCTACCTTATACATTGCACTTACATTTATAGGGTGACGCTATCTTCAAAACGGCTTTGGGCGAGTCGGGCGGAGCCTCCAGGATGGGTTCAAGCAGCGCCTGCTCCGAGTACTGCTGCTGGGTGGGACTCTTGTTCAGGCCCGAGTTTGTCCTGAGGAGAGGAGCATGAGAGGTGTGGCCTGATGTGGAGGTGGAAAAGGAGGAGGGTGATGCTGAGGACGATGAAGAGATGGAGGTCAGGGCAGGAGAAGGAGACGCGCTGGGGGCCGTGCTCTCTGATGCGGGACCGGCCCATGTCGACGTGCCGCTGCGACTGACGGAACCGGATTTGATGAGGAAGAAGCTCGTGCTGTCCTGCGACGCCGTGCTGGGAACGTGAAGACGGGCTCGGAAGCGTGTCGTTTGAAAAGTTATGGCTAAAGTTCTGATTTACCTGTTTGTCTTTGAAAGCGCCGTGTGATAGGAGGAACAGGATGATGCGGTGGAGGAGGCGGAGGAAAAGGTTCTGCTCAGTTTGTCCGTTTCAGAGGTTAAAGATGGAACAGGTAGAGACACCTCAGGGCACTCTGGGATGTCTGGGATCTCGAAGGATACGGCTGCAAATTTTTATTCAAACAAAACATAACTAACATAACAAGAACAAAACTTAAATAAAATATCTTTATAATTATAATACTTTTAAATGTACTTGTTTTTGAATGTGTATTAGAAAGCTTGTGGTACCTACAGTGCATATGACAGATTGAACTACACTTTTGTACGTAGTAATGACTATATTTAAAGTTTTCTAAAGATTGAGCCATTTTTTCCGTTCGACAATTTATCGTTTATAAAGTTACTTCCTGGTTGGACATGAGAAGCAGAGGTGTCAGCCTGTCATGTATTGTTTTATAAGTAGTGTTGTCATGTTACTAAAATTTCTAAGTCCATTCCGATATATTTGACTCAATACAAATACAAACCACAATATAAAATAAACTTTCTTAGGTCAAGGTTTTAGACCATAGACTGACATTTTTAGTACAAAATAAAAGTAATAATAATCTTTCTTCATTAAACATCTTGCTCTTTTGTACTGATACTTCCTCAAATGAGCATCTAGTTTTGATACCGGTTTAGTATCTGATTTTTGATATTTTTGACAACCCAATGTATTAGTTTTGAGATTTGGATTAGACATAGGAAAAACAAAACAATCCCACACGAAGAGCCCGTTTTGCACATTTTAACCAAGCAATATGATGTAAGATTATAGCCATTACACTGCTGCAAATATAAACTAAATGCAGCTGCTAAACCAGTGTTTCCCAACCTGGTGTACAGGAACCCCCAGGGGTACATGAGCAGTTACCAGGGGGTAGTCGGAAAGGTTTCAGGTTTTAAAAGAAAATGAAATGTACTCTGTAATCTGAATTATTATTAGTTGTATATTTTGCATCATTTTGGAGTATCTTGGACCGTAAATATGATTAAAACAAAAAATATAATTGTAATAATTGACAATATACAACTAGTAAACCCTTTTATTTGCCTGAAACTCAAGTTAAGGGGTACTCCAAGTGTGAGACAAAGCTTAGGGGGTACTTGAGACAAAAAAAGTTGGGAACCACTGGTTTAAACTGGTGATAAAAAATATGAGGTCTGACGCTTTCTGTTGGCAAAGTCTTGTGGGATGCATTCATAAATATAAACAAAAATAAACAATAATAATACCGTACACTTCTAAACAAGGGTCAAAATACATTTAAATTGCACAATAGTTATGATTTGATGAATAATGACACCTTTATTTTGTTAAATGAGTGTTTAAACTGTCCAAAAATTGTGCCGCTTATTGATGACATATATAGAGGGATTCTATTTCAGAACTCAGCAATACTTCCTGTCATTTTAAACTTTTATTTTCTAAATTTTCTTTCCCAAAAAAAGCCATTTGATTGATATAAAACCATAATAAATATTCACCACAAGTTTTATCCTATCAAAAATGTAATAATTAAAAAGCACATAAGAACCTGTCATTGCACTTTGATGTTAGGTGTTGCTTTCATTTTGACTTATGTGTTCTGTGTTTATTATGGAGGTTATGAGCCATGTTCTGTGATTTGTCAGTAAAACATCTGCGTGGGAAGTCAAATTTTACCTTCTGGAAAGAGCTCGGAGCAGTACTGAATGAGAGGCTCGATCACCGTGACCACCTGCACTGAGGACGCTGATGCCATGTCGAAGAGGGCAGCCTCACTAAACCGCAGATACAGAAGAGACGAGTTTCATACGTCAAATCAGTCTTAGCGGAAATATAAACGCTGACCATGAATATAAAAAGCATCGCTAAAAGTACTTGTTGACATACCCTTCAGCTAAGGGCCACAAAAGGTTGGGCCCCAAGACAATAGCGATGTTACTGGGCGTCATTTTGTTCACAGCTTGCCCTTCTGATAGTAGTGACAAAAACTGCACCAAATACCTGTGAAAAAAACAAAATTCAAGACATTACTTCCCGTCCAGCCCTATGACAGTTTGGTGATTGTAACCTGTTCCACAATTTTGAAATTTAAAACTGCAGAAAAATAATCTGATCTTAAAATAAATAGATTATCAAAAAAAAAATTCTATTAAAATATGAGCCTAAAAATAAAAAAGAGGAAAAAGGAGTTACACCCATTGATATAATTTAGTGTGAAAGAGTTTCTGTTCCATGTTAACTAATACTGTATCAGGACGATCAGAAGATGTCCAATTTTTGCTGTTTGTGTCAATGAAACTCAGAACATTTGCACCCGTAGTGTCACACAACAATCCCATAGCATTCGCCCAGTAACGGAGCTCCGCCTGGAAAGCTAAGGCAAAGCCAGGTCAAGTTCTGACTTGACTTCAATGTGTGCTTAAAATACACATGAAACGTGGAAAAAATGGAGTTTCCTATTGAATCAACAGAGTTTCCCCCCCCAGTAGACCATGCCCACTAATATGACGCATGGCCGACTACATCTATTCAAAAATTGAGCTTCAGTATTCACTCTGAGCGGAGGAATTATGGGACGCACAACTGGGAAAATGTGCTTTTTTGACTGCATCATTTTTGTTCATGTTTTGCTCAAATTTTATATGGTAAAATAGAAACTGAAAGAAGTTTCTCTGCTGTTGCTGTGACTGTGCAGAGCTTAGCTAAAAGTTTGCTAATGGCAGTTGGAGATTTAGGACACTTCAACTTGCCTCCTAACAATTACTTTCTCAACAGAGTCAAATCAAATCAAATCAAATCAATTTATTTTTATAATGCCCAAAATCACATCAACAGTTGCCTCGATGGGCCACAGGTAAAAGCAGTTCAGATAACTGTCCCAGAATGCCCCTGTCCTTTGACCCTCCTTCATAAACATGCATCTGTGTCTGTGATCTCAAAGTCCGTATCATAGCTGCATTGTTTCTGTCGTTTATCTGGTTTTCTACAACTGTTTACATGATTAAATTTTTTTAGATGTTAGATACAAACAAAATATTTAGCTGAGTTGTAGACTTTTATATTTGTTATCAGACCGTATCAGCTCTTTCACATTTTAGTTGCGTTTTGAGCTCTTACAGTAAACACATTTCATTACTCAACAGCTCAGAATGTTGTAATTATGTCACCTACATAACCTTTACGGTAAAATGCAAAAGTTAAACAACACTTATAAACCTGAGATTGTTGTAGTTTTCTGGCGGCAGCTTTATCAGCAATTCTCTAAACTGCTTTAATTTTTCTGTCAGTTCTTTTTCCCTGTAAAGAAAAGAAACTAAAATTAGAAAATAATTATGCAAAAAAAAGGTGCAGAAAAACAGGAAGAAGACCCGGTACACACCCTGCCGCCTTGAACCAGTCCTTGTAGAGTTCAAAGGTCATGAGGGGTTCAGGAAGTTCACGTAGGTAGGACTTCAAAGTTCCTGTCAAGTCGTGTTCATATCTTATTACAACAGTCTGGCCGCTATGCTAATTTCAGAAGCGCACAGGAAATGGCAGGTTCTATGTCAAATAAAGAGCAGAAAGGGAAGTGGGTTGTTACCGGCGACAGCGTGAGGATCCATGCTGAACTCGCTGTGGTCCACTGTGCCCTGGTCCAGACAGGTTTTCAGCCGTTTGACCACCGAAGCTGCGGCCGCCAGACGAAAAAGACCCTAAGATTCAAACAAAGATGTGCTGTGTGTTTAGATTTGCAGTTGTGGAAGAAATAGTCTGTTTTGTTACGGGAGGAAGTAAGAAAATACTGAAGTAAAATTGTGATAAGCACAAAAAAAAGCTAACGTTTTGAAGTACTTTAAGGGTAAAAAGTAAGTAACAGAAAGCATTTCACACACATTAAAGCGTTAATTGGGCTAATTTTTGTTTAATAAAGGTGAAGTCGAATTAATTTCTTCAATTCTCTTGTGAATTTTATGTGTATAAAAGTTGTTGTAGTTTGCTCAAAGCTTGATGTTATTTTTAAAGTGCATTTATAGTCTATATATTTATTATAAGTGTATTATTTTAATGATTTATATACAAACCAGAGGGGGTCAAGGTTTTTTTCTTTTTAAATCTTCACAATCTTTCAAAATCAAGAAACAAACGAGGAAAAGGAACAAAGAAATAAACAAACACAAGGTTCAAACCATATGTAAAACTAAACAGAAACATAAAAAAATCTATAAAGCAAATCTTCCATTTCCTGTTGTGTTCAGATAATTTGTTTCTTCTTTGTTTAACTTATTTTTTTTACTGGACAATGAATTGTAATTTTAAAACTGTCGTAACCATAAATTTGACATCCTTTTAACTAAAAAGATGTCAAATTTTCCTCAAAAACACACGACATATATAGTATGTTTCTAGGAGTAGTGTCAAAAGAAATACCCAGTGACACTAACTGAGATCGTACACAAACCCAAAACTTCACACGTCTCACATTCTTGAACTTTCAGGCAGAAGGTCACCGTGCTAAAACGAAATCAAAAGTACTCAAGTGGAGTAGAAAGTACAGATATCCGCTCGTAATTGCAGTTAAGTAAAAGTAAAAAGTACGGATAGCAAAGAATTTGACTCAAGTACACTATTTTTTCTCTTGTACTACGTCACGTTCCACCGCTGTAGATTGGTGAATACATTTAAAGACTACTATTTTGTTTGTGTTTGTACCTCCTCTTTCATTCCTGTTCTGAGTAACATGTGGATGCACTCTTGTATGGGGGCAGCTATCTCTCTTTGGCTTTGAGTCAGATGGGCCAGGAGAGGTTCCCCATAAACCCGCTGGCTGGAGACGGAGGGCGGGGATGACCCTGTAAAGTCGTGAAAGAACGTGAGGTTTAGAGCGACGATTTACAGCACAGGTTTAATCTGTGGAGGGAAGAAAGAGCGAGTACCCCCATGACTGTGATTCTCTTTGAGCTCGCTGATGTTTTTGTCCAAAAATTCAAAGGAGTTTCTGTAGTATTCAGCCTGAAGTTCCAGTAGCTGTTGGAGAAAAGAAAATTAGTCAATGGCCGGTTCCTGATTTTGATTGCTTGTATTGTGAAAGCAGCTGTTTGTGGACAAAATATTTTTGATTGATTGATATTACTAGGTGCAAGAAATGTAGTATTGGATCTAAATTTTAAATCAAATACAGTAGATAGCTATATTTTTTGACTATTTTACATCAAATCCAGTAAAGAAGTGCCCTCCCCACTCTAATGCAAGCAAGCACAAAATAAAACAAAATGCTCCTACTACTACTACTACTACTACTACTACTATAATACACATTTATGTCTCAGAGAATACACAGGCATGTTCCAGATGACATTTATTAAAATAGATGGCTACTTATTAATACATGCATTAGGTATTTTGCTTGGCAGAAGTGGATGGAGTAACCAAAATGTCTCAGGTAAAAGTAAGTAGAAGTTCTAAATAGTGACGAAATATTTAGGAGTAATAAGATATTTGAAGAACAACCGGAAAACTGAGTTTTCAGTTTGGATGTAAAATGTATTTAAAATCTGATTTACAATTCATAACATTTAATTTAATCGCACAGACAAAACATTTATAATTGAATGTATTAAAACAAAATTACAACAAAAGGTAAGGTGTAAGAAGCACAAATGTTTGGATCATTTAATATTGTGAAAATACAGCTTTTGTCACTACCAGCCGCCATATTGGTTCTAGTTGCTAATGTAAACATCCACTAACTGCCCAGATTATCAAAATTAAATCTGTTTTATCAGCTTTCAGTTCTTTTATAAATAATGTTGCAATCTAGTAAAGCGGAAAACCAAAGAAAAAACCAAAGCCGTTTGATAGATTCAGTATGGCGTCAGCCGCCCCGTTATCTGTGCTGACTGCCCTGACAACAGAATTACTCACAGTGGGAAAAGTAAACAAAACCTTTACTCAAGCAAGACTTAGATGCGATTACTCCAAATGAAACATTACTCAATCATTCTTATGAGAAGTTAGACAACAAAGTTCTCATGTTTTTCTAATTATGACTTAGTTTGGTGGGATAGCCCTTGTTGTAAATATTTATCATAGATTTACTTTTGTGAAGTTGTGGGTTGTGAAGAAATTTAGAAAAATACAAGTTTTAAATTACAGGAAGTAGTGCTGAGTTCTGAAACGGAATTCCTAATTTTTCCCCCAACCCACTCATGCCACAGATCATCACTTTGCGTTGGTGGCTATGCTAGAAAAAGTGTATTGTTTTTAATAGATTTTTTCATAATTAAGGTAAGGTTAGGGTTAGGTTTAGCAGATCATTTGGTTTAAGGCTTTAGGGCAGGTAAGCTACCCAGGTCTCGGCAGAATTTGGTTGGAGAAAAAAATGACGCAAGCGGAATCCCTCTGTGATGTCATCAAAAAGCGACACACTGTTGACAGTTTAAACATTTATTCAACAAAATTAAGGTGTTATCGTGTAATTTTATTTGTCAAATCATAACTCTTGTGTAATTTATATGGATTTTTGGCCCTTTCAAAATGGTTGCTAGGTAACTAGTAATTACCTCTACCTTTGTCATATTTGAAGCCCACGTTCAACCAGGAAGTAACATTATAAACTTGTTAAAGTGTGGCCAAATAAAATCCTAAATATAATCCTGCTCACTACGATTGTGTGAAATGTGTCATCTAACCTGTCATACAGTAAAGTAATTGTACCCGCCTCTGTAACTTGGTGCATGCAATTTACAATTTAAAATCAAATTGTAAACTAATTTTGGTTGTTTACCGTACATTGACTTTGCCTTGTTTACTCACTCTAATAAAGTAGTTTGCGTAGTCCTCTTCTTTTGTGGCAAAATGATAGAGATCTGCCGAGTACTGGTCCTAAAAAAACACAGAGGTCAGAGGTCATGTGTGCTACCATGTCTGTTTTCAGGGCGGGCTAACAGCTGTACCTTGATGCTCTCCAGCCTCCTCCAGGCCTCCTCCACTTCCTCCCTCAGACCCTCCTGCTTGGCCTGGGCTCCTGTGCTCGTCTGGCTCCTACAAACACATTTAAGCAAAAATATTGAATAGACTGTTTGACCCAGAGAAAGAGGACTTTACTTACAAATAAAGAGCTAGCGTTTGATAATTTATTAAAGCATACAAATCAAAACTCTCCACGGGAATTTTCTCAAATGTTACTGATCTTAACAATTCTAATAGGTATATCAAAAATAAATGGTAAAAAAAAGAAGGAAATTGTGTTATAACCAGCGGTGCAAAGTAACTAAGTACAAAAGTAAAAAGTATTACTTAAATATAATTTTTAGTTATCTGAACTTTACTTAAGTATATCTTACAGTGGATACTTTTTGCTTTCACTTCATTTGAGAACAGGTATCTGTGCTTTCTACTACACAACATTTTAACTGGATTTACAGTTTTTTTTTTTGCATTGGAGCTTTTTGTCTTTGTTAGTTAAGAATTCCATCCATCCATCCATCTTCTTCCGCTTATCCGGGGCCGGGTCGCGGGGGCAGCAGCCTGAGCAGGGACTCCCAGACTTCCTTCACCCCAGACACTTCCTCCAGCTCCTCCGGGGGATCCGAGGCTCCCAGGCCAGCCGAGAGACATAGTCCCTCCAGCGTGTCCTGGGTCTACCCTGGGCCGCCTCGGTGGGACATGCCCAGAACACCTCCCGAGGGAGGCGTCCAGGAGGCATCCGGAACAGATGCCCGAGCCACCTCAGCTGGCTCCTCTCGACGTGGAGGAGCAGCGGCTCTACTCCGAGCTCCTCCCGTGTGACTGAGCTCCTCACCCTATCTCTAAGGGAGCGCCCAGCCACCCGGCGGAGGAAGCTCATTTCGACCGCTTGTATCCGCGATCTCGTCCTTTCGGTCATTACCCAGAGCTCATGACCATAGGTGAGGGTAGGAACGTAGATTGACCGGTAAATCGAAAGCACTCTTCACCGCAACGGTCCGATACAGCGCCCGCATCACTGCAGACGCTGCACCGATCCGCCTGTCAATCTCACGCTCCATCCTTCCCTCACTCGTGAACAAGACCCCGAGATACTTGAACTCCTCCACTTGAGGCAAGGACTCTCCACCCACCCGGAGAGGGCAAGCCACCTTTTTCCGGTCGAGAACCATGGCCTCGGATTTGGAGGTGCTGATCCTCATCCCAGCCGCTTCACACTCGGCTGCAAACCGTCCCAGTGCATGCTGCAGCCCTTAACAAAGGGCCCCGGACCCCATACTCCCGGAGCACTCCCCACAAGGCGCCCCGGGGCACACGGTCGAATGCCTTCTCCAGGTCCACAAAACACATGTGGACTGGTTGGGCAAACTCCCATGAACCCTCGAGCACCCGATGGAGAGTATAGAGCTGGTCCAGTGTTCCACGACCAGGACGAAAACCACACTGCTCCTCCTGAATCCGAGGTTCGACTATCGGTCGGATTCTCCTCTCCAGTACCCTGGAATAGACCTTACCGGGGAGGCTGAGGAGTGTGATCCCCCTGTGGTTGGAACACACCCTCCGGTCCCCCTTCTTATACAGAGGGACCACCACCCCGGTCTGCCAGTCCAGAGGTACCGTCCCAGACTGCCACGCGATGTTGCAGAGACGTGTCAGCCAAGACAGTCCCACAACATCCAGAGACTTAAGATACTCAGGGCGGATCTCATCCACCCCCAGAGCCTTGCCACCAAGGAGCTTGCCAACCACCTCAGTGACTTCAGCCAGGGTGATGGATGAGTCCGCCTCCAAGATCTCAGCCTCTGCTTCCTCCTCGGAAGACGTGACAGTGGGATTGAGGAGATCCTCAAAGTATTCCTTCCACCGTCCAACCACATCCCCAGTCGAGGTCAACAGATCTCCACCCGCACCGAAAACGGCGTTGGTGAAGCACTGCTTCCCCCTCCTGAGGCGTTGAACAGTTTGCCAGAATTTCTTTGAGGCCAACCGATAGTCCTCCTCCATGGCCTCCCCGAACTCCTCCCAATCCCGAGTTTTTGCCTCTGCGACAGCACGGGCTGCAGCACGCTTGGCCTGCCGGTACCTGTTAGCTGCTTCAGGAGTCCCACAAGCCAGCAAGGCCCGGTAGGCCTCCTTCTTCAGCCTGACGGCATCCCTTACTTCCGGTGTCCACCACCGGTTCGGGATTGCCGCCGCGACAGGCACCAGAGACCTTGCGGCCACAGCTACGAGCTGCCGCATCGACAATGGAGGTGGAGAACATGGTCCACGCGGACTCAATGTCTCCAGCCTCCCCCGGGATCTGGGAGAAGTTCTCCCGGAGGTGTGAGTTGAAAACCCTGCTGACAGAGGGCTCTGCCAGACGTTCCCAGCAGACCCTCACGATGCGCTTGGGCCTGCCAAGTCGTTCCGGCTTCCTCCCCCGCCAGCGGATCCAACTCACCACCAGGTGGTGATCGGTTGACAGCTCCGCCCCTCTCTTCACGCGAGTGTCCAAGACACGCGGCCGAAGGTCAGATGACACGACAACAAAGTCGATCATCGACCTCCGGCCTAGGGTGTCCTGGTGCCACGTGCACTGATGGACACCCTTGTGCTTGAACATGGTGTTCGTTATGGACAAGCTGTGACTAGCACAGAAGTCCAATAACTGAACACCACTCGGGTTCAGATTGGGGGGGCCGTTCCTCCCGATTACCCCTCTCCAGGTGTCACTGTCGTTGCCCACATGGGCGTTGAAGTCCCCCAGTAGAACAACGGAGTCCCCGGGTGGTGCACTGTCCAGTACCCCTCCCAGAGACTCCAAGAAGGCCGGGTATTCTGCACCGTTGTTCGGCCCGTAGGCCGACACAACGGTGAGAGACCTGTCCCCCACCCGAAGGCGGAGGGATGCGACCCTCTCGTTCACCGGGGTGAACTCCAACACGTGATGGCTGAGCTGTGGGGCTATGAGCAAGCCCACACCAGCCCGCCGCCTCTCCCGGCAACGCGCCAGAGAAATGGAGCGTCCAGCCCCTCTCGAGGAGACGGGTTCCAGAGCCCAGGCTGTGCGTGGAGGTGAGGCCGACTATATCTAGTCGGAAGCGCTCAACCTCCCGCACGAGCTCAGGCTCCTTCCCCCCCAGCGAGGTGACATTCCATGTCCCCAGAGCTAGTTTCTGTGTCCGGAGATCCGGTCGTCGAGGCCCCCGCCTTCGACTGCCACCCAGATCTCTTTGCACCGGCCCCTTATGGATCCTCCTGCAGGTGGTGGGCCCACGGGAGGGCGGCCCCACGTCGCTCCTTCGGGCTGTGCCCGACCGGGCCCCGTGGGGAAAGGCCCGGCCACCAGACGCTCGCCGTCGAGCGCCCACCCCAGGCCTGGCTCCAGGGTGGGGCCCCGGTGACGCCAGTCCGGGCGACGTACACGTCCTTGGTTTTACACTCGTCATAAGAGGCTTCTGAGTTAAGAATTCATTTTGCCATTTTATTTTTTGTGAAGTTTATTATTATTATTATTTTTTGTAAAGTCAAATTGGAAGTTGAAGGCGAAAGTGGTGCATTCTGGGCAGTGACCCCCAAACTGGAGGAGTGACTACAGCAGATCCCTGAAAAGTGCAGTGCTAGGAACAGCTACTGCACAGAACCCTCAAGCTCCCTGGCCCAGGACTTAGAAAGGGATATGAGACCACCCGAGGAGGGTGAGAAGGGGGAATATAAATATATATATATATATATATATATATATATATATATATATATATATATATATATATATATATATATATAGTTTATTTGGTATATGGATATATGGATGTAGATGGATGACAGGGATGAGCCGATTTTACTCAATTGTACTCCCTTAAATTAATATTTAAATGCATGAAAAATCTAGCACCAGAGCCACTTAGTATATTTATCCAAAGAGAAGCTCAGTGAGTAATAACTGTAACATCCAACACCACAGAACCTCATTTGGACTGTCAGCCTTTGCATTTAAAAACTGTAAACTGTGGAAGTCACTCCACATTGAACTCAAACACATGTCAGAGCTGAAGTTGTTCACCTCGAGGCTCAAAGCTTAGCTAAAAATGAATCAAAGCTGTACCCACCTGTAAATATTCTGTGTGCGTGTGCCTGTGTGTATGTGTGCGTGTGTGTATGTGTGTGTGTGTGTGTGTGTGTGTGTGTGTGTGTGTGTATGCGTGTGTGTGTGCGTGTGTGTGTGCGTGTGTGTGTGTGTGTGTGTGTGTGTGTGTGTGTGTGTGTGTGTGTGTGTGTGTGTATGTGTGTGTGTGTGCGTGTGTGCGTGTGTGTGTGTGCGTGTGTGTGTATGTATGTGTGTTTGTGTGTGTGCGTGTATGTGTGTATACGTGTGTGTGTGTGTGTGTGCGTGTGTGTGCGTGCGTGAGTGTGTGTGTGTGCGTGTGTGTGTGCGTGTGTGTGTGTGTGTGTGGTGAATGTGGTACTGTTTGAAATGTTAAATGCTCTCTGTGTCTTGTTCTGTTTTTATTTGGTTTTGGTTTTGTATTATATAAAACAATTTTAAATAAAATGATTGAGTATTGAGTCTCTGGTTGTGATGTTAGCTTACCTGACCCGAGCGTTGTTCCAGTCTCTTGTCAGCTTTACAAAATGCTGCTTGTTCTTAAGGATCTCTGGTAAGTCTTCCTGGTAAAATCATTACAACACTGTAAGTTATGGGTATTAAATGGAATTTGTGAATGTTTACTCATGGGTTTCAGAATGATGAGAAATAAGGATCGTTGTCATAAAAATTTAAACCTCAATATAATATCATTGTTGCCTAAAGCAGGAAAGTGAAATTCATTAATGAGTATGGCTGGGTCACAAAAAATGAGAACCTCTTTTTGTCACTTCTTTTAGGGCAGTTTCTTAAAGGAGGGAAACCTGATTTTCAAACCGCAAAATGAGGAAGTATGTATTTAAGCTAACTCATCCAACAAACCCTTTGGCACATCTTTAATACTCACATGCATTCATTTTCAAGGGTGTGCACAGCTCTAGAACATATTTTTTAGATAGCAAAATGAGGGGTGGACCACCCGAGCACAGCCAATCAGAATGCTGATTTTGGCTCTTACTTCCTCATCAAATATTTTATTTTTAGCAGCAGACACAGTGGTCTCATTTCATCACAAAGTGTTGCTTATACAATAAACTTAACCACAAAATTCATATTAAGTATCTATGCAATAATTCATAGTGCAATAAACCAAATATATCTCAGTAACATCAAGGTCCTTCATAGGACAGAATCTACTGAAGAGTAAAAATGTTTTTAACTTGATGGAGGTTGACTAATAAAGAACGGCATGTACATTTTTGTTTTAACATAACTGATATTATTGTGTCAAAGAGTATCAATTTCAGTACAGACTACGGGAAGAAATTAAAGCACCTTTATGTCTTAATTCTTTGGAATATTTGTCAAGTAGATCTACAGTTCTGTTAGTTTCTTCAAAATCTCACAATAACTATTGTACAGTGGGACTGGGATATCCTAACATCCCTCCCAAAGTAAAGGTTTGGTGTAACTGGTCCTGTACCTCACTGAGCTTGTTGAGTGGCTCCAGGACGTCCTTCTCCACTTTGATCTCAAACTCAGCGAGCATGTTGGCCAGCCTCTTCTCCATGAAGCAGCACATCTCCAAGACCCTCCTGTCAACACAGTCCACAAACATGTCAGTCATAAAATATAATGGTCAGGTTAGAGCCGAGTTATCGAAAGTAATTCACAAAACTTTATTTGAAAAAATGGAAGATAATAGTAAAGGTGTAGGATGCAGTCCTGAAGGTTTTAAAATAAAATACTACAATTCCAACTGAAAACCTGGGTTGCTATTAGCTGTCACTCCGAGGACACATCATGTCATAGACTCTGGAGCCCTTTGGGTTTGTTACATCTTAAATTTAGTGACTGAATTCAGCAACCATTAGTGAGGAGCTAATTCTGCTTTCTGAACAGGTAGTCATCATGAACCAAAACACAGAAGGGAAAAACAAATAACTTTGAATTCATTTATAATTTAAATGAAAAAAGCATAAGGTTGTGTGCAAATAAGAAAACATAAGATTGCAGTTTTAATTAATACTCTATTCAATTACTCAATTCAATTCTACCATAATTGAGCAGCCACATTGAACGTGTTTCTTACACGTGTAACTTACATTTGTTTTAAAGTAAAAAACCACCTTTAAGAAATGTACTCAATATAGATCATTGCTATAAAGGTTCTGCCAATAATGTATGCTGTACGAATATATTTATGGTTATATTTGAAATCCTGTAATGTAACACCTGTGACACCTTGTGAATTCCGACGCACCAAACCGTTGGTTCATTTTCATGGCCAGATCCAAAACCTGATAACCACAATAATCAGATAACCCAATAATTAGATCAGACTTTGGTTTAACAGTAGCAAAAATATTGTGATATCGTGTTATCAAAGGTTTCACAATCATATTGTGGGCCGTTACAATGTGTGGGATCACAAGCTCCTTTGCTTAAATGCATGTAGTTTGCAAACAGAGCAAAATACATATAGCTGTTCAACTTTATCTTACAGAGGCCAGGTTTTTCAGATGGTTTTGTCCTCGGGGCCAGTAACTAGGACTAAACCAGGTCTAAACCAGGTCCAAACCAGATCTAAACCAGGTCCAAACCAGACCTAAACCAAGTCCAACCCAGGTCTAAACCAGGACTAAACCTGGACTAAACAAAGTCCAAATCAGGTCTAAACCAGGAATAAACCAGGTCCAAATCAGGACTAAACCACGACTAAACCAGGTCCAAATCAGGTCTAAACCAGGAATAAACCAGGTCCAAATCAGGACTAAACCAGGACTAAACCAGGTCCAAATCAGGTCTAAACCAGCCGGATCACATCCCTTGGAGGGCTTGATTTGGCCCTTAGTTGAATATCCGTAGACCATGATCCTTTCTTCCATTCAGTGCAGATAACACAATGATGATGATAACTGTTCTTAAGCACTTTTATGTCTTAATTCTCTGGAATATGACAGTAATGATTTTCACCAAAGGCTTATCAAAACAGAACATTCGCACAGTTACTATTCTATTACATCAATGATAAATATTGTCGCGCAAAATGAATATTGTGAAACTATCATACCGTGAGATTTGCACATCACACATGTCCCTAGTGTTTACTTGCATAAAGGAACTCTGATCATCAAAAACATCTGGTGACACGTGTACAAGTACAAGTACAACCACTTTTAATATAACTGTACCAATCTTTTTCTCTTTGCCAAATTAGTCTTTTGTCACAAGGTGTATTTGAATACTCTTTTGTTTTAGAGCTGAACTGAAAGCCACAAGCCTCGAGGTGTGCACATGACAGCACTTCCATTTCAAGCAGACAAAGGCCCTCTTACCTTATTGAGGACTCTGCATCGAAGTCTTTGAGACACTCGGCCATCCCAATGGACAGCTGCATCAGAGGGAGCTTCTTCTGCAGTGCACATTATTCTTATTACTACACTCAATGTCATTTCTACAGTGTGTTTGACGTGTGTTTGACGTGTGGTTACCATGCGTCTCTCAGCCTCCACTCCGGTCTGACTCTGTAAACAGCTCAGCACCTTCTTATGGAGGACCTGAGCCGTCTTTTTTGCTGGCTCCACCCGCAGGTCCACCTTTAAATAGCAAAATCACACAGTCCAGATCCAAATCCACTTGATTTCTATAGTACATCTTGTAAACAGAACCGTTTCCAAAGTGTGGCTCAGGCAAACATACAAAGGCCAAGGCCAGGGCTAAAACAGAACTAGTGCAAGTGTGATCACGCCGTTAACCACACTGTATTACTTTATATCTGACTTTTGCAAAACCCCACTGTTAAATCTGCTTAACAGTGGTGTACAATTTCAACATAAATTATGATTATACTGGACGAATATGTTAATATATGTAAAAGTGTTAATGTTTAAAATAAAGGTTTAAGCAATAAAGAAAGTTGTATAAGAATTTGAATAAAAAGTATAGTAAGATTTTGAACTTTAGTAGGTCTGTAGTAAAACTGTAGTTGGTCTGTTTATAATCACACTTACCCGAATGAGGTCTTCATGCAGAAGCTCAGCAGCATCATTTGACCTGTGAATGAAAACATACAGGGACAAGATGAATTCATCATTTATTTAATTTATTTGACAAAGGTCTAAAATAAAAATGATCTTATTTTTGGTTTAGGTTCAGCACTCCAAACGTGAGCGTGAATGAGTGCTGCACTGTAATATAAAACAGAGCATGACAGCAGCGTGTTAAAAGAGCAGCAAAGGAAGTCTCGCCCTGCTTACACCAGAGGAGAAATCCCCGGGGTCTGAACCACAAACCAGTTCTCTTTCAGTACTATGACTTTGTCTTTTGGTGGAAAACCATTGACTTCCACACAATGACATCAGAGCTTGTGTGAGGTCACAGACGATTTTAGAGTGAAATACAACTATGTCTGGTGTACGCACACTCACAACAAAGTGTCAAGATGAGACAAAAGAGGAATCCGTGTATAAAACATGCCCCACTGGGGCCTGGGCCGTTATGTTGTAGTACATTGTAGGGCTGCAACTATTATTTTAGTAGTTGACCAGACAGCAATCTTTTTTGTTTTGTTTTGTTTGTTGATTAGTTGACTAGTCAAACTATAATTTCTATTGTACATACAAAATAAAAGTTGCAATATAGTGATGATATACATATATGTTTCTAGATAGAGAATATTAACGAGTAAAATGTATTAGTGATGAAAATCAGAATTGTGTATTCTGTTTTGACATCTTGATTTAATAATTGATGTCTTTGTAATAAAATAAAGTATTTTCATAAGTTTTACAGTCGACTAGTAATAATTAGTCAGTTAGTTGTTGCAGCAGAGTTAAGGGAGATCAAAATGCCAAGTTTAAAGCTCCATTATTAATATTGGTTATTAAAGTAAAGGTACACTTTATTGTCCCCATGAGGAAATATATCCTATGCATTAGACCAATGCCTCTGGGTCAACCTTACAGCACCAGTGGGCAACAAGCAACATACAGCGGTGGACCCACCTCCAGATGTTGAGCTAAGATTGGTCACAACTACCTGGAGGATTTTTATTTGTTGGGCATGTTTTGGGTTGAAGGGTGTGTCACCCAGACATGGTAGAAACCACAGACTGTATATATGGGAGAAACATGCAAACTCCACACTGAAAGGCCTGGGCAGCCCACGAGTCAAACAAAGGACCCTCTAGCTGTGAGGTGGGTGTTAGCCACTTAAAAGTCAAAGCAGCTCTCTGGTCTCTCTCTTCTGAAGGAGTGAAGAGTGTGTTTATAGCATTAGCTTGTGTGTTTTGTTATGTTTAGAGGTCAGAGAGGGAGAGGAGGTGCAATGCACTGCAAACTGCATGGCTCTCTGCAAGAATACAAACCGATGACACATTAGCTCCTTTTAGAAATGTGGGGGATTTGAAACTGTGGCATCTGCATATGCACAGTTTAAGCAACATAGTGCATGAGATTAAGAGCATCACCACAGCCTACCTGTTTATACCACATGTTGTCGTTTCACCCACTCGCGTGCTCTGTAACCTTCACACTGAGGTTCCCCACAGAAGGGCGACTTTTCATTGTAAAGAGGAAAAACCTGAGCTCTGTCTGTGGCATGAAATAACCATCACTTTTAATCATTTGTCAGGGGAACAAGACAAAGTTATGTTTCAATCAGTTAAATTCAGTTAATCATTGTTTGACAAGGCCTTAGCTATTTTGGTCTATTCATCAAAGACCCATTTCAGTCCTGTTTTACCTGGACGCTATTGACAAAAATTGATATCTCTGTCTATTTTGAGATACTGCTAACACCAATGATGACATTATCAGATGTCACATGTAAATGTTGTGGCTGATGTTCAAGTCAAAGTAAATTCACCTTAAAATGACCATAAACATGGAGAAATAGCCTTTATATAAAGCAGTCTACAGTGTGAAAAGTTGGCGTGTAACAGTATTGTTGTGGCTTACTTACTTTCCAGCCGAGCCCAGTTGCTTGAGGATGCTCAGAGACTGTCGGAGCATGCTGCCAGTTCAACCCCGCTACTTTTCTCTGCACTGTTGTCCTTCTTCTGTTCTCTGAAGGGTCACCAACTCTGCAACTATCCACAGACACAGGTGTTCATTGGGAACTGTAAGACCACAGTGGACTGGACTTTTTCACAGCCGGTTGTTTTTAGTGTGTGTCAGGCGCCAGTTTTTGTTCTTGTTTCACTTGCAAGCTGTTGTCACATCTACAGTCCAAAGTTACAGAATGAGGAAGTTGCATAGATGTGAAGTGTGGTGAGGGGGTTTATGTCACACAACTGAGGGTGGCAATTCAATGAACATGAAGATTAGGGAACTTTTGGTTTAGAATTTAACCTTCAATCTTTAAATACATAGACCACACACTGTGATCAACAAACTGGCTTGTAATATCTAAACTTCTGTAATATCTTAAAGTACATGGTAAAAGGATGTGAGATCAAAAGAGGAAATAAGGGCTAATAATGTGCAATATGGACTTGGCCTGTTATAATTACCTAACTGAAACTTATAGTAACCATTTACTTGAGGATTCATTTATTTATATTTGGATTCTTCTTTGGATTTATATTGGTAGCCTGTGTTATATACCTTACCTGCCTAAATGAGGGAGGAAAAAAAACATGTGGCAGATGCACGTAGTCGCGTTGGCGTGGTTCAACACTGCCACCTAGTGTTAGCAGGTTATTAATCATGAGGTAACTTGGTGTTTGTGACGTAGTTTTCAAGACACTTTGGAAACGGTCAGATTTTAACCAAAGTCAAAGAGAAGTTTAAAAAATTGTCCAGCGTGCGCTTGTGGGTATGCTGCAGGATAAATTGTATTTACTAATAGAAAAAAAACAATCACAGACCTTACAGCTATATTAAACAATGTTTATTCAACTCTCAATTACAGGAGGTGGACTTTATCTATTAATCATATGGTAGCAAGTTACTGATGAGGAATTGAACCTTTTAACCCAGATGAATGATGTAATGACTGTTAAGAGAAAAAAAAATGCCTTACATATTGTTACAAATAAGACCGTACAAACGAAAATGTTCAAATAACTTGAACAAAGGCATGGTTATTCTTATGGTTTCTTTAAAAAAGGTTTACAATGTTTGAATAATACGTTCTCTTTATTGCAGGTATTTCAAGTAATATTCTGATTGGTTACATTACGGAAAGATTTTTTATGCCCGTTTTTAAAAGGATATTTGAAAAGTACTTCTCTTTAAAGCGACTAATACTGTCATAAACTGGGCAAAATTAACTTTCTAGAAAATATGATGTGATGTTCTAAAATATGTAATATGGAAATTTTGTTAAATGAATAAAATCCCAACATCTGGTCAGTTTGGTCATGAAGTCAAGTTGCTCTGTCAGTGAACTCAACAGTGTATCTTGAGAATTTATCCAATGGATATCATAATCCAAATGCACTTATGTAGCTTGAAAACCTGACTAAATGAAGTTAAAGCACCAAAAACATCCTCAGGGATGTTCACTGTAAAACCGGTCACTGAGTAAACTTGTAAAATGTCTAGAATGAAGGAATGGAAATAACTTCAGCAGCTTTACAATTAAAACTCTATGGAGGGGATAGTGAAAAAAGGCTATTCAACTCTTGGTAAACCTAAGATTGCCTCCTCCATACTCAGGAGGTAGTCATCAAATAAGAGGAATCCCAACAGCTGCATTCCTCTTAGTCCATCATCGCTCCACCTGTTGTCCTGATCTGAGCGCCATCGTGGAGGACCCTCAGAATGACTTTGGGGGACAGGGGCAAGGAGCACCCTGCCATGACAGCGCTCAGTTTGGTCCCTCTCAGATATGCATCTTCAGTCTTTCTCCATCCCCTGAGACTTGTCTGCATGTTTTATGGTGGAGGACTAACGCTTTCCTTTGGCTTCTTCTGCTTCTTTTTCTAAAAAATACAAATTGAAACATTCCACTGTTGTTAGAAGCTCTGCTTTTGACATAACACACACGTGATTACATTACTGTTATTAAAAAAAGGGATCATACCCTTCCTGAGTTCCTCCCTCTTCTTTGCAGCATCCTCCCTCTGTTTTTTGATGATGGCCAATCGAGCCAGGTCAGCCCTGGCCTGGTCAGTCTTCCCCTCAAGATGAAGCTTCATGTAGCGTTCCTTTGACTTCTGCTTCTCTATCTCCTCTCTGGCACAAAGTATGAAGAGAACATTAATACAACTTGTTGCAGATGTTTTTCAACTACACATAAGAGATGGTAAACAAGAGGCTACCTTTCTCGGCGCGACAGTTCCTTTGGTGCCTCAACGTCTAACTCTGCCACCTTCTTGCTCTTCTGAGACACACGGTTGGGGTTCTCGATTTCAATAAGGCCCTCTACTCCACTCCTTTTCCTGTTCTGGGGGCAAATGTCAATCATTATAAAAAAAAAAGGACTACATTACGGCAGTTTTTATTTGGAGTATTAATTGCAATTTTGTTTAGCCTTTAGACTAAAACGGTTGTAGAAATGTTTAAACAACAACATGCACAAGCCACGACAGGATAAATTCAGTTTTAATTTCAGGTCTGACTAAAATGTGGACTTTTGATAAAGTTAGACCTCATAAATTAAAATTGTTACCGTAGTATTGAGAATAAATAAACAATTTAGTTACTTCTTCTTTAGTGAATGAACTTAATAGCTTCACTCACTTCAGATTCATCTTCACTGCTGCTCTCCTCCTCTGACTCGGAGGCACTTCCCTTCTCTCCTCCAGCAGCCTCCTAACATAAAACAAACACAATCACTTTTTAAATCCATAGTATTGGGTTTTAAGAGAAAAAAAACAGGTAGATTTCCAAACCATTTCTCTCTGGGCACGCATTTGTCGGTCTATCTCTTCGGGGTTGCTGAATTGCTTTCCTCGGCCCTTGTGGCCCTTTTTTCCTGAAATTAAGGATTTTCATTATTGTGTGACAAAAGTTATTTTCCATCATGACGTTCAGCCAATAGTATCACAGTCCTCTGCTAAGCGTGAATGTGGGATATTGAGACCATGTAATGGTTGAAAAAAGGTAGGTTTGTGGCTACATGAGTAATCATTCGCAACCTCGTAGTTAAACTAAGTGCTCAGCTCCTTTTGTGTTTTAAAACAAACAGACCAGGCGCCATTGCTCAACACATTGAGCTAACCGGTTTAGATTACCATCGAGTGATATAGGAACACATTTAAAGCACATCTGCACACAAAGCTGATACATTCACGACTAGAGAAACTTGAGGGTGACCGGTTAGCACATGAAGGCTAAACATGTGAGAGTTCGGCACCATTTCATCAGCTAGCTACACGGGCTAGGTTAACACCATGGGTTAACTCTTGTTAGCTACGTGCAGGGTTCTATAATCACATATTTGTGTTACACAGAAGACGCTTACCACCACGCGGCATGACTGACACTCAGATCCACACGATTCCAAAATAGAGGAGTTATTAAAGTGACAAATGAAGTAGTAAAAACACGACTAGTCGCTCCCGCTCGTGCTGTAGCACCGCAATCACAGGAAATGAACTCTGCACATGCGCATACGACTTGTACCGCAGCAGGGTCATGTCTTTATTTTACAAAATCAAAAATATGAGACTGGAAGAGAAGTATTTAAAGAAAAATAACAGTTACCATATAATCACTTATAATATTTTTGTCATTTTGTATTTGAAATAATGAAAATCTAACACAAAGTTGTCCTGTTGCAAAAAAAAAAAATCACAAAAAAATCACACTTTTATACAAATTCGCAGTACTGTGATGCAATGTTGTACAATGAAACCCTCAGGGATTGCAAACAGTCATTTGCAGGAGCACCACTGAACAGTAAATGGCATCAAGCATGCCAGAATGCAGTGGGCGGTTCAAACGCTCCTGTTGTGTCTCCAGAGTTCATCTAGATCACTTGGTGTCTTTTGTCCCGAGAGTTTTGAGTTGCATTGGGACATTTGTTTGAGCTTTTCTATTATTATTATTATTATTACTGTATTTAACTGGTCAATGTGCTTGCCCCTCATAGACAAAGTGATAATTGAATGATTGAAAAACACACACTAGACTCACTAGGCTCAAGAATGTTCAAAGATTCAGTCTCTTATGACTGATGAAGCTTTAGATCTTCCACTTCCTTCTCCACCAGGTGATATTTTACCGTTGTTTCTGTGAGCTGAAATAAGGAGTAGAAGAATGTAGGTGAATGTGATCAACAAAAATAAATCAGTTGTAAAAGCTTTTACCATGTCCATGAGAATTTCGATCTTCACTTTCAGCAGGTTGTTTTCTTCTTCTAATTGTGTATTTCTTTTCTTGAGTCTCTGTATTTCCTTATTTGACACAGTTCCACCAGACTCTAATGGGTCAAAAGAAAATTTAATGAAAGCTTCATTAAATAATTAATTTCACTCACCAAATCAATAATATCAGAAAATGTTTACCTTCTAAAAACATTAAAATCAAAGGTATAGTGTCTAAACCAAAATTGGAAAGACTTATTCCATACTGACGTTACCCGTAGATCTTATTAACGTAAAGAGTTAGTAAATAGTAACTCTTTAAAAGCTAAACAATAATCTTAAACAAGGCTTGCCAGTGCAGTGGTAAATGTATATTCCTATTTGTTGGCCTGCCACATCAATATGTCTTGGACTATTTTCTGAAAATAAAATTAAAATAATTAAAATAACATTAGAAACAAGGTTATTTTATCATTTGCAGCGTTGTTATTTTGGGGTTACGACTGAAAAAGGTTGAGAACCACTGGGTTAGACAACTGTATGCTTGAGGCATGCTCACTTGCCTCTCCAAACAAGCTGTAAAACAGTTGCAGTACATCCAGGTGCAGCTAAAATCTAGCCTAGTATTCCTGAAGGTGTGAGACAGGCCTCTACTCTGACAATGTTCCAGACTAAAAACAGGTTTGAGCTGTGCCAGGATCAGCCCCATGATCCTGATACAGTTCTGTTTTTCTGTGCATAAGGATTTTATCTGAACTCTTCTCTTAAAAATGTATTGTGTATTATTGTGTATTTTATCATGATTATTTGTGTTTTCATCAGTTTGTATTCCGATTTTCATGTATCCTTTCCTCTTATGTGAAGCACTTAGAATTACTTTGTGTACAAATTGTGCTCTACAAATAAACCTGCCTTACCTTGCCTTTCTAAATTTTATAATGCTCTTAATCTAGTTTATTACCTGTTAGCCACTGTCCATCTTCAAATTTCCAGGTTTGACCTCCAATGTTCATACAGGGTGGTCCATATTCAGTGCCTAATTCTATTTCTCTCGTTGATCTGTCCAACTAAGAACATAAAAGATTCCCACAGCTGTTAATTGAATAAATGGATTCAAACATAGCATCAAATCTATAGCCATATCATCCATCTATAGCCATATAATACTGTAAATAATGCTTTCCGACCTGTAAAAAATGTAACGGTTTATAAACTTACTGTGTGGAGGCTTGACAGAGAAGCAGCTTTTCGAGCTGGCGTCTTTTTAGGACTAAACGTGCTTCCAAATAGTGGCATCCTCAGTGACTTTTTAATCTCCTTCAAAAATATGTTACACACAGACACATAAACGTGTTAAAAAAGAGATAATCGACAAAGCTGGAAGTCAATGCACGAAGCGTCTGTAACTGCTGGTTGCTACAGTAACTGCACTAATGCTAAGCAGCTAGCTCTACTGGCTACCATACACACTCCTCATACCTGTATGCCTGAATGTATTTTGAAAAGGATGGTTGCGTCACTGGTTCGTAACTAGTTGAACCGCCACTGTTAAAATATTAGATAATTACCTCCATGTATGCTATTTATTGTAAAATCCTGATTTGCAGATGCCTTTATCCCATCCTTTATCCTCACCAAAGACTGTAAAGATGCTCACCCACAAAACACACTTCCCTTGGGCATGCGCATCTAGGGGGGCATTCGAAATTGCTTGAAATCTCACTATAGTATATTTTACAAGAATGCCTTTCATTGTGTGTGGTAAGCTACACTTTATAAACATATTGAAACAATGTTGAGGTCGTAACAGCTAATGCGCAGTCAACACCATGCAAACAGAAGGTAATATTCTATCGGTATCCCCTTACTTATGGAATGACCCATAAATCGTCACCTCATTATCACGGTGTCGCCTCAAGAAGAAATCATAAACCTGGGCCTAAAGCATTCGATATGTCTAATGTATTTATATATACATATATATATATATGTTTTTCCAATAAGAACAACAAAATCATGCTATTCTATAACACATATATCTTTATTGTGTTGATTTTGATTACTTTATAGGAGATAGGCCACGCCCATTTTTACGTAGCCCCAGTGGCCTAATGGATAAGGCACTGGCCTCCTAAGCCAGGGATTGTGGGTTCGAGTCCCATCTGGGGTGAACATCTTTTTCGACATGACAAAAACTTTAAACCCGTGCTTTAGTCACACAGTTTTAGATTCCGCTTACTTCATTCCACCCGTTGTTTTCTTCTGAAGCCGCGACAAGAATGAAGACACTCAAACAAATGTGCGTTTTTCTCAGCGCATTGGTGGCATCAGTGCAAAGTTACAGTAAGGTTTAAAATATCAAACTTTTATTTAACGTCATAATTTAACACAACCGAAAGTAACATACTCGATTTTTTTTACAGGAAATATAAGTATTTTAAAAATGTATGTAGACTAATGATATTCGCTTACCTTATTGTTTGCTAACCTGCCGCTAACCTGCTTCCTCGTGGGACTTAGCTATGATAAATCAAATTTGTGCTTTACCAATTTTCCCGAAATCAAATGCTCAGCGAGAATCCTGTATTCTGCCGATTTCTTTACACATAGACAGGGTCATGTATTTGTAATCAAAATAATTTTAAATATTTGTGCAAACAGACATTTGCGTGTAATACTTAAAGACAATTCAAAATATGACCTTATATAATATATGTTATCTAACTCCATCCCTTGTTGTGTTGCAGCAGAGCTCAAAGAGGCCACCGTGTATTGGGATGCGGCCCAGAAGAGTGTGGTCCTGAGGGAGGGGGTGATGGAGGCTGACGGAGGAGCCTATGGTTACTTCAATGACACTCTGCTGCTGTCAGGATGGAGCGTCCTGGAGATCTGTGCTGGGTGTGGGAGAGAGGCAGCAAAGGAGGATGAGACCACCTTATTCCTGGCAGGATACCTGGAAGGGTTCCTCACCGCACAGTGAGTGTCAAGTGTGAAAAACTAGTATAATATAGTTCATAATTTTTCCAAAGGAGTTTCATCACAAAGTTCAGGCTTTATGATATAAATAGACTATATATATATATATATATATATATATATATATATATATATATATATATATATATATTAGTAACAGAATCGGTTTATTGCCATTGTCAGTGATCAAAATTCACAAACATAGGAACCTGCTTCGGCATAAGGTGCAACATAAAACAATGAATAAAATATATAAAAAGGCATGCATAAGCTATGTTTTATATATATAATAAAATTAATAAATAAACACAAATAAAAATAAACAATGAACAATGTATTAAAGTCCTTATGTGATGTGATTATACATTTGATGACTACTTAGCCTACTTATATTATGCACTATGTGTGTGCAAACTGACTTAAATCTATATATATATATCTAATATAGGATTATTTCCCATAATTTTCCTATTTGATCTCTCATATATATATATATATATATATGTGTGTGTGTGTGTGTGTGTGTGTGTGTGTGTGTGTGTTTAAATGTTATTTTTACTTAATCTGTCCACCTAACTTGTTCCACAGGCAAATGTCCAGCCACTACTCCAATATGTATCCACAGCTCGTGAAAGATGAGATTGTGCTGAACTCCATTAAACGATTTTTAAAGTAAGCTGAAACAGTATCAGGCTTCATTTTGATGTGTTTACTGAGTACGTTTTTTAAGCAGTAAACAGGACACGTGGGCCAGAGAGCAGGTGAAGCTGAGGCGCAGCACTGACCCCCTGTGGCAGCACATGGGACTGATCCTGGCACAGCTGGACGGTCTCCAGGCTGGAGCCGCACAGTGGGCCAAGAGCAAACAGAGAGAGGTCTGTGAGTGAAAAGGTGCTGAGAGGCATGTCACACGTCCCCTTCATCTGTGTCCCTCCTGTGCCCTCAGCCTCTGTCCATGTTCTCCGTCCAGCTCCTGAACAGCATCGGTGACCTGCTGGATCTGGTCCCAGCTTTCACCCCTCGCTCCAACTCCTCTGGGCCTGCTGCGTTCAGGACCACAGGGATGGGCCACTGCACCGCTCTTATAAAGGTCAGCCTAACACTTATACTTGTTGTTAGTGCTTTGGCTTGAGTGAAAGGTAATGAGCCTGGTGTTAAAGTCTTTATACAGTTAGTAGGGAAAGGACAAGATCTCAAGATTGTGCACATGCATAATTGTAAACTGAATTGCACAATTACTATAAATTATGTATATTATGAATATTTGTTTCCAGATTTTATACAACAAACAAAAACAAAACAAGGAAAGAGAGAAAACACACAAAAACACATGTCCAAGTATAGTCCTAAATGTGAAGACTGGCATATTTGTCCCAATTAATCCAAATCTGCCTGTCAGTTCCAAATCATGTGCAAACATAATTTTTTCTCCATTTTTTGAATGTCAATTATGATCCAGTCCAGTTGATTGTTGGCTCAGTTTGTGTCATCCATTTTTTGCAATGGCCTTCTTCCCTGCTGCCAGAAATATATTCCAATTCCATTTATTGTGGCAGGGGTTTTGAGATCCAGATGAATAGCTTTGAAGGTAAATTATGTTAAATTCTAGTCATGTCTCATTCTCATGGACCTAGTGTTGTGTTTTATCTCATCTTGTGGGGAATTATGTCTAGTCCAAATTTTATTCTTTTGCCATATTATGCCACTATAACAGGGTTACAACAAGGCCTATAAAGGGCTGTGTTCTCAAAGCTTAAATTAGATTAAAACCAATGTTTTTTAAAAATCATTAGTGCCATTGTTCGCTTTTTCCACTAGCTCTCTTAATATGGATGGGCAGTGGCAGTACTCTGAGCTCTTCAGCCCATACCTGGGAGCGTCCAGCCATCCTGTGCAGGAGAATCTTTTTGGCAGCTTGTACCTTGTTGTTCTTTGGCTGTTTCAACTTAATGTCTCAGATGTGTAGTCCTGTTATGTGTCCGTTCTCTGTTAGATTCAATGTTTATTGTCTTCTCAAGTTATTTATTGTTGTCTAATTGGGTGTTTAATGTTTTTACCTGCCTTAGCACAACAAATTAAATTTAGTTATTGTGCCAACACCAGCATATTTATGTTGAAGCTGCTTACTGACACAAAAACAGTATTTGGTTTATGGTATATGTAATAAATCAGTGGATACAGTGAAGAATTAATATGAAATATTTGCACAGTAAAAGTCCTCATGTCTTAGTACAACCTAATAAAAAATAAAAAAAATGTGTTCAAATAATTGTTAATGTTTTCCATAGATGCTCTTGCAAGTAGCTGTGTGTTTTTTATTTGCCAAACCGTCAATTTTCACATTTGACCAGTGAATTCACATTGTGTTCCACTTCACTTTTCCCTCTATTACAGACTTTACAATGTATTTCTTTACAAACTTTGTAAGGGTCTGTTCATCCAACCAAATAACATTTTGCCTTGCTCCTCTCTGTCTCCCAGGTCTTACCGGGCTTTGAAAACTTACTTGTGGGTCATTCCAGCTGGTATACGTATGCTGCCACCATGAGAATCTACAAACACTGGGACTTTAGGCTCTCTGACCCATACTGTGCTACTGGGAAGATGTCATTTAGCAGCTACCCAGGTACCAGATAACTTAACATTTTCTTTTTCAGCAAACCCCATTTTATACTTATGTTGACGCAGCGCTCTGCTTTGTCTCCATGGAGCAGCCTGTCATGGTGAATTGTATTCCCCAGCCAAAAGTCTCTTTGCACACAGATTTGCCAGGAGAGGCAGGCAATAGAAAACCACTTATGGTTTCATCGTTATCACAACACAAGAGGATTCAAGGCACTATTTTTAGAATCACACAGGCCAAAGATATCGCTTGGCTATATGACAATTATGAGTGATTGTCTCTGTGCTCCCTGACCTCCTTTTAAGACGCAATGTGGTTTTTCATTGTGATCCTATTATTAGGTACGGCTATTGAATGTCTTTTTGTGCCTGGAAAAGATAAAACAATTCTACTCATAAATAAAGTGATAGAGCTAAAATGAATAATAATTATAGTCGACTAGTCAAACATTATTTTGGATATACCTTTAAGATTTCTTTAATAGAATCTAACCAGTTTAAGATAAATAATATAACAGATTTAAAATATGCTTCATCCAAGTAACAAAAGGTTTAATTTTCTCATTTTATTTAATTGCTGCATTGTATGTGTGATAAAACCTAACACTTCCCAACAAGTTACATGAGAACTGTAACCAAGTACTCACAATTAATCCAATCCAGTTATATTACAAATAATATAACAGATTAAGAATATGTTTCATCAAAGTAGCTAAAGGGATAGTTTCTTTTCTCTAGTTTAATTACAGCACAGGTATTTGTGATGAAACATTTTTTCCCCAGCACATTACATGATCTTATTAAAATCGTTGCATACGTCAATTAAAACGTAATCTGATTTCAGCAACCAATTATTTACAATGAATCCGATTAGTCCTGACTGACCTGTTCAATCATTTAATTTCTCTCACAGATTTCAGTTTCTTTATGTTTTTAAATGTATTTATTAGGAGCTGTATGGTTTGCAGGTTGTCTTATCTTTCATCACTTAAAAAAAAAAAAAAAAAACATTCTAACAATTTCTTTAGATTTTCAGATCACAGACGTTATAGTTACCTCAAAGTACCTGTTGTTTGATCAAAATAGTTTGGTCCACATGTGTCTGCACAGGCCTCCTGTCCTCTCTGGATGACTTCTACTTGCTGGGGAGCGGACTGCTGATGACACAGACGTCCATCACTGTGTTCAACTCATCTCTGTTCTCGTCCCTCAGACCTCACAGCCTGCTGGCCTGGCACCGAGTCCGCCTGGCCAACACGCTGGCACGCACCGGCCAGCAGTGGGCGCGCGTCTTCTCCAAATTCAACTCAGGTACGAGCCAAGAATCTTGCTGGAAAGTAATTGAGGGTGATATTAACAAAAAGGAATATCTCAATACTTTTTAGAGCATCCCAATAATGATATTAAGACGATATTATGTAAATTCAAAAGAAAAGTGTATTAGTATCAGAGAAATGTGAATAGAATTTAAAATTCCACCCATAAAAGTGGAGAAATATTGATTCATACTCAGCCTGTGAAAGATTGCAACTTTCTTTTCTTTTTTTCCCTTTTTTTAAAATTGCGGCATTTTGTAATCGATAAATGATATGCAACTATTAAAATTTAGCCTATCTTCAAAACAACTTTCAAAATATAATCACTGGGAAGAAAATTCTGTGTTGTAGATAATACGAAAATAGACATGAGATGGAAAAGGGTGCTGATCTACTGTGTGTCCACATACTAAATGATTCAAGTGGTGGAAAACGTGAAAAAGATAAATATATGATCTTAAAAATAGTATACAATAAATTACATAATCTGAAAAAGAAATTATAATCGTTGGGGCTGTATTCTAGCCATATGGTCACATTTGTAGATTAGGATTTTTCTAGAAATTACATAAAAGTGTAGCCCCATGCAGTAGACTAAAAATGTCTAATTTGTATTCACACACACATTATTCATTGAATAGTTAACCATTTTGTAGTGCACTGAACATATCTCTGTACCAAAAACGAAAGCAAAACAATCACACTTGTCAAATTTAAAGAACCAGACAGTGGCACTGACATTATTTGCCTCATTATAAACGACATTTTTTGGTAAAACGTAGGATCTGATTTTGCTAATGATGTGTTGTGCAATCTTTTCAACCAAAAAAGTGTGCCGCAACTCAAGAAAAGTTGAAAAACAACAGTGTAGCCTACAGACAAAAAAATGTGTACTCATCTTCGTGGAAGTCTGTGGTAAGATATGTTTATTATTGAGCTCTTATATATGTTTTAAGTTGGTGTTTAAAGCAAGTGTTTGAAACTGAAGCACATATTTTTCTGAGATGAGAAATGAGCAGAGATGAAAGGGAAAATTCCTCACCATGGAAAATATTTGACTGGACAATTTTCCATGCAGAGATTAGACAGCTCATCCAATATCCATCCCTCATTGCTCAGCGTGTGTGTATGTGTGTGTGTGTGTGTGTGTGTGTATGTGTGTGTGTGTGTGTGTGTGTGTGTGTGTGTGTGTGTGTGTGTGTTAATTGAGCTTCTGTCATGTTGCTATGGCAGCCCAGTGGAGAGGACAGTGTGTACAGGAGCCTTGAGACCCCTAATCACCTACCCAGATGTTCCAGGTCTAGTATTTCACAAAAACTATCAATTAAACTAATAATTGCATGTAACTAGAATAATTAGTGAAGAGACATGGCGAAATTAAACAAACTTTTTGTCATCGCACTGCTAATCAGGAGCTCTATGATAGGATAGTCTCTTTACTCTTTACTGGTTATTCAGATTGCAGATTGTCCTGGTTTATGGTTAATAGCTCTGTAATTATGAGACATAACTACAACACAAAGACTGGCACTAAGTTGAACGTCTTATCTGTCAGCGTAAATAAACAAAAGTGAGAACGTGGTGCGATTATTCAACACCAAACCAAAGACATGATTGTTGTCAGTTGATAGAACTTAAAACTATAAGACTAATATTGCAGGTTTGTAGAGCTAATTCCTAATAATATGCTTCAACACTTTTAAGTTTGGAGATTTCTTGCAAAAACAGTGGATCTATTAACAATTTATACAAGCTCCTAAATTACGACATTATGAAATTCTAGAACGTAAACTAAGAACAACAATGGGCTCTGTGAGTGTTGGCTAGCTAACTTTTTCTCACAGCTAATGCTAACTTTCATTAAAACAAAAACAAATAATAAATAAATAAAAGTAAAGATTACCTGATTGTTTTTATATGTAGATTACACCCGTTTTTATTTGTTTTATTTAAATATTTATTATGCCTCAAAATTAGCATCAGTGGTAGCATTGACCCGCAAACTCCCCCCTTCTATTCTCTTCATTTGTAAGTCTTTAACATGTGTCAGTTACATCCACCTGCTGCTGTCCATTATATGATCTTTAAGTATTTATTAATTTTAGTATGATTCGGCAAAACCCCCATAAAGATAGGCTTGGATGGGGAGGTAGTGGTGCCAACATTGAGCTAGAGCTGTTGGGCACAGAGCCCCTTGCTATTACTGGTAACTACCAACAATTATGATACATTTGTGTTGTATTTTGCCCTGACTCATTTGTGTATTGCATTCAACAGGCTGCAGGACAAATAACAGATGACTTGTTAATTTATTCTATTCTTGTCTTTGAGAATCTAAAACAAACACAATGATTCATAATTTGAGGCACATTTATTCATCATGTTCCTTGTTGTGAAACCGTATGTGCTTGATCTTTGTGATTATTTTCACGAGCTGCCTATGTTGTGTATTCTCCTCATATCACACAGGTACATACAACAGCCAGTACATGGTGGTGGACCTCAGCAGGATCACTCTGCGTCACAGCATCAGGGACGGGGCTCTGATTGTGGTGGAGCAGATCCCTGGAAAAGTGATGCACTCAGAGCAGACTCAAGCTTTACGCAGAGGTATGGAGGAAAAATGTTATAAAAACGTTGCATTTGTTAAAGTGAACCGTGTTATTAAAATGCAACAAGGAATGGGACAAGATCTCAAAAGATAAAATTGTGCAGACGTGTGGAAAATGGTATCGTGAGAATGTTTTTGTCTGTTTACATTTTCGCTGACCAAAACATGTCACAGTGTGTGTAACAGATTTTTATGATATTCTAAACCTGTTGTAAATATAAATTATAGTTTTACACCAGTCATGTAGCAGTTTGTGAAGGAAAGTTGGAAAATCAGTCGAAAACGACAAGAAGTGGAGCAGAGTTCGAAAACATTGATGAAGTCACACATGGGAGACTCAGAATTCCATTCAAAAGTTTGGCAAAGTAACAAGAAACACATTTTTCCGATCCATTAAAAAATAATAAACATGATTTATATAATCAGGAAGTAAAATTATAAACCTAAAAAAATTACCAAACTGAGAGCAAATTTGCTAAATTTTAGCAAAAGCATAAATGTTATCATCTTCAGTTTATTTTAGTAAAATGAGTGGTACAACCAGTCATTGGTACTTTAACCATTGGTCAGTTACATCTAATGAAATGCAGTAGACCCATGACAACAAAAAATATTTTTAATAATAATAATAAACTATGTCAAAAAATAATCTTATCATGTTCTTGTGGATTTAATCTTGTAATCTTGTTTCGTCTTGTGTATGTATAATATAGCAGCAGAAAAATGTCATTGCTTTCCAATATATTTGTTGAAGCTGCTAATATTGATTTAAAATGACAAGTCATGGCATCCTAAGGTAGACAGAATAACTTTTTCTCATGTCGCCCCACACCACCAGATGGAGTCACGAGCTGTAACACCTTGTCCACTCTTCTCTATACCAGGTTACTGGCCATCCTACAACATACCATTTCATGCAGAAATCTACAATCTGAGTGGTTTTGGTGTGATGTGGCGGAGATTTGGCGAAGACTTCTCCTATGACCTTTCACCTCGAGCTAAAATCCTGCGGAGGGATCAGGCCAAAGTGCACAACCTGGACTCACTCAAACAGCTCATGAGATACAACAGTATGTATCTTCTTGACTATTTAAAATGATTGTTGTTCCTTTGTTCCTTCCTGGGTTGTGAAGTACCTGTCAGAATCACAGCAGTTTGTTTCAGATTACAAAAGAGATCCGTACACAAGAGGACATCCGTGTAAAACCATCTGTTGCCGTAACGACCTGAGACAGAGGAGACCACGGCCAGGAGGCTGCTACGACACAAAGGTAGACTTTACATTATGCACTAGACTGGTTCCTGATCCAAATTAAATCAATTGAAATGCAAATTGAACTTCTTCTGAATGCAACTGGATAGCTAATTATTGGAACCACAATTCTCAGCACCTATTCATGTAATACACTGGCAGTAAAGTAAAAAAAAAAAAACTTAAATATATAGATAATATAAAAAAATAATAATCATGGAAAGTTTAATTGTCATTAAATCAACAAATAAAGATAAAGCAGGTGAGGCATCTTTTTAAAATAGCCCTTGTCTGATTCTTGTTTCCCTTCAAATCCGGCTTCTGACAGTATTACTCTTGACTCCTGAATCTAAAAGAATACGCGGATATTTCTGGTAAATCCACTTTGCTAATTTAATTGAACATACATTTGATGTCAGTGGAGATGTCTTGGAGAGATGTCAGTGTTTCATTAAGTTGTATTAGGCTTTGAATGCCCTTTTAAAAGCTCCTATGTGGTACAGCAAATGTCAATAGGGCAGTGAGAAGACAGTAAAGAGATTACAAGTGTGTCTTCCCTCTCCGCTGTGGTGACGATGCAGGTGACCGAGTTCCAGATGGCTCTCCAGCTGGTCATGGAAGCGGTGAACGGGCCCACGGCACAGGGGGGTCTGCAGCCCTTCTCATGGCAATCCTTCAACCTCACAGCTCACCACGGACTGCCACACATCTATAACTTCAGCTTTGTGAGAATGAAGCCGTCACTCTTATGGCCGTAGGACAATATACAACAAGCAACCTGCCATTCGTAGTATATTATCATCCTTTGTGAACTTGTACTGTGTGTAGTGTCTGTCTACTGTGTCCCGAAAGCATGTAGGCTAACATTAACCCCTTACCATGGGCCTATTTTCATAATGTCAGATTTTCAATTTCAGTTCCTTTGGTAAATATAAGGAGGAGTAAAGCTGGTGTCTGGAGCATGGTCTGGTTGACACTAGATTGAGCATTTGTGGGGTTTTGACAGTTCTCCTTTCAAAACATAAGCTAATTTGACTAAAAATGAGTTTTAGGGAGTTGTAATAAAGTCCAGGTAGAATCCATATAAAAGTCATCATTATTTGTATTTTGTTGTTGTTTTTGTCGCTATATTTGTTTTTGAGTAAAAGTCGAATCCGAATTCATCTCAAAATGGTTGAGTTGACTGAAAATAAGAGGGTTTCTTTTTGATTTAAACATGTCCAGATAGTTTAAACATACCAATAAAAGAACATGACTAGGCATTGCATATAATCACATTAAAATTAATATTAAAATAGAATAGAATAACTGGGCCTATTCTAGGTAAGTCTACTCTACTACACAAATTTACTTTAAAAATTATCGTTTTATTTTACTTCAATAAAACTCTGTAAGTGATAGTGGGCTTTTCCTTTTTGTTATTTTGTTTTACTTGTCAACGTTGTAGGCTTGAGTGAGAACTACAACAACCAGTGGCTTTGTTTGTCAAGGTACCGGCAAAGACCGGAAGCACCGCTGTTGCTTTGTTCTTTTTTGATTCAATTATGTACATAAAAGCCCATCGTCATCAGCTATTTTTGTTTTTTAAAATGACATACATTGTTGTCTGTGCAGTACAGCCTACCAATAACGTGTGAGGCTTGATTTAACAGGTGAGGTTGAGCTTTTATTTTGTAAATGTGTGTGTTCACGCTGATGCATTGACACAAAGAGGCTGAGGGCGGAGCGTCGGCGCTGGTAACGGGGAGGGAGAAGCCGAGGCACCGGAGCAGACTCTGGGCGCTCTGCAATCTCCAGCGCGGTTCCAGCTCGTGTTTCGCGGCTGTTCCCAAATGGCTACGACCGCGGAGGACCAGCGGGAACTTTCCACGCATCACGGCTGCCTCCACAACAGCAACAACAATAATAACAACAACAATAACAACAAAGACAGTGAAGCAGCAGGAGACAACGGCACTTCGGCCACCGCCAGCAGCGCCACGGAGCCCAGCGGCACCGCGTCCCAGAGCAACGGCTCGGTCATCAACCCCAGCGGCGGGAACAGCGGCAAGTGGGTCCGCCTCAATGTCGGCGGCACCGTGTTCCTCACCACGAGACAAACGCTCCTCAAAGAGCAGACGTCGTTCCTGTACCGGCTGTGCCAGCAGCAGGACCTGCACTCGGACACGGTGAGTCTGGGACACGGTCACACGAGTTCACCCCGGGGGGAACAGCCGCTGCTGAGGTTCATAGTTCGAGAGGCTTAGCTCGGCTCAGGCCCACAGGCAGCACAACATCCTGGTGCTCAAGTCCTGCGTCCTGCGGCACGGCAAAGTTCTGCCATCAGTATAATCTCCTGGTGTTAGGAGTGAGAGGTCAGACCTGCGTTTGGTTGAACTGCAGAACTGAATTTGAAATGGCTTTGTTGTAGTGCTTACTGAACTATGCTTTTATTTAACAGGCCTTAAACAGTTGGCAAGTCATTAGTGGAGAACTATATTATTTTAACTCTGCTGCCTTTTCGACCTTCATGTGTGATAAAGAGCATTTCCCCTGTAGCTCTTGGTGTTAGACATGCATGCACTGCACAGATTTGCATCTTTTTATGAGGTTGTCCATCATATAAACGGTTAATTGCCTGCTTACTTGGGCTGCGAGACATATCGCAATTAAATTGTAATCGAAAAATATTTCCAATTTAAAAACTCGCATCACTGCAATTCTTTAAGTCAGTCACACCCAAACTGGGGTAGACTCCAGACCCAAATTTCTGTCCCCAAAGATTCTCAGATTCTCCCTGAGGTTCTTAGAAAAGAGTTCCAAACTAGTACTTATTACTACACCTTTATTATAAGACAACAACTGCTCAGGTAGGAGAAGAATGATCCTGTCGCCAAAGTCTGCACTGGTAAAATAGGAGTCACCAGAATAAAAATGTGGGAACCATCAACATCAGCCAACAAGGAAATGCTGCTACTTGATGATGATAACTGTGTAGTTTAGACCCTTGTGTACTGAAATGATTCTGTAGTTGTAGCCATATTTCTGTTTTCTCTTAAATGTTAGTGCTTCTGAACATGTTGAAAGGGTGCACTTTGAACTTAATCCTACCATTCAGACAAGAATCTTGTAAGAAAAATTAAAAAGAAGAATTGTATGCAGGTAAGTTTGAATCTGTGTGGGAAAACGTTGCTGACAACAAGAGCATGAGGAGTTGGTTTGCCTCCGAGCAGCCTCTAACCTCAGCCTTAACGTGTGACTCTTCTGTATGAGCCATTCCCCTGCAGCTTCCAGTGTCTCCTTATGCGCAAAGACTGGCCTCTCCAGCCCTCGTCTCTCATCATTATTATTTCGTGGAGTGAATGTAGCTCGAGTCAGATGGATGAACACGTGCCCCCCTTCTTCTGTCGGAGCTTGGCATCTTATAGAGAGAGAGAGAAAGGGAGAGAGAGGAGGAGGAAGAAGAAGACCGAGACGTATTAGGTGACGCTCTCCCACACGCTCATGAAGCTCATGAATGATGCAGGTTTCTATTACGGTCCCAGTGCTTGATTCTGATGTATATGGCAGAAGAAAACAATAGAAGAGGTCCTGCACTTCAGCCTGTTGCCCTGTCAACAGTGACATTTTGCTGCTCATGGGTGGAAAGCTCACAGGACCCAAAATGTCAGCTCTTTCGATGACTGTACGGAAATAAGCCCCAGGAGGTGATGTTTGGAAAGGCCCCTAGAATGGCCTGGAAACGTAAACAAATAGTGCCATGTAATGAAATGCAAGTTAACTACCACAATATATTGCTTAAATTGTATGACGGGTAAGTATCTTGACTAAATTTAACTGTTTAATGTCACAATGATGCCGTAATTGTGGTTAGAAGTTTTCATGGAGGTATATGCTGTTGAGTTGTGTTTAAAGGTAAATCAAAGATGAACAGTAAATAGGTCTGCAATTTTTTATGACTAGTTCTGCTTCTTTCTTCATTCCTTTTCTTTTGTCATATCTATTTTGTTGCCTTGCAGTGTACTTTCAGAGTCTTGCTTTTCATTCACTGGAGCTGCCGCATCATCTGCTTCCCCATGCGCTGTAAAGTGCTTATTGATTGAGTATACATTTTAAACCAAATGCCCTACCTGACACAACTGTCTTTTAACTAGGACCTGGACAAAGGTTTTTTGTGATGTAGCCTTTGTAGCGAAATTAAAGGGGAATTTTATGTAATAAATGTGAAAAAATATATAAAACAGAACTAGTCTGTAGTCCGTAAAACATGCAGTGCCATTCAGGTTTTCTTAGTCTTTATGAGATAAATCTGTTATTTGTGGAGTTCAGCATAGTTTTTTTTTTTTTTTAACTTTGGCGCTGTCAAGAGGGCACTCGCATGCCCTCTGGTGGCCTAATTGTGTATTACAAATATAAGTAAGAGCCAAGACAAAATAAACGCTCCAATTATCTGGTTAAAATATTTCCACTAACTTAAGCATTTTGAAGCCCCACCATGTACGATTTCGGACAAAAACTAGACGGGAATAAACTAGAATTTATTTTACTGCTAGTGTTTTAGCACTAAAAACATAGACATGACTTGCAACATTTCTGATGCAGGTCATACCATCTGCTTGTGTTCTTACTTTGCCTTGAGCATTCTTAATAAATGGCATAGAACTGATCTGTCTCCATGAAGAATGTTCTAAAGTGTGTTTATAACTTTCCATCTTATGCCACCTTATTACAGAAGTTGCCGTGGGCGGCGCCATCTTTTTCCGTTTACATGGAGGAGGCGAGTTCACTAAAAATAAGTTGCTGACTTGTGTTTGCACAAGTACATTAAACATTTTAGACAAATCAATTTACTTTATTTAATGTTTTAGCAAGAGACTTTTCCCTCGTTCGCCAACCGGAAGTGGCTTTACAACAAGAGTGCAGAGAACATAAAAAGAGGCAAAAGTGGGTGGAATAAGGTGAATAGCAAATGCAGACAGCACACAGCCTCATTTTGACTTTGACTTTTTTTTTATTGTAAAAATACCTGCCTAAACCCATACATTTAAAATTCCATATTTCAACTACATGACAGCTTTGAGAAAGTATATGCACAATCAATATCCAACAACAAAATTACATGGGGCACATGCAGACAATAAAGTTGCACAACAATCACTGCAAATTAAAACGTTAGTTAGCCTTCGTGTGACTGAAAGGGTTTTTCGCAGTGAAGCCTATTCCCGCTGCTCTGTGGAAACGACAGTCTCATGTGACCTTCTGCTGCGACCTGAGAGGAGCTCCCTTTGCACCACATGCACTCACCAAAAAAACCTCTCCACTCAAACACACCATGTTGGGTTTCCATACTTTTTGTGGACATTACATTACATTACTAACCTAATCATAACTATTACTTAAATTTAAACCCTAACCATAACCTGCTTAACCCATAACTTAACTTCAAATCATTCATTCATTCATTTTTTTTTTTTTTTTTTTCTACCGCTTATTCCCGTTAGGGGTCGCGGGTGACTGGAGCCTATCCCAGTGACTTTGGGCCTTAGGCGGGGTACACCCTGGACAGTGGCCAACTCGTCGCAGGGCTGACACAGAGAGACAGACAAGGACAGACAACCATTCACTCTCACATTCATTCACTAGGGACAATTTAGAGTTGTCAATTAACCTACACAGTCATGTCTTTAGACGGTGGGAGGAAGCCGGAGAACCCGGAGAGAACCCACGGTAACACGGGGAGGACATGCAGACTCCACCCAGAGAGATCGTGTGATGTTAGGGTGGTTCGGAATTCGAAACCACGATGTTGGGGTGGTGCGGGATTCGAACCCACGATCTCCTTATTGAGAGGCAGAAGCTCTAGCCGCTCTGCCACCGTGCACCTTAATTTTTGTCCCCATTAAGGTAGAGCGGTCCCCATAAGGTGACTGTGTATGCAGAGTTTAGTCCCCACAATGTGATTAATACCTTCACACGCACACAGCTCCTGTACTCTCCTTAGTTCCATTCTCGAGCTGCTGACTCACCTCCAGCGCATATCACACATTTGTCATCACGCTCCAGCACCTTTTCCATATGGCTATCACAAACTCTCAGATCACAGACGTCACGCTAGCTGAGACGCATCAATTTAATCTTTTGTACTTGGATCTAAAATGAGACCAGGCAAAAGCTTTGATGCTTCTGTGCCGGCGAAATTGTGTTCTAAGTCTTGCCATGCTGCAACAGAAGCTGCTTTCGAGACACAGGGAGCCTTCTACATTGGAAATAAAATAGTACGCATTTGTAATTCCAAATAGTACGCATTTGTTATTCCAGCTTTCAGTTTGCCGCCAGAAGCTAAAATATGAATCACGTTGAGGTGGTGAGATGCATACAGAGCAAGCAAGTTGAGTCACAGAGTACTTATGCACTTTGGTTACAAAATAAGATTGTCGCATTGGATTTTGTCCTGGACCTAAGTGGAGATGATGAAACAGAATGGGGAGGAAGGAAAGGTTTGCGTTGAAAAGCACAAATGAGTACTCGACAGCTGTGAGTCAGACAAGCGTGACTGATACAACAGATTGGAAGCGCAGCTAAACAGGGAGGAACACATCATGTATAAAGTTTTTATTTTTACTTGTGTAGTTATGCAATAAAGGGTTCAAGGGTTGGTGTTTCAAGATGTCAAGAAGTTTTATTGAAGTATCTTGAAGTATTCTCAATGTGAACTAATACAGCTATTGTTAGTATTAAAAGAGTGGTCATTATGGGACTAACTTGAATATGTATTTTCTTATACTGTATATTGTTTTGCTTCAAAATGATGCCAGCTGTTGCTGGACTATTGATATGTTTGTCTTTGGTGTTAAATTTGATATTTCAAGGTTCATCCAGAGGTATAATGAGTTAATTAGCCTAATTTTATTCACCTTATTCCGGAAGTTGCCGTACACGCTGCCGTCTTGGTTGCGTTGTATTAGTTTACACGGGGCAGAAGAGCTCAACAGAAAATAAGTTCTACATGGACTAAAAGCCGTTTTCAGGCCTCAGGAAATCGTTACGTTGTTGACTTGTTGTTGCTCGTGTTCATTAAACATTTTACACAAATCAACCTACTTTATGTAACATTTTAGCGGCAAGACTTTTCCCTCGTTTGTCATTAGCTTTAACGGATTTCTCGTCAAACGGAATCGTATCTGTGGCAAAAAACGGCAAAAGTGGGCGGGGCAGAATAAGGTGAATTGTGGTCTTTAGTGGGATGTAAAATTCAAAAGAAAACATTCAGACACATGAACTACGTCATCCGGAATTAGTTTGAAGAATTTAAGTTTCCGTGTGTCCTTCTTTACCCAGCAGTTGTTTTGTACACACACCGAAAGGAAGCTAAATCTGACCCTGTGTGTTTTCTTGTCTGACTCACGACTAAAGGCAGGGTTTATCCTAGAGTTACCCCCTCCATTTAATCTGCTGGCACTCGCAACCCAGCTCAGGGGCGATTGGGTTGTTTTTAAACCCTCACGCACACACCAGTCTGCCAGTGTCCGACCGTTTTAATGTGATTACTCGCACCTCGCCATGCCCAGCCCCCTCGATGTTGCTAATGCTGTCCGAGCTGACCGCACGCCACCCCGGAGCCAATTACATTATGTAGCTAAGAGTCACCTTTACGCCGAGATAATGTCAGATGAACAGATGTAGCACGACTTTTTTCAGACAAGTACTTCATAATCGCATTAGCACAGATGATCACGATGCTTTGATTCATATTACATATTAGGAGGATTGCATTGAGCAGATTTGGATGGCTTGCTAGCTACTAGAGGTGTAACAATATTGGAATTATTGGAATACCACAACATTGAAAGTCTGTGCAGTTTGACCATGAACTTCTGCAATATTTGTAGAATTGTAAACCCCCATACCTTAATATTTTTACTCTATTTTAGTGCAATCAACAATAATATTCACATTTTGTTACTTTCATAATGAATGTAAAAGTAAGTCATAATGCACTATTACGATCAGAGGACGCAACAATTCTTTAGGGCAGTGGTTCCCAACCTTTTTTGTCTCGAGCACCCCCTAAGCTTTGTCTCATACTCAGAGTACCCCTTAACTTGAGTTTCAGGCAAATAAATGGGTTTACTAGTTGAATATAGTCAATTATTACAGAAATATTTTTTGTTTTAATTATATTTATGGTCCAAGATACTCCAGAAAGATGCTAAATTTACAACTAATGACACTTTTCATCTTTGTTTACAACCTGAAACCATTCCGAGTCGTTAAATAAGACGCTAAATAAATTGCTAAAATTATTTGAATGCAGTTTTGAATATTTAACTTGAAATAAGTATCTAAACAAGTAAAATAATCCAGACACATTACATTTTATTTAGTGAAACTACCCTAAATTAAGACTAATTCTAATTTGTCATTTCAGTATTTTATTATATAGACTGACACGTTTGATAGAATCTAACCATACTGTGAGATTTGGATTTTTTTTTTTCTTCCAAATGTTGCCACAGTAACACACTACTTTGTCAAAATTCAAACTGAGCACAAAACATGCCACAACTTGCTGTATCACTTTTTAAGATTTCTGTTGGTATTTCGTTTGAATATTCTGAACAGGAGTTGTAGAAACCTGTCATATTGTTAATCTTAAAGGTGGAAACAGAAGGTCAAATAAGACACTAGAAGATGTTTGGCCCAACCATGAGCTCAGTTTCCCTCTCCATGAGTTCAGGGACAGGACAAATGCTAGACAAATAATTGTTGCAAGATTTCCTTATGTATGAGGGCTGCACACTTAATGTTGAAAATTTTTAAATCCTCTATTGTGCAGGCAGCCTAAGATGTATTTTTAATCTGCGAGCCTGATTAAACTAGGCCCATCCAACGAAATGTGTTATGTGCAGGAAAACCGCCTCCGTCAAATATGTGTGTGCTGTGACGCCATCTGTGAGGTCGAGAAAAGGACTCGTGTGTAATCATTTCCGTAAAGCTGATTTGTTTAATAAATTCTGCGGCTGTGGTCAAAGAATGTTTTAACAATGCAAGAATTAACATATTGAGTAATCCGTCCAGAGTCCTTCAACCCAACTGTTTACACACAGTTGAACGTCCGGGAGTGTGCGGGCAAGTGGGTATGATGGTTAGCTTTACAATGAGTAGGACATTCGTTTAGCTTCTGCCGACAGTTTAGTCTCTGGCATGTCATGTCTGTTTTTCCTACATGATTCTGTAAATAATCAACTACTGTCCCTTCCATGACTTTTACTATACATTATATGACACATTTATCACAACAAAGCATTTATATCTGCCCATACAGTATAACAGAATGGCTTGTTTTACAGCACAAAAAATTACACTTTTTGTTTGTATGTTAAGTTCAAACATGACCTTCTGCTTACTACTACTACTGTAGTAATACTTTAGCAGTATATTATAATAATATAGTATATAAAAAACAAAACAAAAGGAGGACAAGGAAATATCCTAGTTGTCCTTTTTGTTTTTTGACTTGATACATACAAGATGTTAGACCTGTTGAAGTCCTGTTGAAATCTGACTTAGTCCCTCACCACTGTTTAGTGCCCAATTAGCATTTGATTGGCTTGTTTTCTCATATACTATAAGGCAAGAGGACACTGCTGTATACTGTCGGCAAAGTAAACCTTAAACACCATATCTGTTCAAAGAGTGGATTCTCTATTTATCCCGCAAAAATGGCCTTCACTCCTCTGAGGTGAAGAAAACAAACCATTCAAATGCTAATCAGGTGATTAACAGCAGTGAAGGAGTTTCAGTCAGATTACAATTGGACTGTAATGGCCATAATGGGTGTAACAAGTAAACAAAGGCAGGTTTAAAGGGAACCTCCTCCTCGAGGGCAGGGCTCAGAGCCGTATAAAGTAGAGTTTCTCCTATTCCTTGAAAATGACTTTCAGATGAAAGTCAAAACGTCTTGAAATAAAAACATTGTCCATATGCCTACCATTAAAACATTTTCTATGAGGGATCACTCCTGGAAGAATGGGGGATTGCACCGACTGCTAAAATTATTTGTTGCAGCTTAACATATCATATTTGAAATGAAACCGCTCATGGTATGAACTCCTGACTCCTGACAACGTCATAAGTGTTCATCCAACTTTTGACTAACCCAACTAAGTGCTAACACCATTTCACATAAACAGCATTGTTAAAACCAAGATAATTTCTAGGAAAATGAAAAAAAAAATGCAAATGCTTGACTCTGCAAATGCAGACTGTATACAGAACATTTCCTCAAATTCTTGAAGCTCTGTTTAGAAAGCCAACTTGTTTATGAAAATATCTGCATTCTTGCCATCACTAAATAACACAAACCAAGCCTTTCATCTTGAGGCACCTCGTGATTCTTAGGTCTAAACTTTGCTACTACTCCAGCACTCTATCTGTACTGTTATTTCAAAATGAGCGTTGTCCCTTCTCAGATCTGAAAATCCTGCAGCTACATGCGCCTGCTTCGGTTGGGTCCATTGCAAAGAAAAACTTGACGAGTGTGTCACAACCCCCTCCCACAAACCCCAAAGTCTTGTCATGCCCACACTGTCAAGTCGCGTCACGTTGATTAGGCGTTGGTCTCCTCTCGTTCGCGATGTAGCCGTGAGTCGTATCTTCTCCAGGCTCTACGCTGAACACTGTAATCACACACAAGCTGCCTCCTGCTTATTTCCCCTTCATCCTTCCTTTCCTCTCTGTCCTTTCCCATCTGACAATCTCAGAAAGCTGTTGGTTAGTTACATCCTTTTCTGCATTTGTGGCAGATTGAAACGACAATATAATATTTAATAAAGTCACTGTCTTTTGTCAATAACGTCCTGCTTTAGCTGCCGGGGAAAGGCTTGGCTGCTTGCATTTTGGTTTGTAAGCTTTATTGACTCACTCAACCCATTTAAACAAAACTACGCTGAGAGGTAGTGTAGTTGTATTGATTTGTAACTAACCACTAATTCACCGAAAGAGGGCAAATGCAGTCTATTACGCCTTATAATTTATGCAGAAAGGACCAAATTTACAATCATCTGCATTAGGTCTGCACATGTGTAGAAAAAAATAATTTGCGATGTTTCTGGCAAGTATTGATTGTGTTTACATTTGCGATTAATTTTGAAAAAAGTTTAAGTAGGATTCTGTTCAGGGTGCACATTATTAGCAGTATTTTTCTTAAATAAAAACACAGTATATTTTGTTGTTTGTTCAACATGATAATTGCACCTAGTCTGGAATTCAAGATTTAAAATGTTTGGACATTCAACCTCTGCAAGTCCGAGATATTGCAATTATTTGAACTTAAACATAATTTTGTGATGTTTCCTATACAGTAAGTTTATTTAAAAGTAAGTAATTTTGTCCATCGTTAACTGTAAGTGTAGATATTGCACCTTGAGGCCAGTATCGTCCATTTCCGCCTCAGCAGCTGTTATAAATGTGCCTTTTCAATAGAGCTGGTGGTTGCTTTTTGTCACCCCCTTCCACCATCTTGTCCTCGCTAGTCTATAAATGCATCAACTTTGAATAAGATCTCACCAGGCCCTTTCTGCCGGCGCTCTCTGTCGTGTTAAAGTAAATGGTGTCTCCTCGGCAGCAGTCATCACGAGGAGCAGCAGGAGGAAGATGAGTGTGCATATTGTGATGGCAGCTCCGACGTAAAAGCCAACTCGCCTCAGGCCCACAAGCCCGGAGGGGAAGGCGAACTTAAGCGGCCTGTCCACACACGAGCGGTAACAAAGTGGCCAGTGTAATGGTTATTAACAGCGACTGGAGAGCACCACCTGCAAAAAGGAGCAGGCAGGAAGCTGTGAGGGGAGAGAAAGCAGAAAAAAACAGCACAGCTTTGAACACGCATAAAAGAATGTTTCTTCTTTGTCAACTACACATATGCCATAAACCTTCAGTCAAGGAATACGCTTTAAATTGCTCAGAATGGCCTTGTGCCTTTAAAATATTTACCCTTTTAACTAGGAGTAGTTGTAATCTTGGTTTGTACACATTTTTGATAAAACTCAACTTAACTTCACATATATTTTTATGAAGTAATAAATGAGCTAGTGATTATAAGCAATTAAATGGTCTTATTACGTACCGATATAGGGCAAGCAGGATATTGCCTGAACTCATATCGTTGAACCATTTCCCAGTGTAGCACATTAAAGTATCAATAGCTAGACACTAATTATTGTATAGTATAGTTCTTAAACAACAAGTATCGATACTGAAAGCATCAATAGAAAGATCCAGAACGTTTTAGATTTGTCTTGATCTTCATCAGACCTTGTATGACCACATAAATAATATACTATATACCATAGAAACTACCATTCTAGTGTTTTAGAATATCAAGTACTGAACCTTTTCCTTAATATCATTTTTTTTTTTTTTTTTTTTTTTCAGAATGATGAGCGATGATGAGAGACACTTGCCATATAGTTATTAACAATTAAAAACTAAAAAGTCATATTCATTACAATAATATTATGAGGTATTTTGGGTGCCCAGTTTATTAGTCATCACAAACACTTTCAAGAAAATGAGAGAAAATGTCTTGGAAAGAAGTTTAACACTGTTAAGATTACACATATTCAACAAGGGAAATGTTTAATAGGCTTTTCTGCACCAACTTGTCTGGCCTAGTTCTGCACCGTAGCAATGATGACTCCATGTGGCAGACATCCACACTTTGCATATCAGATAAAACCTTGGCAGTGCGGGCTGCCTCCACTCTTTTTTTATGCTATGATACCACATACCAGTGGCCAAATTGGCAAAGCATACACGGCCAAGTTTGTAAGAAGCAAAATGAAATTGGCAATCTGTGTTGGAGTGAATTTGATCTTAATATTTTGTTAAAAAGTTGCTGCTCTGTCTACAACCCCATCACAATATAATGTAACCTTGTTTTGTACTTACCATACTCACTGCAGGCACTGCTCTGTTTGAAGCTCTGTTACTCAAGTTAGACCTGAATCTGACCTTTGTTTTAATAAAATCTAATCATAAAGGACTGACTTAGTTGAAACTACAACAGGTTAGCTGAGTTATGCTGTTTAAACAAGTGATTTTCAATTAATAGGTGTTTTCACACATACCAGTACCAAGAACTAAGTGCCTATTTTCCTTTCATCGTGCTCCTTTTGAGCTCCGTAAACCTGCACATAAAACATAAAACGCAAAAACCCAAACAATGAAATTAAAAATAAAACTCAGTCAATTAGACAAAAACATTTGTCGAAGTCAGAAAATGAATGAAACATATTCCCAATAAAGTTAATGTTGTAATTGTACTTGTTTTTTTCTTTAAAAAAAAAACTTTCCTGGTCTGACTGGAAAGTACCCACCCATAGCAGGAACTAAAAAAGTCCTCAATGTATGGTTCCAGTCCCTAGTTCCTTCTGCGCAAATACACCCTTTTTTGTTGAAACTTAAACACTTGAACAGGACCATGAACACTTGTATTGATCACAGGCTCCTGAAAAATCTGTTATTTAAATCAATTTTTAAACAAATTTTCAGACCCAGAAACATCTCAGGCTGTGTTTGTTTGCTGATGTGTGCATTGTGTCGCTGGTAATGGTGAACTATCCTCCACAGAAATACATGCCCTTGGCATGATCACTGCAAAGTATCAGTTGGCTTTATTGAACAATATTTGAATTTGTACTTCTAATAAATCTTGACAAATTAAATTATATCCTTTTGTTTTGTTTTTCTTTATAGGATGAAACCGGTGCGTATGTAATCGACAGAGACCCCACTTACTTTGGTCCCATCTTAAACTACCTGCGACACGGCAAGCTGGTTTACAACAAGGAGCTGGCTGAAGAAGGTCTGGTGATCATTTGTTTCACTTCAAAAAGCTTTAAACGTTGTCACATCTTTGACCTAATGTTTATTTTTGTATTTTTTCATTTCTAGGTGTCCTTGAAGAAGCAGAGTTTTACAACATCACGCCACTCATCAAACTGATCAAAGAGCGCATCATCGAGAGAGACTCCAAAGCCACACAGGTACAATACGGAATCTGCTCAGAGGGTTTTATGTAACACTTTATAGAGCAATCTTGTGAAGCATAAAGAGTACATTTATTATGAATGAAAGCCACATACTACAGTACAGCCTTATAGTGTAATTGTACAGCATGTTCAGCCCGATTGCAATCTATAAAAAGGCTCTTTAAGTGCGATGGCTTTGGACTTTGTGAGGGATTTCACACTTCTCTGCTCCTTCTAAGAGGACACTATTATGTACAAAGAATTGCTGCTCAAAGCTGTATGATCTTATATAATCTGATTGTGTGGGTCTTCCAAACTACGCCCTCTTTCACTGGCTTCCTCTGTATTTTACTGCACACACTGGTGTCATTTGCCTAGAGGTAAATGTGGTGTGGAGCTCTGGCATTTGCACAAAAAGGATGCTGGCTTGTAGGCAGCCAGCTACCATTATGTATTTTTAGATTTATACATGTGCTACCCACGGACCATGCTGCAGATTGGCATGTTTCTTCTTACTGTAACTCCTTAGTGTGGAGTTTTCTTTGTTTAAAAAGATTTTATTAAATTATAATATTCTAGAATGCCATAATACTTCTGCTTTCAGTTCTTTTAGAGGCAATGATGTTAAAATAGTTTCTAAAAATATGAACATAACATAAATAATTTTTATTTTACTTGATTTAAAGGCGCTATACATGATTTTTACTGAATAAAAAAATGTGAAAAACCGCGCTAGTTCATTTAAACGGTTTGCATTGGTTGCTTTCCTAACAGAGCATCCTAATTACTCACCAAGCGTTTATGAGTGCTTTTTGCAACGTTCAGAGGCAGAGTTTTGCTCTCAGGGTAATGCTAAAAACAACTAGCATGCTAACAGCGCAAAAGCATTACTTCCTGGTTTGCAGAGAATAGAAATGCTTTATAATTAGATGCAGACAGCACACGGTGGTCACATTTTGACCCTAAGAGCTGTGCTGGGGCAAGGCTAAATTAATTTATTGGATGAAAAATCAATAAATTGTTCAATAAATGATAGTAGGAACATTCATTTTAGGATCAATATTTATCACCTATACATTTTCTTTGCACCTTTTTTTAAAACTTTTTGGTAGTACGATGAGATTTGAGTTGTAGAGGATCGAATAAACAATTTCCACTACTCATAATAGACACAAGTTAAGGTACATACATAATGTTATACTGTTATTTCTGCTATTTCTGTTAAATAGATCACTCTCAAAACATTTTTATCTTGAAAGGCTGAGATGCACTGAATCATGATATGACGCAATCACAAATAACATTGTCAGTCACAGGGATCAGATTACTTTGCCATTCATTGTCATATTGCCCAACTGTACACTAAATGAAAGGGTTTTCTTCCTTTAGAGTACAGACATCTGATTTCTCCTCATGCTGTGCTTGATGTGTGCTGTCCCTCCAGCAGGTCCCCCCTAAGCACGTGTACCGGGTGCTGCAGTGCCAGGAGGAGGAGCTGACTCAGATGGTGTCCACCATGTCGGACGGCTGGAAGTTTGAGCAGGTCAGCGTGCGCGCCTGCAGAAAGCCCCGCACCGGACTGCTCTGGACTGTGGGTTGGACTCACGCTACTGCTGACCCTTCAATAGTGACCCTTTTGGCCTGACCCTCGGCCCCCTGATCTTAGCCCCCCATATGATTTTTATATACTTTCAACTAGAGCAGAACCCAATAGTGCTGAATTATAAAGAGAGAAAACACGCAGGGACAGGAGAGATGATTATAATTTGGCATGAATCCCTTCGCTGGTTTGTTTGTGATTTGAGTTTATTTGCAACCCATATCTTCAGAAGGGAAAGAAAGGCTAAGTTTAACATTAAAACTTAAATTGAGTGTGAAATTAAAGTGATAAATATAGGATAAAGCAATGCGCCTCTTTTACACTCAATACTAAATCTCACAGGACCCGATCCGCGCCGAGTCGTGTTTGGTATAAATCTGGCCTAAGAGTACATCGCAAGGAAACATTTAAGATTTTAGTTGATTGTAAATATTTGTAAACGGCACTACATATTACATTATTTTCATTTGCAATAATGCGGAAATGTTCTGCAGTGCAGTCCTAGAAAATAAACTAAACACACAGTGGATTTAGTTGCAGGTTAGACTGTGATCAAGCCTAATGACATCTTGTAAATGTTACTTTTTGCTGGTGAAGTAGTGGTACCTCGACCGCAGAACCTCCCGGTGCCAGCAGGTCAGCTCTTCTCCCACATAAAAACCCTAGTCTTCTTTACATTCAGACCCTCACGTCCCCCCCAAACCTTCAACTCTTCCCTCCCCAAACTCTTAACGCATGCACGCCACTGTTTGCTTTGCACAAAAAAGAAGCTCTGTTATATTTCTGCCGCTGTCTTTCCGTCACTGTCCCGAACCGCTTTCTGTGGCGTCCACTTCTAAACGTGTGCAGCAGAGTGTCGGTCTGCATGACGGCTTTAGTTTGGGATTGTAGTAGCTCTTTCTGCAAATTCTTGTCTTATTTCTTGTGCGATTTCTGTTTGGTCTTGGTTTTAACTTTGCGTTTCTCTCCCTCTTTTTTCGGCGCATCTGTTCCATGTTTTGCTCTAGATGGTAAACATCGGTTCGTCGTACAGCTACGGGACCGAGGACCAAGCCGAGTTTCTGTGCGTAGTGTCCAAGGAGCTCCACACGCCGGGGTCAGGGCTGGGCACCGAGCAGAGCCACAAAACCAAGGTAAAAGTCCATTTTGAACAAGTGCGGATTGTCGGTTTGTGTATTTTTGTTTTATTGCTGTGACTGCATGCGTCTTAACCGCAGCCCACAGACCTGGCATTCAAGACTGAGCAACAGGCGGGATTTGAAAGTGCCTTGTAAATGTTTTAAGTGGGCCAAAATGAGTTAAAATAGAAGGGCTAGGTCGGTGTATTGTCGACCAAAATTTATAGTAGCCGGTAAGGAGAATGTGTGGATTGAGTTAGCTGAAGATTTGGGAGTGAAACATTAGTTTAATCTGCCTTTTTACACTGCTTCCTTGCCGTTTTCTGTAGAAATAGTTGTTTTTGCTTCAACTCCTGTGCTGTTGTGGTCTTGTGAGTGTAGTTCGACTAATCGATCCGCAGGATGTGCCGTCGGTCAATCAAAAATGTCTTTTGTTGATACTACGGCCATTCAGAATGGTTGGATAAGATTAATATTGTGATTTCCAATCCTTTCAATCCTTCCACAGAAGGAGCACAAAGTTGCATCGTACACATTATGTACACATAATGTCTGTATTACAAAAAATTCATCCAAGAAGGGTAGGTGAGGGGTCTTGTCTAAGGACACAGTGGCAGTGTTCAATGCAGGTAGGTAAATTTCAGGTCAGTTGCTCAAATTTTTTAGCTAATGCTGACTTTCAATTGTAATTCACACAACAAGGAAGCAGACTCGACATAAAAATAGCATTATGTAAAAAAAAAAAAAATCTAATTTCATCATATTTTTTGTGCATGTTTCTACACCACCACGAGAGGCCCCTGTTCTTGTTGTTTGAAGGATGTATCCAGGTCACCCCCCTATGATGATGAGGTATCCACCCATACCAGTGACCCTTCTGAAGTCATTCCTCCTCCCTGTGAACTGTGCCAGGAGCCTGTACGGCCTGGTGTGGTGGTAGAGGGTCTGCCTGTGGATCGCAGGTTCAAACCTCACAGGAGACAGTTGATGACCTCAGAAGGGCCACATGTGGATGGATCTCTCATTTTTACACAGACCCGGCCTGGAAACAGCACACGGCCAAGGAACATGAACACGGCCACTCACCGGAGCACACACTTTTTGGTTTGAAGCAAAGTAATCCCACTGGGCACAACATGACCTGGATTTACAGCCTTGTGGTGTTAAACAAATTCTACCAAAAAAGTTGATTTAATTCACCCAATATACATGTATTTGTTAATGAGAATCATGTACATGTATATATCTTAAGATTTAGTCAGTATTACACAGTGCCTCTTTATTGTTTTTATTTGTCATTACCCATGCGACGACATTATGCAGCTCAGGTGTTTGGTGGCAGATCAGACGACAGATTGATAATGCCAGGTCTGAAGTGGGCTGTCGAGGCGGACGTGTGACTGCGCCGCGTGATCCCGCTCTCTGCTCTCTCCCAAATGTCACTCACCAACACTCCCACGTGTCAGTCACACTTCTCCTCTCATCCACCGTCCGCTCACAGTCACACGAACCCCTGTCTCCCTCACCACTCACTCATCCACATGCTCATCTTTGCTTGTTTTGTCTTGTTTTGTTGTGTATGACTCTTTCCTCCGTCCTCCGCCCTTTTCGCTGGGACGGAAGGCGGCGGAGATGCAGGAGGAGGATGCGCCGAGGGAGGAGGAGCAGGAGGAGCAGGAAGAGGGAGGGAGACAGACCACACCAAATGAGTGGCTTAGAGAATGAGGGGGATCATGATGTGTCTGTGTCCAGAGACGCAGGACTCGGTGAGGATCTGTAGAGACGTTTATGCCCAAGTAGATGTAGTTTTGACTGTTGTGTTTTTCTGTGTGCGGTTTGTGCGCTTTCCGTGGTGCTGCATTGGGACTCCGTTAAATAAATATGTAATTAATATTAATAGTAGAACATACATCCAAATGTCTGATTATCTGATTTCTGGAGTTAGCAGATTATTGATATCTGATGTGAGCAATCTGATTTATTTCCATCCCCATCTGTTAACAAGGAAAAAATGTATACAAAAAAGGGAAAACTAATATGACAAAGACAAAAATGAATGTTAAAGATGGAAACAGTTTTAGAAATCTATGTTCTTTGTCCGACACATTAAACTGACTGACACAACTGATTTTGATTATCAGATTTCTCTTGTGCATGTAAACACACCAATAATCAGATCTGATTATTCTAGATATCATTTTTTTTCTGGCCATGTTGGTTTCTTGCAATGTGGACAAGCGCTTGTGCTCACATTAACAGTGCTTTGGGGTGAGGTTTCCACAGTCGAATAGGTAACTACACCGTGCTGACCCACACTGGCTACATTTACTTGGCCAGCAGAAATCAGATTTCTAGAATAATCAAATAACCCAATCATTAGATCAGATTTTTGGTGTTTGTTTACAGCACGAGACAGCAAGAGAAATCTGATAATCAGAAACACCTGGTGGCATGTGTCAGTCAATCAATGGATTTTTAGTTGCATTTGGAAGACAAAGTACTATGGATTTGATCTTTGACATTTTTAACTTTCATTTTTGTCTTTGCTACATCAGTTCGCCCTTTTTTTTTTTTGCATAATTTTCCTTGCTAAACCTGCGCAGTTTGAAAAATCAGAAGGAAATCAGATTACTCACATCAGACCTAACTGTTTACATGATATTTCAATAATCTGATAACTCCAGAAATCAGATAATGCTCAGATTTTGGTGTGCACTTGAACATAACCACTGTTAATGACACCGACAAACTTTTCTTGCATTTAAAATATTGTCTACTCCATATATTGATCTAAAATGTATAATATATTAATATCTATACACCGCAAACATGTAAACGGACACATTTAGAGTATTTAAGTATGATTATTTTAAAGTACAGTGACTATTTTGCTCTGATAAAATATCTGTAGGACATAAACACTGATTTTCGTTTATCAGTAAAGTTTTGTGATTGTTTTAAAAGCCACAGTAGATTTTTTTGGGCAGATAAAGTCCCCATATCAATCAAAACAGAATTAATTGATCTGATCAGTAATAATTGTACTCCCCGTGTATCCTTTTTATAACGCTTTCTACCGGCTCCTGTTACCAGTGCAGTGTCATGGAATCGCTCTGATCTCATAGTGCGGTCGTAGTTCTAAAATGTCCACTCTGGTCTGTGTACGTCCCGTCACAACACAACACCCCAAACCGGATCACATTACACAAACACACACGCACACAGACACACAAAGGGACACTAGCACCGGCGTCTTATGTCCAAGTCATTGTGCATGTGTCCCATCGTGTCGCCATCGCCATCTCCATTATCATCACCAAAGCCAGTCCATAGTTGCACCATACAGCATCTTAAATATATACTTAAAATACACGCACGCATTCACGTTTTGACATTTAACTGTTTTGTTTTTTTGTCTTTCTTTTCGTACGTGACAGCTTTTCCAGATCCACGGGTCCCGGATGTAGGACCCCACCAAGCTACTGTACATTTAAACTGATTTTTCAGCTTAGTAATCAGAAGATAAGGCCCCGATATGAAGATTTGTTGGGATATTCGGAGTGTTTTGTTTTGACAATTTTTGAAAAGTGGCCATGCAATGAATCTTAGTAAACATAACCAAAGATTTTGAACAACGCTGGTCAAAGGCTGTAAGGAAAACTTGAGTGAAATAAGGGATGCTGGAGTTGTTGCACAGTGTTTTTATATAAAGATAATAACTTCCTTAATGTTGACCATGCATCTACAGTGTATTGTTCTGTGTTATTAACCTGGGAGTCCAACTTTTTTTGATTCTGTTGTTACATTCTCAAACCGATAGATAAACACTAATTAAAGGAGACATATTATGCTTTTTTATCAGGTACTAAATATGAAATTACAACATGAGCAGATCATAATTTTACATTTTGTTCATTGTAAACCACCATATTGATCTAAAACGGCTTAGTAATAGAAACAGGTCCATTGTTAACTGCAGAACTGATGAGCCCCGCTTCTTTATTGTGACATTTCACGGTAACAAACTGCAGATTTTCATTTTTGTGGCTTTTGTTTTTGAAAAGTGGCTATGTGACATTTTAAACCCTAGATGTGTCACTCGAAGTCTTCATTTTTCAGCAAATCACACTAAGTACAGTGTGACTATTTGGGGTAGTGGTAGGTGAAAAGAGGAATTACAACTTTGAGTTACAAAGGAAACACTGTTCGAACAAGGTATAAAGCTCTTTAAAGTGGTTTTCGCGTAATATGTCCCCTTTAAGCTACCTCTAAATGAACTTACATTGATGTGTAACCAATACAAAAAATGTTCCCATATTTTAGACCAAAGGATAGGTTTTTGCATACATTTTTGCTCAAAGAGGCTAGTCAGACACTATATTTTGGAAAAAGTAATGGTAATATTCTTTCTTTTATAGACATAACATGAGACCAAGCTAAGAAACAAATTTAGTCTGGCTTTTTAAAGTTTTGTTGGCTTTTCAAATGCACTCTAGACTAATCATTTATTACTGGCGTGCTAAGCCTAATATGTAGAAAAGTGGTCTCTCAAATAGCCTTTATGTAACGTTAAAGATGCATTTGTTTGGCTTGTCCCTGTAACTTGGACCAGTGCGGTTCTCTGCGCCGGCGGGACTTCCCCAGCTTGTTCTTCCTGACCTCGTGTAGACACAGCATCAACAGGAAAACACTGACATTCTCCCACGCAATTAGCCAATAGTATAATGTTAGACAATCAAAGCTCAGTAGGTTTACTTGATGTCACAACAATCGAAATGCAAAATATTTTACGCTGGAGTTTGCAGCAAAGTGTCAAAAATGCAGATTTAAAAACAAAACAAAAACCTGGTTTAAAGCTTTTAAATGAGCTTGTGCATTTAATCAAAGACAATTAATCGATTTGGATGTGCCTCGCCTAGTGTCATTATAATGCCCCTGCTCTCCTCCATTTTTCAGATTTAAAAACGTGAATGCAGCCCATAGGCACTTACTTTTTTATAACCGAGTAAGAACAAACCTCTGTGTATCGTCAGTGTATCTGAAAGTGAAACGTATATTTATATAGATGGACAAAGTTTTGAAAACCCGGGTAAACCTTTATTTTTAGAACTACTGTACTATTGATCACGCTGTTATTTATTTATGCTTATCAAACGACATCTCCAAAAGAGGAGGCGTAAGACTGACCGACCAGTTCGATTTTGTTTGGTTTCGAGATCATTTGGTGCCTTGAGTTAAACAGCACATCAATTCTACTGTAACATGCATCCGTCAATAGTTATTATTCCTGTAACGGTAATTGTACATAACCTCCAGTGTGTTTTGTGGGTCACTGTAAACGAGACAAGACGCACTGAGGAACGATCAAGCTATTTTTTATCAGTCTTTTTGGAAACTATTTTTACATGTTTTGTTGTATTATTTATTTTTGACTGTTAATTTAGTGAATATTTTTTCTACCTAAGATTACAATCGTAGCTTTGATCACTGTCTGTTGGTTTGTAGTTCACGAAATGAAACTGCTTTTTTTGCATGTATTTTCTTTTGTACATGAATGTTTTTATGTTAATACAGAGCTTGTTTTACACGTGTATAAGATATGAACATTCCCTGTTGCAAAAAAAAACACGGTCCTAACTTTGGACTTTTCTGCTGGTCATTTTAACATATAACAAAATGTGACAGAGGAAATGTAACCTTTACAGACTCAACACTGTTTTTTTTGTTGTTTTCATTCACCTGAACTCCATCAGGACCGAGACATACTAGTTACTGCAATGTGACGGCTCATTTTATACATGGATGATTGTCGCCATTCTCAATAAAACGTGGTCCTGTGGTTTCAAAGCCGTGTGTTGCTTTTTGGTTTCTGGTACATATACATTTAACAAAAATATACAGAGGATTAGAAGCGCATTCACCCAGTTATAGTCTTCAGGCTGAGTTTTCATTTTAGGTTTAGTGTGCAATCTAATTTATACAAACAGAGCATGCCTTTAGGCGAAGAAGGCAACAATAACATGATAGAGAAGAGATCTGGGTCAGGCAGTTACGGAAAATGGCTGTATTGTTTTAATGATGACATCGCAACATTCTAGAAGGCCTATAGAGGCATACAGTATGGAGGGATTGTACATGTGGTAAATATTTAACATAGTTTTACATCTGTCAAGTTTCAGTTTGTGAAGAAAAGTTGAAAATTGCAAAAAGTAGTGCTGAATTCTAAAACGTAATCCCTCTATGTCCTCAATAAACAAGCTTTCATCCAAAATGCAGGGGCAATTTACACACAACTGGCAAGTTTTTCTGACAGTTTAAACAAATCGTTTAACAAAATAAAGGTGTTATCAGACATTATTATTTGCCAAATTATAACTATTGTCGAAATGAATAGATTTTTATTTCATTTTATGGCCCATTATAGTTGTTAATATCTCTTTGATTACACTCTTTAATTAATACAATTTTCAATCAAATTCTAAAATGTGAATGCATGCAATCTAGTCGTGAATTGCATTAAATCCATCTACACCGGATTACAACATGCTTTTACACAGATTCATTTATTCAGTTATTTACATGTGCTTGTTATGGTGAGTTTATTTACATGGAGTCTTGGGTGGACGCGGCTCTACAGGAAAGTGCTGAGGGTGTTGTCCACGGTGGCCAGGTGCAGGTACTCTGGCTGCTCGCTCTCACGGCTTAGCTCCTGCTCGTCCTGGGACACAGCACTGCTCTGACTCAGCAGGGGCTTCCTCCTGATGGAGCCTCTGGAGCGTCGGTCCAGACACTCCACGATCATGTGGGCCAGGTCCTGCTGCAGCCGCTGGAAGTTCTCTCTGAGGAAGATGAGCAGCAAGAAGAGGGTGAGGGAAGCAGGAGAGAGAGAGGTGCTAATGGGACTGGGGGCTTGTTGAGAGATGGAGCTTCATCGTTTGTTGATGAAATATTTTACCCAGATCAACAAAATACTGTTTTTTGGTCAATTTACCCTCTCAACATACAAGCTTTCTAATGGAAAGAACAACATTGTCCAATCAGCACCTAAAAAATATCCTTCCACTTTATTCTTCATACCTGTGTCAACCAAACTTTACAAACTGTTCTTATATTGTGCACATTTCCCGATGGTTAACAAAAAAGTGTGCTTTAACATTAATAAGATTTTGACAAATATAGATGAAAGTGTTAATATCTAATTGTAACACTTGATTCAAGTTTTAACTGCAATAAATGAGTCGATGTAATCCCTCATTCGTCCAGGCGTGTTCCATCGTAGAAAAGGTTTCAGGGCTTGTCATCCGGACGCTGTTTAAATTGACAATGACTTCTGGATAGAAGTCGAAACGTCTCGATCTTCAAACAGCGTCCGGATGACAACCCCTGAAACCTTTTCTACGATGCAATAAGGGAATTTTTTAATTTTTACACCAATTTTCAGTATTAGATTAGATATAATACATTTAGATTTAGTAGATTAAACTTGAATCTTAGTTAAAAAAAAACTTTTCTTGTCTAATATTTATGTAAGTAAACTACAGCAATTATCTGTAGTCACAACACTTAAGATTTTTTCCTATTCACCTCCAGTGTCTTGCCTTATGTCCACCAAGCAGAAGGCAGAGACACATACATTATGTGTCCTCGGGCAAGACACTACACTGACGTGGTCACCACATAAGCGGCTGGTTACAACAGGAAGGGCATTCGAAGTGAAAAACCAGGTTTGCTGTTGTTACCTTTTCAGCCAGTCCTTTAGACTAAAATGTATATTTGGACTTTTTTTCTAGTATCTGATAATGATATTCAGAAGATATTATGTCAACTCAGCAGATATGAGTTAAAACATGTCTTTACATGTATTAGTTTAAGGTTTAATTATCAACTGTTAAATGTCTGTAAAATGAATATCAAAAGAACGGAAATATCAACTTAAATCCTTGACTAACTTTTTTCATAAAAATGTTTCATCTGCTCTTTTCGTGGCATTTTTTAAAAACTACAAACAATATACTTGATATTCAAATTTTGCATACCTTCAAAACAACATTAACAACATTATCTAAATTTTGACATATTGCCCACCACTAAGTCCTAATATTTTGCTTCATTATTTTACAGTTGCATCTTTCATTACCAAGACTCCAAAGATTTTGAGTAAGTGGAGATTTAAATATTCATTCGGCACATGTGATTCTGTCCAGATGTATTGATCAGTACGAAGCGCATCACTCACGCTGTGGGCGGAGTCGGGAGGTCAATGTTCTTCCCCTTTTCTCCTGTTAACCAATACGTCGTCTCTGTTCCTTTACCCTTTAAACACACCGCAGCCCTCAGCTCAGTTCATATTTGAGACATATCCACATTTATTCTTGAGTGCTTTGCGTGCTTACCTTCAGAAACGTCTCCCCTCTGCACTCATACTCAAACTCACAGTCTGTCCTTTTCAGAATGTCGATGGTGGGTTGACTGACGTGGATCTTCAGGGCTGGAAAATGACATGTTTTTATTCAATTACGATTAATGGCCGTCTTTATAATTGCTCTTGACTTATTTCCGCTGGGGCACAAATGAGAAGTAAATAGATTATATTTACGATGTCCTGTTGACTCCATCCGGGACGCTGTGTTTACTGTGTCCCCAAATAAACAATATCTGGGCATCTTTACCCCGACAACACCGGCTGCACATGGACCTACAGACAAGAGAACATATGAGGCTGACTGAGGACACGGGGCAATCCTGATTTTTGAGTAATTCTATATATTTTCAGCAAGATTATGACCACCAAATTTAACTTAATTGAACTGCTCTTTCTAGTGACTTAAATCAAGACTTTATGATAATGGTACATCAAATATAAACCATATTTAAAGAGGGACTTGATGGCACATTTAGAGTAAATATGGGAGAAAAAACAAAAATCTATTTCTGCAGCAAGCTATATATTGAAAAAAAATTATCAAAGACAATTGTATTACTAATCTTTGACATGCCCGAGATTGTGATGAAAGATAAAACCAAATTCTGCTTATATTAATATTTTATAATAGAAAAATGTATGATATTTTCACCACCGCTGTGACTTTGCTTTTGATGACTTTTAAAAAATGTTAAATGTTTTTTTTTTCTCCTTTAGTTCTCAAATGTAGTATTTTTAGTCAGAACTGTACAGAATAACAGAATTAAGCAAAAACAGGCTCCACAATATTAATACAGCTGTCAAAAACGTGGAATAAAACGCTATAGCTATGAAAGCAAATTGATTTTTAGAAAATAGCTGACCATAGCTTTACATTGCACAAGTTGCATTTTGCACACACAAAAAATTAAAATTAAAACCAGAGCCTTGTGCTTGTGTCTTTAAACACAATCCTTATGTGATGTCATCAATAAACAACATTCCATCAAAAATGCAAGGATAATTTACACACAACTGAATTTTATTTCTGACTGTTTAAATACCCGTTTTACAAAATAAAGTGTTATCGGGTATTATCATTTGTCAAACACAGCTATTGTGTAATTTATGTAGATTCTCGTCCTTGTTTACAATATGGTTGCTAGGTAACAGCTGTCATATCTGCTGCTCATGTCCAACCAGGAAGTAACATTATAAACTTCACCAAAATTGTCAATTTTTTTAAAAGTAAAACTTGAATATAATCATGTTCACTACATTTTAGTGAAATGTGTTGTGTTATCTGTTATATGCACTTTATGTGTGAAAAATGAGTAAAACAGGACACAAGCAATATTAACCATAAACTGTGTCTGCCCAATATACTTTAAAATGTTATGATTCCACCATCTCAATTTTAAACCCGAGACCCCGTACAATATGAACACAACCTGTTTGTCAAATGTACTGTCTGTATAAAACAGTGATCCTAGAGGAGTTATCTAACTGTACCTGAGTGCACTCCTATGCGTATCCACACTGGGATGCGGGGCAGATGACGGAGCTGAAACGTCCCCATAAAGGCCAGTATGTCCAGGGCCATGTGGCAGATGTCCACGGCATGTCTGTTCCCATTCCTCCTGGGTAACCCGGAAGCCACCATGTAGGCGTCCCCTATGGTCTCCACCTGAGCACAGCCATGGGGTCAGAACAGAACCATGTGTGCTTACAAGGACTGGATGTGAAATGTACACGGGCTTCTGCTGGGTAACAGATGACACCGCAACCGTCTAGAGGCCGGAAATATTCAATGGAGCTGGGGGCAGGTAAAGTCACGATGTTCAATATGTTCATTTTTGTTGCGACACAGCAAGTTCAAGTGCCTTTGTTGATTTACCTTTTGATTATTTGTTGGGAGAATGGTGCTGCATCAAAAGGTTGTGCTCACGTTCTTGACTGTCTTGGAGGGCAAGGGTCTATGTAACTCAATGGGAGATTTCATGTTTTTGAAAGCAATATACAAAATAGCAATCCACTAAAATTGAACCTTCTTCGGGATTGGCCCCACAGACCTGCCATATTAATCTCATGTCCTGAACCTTTCCACAGACAACAATCATGTCTTTTGAGTTGACTTAAGGCACCACTTTTTGAAGCGATTATGATTAATGATTTATTTACTACTTGTTTATTTATACTGGCAGAGAAGATGTTGAATTTTGTTTCACGTGAATAGACTCCGTAATAGCAAAGATGTGAAACATAAACCAGGTCAACAAATCTACAATCTGACAATTAAACACTACAGAATTCTGACCTATCTCCATCTTAAACTATAGGGATTGTAGAACGTTATGATGTCATGTGAACGTAACCTATTCAAATTGGATCTTGTCCCTCACCTCAAAGTATGACTTTATCATTTACTATAATCTGAGTAAGCATTTTTGGTCAGTAAGTATAGTCCATCAAGATAGCCTCAAGCAGCATGTTTTTATGTTAATCTCATTGAAATATAGTAAAAAAGTAAAAAATAGTTTGGACCTTTTGCGATCCAAGCAATGAATCGTTTATTGGAAAGAATAAATGCTGGATTATTTAATTAGCAAAAAATCATGCAGCAATTTTTTTTTCTTTTCATATAATCAATAAGTTGGACCACTTGGAAAATCAAATAGTAATTATAACACTAGAAGAATGTTTTTGTGATTAAATATTTTTCTAATCATCATTCAATACAAATGCTGCCACTACTTTATGAAATTACACATACTTGAGCAGTGGTTTGTTAATTGTTAAGTGTTATAATAGTTATTTAATGCTTTAAAATCCCTGTTATTGTGCGTTTCTTCTCATTTCAATCTTAATGCTGATTAATTTGTGATTCTTGACCATGTTCAAGAGCTACATTATTTGTAATTAGTGATGTCATTCGTGTGCGTACCTTGTAGACATCGTGGTGATCGACGATGCTGTCAAAGCTCTTGTAGATGTCGTTGAGCATGTCCACCACCTCCATGGGCGTGCTGTACTGACACAGGGTGGTGAAGCCCACGATGTCGCTGAAGTAAATGGTCACCTCTTCGTACAGCTCCGGCTCCACCACTCCGCTCTCCTTCAGGCTCTTGACCACGGGCCTGCGACAACAAGCGACACGTCCTCACTCTCGATAGCCTTAAAGTGCGTGTGGAAGCTTAGGGGGAGACTACGCATTTCACGGTTTTTATTCTAGGTTTACAATCTCGTTGAAGTTTATCGTTTTACTTTCTGGTTCGATCAATAACTGTTACCTTAAAAGCATGTAGTAACCAAAGGCCAAAGTACATTTTATACACATTTTATAATGTAAATTCTGGAGAGGAGGCAAAAACAAAATGGAACATAATGTGATTTCAATGGGTAAACTGGGATTAACCTCAAAATATCACAAAATATGAATAATCAAGCTGGTTCTGGAATACTCATACATGTAAGTGATATCAGAGCTGGATTAAAGACTATAGTTTGTTTATTTAATTGGAGATTATGATCAGATTTTTAGGTTTTACTGGACAAATCCTCACAGAAATGTTTTATCTACAGGTATATTACACAATTAACATAAAAAAAATATTTTTTGCGGCATTAGAAAACAATATCAAGGCTATGAAATTGTTTTTTTCCCCTCATCTTTTATTGGAGAAAATCAAACTAACCAATATTTCTACCCTGTAAACTAAAAACAGTAGCTTATATTTTGTTGTAAATACTGAACACCATTAGTATTTAGAGCTGATGTTTGTCAGTTATTTAAAATGTGTTATGGTTTACTTAATTTTGCCTCATCTAGATAGAGATCATTTGTGAATAAAGTGTATTAATGATGAAAATCAGAAATAGTTTATTCTTTTTTGACATTTTGATTTAATAATGCCACTGTCTTTGTTATAAGCACGTGTTTTATATGGGATTTAGAGTCTGTATAGTCTATGATTATTTTGTCAAGATTCAGTCAATCGTTCCAGCCTTAAATGATAACATGTTCACTGAAACTGTCACTGTATTTATGAGACAGACAGAGCTCTACCAGCTGTCACTTTTTCCACACTTTTCCACACAAACTGCCACTTAACTGATATAAAACTAATTTAAAAATGTACCAGAGACACCCCACCAAAACCAAAGTAATAATCAGAAAATCATGAAACCCTGTAATGCATTTTACACTTAGATTTGTCCCCGCCTGACCCTGGGAGGAGCATGAAGTTGAGGTAATCAGCCCTGTCCCTCTCGGATTTGTAGAGGGCGGTCCTCTCCTCCACCAGATGCTCTAGGTTCCTTGAATACATCTGAAGGCGTCGGATCATGTTGTCCATGTAGCTCTCGTTGTCATGGTTATGGATTTTGCTGAGGGAAGGACAAGACAATGCAGCACTCATGAGGTTGATACAATTGCATTGTATGAAATTCTGTCCATAATAGGCCTATAATGATAGTTTGTTATTCTATTATGTTGTATAGAAATGATCTCGTAAAAAACTGATTTGAATCCTGAACCTTTTCCTTGTTCAAATCAACGTATTATGCCACTTTTTCATATGATTAAAATGTGTATTTTAATATGGCTAAGATTAAAATACACAGTGATTCTAAAAATGATCCATAGATGTCCAGCTAAACTAAACAAAAGATGACTAAGATGATCCTACTAAAATTCTAGTTAAATGGTATGATTATTGTATGTTTTTATAGTTTCTTTATCTTCATTTAGGACTGCATTATTCTCTTCTCTGTTGTTCTTAAACTGTGCTTTGCAACACTGCGAATACTCTATTGTGGGAATAAAAAAAGGTTCTTTTGCTTTTTCTTTAAAAAATCATTCTGGTATGATCCTGAGATATGAGAGGGTATTTTTATATCACCGATTCCAAAATCAGTATAAGGATGGAATCAGTATATAATAAATGTTTTGTTTATTTATGAGTTAATTGCATTACAGATTACCTTATGCTTCTTTCCAAACAGTTTTCCACCTTCTTAAAGTCCGGCCTTCGTTCTGGGTCTTCATCCCAGCAGCTTTTAATCAGCATGAACACCTGCAAAACATCAAATACACATTTTTTTTTGCACCATTCTTGCACCACAAAGGTTATAACGTAAGCACTGGGCTCAAACTTACTTCAAGCTCTCTCTCTGACTCTGTGTTAAAGTTGAGGTCAGGTCTGAAGACGGTCACTCCAGGGCACTGCACTCGGGACAGCTTTTCTGTAACGACAACATTCTTAAAAATGATTGTATGATAATTTTGTATAAATATGAATGAATCAATATACTGCACCTGCTCTGTCTGAACAGCACTCTGTGTAGAAAGTGTTTTTTCTGAAGACTATCTCCTGAGCGATGATAGCAAAGCTGTACACGTCGCCTTTTTGAGACGTTCCCTGTTTCCTCAAATGCTCTGGTGCAGTCCATAAATCTGAATGGAGAAGAGGTATAATTGCATATAAATTGCATGCTCATTTTTGCTTTTTACGTAAAAATGTATGACTATTCTATATAACTATATTATGCTAAATCAACTTTAGTGAGTTTTAACCCTGTTACAGCAGTGTTTCCTCGTCATTTGTTTACTTAAAATTGTATTTTGATTGATTCCTGCATGTATGAGTAATCTTCTTATTTTCTGCATCTGAGGCTCGAGAGCTCAGAAAATTCCTGCTTTCAGCAACCCCCAATCCCCGCCCACTTTCTTGTACTTAGCTGCAGTTTCTTGAAAAATGAAGACTTATGCATGTAGGGTTCTAAAACGTCACATAGCCACTTGACAACACGATGCTTTCTACGGTGATGGTGAAATGTCACTATGAAGAGGCTTATCAGCTCTGCAGTTTTGAACAGCGAGTCAGTTAACCTATTTATATAACTAAGCCGTTTTACAGCAATATTGTGGGGTACAATGAACAAAATGTAAAATGACGATCTACTTCTATTATAATTCAATACGAAGTACCTGAAAAAAAAGCATATGTCTATGTTTAAATGTAACATTATCTATTTTGCCCAATCAACACTTAACCTCTGCCAGGGATCAGTAATGTGTTGCAGCCAAAGTCTGTGATCTTGACCACCATGCGGTTGTCCACTACACAGTTGGTGGACTTGAGACGTCCGTGTACCTGGAGGTCACTGGCATGGAGGTAGGACATTCCCTGGAAACAGAGAGAATGTGAAAAATGAGAGCCATTTGAAATATGGCCATAACAATACTTGGTCATTACTGCCCTCTTCTGGCCAACAGATGATACTACAGCAGTGGTGGAAGAAGTACTCAATTTTGTACAGTACAGACACATGTACAAAGAAAAATGCTCAAGAAAAACTAAAAAAGAATCAACTTAGGTACAAGTTAAAACTGCTTGTTTTCACCGCATGTTGTTCCTTTGGTTATATTATTTATAACCTTTAAGGACAGCACTTTCGATTTTGTAATTTTTTTTAAACTGCGATCTCACATGGAGTTGAAAATTAGCTTCATAGATATTATTGACACATCTGCAGAACTCCTCATTTTATGGTAGTGTCCCTACCTATAATCATATAGATAAATAAATATCCAATATGAAATGTTTAAGCCTATACAAAACAATGTCTTCAACTCAATGTATCTATCTAGTGGTTATTCTGAAGAGAAAATGCGTTATCACTTTGTGTGTTGTCAATTGCATTTCTATCCTCCATCACAGTACACACTCACGCCAAACATTACATAACGTGTAGCACTGGCATGAATTATATAAGGTGGGCCGTATGTAAGCTCTACATGCAGATGGCTCACCTTGGCAATGTCGTACATGACAGAGATCTTGAACTCCCAGTCCATGAAGGTCTCCTCTGGGTAGGACACTTTGTCATTGAGCACATACTACAAAGGGACAAGATTGAGATAATGTACAGTTTTTCCCTATTGTGGGACAAATAACAGTTCTCTAATCTTATGTTTTTACAAATGGAGTCATAGGCTTTTAATATATTTTCTCTAATTACCAAATAATTTTGTTTTATTATGCCTGTAAAGCTGCTGTGTACTGAAAAAGTGATCATCTGCTTCACTTTCTCTTAATTTTTGTATTTCAGAATGGCACTGAAAATAAGTTATTTTAGAAGTCATCAAATCAGAAATTAGTAGTAAACAAATCATAATGATAATATAATTTATATAATAATAATGTAAAAATTGTGAAAAATTGAAAATTATATTTTCATTAAAATTATAAATATCTATTCTTGTCTCATACTGATTTAAACTGTGATGAAACCTGTTTTCCAAGCACATGATCCAGATCCAAATATGGTCCAAACCATGGACTAGTTTAATCATTTAAAATAGTCCATGATTATTTCAGAAGTAATTAGTCATAATTATTTTTGATTAAACAGGCTATACCCATTTTTCTTCATAATACGTTTAATGAAGTAACATTCGTTTTGCCCCGTACAGATACTTTTACATATATTGTAAAAGCAGCTCTTAGGATCAAAATGAAACCCCTGTGTGATGTCTGATTCTAAAGCGTTTGACCCTCTACAAACCAGGAAGTGCAATGTTAGCATGCCAGTTGTTGTTAGCATTACTGTGACGACAAAAACTCCACTCTGAAAGTTTTTAAAAGAGTTTATGAACTCATCACGGTGATTAGTTAGGAAAGTGAGAAATAACTTTGAACTGCTACAAACTGTTATGTTTTTGAATTTTTTTTTTAGACAGCAAAAATATCTTGGTTAGTTGCAAGTTTTATAGTATGTTGTTTGTGAAGGTACTGAATTTGAAAAATAAAATAAGAATCACAATAAAAATGTCTAGATGACCTTGCATTTTCACTTTCTTCCATATGCATGTAGTATGTTGATGTTTAAATCAGATAAGTGACCAATCATATGAGCGAGGAATGGTCTTTCCAGGAACTGCACTTAATAGCCTGCCCTGTGGGGATGTGCTTATGTCATTTGTACCTTGAGAGAGCCCCTCTCTCCGTACTCAAACACTCCAAACACGCCCTGGTCAAACTTCACCGTGCCATAAAACTTGGTCAGGCTGTAGTAGTCAATGTGGAGCAGCTGCACAGAGGATCAGACATACATTACCTTCAATAATGTCAGCTTGTCAATGTTAGTCTATTGTGTTACCGCATTCAACTCTATCCTCTGTGTTTCGTCAAAGTTCCCGTCTGAGTGCTTCAGCTCCTTTAAGATCACAATCTAAAACAAGATTTGCAATAAAATACATTTAAGAGTGCACTGATGATTAATACATCTGGAAAACAGAAGTAGATAGGTATACAGTCATACCTTTTTGTCATAAAGGGCTCTACGAATGTTGAAATTCTTGGTTTTGCTCTCGTTTTCTATCTGCAAAAGCAAGTGAAGTATCGCTGTGCTGTAACCTAAAGCATTTGTTAGAAATGTGTAATGACTTGTCTACCTTGAGGGATACAACATTAAGCTCATTGTCCTCCAGCATTGAGACAAGGTCAGAGTTCAAATGGCACCAGCGTTTTCGCAGCCGCCTTTCTTTCCTGTTCTGTCTAGTTGAAACAAATACAAAACAATATTTAAGAAATTGTGAACAGAAAATTGAACACATTATTTGCATAAACCCTAACTGTCTAACTAGTAGCAGGTAAAAGCTAACCACTATCACCACTATATTTACGTGAAGATAAGATCTTACACCTGCTCACAATATAGACCCTTTAAAGGTTTGTAAACAAGAACATTCTAAATTCAGAATGGAGGAAAAATGAAGTGCAACATAATGTGATTTCACTGGAGAAACTGGGATTTAACCTCAGAATTTCACAAAATATGAAAAATTTGGATGATTTTGGAAAATGAAAAGCGCTCAGACACATGTGAGTGACATCAGAGTTGCTTTAAATACATTTATTATTGTATTTTACATTATGTTTTAGGAAATTAGCGGTAGAGAATGAAAGAATGAATGAATGAAATTATGATAAACTCTTTGCATTTTTGATGTAGGAACAATCCAGATTTATGGGTTTTACTGGAAAAATGTTGAGCCCAGAACAATGTTTCATTTTATCTAGTGACATATTAGATACTATACCATACATTTGATTAATTTGAAGCTAAAATACAATTTTAAGGCTAGAAATTTGTATTTTGTCGCTTGTTTGTTATAGAAAAGCAAACTAACTGACCTTTCTGCCGTGGATATTCAAATGTGTTGCTTTTTTTTCTACACAAACACTTAAAACCAGTAGAATCTAGATCTAATGTGAGCTAATCATTGAAAAATGTACAGTCAACTTCATTTTGCCTCCAGCCGCCTCCATTCCAGAATTTTGATGACATTAAAATGACATAAAAATGACATGACATTTAAAGGGTCTATACTTACCTGTAGAAAATGAAGGCAATCGTGGCCACAACAACCACAGTCACAGCCAGTACAGTCACTATTATGTCCTCAATCTCTGGACCTGAAAACGTAAGCAAAGCAATATTACTTTTCTATTTCTAATGATGTGTACTGAAACAAGAAATGACATCTGTCTTTACCTCTGTCTGGAGTTTCATTTGGGAGTCTCTTGCCCCAAATAAAGGCAGGATCATTTTCCACTACATCGGTGTATAACGTCTCGGTGTCAAAAGTGAATAAGCGTTTGTACTTTAAACAAAAAGAAGTTTGTAAATACAGAGAAATTTAGCTGAGACAAAAAGATGTAAATCATACTTTGTTGTCTAATGTTGTGTAAATAATGGAAAAAGTCTCATCTCTGTCCCCAAACTGATCCAGACGGTATTTTCCAGCTGTTCCTGTAAAGTTATGTAAAACGTAATCGCTGCAGTATCTGACAACACTAATACTTAGACCAGTGGTTCTTAAACTAGGGGTCGCGACCCCAAGTGGGGTCGCGGAAAACTTTTGTGGGGTCGCCAAATTTTTTCCAGTCGGGAATTAACGGCTATTTTGTGAGGTGAAACTATGAAAAAAATATATATATACAAATTCAGAGCTGCTGTTTTCGCATTCCTAGGCGCTGTGTGTGCCGCTTAGAGCTTAAATTCTTGTCCCGAGCCGGAGCCGGCCCGAAACCGACCCGTCCGCTCTGCTGTCGGGCTGAGTCGGGCTCGGCCCGGGGGCAGAGGCGAGCACGTGCGTAACATGCGCTCCACGGCGAAAGAGAGCGTGAGCAGCCAGTGCTGTGTTCTTTTCCTCCTCATCCTCGAATAAAGGGGTCAAGACACCTTACTGAAAGAGCGCGGCTCTACACGGAGCGGAGGAGAGAGAAAAAGAGAGCGCAACAGAGGAGAGAGAGCAGGAGAAGAGAGAGAGTTAGCGCGCAGTGGAGGAAAGAACAGGAGGAGAGAGCCACGGATGCCTTCCCAAAAAACTGAAGAAAGGAGCAGGGAGGGGATAACGTGGGCCGGCCAGGAGGCGTCCCGTTGGTGCAGGTAGAACACTAAACACATGAAGCCCTGTCAGGCGCTTATTCTGCCTATCTGAGGTCCGTGAGCGGGGCTCGCGCGGTCCGTGAACTGGACTCGTGAGGTCCGTGAGCGGGGCTCGTGCGGTCCGTGAGCGGGGCTCGCGCGGTCCGTGAACTGGGCTTGTGCGGTCCGTGAACTGGGCTTGTGCGGTCCGTGAACTGGGCTTGTGCGGTCCGTGAGCGGGGCTCGCGCGGTCCGTGAGCGGGGCTCGTGCGGTTCGTGAGCTCCGTGAACTGGACTCGTGCGGTCCGTGAGCAGGGCTCGTGCGGTCCGTGAGCGGGGCTCGTGCGGTCAGAGCGGGGCTCGTGCGGTCAGAGCGGGGCTCGTTCGTCATTCAAACCCGCTTCAGCGCTTCAGGTCTTCCGCTCCTCACAGCGCCTTTTGCGTGCAGTTTCACTCAGATGATGGAGAAAAGTCCCACCTGAGGCTGGGCCTCATGGCTCCTGTCGGTCCACGCCTTTTACTCTCTCTTCACAAAATCACAGAGGGCTCTGGCTCACTGCCTTGACGAAGCGCTCGACCTCTAACTCATCCTAACTAACTCGTCCTAACTACCTTGTGCTAACTAACTTGTCCCAGACAAGGACCGAGATGTGTCCAATACTAACTTTCTCTATAACCTGCGCAGCCTGACCTGCACCTCCAGTTTTATGTACATTTCTAAGCATATTATTTCATGTACAATTTTAAGTGTTTTAGTTTATATACATTGTAAGTGTATAGTTGACATTGGAATCTGTCAGATATAAGGCCATCAGTGAAGTGCAAGTGAAAGTTAGTTTTACTGCTGTACAGTGAGGTAAAGAAAATAAAATCCCACAGTACTTTTTTTTGTAGGGCATTTGACCCAGTGACCCCTGTATTTTATAGACATAAATACAACATTATTTAGTGTATTATTTAATGTCATAATTATTCAGTGTTTATTTGTTCACTTTGTTCGCTTTGTTCCACTTGTTGTGATATAAATTCTTGTAGTTCTTACATTGCCAGTTGGTTTTTACTTGATTTAGTTTGACGGAATGACAAAAACCTTTTGAGGGAGTGTCAATAACTATAGGTCTGCCCAAAATCGGCGTGGGAGTAATGTGGGGTCGCCAGACCTCACAAGATTTTTTTGTGGGGTCCCCAGACAAAAAGTTTAAGAACCACTGACTTAGACTCATGAATCTGCAGAGTCAACATAAACGTGACACTAATGGCCATTTTTAAACTAATTGTATCTTCTTTGTGCTCTTTTTCATACATATAAAAAACATCTTCCTTTGGAATATTGAATATTCTAAAAATAAATAAATAAACATACCGTTAAAAGATGTGTTTCTGAAGAGACTGGCAGAAACAAACGGAGCCATACTTCTCTCTGAATAAGGCTGTTGTACAATCTTTCTTATGACCTCACCAATAAACAACACTGCATCGTGGTAAGCAGCTATGTAGTCGTTCATCTAGATTTTGAAGGAGAATAAATTGTAACAATTGATTACTCATAATTTAAAGGAGACATATTATACAAAACTGACATTAAAGCTGTGGTACCTGATTTTCACACTGTGAAAGGAAGTAGATATTTACATCAGTCTAACTACTTCCTAGTTCTCACAAAACCCTTTGGCACATCGTTCAACATGCATTCATTTAACAGTTTTTGAAGAGCTTTTTTCAGACAGTGAAGTGAAACTGGGGGGACCATCTAACGCAGAGCACTGCTTTCAGCTCTTAATCTGGTTTAACATAAAATGAATATTTTATTTTTATTTGATGCAGACAGCGTTCAGCTGTCTCGTTTTTGTCATAAAGTCCTGCTTTTACAATATACTCTTGAGGGGAAAACACAAAATGTACCAATTTACCCCAAAAAATCAGGTACCCCAGCTTTAATGAACTTTTAACTTGTTTATAACGTTGTTATCATCATTAGCTCACTCAAAGTTGTTTTCTGATTGATTCAGGCATGTTGACCTGTTCACCTAGCCCCACCCACTTTCCTGCATGTACTTGAACTTATTTGACAAAAAATAAAAAAATAATAAAAATTTTTTACAGCCATTTTTGAAAAACACTTAAATAGAAATTCGCTTCTTGCTACAGTGAAAGGGAGTGAAGCCACCATGAAGAGGCGGAGCAGTTTTGAACAGAAAGTCAATGGGTTTGAATTATTACACCTTTTTAGATCCATATTGTGGTTTACAATGAGCACAATGTAAAATGGTGATATAATTATGTTATAGTTCAGTACTAAGCACCTAGAAAGCATAATATGCTTACTTCATTATTTCATTTACAGTAAAAGAGTTGGTTTCACCTTGTTTTCCGGGGCTGTGCTGATGTTGTAGTTTCTTGTGTTGGGCATGGTTAGAACAAGCACATTTTTCATGTGCGGCCTTGAAGTTGTGTTAATGTAATACTCATCACTGTAGGGACGAAAAGAAGAATCATCTTACTGTGATGAAGAAATACATTTTCACTTTGATTATCAGGTCTCACAAAAATCCCTCTCTCATTACAGTTTTACCCCATATCGGTAATCAGATTTAACCTGTGAGTATACGTGTGTGTAGATTTGTATGTGATGGTGCACTGACTTGTAAAGATCAATGAGAAAGAAGAGAATATCGCCGTTATCTGCCTCTGGGGTGTCTCTCTTGGCCTCCTCGACGTCTGCCGGAGATCCACACATGATAAACACTGCAAACAGAAACACAAGATAAATAGCCCGCTCGGTACAACAGTGAATCAATACAGTACATGGTAAAGGTCATCATCAGGACCAGTACAAAGGCACTAAAACAAGAAGGCAGCACAAATCATGGTTTTATATTGCTTTTGGAATGACATGAACCTGCAATGTGCTTAGATTACTGGGGCTATTTTAATTTAATTTATGTGTTTTATTGTTGGAGAAGGATTTTATTGCTTAACACCTGCAGGTAAAGACTACAGTGAATTTAGTTGAATCTGAGTCTATGAGTTGTTGTGTCAGCAGCTGCTATGTTACAAACTGGATGATAATTTTCACCAAATGTCAAACAAATTGGCATTAACTTATTACGTTTATTCATTTATCTTGTGTGTTAAAAAAAACAACAAAAAAACAGTTATAGTTGAAGTTTTAAAGATTACACCAACCTTGAAATTACTGCACACTCATTAGTGGGTTAAACAGTCAATCAATTAACTGTAGGATTGGGTGAACATTTTAGACAAAGACATCATGAACACTTTAAAGTGCGTATGACAGGTTTTTATGATTTTCTAATTTTGACTTTATTCAGCGTATTAATACCTTTTGTAAATATAAATTATAGTTTTACACCAATCAGGTCGCTATTTGTTGAGAAAAGTCGAAAAATATGTTGAAAATTACAGGAAGTGAACAGATAGATGACATCACACTGGGGAGACAAAGGTCATGCATAATTTACACAAAATAAACTACTTTTTTGACACTTTAAAATATAGATTCAACAAAAGAAAGGTTCACGTGTGTTTTTCTTTGTCAAATGAACAAAATCTGTGACATTAGATGAGTTTTGGCCCAGTGTACAGTGTGGTTGCTATGGTCATTTCCTAGTGTGATGTCATACTTTACAACCAGGAAGTAACATTGAAAATCTAAAAAAAATAGCTAAACTGGGGTAAAATTTGTGAAGATTCTAGCAGAAACTGAAATATATTTATCTTAACTGCATTTTAGTTACATGAGTAGTTCAACCTGTCAGAGGCGCTTTAACTTACAGTTGCTTGTCCTGTTTGCTAAGGCAATCTCATATTTTAGTTCTTCCGGCCTGCGTATTGCTTTTTTGGATATGTTTCTCACAAAATCAGAACTGTCTGCATCCAGGGCATTGATGTACCTGTCAAAAAACACATACATCTAGTGAAAGATTGTTAAGTATCACAGAATAGCATTGTACATCATTGTAATCACAATTATCGAAATAATTATCTTGTAATTTTAAGGGCTTTTTGTGAACATGAATACATGATATTGAGCTAATATTACGTTTAATGACAGAAACAGGTCCATTGACTTTCTGTTCAAACCTGCAAAATGGAGAGGCCCCGCCCGCTGCTGCATAGTGGCGAATGTGTTTTCATTTTTACATTTCAAAAACTCTGAGTCTTAATTTTTCAAATAACTACAACTAAGTACAGAGCTGTGGGCGGGATATGGCGTGGGTGAACATAGGAACATTCTGAGCACTCAAGCCTAAAATGCAGGACAATGCAAGATTACCCAAAGCAACAGTAACTCTCTGGAGGTGGCACCTCACCGGCCTGATTCCATGAGAAATAGAAAGTTAAAATCATACTTTCTCCCGGAACAACATTTCAATGGAAACTAAAGAGGCTCTCCAGGCTGTCGCTTCATGCCCACCTACGTCGCATATCTTAAATTCATGGTTAAATTGCGGCTGGTCGGAGACATATTGTTTCTACGGGAAGCTACAAGTGTTTACTTTTTGTACTTTGCTTTAAAAATGAAGCTGTACTTGCACGATGTAATTTGTTGTTGTATAATTGTCAAAACCACAGTAAAGATTACGACTTTCTGAAATTTGAGCCGTTTATGCGGATTTTATTTGGGGTTTACATTTGTTTACATTAGCGACCAGAATCAAGATCGGCAGAATATAACATGGTAAAAAGCTCATAAAATTGGATTTTGCAAATAAGTCTCCTTTAAAATGCAAGTTATTTCCCAAACGCAAGCGACTGAAAGCAGTGACATTGCTCATTATTAGCTAACTTAGCCAAATTAGCATCTAACGTGTTCGCTTTCCAAGTCCAAGGTACTGGATAAATAATTAAGGAAAAAGTACGTTACAGAAGTGGGAATACACTTTTCAGTCTATTTTTCGAAAGTGTATTCTAGTAATGAATGTTATTTTGCTTGCTAATGTTGTCATACAGACGTGTTAACAGCTGATTTTTATAGCCGCACGCAATACTGAGCACTGGTTGTACTGGGTAGTAAAGTAGTCAGGAGAATGTATTTTTTAATTATAAAATGACTAACCAAAAGCAGTCCTCCGTGTTGTTCTGTTTCTTATACACATATGCATTATGCCACCTAGGTTTGAGCTTGTTCTGATGACGCCAGAATTCAGTGAAGAAGTTGGAGATCTTTCGAGCTGGAGGCAGCAGACGCTGGAGGTTTAAGGTGTTGTCGCAGGAGAGGCCAAAGCTGCCTGCAGACAGGAAAGGAGTGCTGATGTTTAGGCCCTGCTCCAAACTGGGTAAAAGAGAATGCACAATTTATTTGTTTTGTTGGAACATAGTAATGGGGTTAGAGAAGCATCACTCACCTGACCATGGTGAAGGTAGCATATGTGCAGGTGGGTCCAAGCACTGCACATCCCAGCTGCCCAGTCTCCTGTCAGTTTGTAGCTTTATGAATTGTTGATCATTAAGCTTAGAGATAAATCATGAAAGAAGAAAATGTCTCACCCTCAGTTTTTCAAATTCAGACACGCCTTCGCATGTGCTACTTGTGCATCCCTTATTGCTATAATATCCTGTGTCAAATCCAGCAAAGTTGGCCTTGAGACTGACGTTCAAACCTTAAAAGACAATGTTATGATACAACAGAAAGAAATGAAAGAACTTGCTTCCGATCATTTAAAACTAGGCCTGAAAGCAGGTTTGAAACAACTATGGGATTAGAATTAATTTATCAATTGTTGAAATAATGGCCAACTAATTTAGTCATCAAATAATACTAATGTGTACTCTCCTCAGACAAAAAAAAAATGCCTAGCGAGGAGCTTTTATGACAGAGCTGTTATTACATAAAAATGACTCATGAAATGTGCTAATTTATTTTTGATATCTAGTATACCCTTAGTAGATGTCCTCCAGCTGCATCACTTTTGCTTGGTTGAGGTTCAGGTATTTCAAAAAATAGTGAATGGACTATTTGATGGATTATTCCTTTTTTAAACTGACAATCAGCTTTTTAAAAACCTTTTTAAATTGTTTCATTATAGAATATATACTCGATATTTTTATTTTTCTGCATAACAGCAATTGTGGATGGATATTACTGTATGTCCTCTATTCTCCAATATATTCCACCTATGATATATGTTCACTAGCAAGAAGCCAAGTTGTATTATGTTCAAAGAAACATTTTTGATTTTTGATTTATTGGATAAAAGATAAGCATTATTATTGGATAAGTGCACAATGCACCTTCACACAATACATTTCATGTATGGCAATGCTATTATCTTTTGTTGCTTTACCATTTGCAGCGTTGATGTTGGCGTCTGTCTTAATGGCCCGCAGTATTTCACCCTGCACATCCTGCAGGCACCAGGGGAAATCCGTGTCGTTTAGAAGAATCACGTTGATCATGACTCCATCCAAGCATGGCTTGATGCTGCTGGACTGTGCAACCAAAATCCACAGGGTTGTCAGTCTCAACCAACTGCGTTCAGGAGCCATGTATAAAACCAATATCATCCACAGGCTGAGGAAATGTTGTGAAATATAATCCCCTTCTAATTGTAGTCCGAATGTGCAGTAAAGTCACCATAGATGTTCCAGTGTAGAGGTTACATGTGCTTTTGGAAGTAGGAGAAATCCACCTACTGCCTCCTTGCCTCGGGCGGTACTAAGTGACAACCCGTTTGTTAATGTACAACTTTTAAAGCCTCAGTGGCAGGGTGTATTTAACCTTCTGACTGCTGGTATCTCAAGTCTCTAGAACAACAAAAATGGATAAAAGCAAGCATGCACCCAGGGAAACAGAATGATTAACACACTTTGGTCAAATAAAAAGATTTCAAAGACACTACCATAATCAGAGGTGGGTAAAGTAGCCAAAAAATGTCATTCAAGTAAGAGTAAGAATATTTTCCAAAGTATATGTCCAAGAAATTACTCAAGTAAAAACAAAAACAATATTTTAGGAAACAGTAATCTAATTGTAAGGACAAAAGAGTAAATACTGCAAAAAAAAAAAATTCTAAGGATATACCACAAAAATTACACCCTAAATGACACCTGAAGGAGCATTCAAATAATTTATCTACAGAAAACTTTGTCACTTGTAGACTTAATTACAGTTGGAATGGTAACAACACAAGTAAGAGTACTGTTTCTTCAAACAAAATATTACTCAAATAGAAGTAAAAATACGCAGTCTGAAAACTACTTTGAGATTCAATTTCTTTTAAAAGTTACTCAAGTAAATGTAACTAAGCAAATGTACATTTACTTTTGTGTTCAGATTCAGATTCAGACAACTTCAGTGGCTACATTAGTTTGTGCAGTAAAAAAGCACATAGGAATCACCCATACAAACAGTCCTACAAAAAGTTATAACACATCATTCTGAACAAAGGCGAGCTTTGAGGTCATTTTATAGCATCCAATAAAAGATAAACCATCTATCAATGGAAGGACGAACAAAAAAATTGTTCAGTCTGTTGATGTCTCTGGCTAAAGTTGTGTTTTTGACTAAAATGTACATAATTGCTGTTTAATAAAGCAATTGAAGCATTGTATTCAAGCAAACTGATAATCTACAGTGTACTGTGGTTGTAATCCCTTGATTTCACAAACAATGTGCAAACGACTACCTTTGAAACATTGTCTACCTACAATGTAATGTATATAGTGTAATTTTTTTAGCTCATTAATCATTTATCCATGTCAGATGTTTCATGGATAAAATTGGAAAAGTCTATGAATATATAGGAACATTTTATATTTTTAGACTGTAGTAGTCTGGCTTTGATTTATGGGTGGAAGTCTGTTTCAAAGAAGTCCATTCATCTAAGAGTATATTAAAGCAAAATGAGAGATAAGACGGACGATAAGCAGGTCGAACAAATGAAACGCGGCTGGTGTGGTTTAAAAACTGAAAATCAAATCATCTCTGTAGAATAACAATGAGCTCATCATTTTCTCACAGCAACATGGGGCACTTACGGCTAGATGGTGTATTGCCAATCCAGGAACATGTGAGCGGTCCTGATATAAGGTAAGTGAACGTGCGCATTTTTTAACATGCCATTATGTAAACCTTCATTGCTGTCTTCACTAGCTTTGTTGTGTTGATATAACTGAAGCTCTTAATATGACAACATAATTCTTCATTGTTTCATAACGTTTAATTTATGAATGACAAATGACTCATAATACAATACAGAGTCAAGCAAAGGTTACACAAGCCATAAAAGCCTATTAGAGACAACGCTGTAAATCCTACAGTTCACAGTTTGTCGTCACTCTACTTGAAACAGTCAGGTCTAATGACAAACCAGGAGTGCTCTCGTTCAATTAGTGCAATCTCTTCAACCGGTTTCACAAATCAACTCTATTAACCACATTATCAACTCATTACAAAGAACAATGACCCAGCGCTATCTCTGACACTCCTCTATCCGCAGTACACCACATTTCCCACAGTGCTCTTCGCAAAAACAAACACCACTGGGTCATTAAGATACTCTCGTGACAGGTTGAAGTCTACAGTTTAAAATTGCGTTTTGAAAAATATTGAAAATCCCACCACAGGCACAAATACAGGGTCAACGCCTCTTTGAATAAAAACTGAATTCCCATTTTGTTATTGAAATTGCTAAAAGACTAACTATTTTTACTATAGATGGCCACTTCACTATAGATTTCATTTAATCATTTTTCAGTCAGTTCACCATGCACATTAGAAACCCAGGAGCTTCAGCACACGAGAGAAGAATCTGAACTCTAAACTAATACATGTTTGTAGAGGTTTGAACTACAGAGTTTGTCATTTGAAACCAAATGTTTTAAATCACATTTCTGAGCTTATTGGTTTTTGTAGGAATCAAAATGTAAACATGGTTTGATCTAGATGTCAAAATCCCTCAGAACGTATTCATTTTATTTGTCTTTTTAAATTAGACAAATAAATAAAATATTCACCCACGTGACCAATGTACTTTGATGATTTTTTGTCAAAAGGTTGTTTTTTTTTTGCAAATGTGGAATGGGTCCTTTCTCCAGGAGAGTTACATTGATTACCCAATGAAGCATTCAGTAATGTCCATGCTGTTTTTTCTGGTTAGCTTAGCATTGAATGATTCATTTAAACCTCAAATCCAATGAATAATTGACTCATAAAAGTGACACTAATGTATGCTTTGTGCACATAGAGAGCAAAGTCTCAGCCTCTCTGCCTCATTTAATGTGTCTGTTTGTTTTTCAGTCTTTTTTCTTAAATACCAGTTGGATTGATTCTCAGTTCAATTTTACCATAGTAACATTGACATTTCTGTATTGTTATGTTTTTGATTGTTGATGGCAAGGCAACAATATTAAAAATCTGTGTAATACAGCTTTGCATATACTGAATAAATGATAATTTATTTCAATTCTGTAAGATTTTTTAGCACCTTGGAAAACCATCATATCATAAATATTTATTACACAGTTTACAATAATAATAAAAAATAATTATATCATGACATCATATTAAGTATATAATATAATAATTAGATCATATTTTTGTATCACTTGCCTCAAGAAAAACGAGTGATTATGCTGACATCAAGTGGTTAGACCTGGAATTAGTTAAACATATATATATTTTTTAATGACAGGTAAATGTTTGCTTGCTTTAAAGGCTTTTTTCCAAATTTTCAAGTTTGTTGCTGACTTTTGATATTATTGAGTTTAAAGGAGACATATAATGAAAAATCAACTTGAATGCACTTTTAACCTTATTACAGTATTTCATCATAATTAGTTTACTCAAAGTTTTATTTTGATTGATTCCTGCATGTTTTAGTTAATCCTGTATTGTCCTGCATCTGAGGCTCTGAAAATTGTGCTTAGTTGTGATTATCTGAAAAATGAAGACTCTGAGTGATGCATGTCGGGTTCTAAAACATCGTGTAGCCATTTTTCAAAAATAAAAACGATTAATGACAGTGAAATGCCACTATGAAGAGGCGGGGCTAATCAGATCTGCAGTTTTGAACAGGAAGTCAAAGGGCCTGTTTCTATTACTGAGCCGCTTTAGATCAATATCGCAATTTACAATGAACAAAACGTAAAATTATGATCTTCTTATATTAAAAAAAGAAACATAATATGCCTCCTTTAAGGATCTTCCTGTTTCTACATTATCCAGAGCTCATCTATCTTCTCGGCCTACATTCTGCTCCACTTAAAGACTCTACCACAAAAGCTCTTAAAATAACAGAGGACGCAGAGGCCCAACCGTGTGAATACCGTAGCAAGATTTATTGAAATTTTAATGACATTTGACAAAAATAAAGGTACTCACAGACACAATCAGATTTGACATATTTTGCAGTGACAGTGTGCTACATTAAACACATGGACTTAAATTAGAAAAAAAAAATGCATAGAGATGGTACTGCACTCAAAGGCAATACAATACACACTTACAAGTGAACAGGAAGTTCAGACAAATTATAAAACTGGCCTATGACAAGACAAGAAACATGTAGAAAATAGTGCTTGTATAGTGCGAGTAGCAAAGGGATGGGAAGAATCATTGAAGTCATTAGAATGTGCAGTGCAGTGCTTTTAGATTAGCTTTACAGTCGCAAATATTAGATATGAGGGTCATTTTGTCTTTTCAAATGTGCCAATAAAAATAAATAGTCAGTAAATAAAACATCAGAATCAAACATATTTAAGGTTCAATAATTATTTTCTCAAAAAACAAAACAAACACACACAAAAATCGGTTTAATAAGAGTTTTCAGCTTCCTGTTATTTGCAACATATATGTTTTAAATTCTCGCTTTGCAACAGTCCAAATTTCTCATCATTATGAAACCCATGGATAGGCAATTTTAGGTTCACAAAAAAAAAACATCTTCCTAATTTTGAACAACGGTAGGATTAGAAATCACAAGTTCTTTATTAATTTATTCAGAACACATCCTTACCCTTATTCTAAAATCGCTGTAGTCAATTCTCAAACACCTGATGTGCCCATAGTTACAAATGAAACATAAATAGGTGAATAAATAAATAGCTTTCATCTTGATGCTTTTTTCTGACAAAATGTAGAGCTCGGGATCGAAAGTCAAAAACTTTGCGTTACCGGCCAGACGTCCATCGAGACAGACGCGCAAAAACAATGTAAAAACTGAAAGAGAAGAAGTGTGGAACAGCCTGATAAACTGTTGCGTCACTACTGGAAACATATACATTAAGCACACTATTATCAGAATACTTTTGAATCATGAATTGAATTAACCATGTTTAGTATTTAGCGTCTTAAAATCTTCACTGATTCAACATTAGGTCACAATCCCGAGCTCTAGTTTAAACCATTTTCAAACAACTTAAATTGAAATCCTTTTTCCTCTTCCTCTTTTACTCCACATTCTAAATATGTTTAGCTGGTTGTTTCAGTTCCTCACTCCATCCCTTACCCCCCCTCTTTGCCCCTTCTGTCCCAAACTCTTCTGGTCAACAAGTCATCATCATCCAAACCACTGAATCATAGGACCTTCATAGGAGCAGGCTACAGTAACACTGGAATTCCTACACTTGCCGACGAGACAAAATACTTGAATGCTACAGCAGTAAATAAGATCTGAAGGGGCAGAAATGCTTTCAGAGCCATAATAAGTGCAGTTGTGTGGTAGTCCATAGCCGTGGCAGAACACACAGTCTTACTTTAGACATGAACTCAAATATACTCAGATTTAGTACCTCATTTTGTCATTGTAAACATGATATGGCTCATGGTTTCTGACATCGTTATCAAATGACATTATTTACATTGACAATTGCAAGAATATCAAAAAAACAAGCATTCAATTATGATATTTTATGGCTACCACTCATAAATTGGCAGTGAAAAGACATAGAAGAGGGTCATAAGAAGTAAAGCAATCTTCATTGTCCTCACAGCGAAACAAAGTAGGCTCAAAATGCATTTCTGCAAGTCTAGGTCAATTGATGATGCTAGCACCAAGTTCTGCTCTTACAGCTGTTCAAAACATCTAACCTAAAAAATAAACACTACCAAATGTCCTTCCCAGAAACACTTTTGCAAATACATTCAAAAAAGACTTCTGCCCGCCCCTTTCTTTCCTAAACCCTCTACACTCCATCACAACCTCAGTCTGGTCCCTGTTTCCGATTCTGCAAAAGAGAAAAAACTAAAGTAAACCCCGCACAGGAGCATGAAGCGCCTGTTTAGGAGCTGATGATCTGCCCAGACCAGGTCTCGTGCTTGGTGCCTGGGTTCAAGTGTGTGATCACCACCTCCACAGCCTGGATCTTCTGGTTCTTGGGAGGGATGGGGCAGACTTTGTATGTGACCTCGTCTCCTTCCATAGGCACATACTCTCCTTCAATGCTGGAGAACAGAAACAACATGACAATCTAATGTCTCATACGTGGTCAGTTTAGAAGCTGTTGCATTAGTTATAGCAGAAATTAAAGATTCAAGTAACAAAATACAAAAGCAAAAGTATTTTAGTACATTTTAAGTACAAACTTAACTTTGTACATTTTACAGTACTTTTTTACTTTACCTTCCCTAAATTAGAGAGCAGGTGTCTGTACTTTATCCTCTTTTTTTATGGTAAGTAACAAGTTTTTTTCCCCCTATAGTTTGAGACCTGCTGAAATGGAGAGATTTTTTATGTTCATGGTGACATCTTGCCTACATCTTAAGTTCAAGTTGAGAACACCAAAATTGGCAGATAGATTAAAAGGACAAGGAATATTATGAAATTGATTCCGTCACTTCTGAACTGACCAAAAACCAGGAGGTCAAGGTTTTATGTATATACATTTATATGTATATTTGTAAAGGGGTATTTCAATACAATACTTTTGCTTATTCTTATATGTGATACTTTTATTTAAGTAATAAAATTGGATACTTCTTTCATCATTGATGGTTTACATGTTGCAGGGTTTGAGCTGTGTGCAGATACTAATATACTGTACAACTGTGTCTATTGACCATGATGTGTTTTACTGTAGTCTAGATACAGGTTTACAGACACATGATAAAGGTTGTGAGATGTATGCTCTGTGTGGGGAGTGGACTCACTCAGAGATGTGGACGAAGATGTCCTCTCCACCGTGTGAGGGGCGGATGAACCCATGACCCTGAGACCTAGAGAAGTTTTTACACACGCCTTTGTAGACTGGACCCGATCTGGCCCGTACTGTCCTGCACAGAACAAAGAGACAAAGCACATCAAACCTTAAAATGCTCTTCTTTACTCTAAATCTGACATAGAGGCCTCTTACGCTGAGTAGGTGCGAGTGCGTTTGGTGGGCAGGGGGCTGGGCAGTTCTCCGGGCTGCGGCGGTTTCCTCTCCCTCTCCCACACACGGCTGCCCTCTCTCAGGAAGGGGAAGGACAGGGGCAGGCGGGTGCGTGGTGAGGACAGGGGGGAGGACAGGGGCTCTGCTGGGGAGGCGGCTGGCTCTGACATCTTCTCTGGTCCAGGCAGACAGAAGGCAGTGGGCACGTTCTTCTGGATGAAGGCAAACACAAGTGAAGCTAGAGGAGGGTTACTCCTCCTGCATGGCGACTGTCAGTTAGGCGATGTGATGAAAGATGAGGCCGTGAGGCTGGGGAAAATCTATGGAAGAAAAGTTAGATTAGTGATTTGCACAATTGTCACATCAAGTATCAACTTAATATTTAACAATCTGATCTATACTAGGCCTAAATAATTACTATCACATTACATTACATTACATTACTGGGGACAAAAACTTGAATAAACTTGACTCTAAACTGAACAAAAAGATACTCTGCAAACGTTTTGGCTGATGCATCACAGTTTGCAAAACCACTGTAAAGACAGTGTTTTAATAATTTAGGGATGTCACAATGTCACGTTTTAGTGTTACGATCTTTGTGAGAAGAAACATCATAATTGTAAGATTTATATGATTGCTGGCACTATGACCAAAACAACAGGGAAATCCTTTATTTGCTTTCATTCACAGTGTTCATTACATCACCATTCCTCACTAGGATTATGAAATCAAATTTTCTCAGGGGAATATAATGTCACATAAACAGCCAGATGAAAAAGTACTTTGCACGTACTTTTCATCAATTATATTATTCCCTGAATAATCATGATTATCAATTAACCGCATAATCCCTTTAGAGGTTATGCACTGTGATTTTTCTTCTCTAGGAGGGTAGCACAATTGATCAAATGCAGGCATAAATAATTAACATTTTGGTGTGAGATAGACCTGATATTAAGGCATTTTGACAGAATTTAGATGTGGTGGCACTTAAAACATCACATAAATGCAACTTTTTAGAATGTTTCACGATTGATCTGTGGCCCTCCGCCTGGTCTTTATTTCACTACACGGTCCTCGATGGAAAAAAAAAAGTTTGGACAGTACAGTACTTTTACTTTTGAACTTCATTCCTTTCCATCTGTGAAAGCAAACATAACAAATCCACACCTTTCAGAACATGTTTGCCAAGGTTTAAAATACAAGGTTAGCAGGTTTTGTTCTGAATAAGACAGAGATATTCAGTTGTTTGTTGTAGAAATTAAAACTAAAAACGTCTGTCTCTGCGATTTGCAAATACCAAACATTCATGTTGCGATTTCAATACGGTATTTCTTATTTTAAAAAACCCTTCCTCACACTGGGACACACGATCCACAATCTGTGCAGTCAGCCCGCCCTCAGAGCTGTCACTTCAGGATAAGTGCTGACATTTGTACCGTGACACAGACCCAATCACCATTTGCTAAAGGATCAGAGCAGGCTCGTCTATAAAAGCCACTCTAAAAAAAGAGCTACAACAACGCCTCACTGATGACGTCACCTTCAGCTGTGGCTAGTTGTGGGTTTGTTTATGTTTTGACCTTGACATTAGAGATGCAAGCAAAAATGCAAATCTCTTCCTTTACCTGTCAAACTGTGTGAAAATCAAAACAAACAAGGACAAAACAGAGCCAAAAAGGACTTTATACAGTAGAAGTAGAATATCTCTTAGCCAGGCGGAAAGACCGTAGATAATTTAGCAAAATCTGCTGTTCGGTTTTTGTGTATCCATCCTCTAGATATTCTCTTCGCTGCCTCAGTCGTGTCTAGAGTCACTTTGTGTCTGAGTTTTAAATCCAATAGTAGACACAAGGATGTTGCAACCTTGACAGAGGAGAGGCGGGACAGCCAGAAGGACAGTCAAGCCTGATTTTGTTAACCTTTTATTTGGTTTTGAATAAGAAAGGTGAAGCGCCTCTTGAAAACCATATAAGACCCATTCAGACCTTGCCTTTATTCCAGAACTAGCTGAATTGTGGGTGGTGTATTGAGTTTCTCACTATCCTCCTGTAAATGCCGACAATGATGTGTTGAGCTGGATGTTTGAACTGGTCTTGTGTTTGTCAGTGAGACCAACTGTTAATATTACACACCTCCATATTCCCCTATAGGAGCTCTGGGCAAAGACAAATCCATACCTGAAGCAAGGATATTTTCTTTTGTTGATCTTTATCTTTGGCATTATTTATCAGTATACATATTAGGGACAGACTGATATGGACTTTCAAAGCCCTTTTGTTGTGGCTAACTAATATTTGCCGATACAGATACAGATATTGAAACCACAAATGTTACGTATATCAACGTTCAAAATTAACCAAATTTGTATCATAATTATTGTTTTGTTTCCATTTTTACTCATTAGATTGTTCAAAAAGACAAATCTGATGGACTGAGCTGGGAAAATGGGAATGACATGTCAGTGCAAAATAATCTTGTCATATTTTGATAATTGTTCCCTAGACTAGACAGAGAGCTTTTATAACATAGACAGTGGCATTATTAAATTAAAATGTCAATAATAATAACAATAATAATAATCTTCAGCCAACATATTTCAACCTTTATTTGGCTGATGAAAATGTATTTAGAAAGTCTAAATGTACTATAGAAGTAATAGTTTGATTAGTCGCCTTATCAAACAAATAATCGCAGACTCGTCTACTACTAAAATACTGTAATTGTTAGTTGCAGCCCGAGTGAACAATGAAAATACCAGTGAGACTGCAAAGCCACATTTGATTCTGCCGATGTGTCTTTAAGCAAAACATTTGGAATGGGAATGTATGCTTACTTTGGATGTTTGTGGAGGTGTAAAAGCCAAGTTCTTGCTAAACAACAATTCCAAAATGATTTGCTCACAAGAAACAAGTTGATTTTAAAATAGCCTTTGGCATAATCTTCTGATCACTGTGGAATGCTTATGCTATTAGTTGTACTTGCATTCTGTGAAATGGAGCTGTGCCAGTCAACGTACTGTAATAAAGGCACTATAAATAAATACCTTATGTAACCCCACTTCTGAGAAACCTTTGAATCAGCAAAACCTGAAGTAGGCTGAGCACAGATGCTTTCTGGAGCCAGACAATGCTGTGTGACCGTAAATGCCTTTTACACTGTGACGTCATGAGTCAGATGTTTCTCCTGAATCTGTCTGTTTAACCCTTTAAAAGTTTGTTTTACAAAATACATTTACATAAAAATTCCAGAATGGCGGCAAAAGTGAAATGAAACATCTTTTGATTTCAATGGTGAAACTGGAATTAACCTCAAAATATTACAAAACATGAAAAATCAAGGTGGTTTTTTGGCAAATGAAAACCACTCAGATACATTATATACAGATACTATTGTATTTTACTTTATTTGTTTATTTAATAGGAGATTGTGATGAGATTATTAGACACTTGGCAGGCTAAAATCTTAATTTTTAAGTCTTACTTGACAAATACTTACTTGTTGACACCACAATAGTTGTTTTTTTTTTTCTTTTTTCTCCAGATATATTACTAAGGGTGCGTTCCCACTTATTTGGTCCTAAATTGAGGCCAATAGAGTCCTGATGTGGACTTGGTTTGGTCCTGTTCTAATCTAAACCTGATCAGTCCAGGTTTAGTTTCAGGGTTAACTCTGGTTTAGTGACAATTTTGATGTGGTGAATGTGTCAATGCCGCATACTTTCTCCTTTCAAATACAATTTTGAGGTTGGAAAACAATATTTTCATCCATCCTTTGTAAATCAAATTAACTGGCATTTCCACCCTGGAAATTCAAAATTGTTATTTTCTGTTAGTATTTAGGTAATAATTGAAAACATATGTAGGTCAACTTAATTTTGCCAGTCGCCTCCATTCCGGATTTTTTTACCATTCTGATAACAGAGCATTTTAAAGTGTTTTTTTTTTTTTTTTTTTTTAAGTGGGATAAGAATAACGTTTTATCTCAATCTTCTGATTAAAACTCCTTCCATCTCCACAGTGCTGCCACAGGCCTGTGGCAGGAGACTGGCACGATGATGAGTGACTGATGACAGGGCATAAATATGCAGCCTCAATCACTCACAGACTGTAAGCGTATTCATTAGCCCTTTTAAGCTGACAAGGGCCCTGTAATGGATTTGGGTAATGAGTCCACACTGTCAAATGATGTTGACGGAACACTTAATCGGGCCAGAGTGTCACGCTGCGTTAAAAATGTTAAAGAGTGCGCGCAGGAGGAGGAAATCTTTGCAAAGATTAGACAAAAGGCCAAGAGCACCTCCCAGTGAAAGAAAGCAGGACATTGTGGCTGCATCAGCATGTGAAGCACGTCAGCACACAAACACGCCATGCCACCACTTTAAACTTTAATCGAAACATTTCTGGGTCAGATCGTTAAAGACGCAAGGCGAAAAGTACGTCGACTATTTACGTGTCCTTTTTTTCGGGAACGTTCTTCTCCTCACAGCAGGAGCGAACAAGGATGCTCTGTCTCCAACTGCAACAGCCAAAGCGTGCCAACTACAACAGCAAACAGTACAGCTGCATGTTGTGATCGGTCCATGTTGAAGAAGTAGCTGTTTTGTCGGAGAGGGTTAAACGAATAAAAAAGATGGAAAGCGTGCGTAAAATCCTGCAACGAATCGCGCGTAATAATTCACCAAATAAGCTACTTACCACGAAAACGCCGAGCTGCTGTCAGTCACTCCTCACAGGACGCACGGGGATTCGGCGTGATATAAGGCAATTATGTAATAAAATCCCGTGGAAACAGCAAGGACATGTGTTGAATGAGTGAGTGGGTCTTGGCGTGGATGGATGCGGCGGGATGGGGAAGGAACAGGCAGCAAATGAGAAGCGAGGCAGCGGCAGTGGGGCGGGGGTTAGCGCTAAAAACAACGGGAGGAAGCATCGCCAAACGCACCACAACATTCCGGGCTTTGTTCTGCCCTGGATCAGAAACCAAAAACCCCAACTTAAGGTCTAGTGGGCGTATTAAGCCTAATTGTGCATAGATTTGGAACATGTACAAATTATAGGAAGACAGATCTTTCTCAAATAGCAAATTGTGGTTTTATAATTCCCATATTATATTATATATATATTGTCTGTGTAATATTCAAGTCATTGTCCTTACATACGATACAAAAATGCTCTTCAGATGTAACAGCATTGTAAATGATGCCAGGGTCAAAGGTCAAACTATTAAAAATGATATTAAATGGTTCCTGTTTATTTGTAAGTGCAGACATTTCACTAACACACCAATACCAATACTCTGTGTTTATCTGTCCAGACAAAGCTATTGTTGTATGACACTGTATTAAAGGTGACAAATATGCAACCTTAATGAGTTTTTAACCATGTTACCTTGTGTGTGTCTCCTCTTCATTAGTGTTCTTAAAGTTATATGTAATTTTATTCCTGCATGTTGGAGGAATGAAATGTATGCCCATATCCCTGTGCTTATCCCTGTTCTGCAGTTTTTAACAGGAAGTCTATGGACCTGTTTCTATTACTGAACTGTCAGATTAATATTGCAGTTTACGATCAACAAAAAGTAAAATCATGGTCTAGTATCTGAAAAAGCATAATATGTTTCCTCAGGGCCGTTGACAGAAATTTGGGGGCCCGGGACAAGAAGTCTCACATGGGCTCCTGTCTAATACAAAAAAGAGGGTCCAATTCTGGGCCCCTAAGACATTGGGGCCCGGCACAATTGATCCCTTTGTCCCTCCCTGTCTACTCCCCTGTGTATCCTTATTAATTTTTTTTTTTAATGGTTGTTCTTCAGGAGCTGTGAGGAGGCAGCCACTCAATTAGTGAATGCCTTCGAGGATTGAATTGGTTTGGTAAGCTGTAATCATACTGAATTTTCAGAAATTCACACATTTTATCCTTAAAAATTGTGTAGCCCACATTCGCAGTTTCTGCTCGTCACTGTTCTCGACTTGCCCACTGCATGTCACTACATGTTTGATTGCAGCAGGCCACATCTGAGTTTAAATAACCCTCAAAGTTAAAAAACAAGACTATTTTTAGGCACACTTTCCACAAAGTGCAGCGTGACATCACTTTTATTCTGAACTTAGTTTTCTTAACATTTTGGTAAGTATTGAGCCCCTGTGTAATAGAAAACCTGGCTACACCGAATTATACCCTTGAATACTCAGTTGCATTTACAATTGAGTCATTGCTTCGATGTTGACTCATAGGTTTCTATGCAAAAAGGACGCAACTTCATGCAAGTTGAAGTAAATAAAAGGAGATTTATTTTTATTGTACAACCCATAGGCATTTCAGCAACACAGAAAATATCATGTGGGAGAAAACACATTTACTTCAATGTACATGGACCCAGAAATTTACAGTTAGAAGCAGCTGACAAACAGTAATGCAGATATATTCATAAGGAGCGACGGCATATATTTAATGTGTAATCTGAATTAGCACAATGTTATTATCCCTTTGTCTATTAATTGATGTTACAGTGAAATGGATTTACACTGATAATTTGGAAAATCCTCACACACATTCTGCTTGAACATAAGTGAGCATGCAGAATCAATCAGCAATCATAAATAAATACAGAACAGGAAGATCCATATGGTGTGCTTGACCTTAAAAACAGGGCAGAGGTAATGAGTGGGGCAGCTAATTGTGGGTTGGGCGAAGCTTTGACAAGCCAGGGGGTTCGGGCCTCCTGAAATAGACCTCTTGGAGTGTTTTGCGAGCCTAAAATAAACACTGCACTGAATTAATACACTCCGATTCTGACAAACAAAACCACAGTGGAGTTTATAATTGAAATGTACAACACAAAATTCCTTAACAAAATGGGTGACAATAGTCCACAAATGAATATGGCCTCTTTGTTACGTGGACATATTTGGACAGCTGCTCACATCAGCTGCTCTTGTGTGTTATGTCACTACATGGGTCAAGGATGTGCGTCTACAGTGAGCTCCTATTGTTTCCACGCCTCAGACTGATCTAAACTGTGGTCCAGCAGCTGACTAGTGGTTACGCTCCATTCTCAACATTAGCTAGGCACTTAGTCTGAAGTCATTTAACCGCTAACATTTATATATTTTCTTTAAAAAGACAGCCATACTTCAGTCTAGTGTGTTAATGTCAATATGGACAACTCATTTACAGCTTGTACATTCTTCCTCTGCCCACAACCTGCATCACTCTGTTACCCCTGGCAAATTCCCCACACTGTTCAATGCTGGAGCTCTTTCATCCTGTTGAGAGCTGAGCCCGCCATGAACCATTCGATCTGTGTCTCGTTGAATGTGTGGTTGAGTTCAAACGTGTCCACTGAGCCGTCGCTGTGCTTCACAACTGCAGTGAGGGGCTGGGAGAGGGAGAAGTTTTTGTTGAAGTTAGTGTCATTACAATTCATCAAAAGGATAGAAACAAACATTAGAAATCAACTTGCACCTATGACCCCTTTATATCACCAAACCAGTCTGCCGCCTAAAAATCACAATAAGGCAAAGTAATCCCAAATCCCTTCGTGCAAAATCACCATGTTTGGCTCTTGATCCGCTAGTTTGTAGTCATTTTGGCCCACTGAGGAAAAGGGTTTGAGCTCTCCTGCTTTTTAGTGAAAGCAATAGAGATATTGTGTACTTTGAAACATGAACCCTCTCACAGGACTGTAAAGAGACTACGCTTTAGAAATGAGCTTTAAAGCTGTGTTCTCACCTTTCCTGGAGCGAACGTTGTAAGTCCTTTGATAGAGATTTTATCATCTGGGAGGATTTTGTCGTAGTCTGACGGGTTGTTAAAGGTAAGTGGCAAAAGTCCTTGCTTCTTCAGGTTAGTTTCTAAGAAACAAGAAGGGAGTTTAATTTTTGGACAATGTAATTAAAAACATGGTGACAGCATGTTGATAAATACCATGAATTCGAGCAAAGCTCTTGACAATAATTGCTCTTCCTCCCAAATGTCTTGGCTCAAGAGCTGCATGCTCTCTGCTGGAACCCTCACCGTAGTTGTCATCTCCAACAACAACCCATGAAACACCATTAGCCTACAAAGAAAAAGGAGGAAAGGTCACGAAATATGATTAACAGTTAACTCATTTTACAATCTTTTTATGGTTTATTTTTAAATAAAATTTTAAGACTCAATAAAACCAAAGTTCAGTGTAATTTACCGGCATGTCATATTGTTTATGGCATAAATAGTGACCTAGCAGGTTTTTGATCTTACCTTGTAATGACGGGCCACATCTGGCACTCCTCCAAAGTCTCCTGTCAAGCGGTTCTTGATCTTGTTAACTGCGTCATTCTCGCTGTTCACTGCTCCGATCAGCATGTTGTTGGAAATGTTGTCCAAGTGACCACGGAACTTCAGCCATGGTCCAGCTGCACTAATGTGGTCGGTGGTGCACTTGCCTTTCACCTTGACAAACATGAAAAACAAACATTTTATATGGATTCAGCCACAATGAGAAACTATGCGTGGCGTGAACAAACCTTTATCAAAACTAGCATATCTTCCAGGTCCTTTCCACTCCATTTGTCAAAGGGCTCCAGGAGTTGCAGTCTGTTGCTAGTTGGGCTGACATCTACTTTGAGACTGCCACCGTCTGGGGGTGGGTGCTGGTAGGTGTCCTGGCCCGGGTCAAAGTCTTTGGCGGGCAGCTCATCCCCATATGGGGGGTCCAGCTTAAACTTCTCACCACTAGGGGTTGTGAGGTAATCTGTCTCTGGGTTGAAGTCTAGCGTACCGGCAATGGCAAGGGCTGTGACGATCTGAGGATGAAGAGAATGTTTTGTTTAAAACACTCAAGAACGAATTTGTGATTAGGATTGATTTGATTTTTATACCTCAGGAGATGTGACAAAAGCATGTGTAGCTGGGTTGGCATCGTTTCTGGCAGTAAAGTTTCTGTTGAATGAAGTCACAATTGTGTTCTTCTCTCCTTTCTTAACATCTCGTCTGAAATAATAAAGAAAGCAATTTAAAACTTAAAATGTACATGTTTATCATTTCCTTAAAGATTAAATTAATTCTCTACCTGTCCCACTGTCCAATGCAAGGACCACATGCATTGGCCAAAACAATCCCACCGACGTCGTGAAAGATCTTTGACTGCAAAAAAAACAAACAAACAAACAAATTTAAGCACCTCCCATTGCTTTAAAGTTGACCAACAAATGTATTAGCTTACATATCCATCTCTCTCAATAGTGGCACGGATCTGCTCAGAGCCAGGAGTCACTGTAAATTGAGCTTTGCACTTTAGGCCCTTGTCCAAAGCCTGCTTGGCCAATGAAGCAGAACGACCCATGTCCTCATAACTGGAGTTTGTACAGCTGCCAATAAGCCCTAAAGTGGGAAAAGTGGCAACAACACATTACTATCAAGTACTGTGAAAACAAAATTTAAATCACCATAGAAATAGAAATCAAATCAATGCCTTACCGACTTTGACCTCCAGGGGCCAGTCCTTTTCCTTGGCTGTGGCACCAATAGAAGAAACAAGGTGGGCATAGTCAGGGGTGAAGGGTCCATTGATATGTGGTTTCAGCTAAAAAGCAATTTATAACAATAAGGTTATCAATAGTATGCAAAAGTCTTTAAATTATTTCAAAATGTTTAACCACCTCATCCAAATTGAGCTCAATGAGCTGATCATATTCACAGCCTTCATCGGGCACCAGCAAGTCGGCATTTTCATCAGAAACAGCAGCAATTTCTAGAGAATAAGAAAACTAAATAGCAAATATTGAATTTGGGGGATATTTTGAGAAAATTAGTTTATACATACGTCCGCGTCCAGTCTTTTCCAAATACGTCTTCATTCTGTGGTTGTAGGGAAACACTGAAGTGGTAGCTCCAATCTCCGCTCCCATGTTGCAAATAGTAGCCATTCCTGTATCATAATGTACACACAATAAGTCAATTTGACAGACAGAGTTTTATATTATTCTTTCTAACCTGTGCAAGAAATTGAGTCAACTCCCGGTCCATGGTACTCCACAATGGCTCCAGTGCCTCCTTTGACTGTCAAGATGCCAGCCACTTTTAAGATGATATCCTTTGGAGAAGTCCACCCAGAGAGGGATCCTGTCAGCTTCACTCCAATCACCTTTAAAATATAATGACAATGTTCACATATTCTGCAAATAAACGTGTAAATAATGATTTCTTTACCTTGGGACACTTGAGCTCCCAGGGGATTCCTGCCATGACATCAACAGCATCAGCTCCTCCAACTCCAATGCAAATGGCACCAAGCCCACCACCGTTAGGAGTGTGAGAATCTGTGCCTATAAGCATCACCCCTGGATAGGCATAGTTCTCCAGTATGATCTAAGGGGGCAAATTGAGGTCATGGGAAATGAAATAATATAAAAGTCCTATAGCACTACAGTCGAACTGAATGGGCAACACATAAATATATACGTTTGTTGATTTCTGAAGTTTTGTGCTTCTGATAAGAATCTGGTGACACTAAACCTCTTTTACATGACACTGGTCAGAAGCCAGCTAAATTACAAATATATCTCATTATGATTTATACTTTAATATAGGGATTGTCTTCACCTTTCAATTGTATGTGATGGAATGTTCAGTTTGACATAACTCCAGGAAGCATCGGAATTGTAGCAGTGGGCACAGAGAGAATTTTGTGTCTATAAATGTCGGTGGTGGTGGTACATACCTGATGGATAATTCCTGAACCTGGTTTCCAAAAGCCAACACCATATTTGGCGCCTGCACTAGACAGGAAGTTGTATACTTCTTGGTTAATGTCCTGAAAGCAAAACATAACATCATAAGTCTAAATTGAAAGTAACAACAACAAAAAATGGTGCACTAATGTGCTTGTTTACCTTTGCCCTGGCCAGATCCTGCTCGCCTCCGATCTGGGCCTCTATTAAGTGGTCACAGTGAATGGTTGAGGGCACAGCCACCTTTGGGAGGCCGCTGCTGATGAACTGCAGCATGGCCATCTGAGCTGTAGCATCCTGCATGGCCACACGGTCCGGGCGCAGGCGAAGATAGGTACGCCCTCGATCGATCTCCTGGTTTTGGGCATCATCGAGATGGCCATATACAATCTTCTCTGACAAAGTGAGGGGCCGGTTGAGTCTGGAAAAAATAAAAATTCCACTTCACTTTGGGATTTGATTTGTGTTCAATTGCAAAGTATGTACAGCAGACAGGAGAGTGTAGATCAAACAGAAAAGATAAAAGAGTGTTGGAGTAAACATCAATATGGGCCAGAGTAAACAGAATTGGGAACCACTGACCTTTTCTTCACAATGTCAACGTTGGAGCGGAGTTTATCGTAGTTGATGTAGGAAGTGGGTTCAAAGCGGCTCATAGACACTTGAGCCTTGGCTCTGTAGGCAGCGGACACATGCAGACGGCGGGCACCGTGGCCCAAAGCCAACTGAACACATGGGCCAGCATGAGTGAAAAACATAGAAAATCACAGGTGAACAAACATACGTGGCGTAGAATGTGCGGAGTCAACTCGTGTTGATTCAGATGCAAATAGTTTTATCATCGTGCGTCTGTCCTAAGCTTTTATTATGGGTGCGATGGTGTACCGAGTCACCTCATTTAACCTTTAGAAGAACTGTCTTTGACCCACCAGTACTGATACAAAGTTAAAAAGGACACACAATAAATCTAAGTATAATCAGTCAAGTGTAATTTGACTACTTCTGGCGTTTTACCTCATTATGCTTATTGACAATGCCAACTTGGCTCAGACTTAGCTCGGCCTCAATGACCAAGTAACATTATCGGTCTAAAAGACGTTATAAATCTTTGAGAAATAGCAGAATGAGAGAAACGATCCATCTAAAGAGACTGTCTATGAACACATTTACTGACCGACCCCCACTTGTCACTAAAGGTGGTCACTGACGCGGCCACTACGAGCTCTAACCTTGCGTTAACCTTGCAACTTAGCATCTAATACGTTGTGTCGATCTGGAGAAACTGAGGAAATAAGATGTCAATAAGAACCACAGCCAACTATTATCTAACAAGGAAAAATCCCCGTTTCATAGCACTTGTGATAATCTCGTCGAAGCGCAGTGGTTGAGCTCGGGACACGATGACCTGAGCAAGGAGCCGCGGAGAAATGTTAAAGCCCATTTCACCTCGAGCTACGGCAAATTTAACAATAACGTCAGGACATTTACAGTAATATACATCGATAACTTCTATGTTCGCATATGACATCCTTACAGAACGCACCAAAGCTCTAAAAAGTAGATTTTCTTCCTCACCTGAAGCCGGGTGACAGTGAAACAGTAGGTTGCCATTTTGTACACTGACAAAGATGTGACCGTCAGATGTGACGTCATGTTTATATAAAGGGCACCGTCTCAGGTCCTATAAGGACTATAAAATGTATTATACATGTTTTTATTTTGCACGCTTGATTAGTGCGTAGTTTCATTTTTCATCACATTAATCTCGTTTTTTAATGAGTCAATAAATATATCAATAAAGTACATAATAGTTGGACGTTAATATACAATATAATAAAACGTAAACATGATTTAACATGAAAGGATTATATTTTCGAGCGATTCAGATTTACATTATTATTCATTTAAAACTATATGTTTTTATATCAGACCAATTAGCGATACTTACACACAATCTACCAATAATAATCGGGATGATTTTTGAGATGGAAAATGGGCAAACAGTTCGTTTTGTTCGAAACATGGACACTGTAGAGCACGCTAGGTGGCGGTATCGCTGGTGCGCTACACGATTTGGAGGTGAAAGGGTAAAGTTCAGCCATTGAAGAGCGCTTGCCTTACGTTAGCACATAATGGCTAAACATCATCCTGATTTAATTTTTTGCAGAAAACAAGCTGGTGTCGGTGAGTACTTTTTCTTGTGTAAAGTATACCCTGTAAAAATAAACAGTTTATTGTCGACTCGATTGTAATTTCAGGCATCTCTATTAAAGAGGCGACCGCATGCTAGCAGCAGCAGTTAGCCATTGCTTGCATCTTGGATGTTTAACACACTAGGTTAATGTGTTTGAGATGTTGCAACCACTTGTTAATAATCCCTTTTAACGTTTTAATGTTGGGTAATGTTGCTAAAAAGCTGACAGTTGGATGTAAATGTACTTCAATGATACAATGTGTTTTCTCTCTTTTACAGCTATTGGCCGACTGTGTGAGAAATGTAAGTAAGTGCACCAAAAGTAACAACTCTTGTCTCTTTTCAATGGCTTTTGGCACTTTTTCTTGACACGTCGCGCCTTGAAAAAAGACAAGTGTGTGTTCAGGAACAGTATTAACCAACAATAGAGGAGACTCGGGATCCCCTCATAAACAATTCGGAACATATTTGGTTTAAGAAGTGATACTTTTTGATTGTTGTATTATCCTAAACGAAGCATATTTAGTCTTTAATGATCAACAGAGGTAAGAAGTGATATTTGTGTTGAATACACTTGCTTCACTATCAGTCATGCCAACCTAGTACATTACATATCAAGAATGGAGTTAAATTCATGGTTAAATTGCAGCCATAGACATTGTTTCTACTGGAAGCGACAAGTATTTACTTTTGTACTTTGTCTTTTTTATAAAATTGCAGCAGTGCGTTTGTACAATGTAATTTTTTGTATAATTGTCAAACCACAGTAAAGATTAGGACTGCTCTGATATTTTAGCAGTTTATGCAGATTAGCGTGTAGTGACCAGAACCAAGATGGCTGCGGATGGCGTACAGGTCATGTGTCTCGCAGGAACCAATATGGACCAGTGACTGCCTACCCCCTGGTTCTGGAAGTAAATTTTCCATTAATTTACAGGGAGAAAAAAAAGTTTGGAAACTTACTCAAAATAAGACCCATAATTTTTATTAAAAATCTGTTTCTGAAACTTTATATACCACTAAGGTATTAAAACATAATGCCAAATTTGAAGATTTGCACTGTTTTTTTGGGCTGAAAACAACCACGTTATGGACATTAGTTACCACATAGCTGATTAGCCTTCGTCATGCTGTTAAACTCGTTTTATTTGAATTTTTCTAAATCCCTATGGAAAAAGTTAAGTTGAGAAATTTACTTCCTGAACCTCGGTTTACATGTGGGCGGGATGGACTGGTGAGCTCCATTTGCAGCTGTAATCTGTGAGAACACTGATTGAAATGTTATTACATAATACAGTTTTATATACTGTATACTGTATTTTATTTTATATACTGTATATACTACAGTTTGTTTATTTTTTTAATCTAGTGGTTTGGTTGCTTTAAGGTTCCTGTAGTTTAGCTCCTAACGATTTGGCTTTCTTACCAGAAAAAATTGAGAACATTTGTTGGTGTGGATAATTCTATCTGTACATTTTTTTCAAGGTGATGGAAAGTGTGTCATCTGTGATTCTTATGTGAGACCGTGCACACTGGTCCGCATCTGTGATGAGTGCAACTACGGCTCTTACCAGGGTCGCTGTGTCATCTGTGGAGGACCCGGGGTCTCAGATGCCTATTACTGCAAAGAGTGCACCATCCAAGAGAAGGATGTGAGTCTACACACACCATTGTTGCACTTTTTGTTTTTAGGCTTGCACTGCACAAAATGTGACATCGCTGCTTTCAAAGGTTTTTACTGAACAGAGCAGAGGATGTCCGAAAACCTTGATTTCTTTTGTGGAGCAATGCAGTGTATAAGCATTAAAATAGTTTATAGTGATTTTATATGATATAATATGGATCCTGAAACCTCTGCTGTACATGCAGATATTAAATATATGTGAAAACTCTTTTACAAACTCTACCAGGATTGTTAACAAATTTCTTATGTGTCTGCAGAGAGATGGCTGTCCTAAGATTGTGAATTTGGGTAGCTCCAAAACAGACCTCTTTTATGAAAGAAAAAAATACGGCTTCAAGAAGAGGTGAAGACTCCAAGAATGAGGCCTTGTTTAATGTTTTTCCTCTTTTGCAACCCCTTCTAAATCATTTGCTAATAAACATTGTTTTATACATTTCTGCTCTTGTCTACTTTCCAAACCTTTCAGATAAGAATCACCAAACTCTGAAACACATTGAAAGCAATTTTATTTTATTTATGGATCATAATATAATAGAGCTCTTCAAACTATTTAGAAAAAAATAAAGACAAAGATAGGTTAAAAAAACCTTTACAGTTAAATTGACCTGTTTATAAAGGCAAGTGAAGGGATACAGCTGAAGGGTGTATAATCCCTAAGGAAGCCCATCTTTATCTAAGATTAATGGCACCACTGCTTCAACTAAAGAGGGACTACTTAGACATTCTGACAGTACATTTCTTTCTTTCCAAGTTTTTGTCCTCATTTATGGAAGCTCACAAACAACGTTCCCTTTTGACAGGACACCCTTCCTGAAGTCGAGGCTACACTTTCAAAAGCAGATGGTGCATTACACAAACCTATGTAAACTAGCCAACAAGAAACTGCATTGAAATGGTGCTGACAAAAAAGACACTTGGAAAGAAATGCAGGTTGTTAAGCCCCACTAAAGTCTGCGAGTACATAGATTTTCCACCACTACGGTGACAGCAAATTTAAAATATCTTGATAAAAATTATGTTTGGTATGTTATTTTACATGGCGTTATGAACGTTGAATGAGTCATGTTTTGAATGCCACTTTTACAATCATATTATTTTAGCCATAGGGAGTATAAAAGATGTCTGATGCTGTAAAAAAGATAACAGATGCATGAACACAATTCAAGACAGTAGTTTGAATTTGGCATACAAAACATGACTTGCATTCTGAACAGATAAATAATAATAAAAATAAGAGCATACATTAGCCTATTTACATGTCATGCTTTAGATAAACAAGGACAGAAATAGCATAGCACCAGAGCAACAGTGAACGTATGTACAGCTCGGTGCCAATTCTCATTCGCAACTGCTAATTATTTCTTGTGAATATGGTACACAGTAGTGTAACCATGTCACTAAATTCCCCTGAAGAAGTTAACTGGAATTGTCACAGTCAAACATTTAGTGGGCAAAATACCCAACTTCACAAAATCTACCATATCATAACTAAATAGAAATTATTTTGAAATAACAAAAACACAACACAGACTAGTTATCTAAAAATTAAAATGAACCCCACATTTAACCAAAAAGAACTATGATCTCATTTGGCCAAAGGCTTACAAAACAACATGATGAGTACACAATACGAATATGTGCACTGAAGAAGCACTTCTCAAACTCACATGAATAGATAAAATGCACAAAAAACAAAACATTCTTCTCTTAATCCTCTTCAAAAGACCGAGATTTGATTTATTTAAGAATCTGAAAAGTCAACCAACTGTTGTGGTCTAAAGGTCATCCGGCACAGCACTTGAAAGAGAAGAGAAGATCAATCAGTGACATTAATGCGTTCTAATTATTATTTTCTTACTTATTTACACAAAGATGTATTTTCTAAACTGTTGTGTGGCTTAAATTTGCTGCTATTTTCATTCAATCCCTCTGCCATTTTGCACCCACGGCCCTGTGCTCACCTACATGACACATTCATACACAGACAAAATTGCTACTTTAGATCAGTGGTTCTCAAACTTTTTCAGTCGCAACCCCCAAAAACAAAAAATAGGCAACACGCAAAGTGATAATTTAGCCTTATATCTAATGTTTGATTTTATTTTGAGAATATTGACCTAGAAAAATGACTTTGATAGGCCAACAAATAGGAATCTACATTTACCACTGCATTTGAAGGGTGTCAAGCCTTGTTTAACACTATTGTATCAATTTTTCCCCATCATCTGGGTACCCCTGGAAATCATTTTGCGACCTCCATTGGTCCTGACCCCTAGTTTGAGAACCACTGCTTTAGACTAGCTGTTAAACAAACAAAAAGATGGTGAAGGTATCTTATCCTTTTGGAATATTACCAGAAGCTAAAAGGTTGTTATTAGTAAGCCTGCCTTTTCTGTTCCGTTTAGGAAAAGGATGTGGGTGAAGCAAATATCTTGACAAAACAATTTCCGTGTCATCTGAACAGATATGTTTTGGTTGGCAGGCCTAATGAACACAACTTTTGGACCACCATGAGAGCCAGGTCTAAACCAGAGAAAATGTCTTCTGTGTGTTGTGGCTTTGTTTTTTTTGTTTAGTTTTTTCTTAGTCTCTTACAGTGTTCCAAATTTAGCTTCATATCGTCCCACAATGTTCTTGAAACGGCCGCACTCCTTCCTCAGCTCAGCCACCTCCGTCCGCAGCGCAGTGTTCTCCCGCTCCAAGAAGGCAGCTCGGACCGTGATCTGGTTCTCCTTTAACCGCCGGGCGTCTCGTGAGCGTTTGGCTGCCACGTTGTTCTTCTTCCTCCTCTGCCAGTATTTCTCATCCTGTGGATTGAGAAGGGCTGTTAGACTCAAACTACGAGACCTGACAGCGCACCAGAGGTAACTAGACACGAAATTATCACATGTCTCTAGTGTTACCTTTCACCCACCTCATCTACAGTATGGTCACAGATACTAAGCTAAATATAATCTAAATTTACGAATCTCTTCTTACATTGCATTTATGTAACCCTGCTCCAGGAATTATATTCGGTTGGCGCGCAAACAAATCCAAGATCCTCTCAAGTGGGGAAAAACAATCTCATGAGATGCAGAATGCTGAGTCATTTTGCCTGTGTAGTCTCTTTGTCTGTTTCCTGCTGCAAAGCCCCTGTTTATCTGATACATGGAGTTTTATTAATGGTTCAAAATTAAAACCAGCCATTCAATTGACATTTCAGAGGTTACACTGTGTAGCCTCCTAACCTCTTTGGGGTTTCTGATAGAAAATGAAGGAGGGCTACACATTTTTTTTAAATGAAAAAGAAAAAAAAAAAGAAAAAAAAAGCGGACTTTATTTATGTTTTTTCCCCATGTTAAGGCCTAAAATAGGCTTTGATTAATCTTGGTTTTGTCTCTGTTATGTTTTTATTTTGACACAGTTTGACTTGTATATTAAGTAATATTTGTAATGGAAATTAATGTGGGAAAAAGTATATTGTTGTACTTAATATTTTCCAGTATCGTGCAGCACTAAAAGGAACCATTTTAACCTCTGTTAATGATATGTTATTCATAGTAGGCAATAATTGTACAGCACAATATGTCAAAACTATTACTAACAAGTAGGGATGGGAGCTCATGTATTTCACTGAATCTTAGGAAAATAGTGCTTCTCGCAGCCATAAGTTCATGGATAAATTGTTATTGGTCATCACTTATTCCTATCATACCACAGAAATAACCAGGAAGGCAAAGTCTGAAATCCATTTGAATCCATGTAACATTATGCCTGTCCTAATATATGGCCCTATAGGTTACATCCTTTCCCCTGTAATTGATCTGTGTTTATCCAAATTTGCACAGAAAAGAAGAACATTATCAAACACACAACTTCATACGTTTTGCTCAGGCTGGCCTCTCCTTTTTCCATCTCTTAGATCTGCAACAAACCTAAATCAGGCACTACGCATTAAGTTGTTGTCTCGTAGACCAAGCCAACCCAGAAAGTTTGTTATTCAAATGCAGCTATAAAGAAAAGGTGCCAGGAAATGTAAGCGTACCTTCTGCTCATCGGGCACAAACACCTTCTTGGCCTTCTTTATCATGGGCTGTGGCTTGAGCTCCTCCTCACTGAACTTGTGCTTGCGCGGGTCGAACAGCTCTCCACCCGGGACGCTGGACAGGACCAGGTCAGTGGGGTCGGGATCATAGTTGACGTCCACCTCAATCTCTTCTGGGTCGACCGGTTCGGGGGTTATTCTGTCCTTTTCAGTGATGACCTCTGTGAACAAATGATTGCACATGAAGATGGAATATTAAATTAAATTATCGTGATTCATTGTTCTTTTGTTTAATGCAGCTCAATGCTCAGATACATTTCCCCAACCGCTCCCATTGGTCACTCTTGTTCATGTTCTGAGTGAGTGACAGGTGCATTTAACCAATCGCAGTGAAGTGTGAACTCTAAGAAGCAGCAGGTAGCTTTAGTTACACTTGATGGAAGATAAAAAGATAAAAATACTAACTGCCCAAAATTTAATATCTCAATATTTTTTAAGTATTCTGATTATGACAGTCAGACAATTTTATGTAAAGCCAACAGAAATGTGTTAGTACGTATTAGTTAAGGTTTAATAATCAGACAAATGTGAAATATGTGTAAAAATGAATCACAGCTATTTTTTCAGCATTTTTGACTATAAATTATACACTCAATATTCAAATTTTACATATCTTCAAAATAACATTCATGATTCTATCCAACTTTCACATTATTAAATGAGTTCACAAAACACTGGTGAAGGTCAAACGTGGCTGGATTGGTTCACTCACCTGCAGTTATGTCAGAGGTGACATCTGATTCTGTGATCACCACTTCCTCAGAGCACTGCTCGAGCTGTTGAATGGGCAGCAGGGACACCTCTGGTGCTCGGGTGATCTCGGACTTCACCCCCTTGTCTGCCTTTGAGGAGCTGGACTCCTGGGACACACTGTCGCTGTCAGGGGAGGTGGGAATGCCGTTCTCCATGAGGAATTCCTCCAGATCCATGTACTCCAAGTGGAAGTTCTCGCCATCATAAGGAATGGTCTTGTCCCAGATGGCAGGAGTGAGAGCTGCAGTCGGACCTATGCTGCTGCCTCCACCCAGGTCCACACTGTCCCCAAGGCTCAGCTTCTCCTTATCAGTGTCTGGAAAGAGTAGACAACAGTTTATATTTAAAAAGTGGTGAACAAAATCCCATCACAGAATAAGTTTTCAGAGCATCAAGACAGTCAAGTCTATGTCAAGTATATAGTGCACAGCTAGCCTCATTGTTTGAGAATTACAGACCAAAGGATGTGTTTTGTAATTGTATTTTTTTGTGAAGGTTTGCTTATTTTGGATCATGTATTTCCTAAATGTCTATTTATAGGTTCCAGCTTCTTGTTTTATGTAACATTCTGAAGACCTTTTCCCTTTCAAAAGATATATTTAGTTTCAAATTGTTAATAGCTAAATGGCAACAGTCCTAATTTCTCATCATTCTGAAACCCATGGATAGTGGTAGTTCATAGTTTTCCTGTGGATATCACATTCCCACAGTTCTGTACGTCCAGAACAAATACACATTCACTATTTTTTTACATAAATACCCATTTTCAGTCACACTCTTTTGCTGAGAGCTGAAGGTCACTAAGCCCTGCGCTCACATGGCATTTACTGCTCGTCTGTCCCTTGACTACGGACTGATTGGAGGAAGAGAACTTTTGTTATGCTGCTCCCACAGCTTTGAGCTCTCTACAATTTGAATTGAGGTTGTGTGAGCTGGTGTCACGGAGGAGGTTTTCGTGCTATTTAAAAAATACAAAGAGTGAGAATCCTATGAAAGTTGACGGTACTTTTAAAAGGTAGTTTCTTAAATAGCTCTTATTTAGTGTAAAGGTTTTATGACAGTGTGCTGATTTTTTTTGCAAAAAGTCACCCATGACAAAGAAAATTCCATGTCAATGGATTTTTACCTGGTTAAAAAAAGTAAATTAAGTAAATTAAATAAAACTATTGCAGGCCACTGACAGACACACTTTGCCTTTAATGCCATTGCTGATATAGTTTCATTTCCTTGGCTGCAACAGTTAGCCACATTATTCTACAGTCTATACAAGTGGCCAAACAAACGCACACAAAAATAGCAGCAAAGTCAAACGCGAGCCAGATCTATTAAAAAACGACATTCTTTGCACAGCAGAGGCGTCCTTCACAGCCAACAAAACAGCTTTTAACTACGGGGCGTGTCTACAGTCGGTCTAGAAAAGTCGGGATGTTGGGGTTAGCGCTGAGACTGTTCGTACGCATCCGTTTCTCACCACAGAGGGTTTTGTCACTGACTGTAATTCTACACCGTGCAATGACGATAAATCATGAAACTGCAATGCACGTTTTGACTCGACATCCTCTTCTTTATCGTGCAAACTCACCATCGTCACCGTCAAATATATTCGGCGGCGGCATCTCCATGACCTTCTTCAAGACCACGGGGAAAGAACTCGACGTTCCGGTGGTCGAGTCCAGCACAAACACGATCGGATCGGTGGACATGTTGGCGTCGTTATCTGCGCAATAAGTCGACAAAAACAAGAAGCCGCTCTAATGTTCACGACTTTGAAATCCGCCAAATTCTGCCCGAGAGATCGTTCGAACCAGCAATACACCAGCCGTGGCCCACTTCCTCTGAATATGAGTTTGTACGAGGATAAGAAAGGAGGAGCTTGCGTTGTGACCCCGCCTCGTTCATGAATAAACCACACGCGCTTTACGCCATTGGCTGAAATCTGAGTAGATATATTAATATTCAGACAATGTACAAAACGAACCAATAGCAGTCTTTCACCGACATCGAGGTAAAATCCTATTGGTTACCCGAGTTATATATGTTTTTCTGGCAGCGTTGACAAAACGTGACAAAACCGCAAGAAGTATGTATTCAGACTACACTACTTTTTACTTTACTTTACTTTATTAATGCCCTACCTACTATTTATTACTATCTACTTTACTATTTTTTGCTCACAGTGGACGAGGAATAAAGCAAAACATCCAGATACATGGCAGACATGGACGAATATGTATTGCCAAATCTAAAATGTTGCATTGTCTTTTTAGTTTATTTCCGTATCAAAATAGGTGCTGTACTCAGTTATACTCCCCGCTGCAGAAGATCACGTGTGGACACGTGCTGCTGCTGTTTTGGACAGGCCAACATGGGAGGTTTTGTATCGTCCCAAGAGCGCCCTCTGGTGCCACAAACAAAGATGGAGGCGCGCACAGTGTCATCGGATAAAGGTAGACGCCTAGATTCCTGGGACTAATGTTACAGCCAAGACAGGTACATTTCCATTGCAAAGACAACAAGCTCTTCCCACCACAAGAAATATATCTTCTTTATGTAACAAGGGGTTGGGTCTGACAACTTCACGTTGCAGTTTAGGTTACCCGTATTTGACGTGTAGGAACAAGAGGCTATCAGTGTTTTCTCTGGAAAAATCTCCACCGCAAAAACAAACAAACAAACAAACAAACAAACAAACAAACCAAAAACTTATGTTCTTTTATGCACTGAAAACGTAGAAAAACCTGTGTCCTTACTGTGAGTGGGATTGCATCTCCATAAACCTGACTCGTCCTTGTCCTGGAGGAGCCTCTTTCTGCTTGTTTCCACATAAAGGTTGTTCCTTTGGCTTTAATATTCGGCACTATGGCATAAAACGTAATTGAGAATGTTCCAGAGTACGTTTTTTTTTTTACTTTCTATTTCCATGGAAACATGCACCTCCATTTATTTGTGCATTTAATTATATATTATTAATTCCATACTCGGATACTAATCGGTACTAAAACTAATATTGAAACCATGTGGGCGAACTCATTTGAGCAAGTATTGAAAAGTAATCTTTTCTGAATTGTCTTGATCCACATATTATTTTTGTTGTTAGTGAGTGTTTTTTATTTTTTTTATACTAGTATTGAATGTCCTTAGTATTGAAATTGAGTTTTCAAATTCAAAGCAAATTTTAGTTTTGTGACTACAAACACCAGCATAGCAAAGGAACCACTGTAAAATACATATCTTCCAGCATTTGGCACATTTCCTGGTGACTCCCACAGTGGCCAGTGTAAGTCACTTGGTAACTTGGGTTGCAAAGGCCGTACAGACTTTGTGCACCATTTCAGTTTAGAGCGGTGATGACCTAGAGGCAACTGACAGCATTATTCCAATCTTAATCCTTGACCCTTGTACTGCTCAATTCTCCTGTTACTATCTGCCACACAATCTCAATGGGCCTAATTATGGATTTTATTATCAGGCTGGCATATTACCTAAACAGGTGAACCATGCACATGTTAACACACGTGCAGGAAATGCTATTCCTTCCTAAGGCTGATGTCAAATACACTGTAGATACCAAATTACAATTCAATAATGAACTTTAAGCATTCTGGCCTCCATGCAGCTCTCTTCCATGTGTCTTTGTTGTAGCCTTAAACCTCCCTTTTTCATGCATAGAAGTTAATTTCAAACCAAACTTGAACTTTCCAGTGAATATATCCGATGACTTGTATTCACACACACTCCATCTGTTTTCCAATCTAGGGCTCCTCTCAAGATCAGCAAACACAAGTGACATCAAAACCAGGTTATGAAAACTATTAAATAGGGCATCTACAGGCAGCACAGTTTCTCTTGCACTAATCATATTACCGTGACATAATCAATCCTCTACAAAGCCCCTTAACCCATAACACGAGCCAGAGGTCTGGCAGATGAAAGCCCTAACATCAATCAACAAATGCATTAAAGATGAGGGAATTACAATTGCACTGATGATCACTCAGATTCAGACATGACCTGTACCTACAGCAGAAACAGTAGTAGAAAAAGATAATGTAATTACTTGATGGGAATAATATATTCATTGTTTAAAAAAGGAAAAATACTTATACTACTACTTTGAGTAAGAATGCTTTTACTACCTTTATACTATCTATGTATGCACCCACGACCATATGCAGATACTTGAATACTGGATACATTACTTTACACCTACTACATCTTAGGGTACTTTAACTTGGGACTGCAACAATTACTTTAGTAGTCAAACTGTCATTTTATGTTTATGCTTTGATCCTTTTTTGTTGGTTATTGTGATAAAAACCTATATTACAGCAAATGACACGTGTTTCAGTCTGTTTATGGTCCAGACAATGATTAACCATTATTTAATTGTCAAAAATGATTTTAATCAACTATAGTCATGGTTATACTGATCTTCCTTCTCATACTGCTTTATACAGCAAATACACTCAATGTTTTTAATACTGCTACTACAAAACTCAAGTAACCACCATTGTCCAGGGCATTTCATTCTTAAACACCTGTCACAATAATATTCTTGCAAACAAATGCACAGAATACTATACTGATCTTTTAAAGGACACTGTAAAAACAAACATTTTATTTTCTTTCATCTGAGTTTCACAATTGTCAAAATATGACTAGGCTATAAAATCAATCAATCAATGTGACTAATGAGTAGCTAAACTTGTTTTAATTGAAATCATGACTACGTCATCAAGAAATTCACTCAATTCTGATTTAGCTCATACAAAAGTACATTAAAATAAAAAGCACACTGAATCTGTGCTGGAGTCATGCGTATTTTTCCTTTTCAGACTTTAAATTGGGCAGCAGTAAATGAGGGCCTCAATCCAATGTAATGTTTAATTGCACTGAAACCTGTTGATCCTGGCTTTCGAGCTAATACTTTCCATTCTTGACATATTCTGCACACAATCTGCGTTGAGAGTGTGGAGTCGTGCCACACGTCTGCACACTGCACACACACGTCTGCACATTGCGCTCAACTCACCGTTCACATCGAAGTTGGGGAGAGTAAAGGGGTGCTCCAGCAGAGCCCTGAATATCTCCGGGATTTCTGAAGTCATGTTTACCTCCATTGGGTACAATCTGAGTCCGAAACTCAAAGAGAGCACAGTAAATAAAGAACCAGTGTGTGCAGCCCTGATGCTCGGGCGACGCAGACTGTCCCTGAGCAGACCAGAGATAGTAATAAGAAGTTACAGAATGAACATTGAGCCCTGTACACAAGTTATTTAACGAGGACGGCCCTCAGGTTCACTTGAACCAATCAGCAGCGAGTTACCCTGGGCAATAGTCGGAAAAAAATCTGATAGGTCAGTGGTGTTGTCTTTCACTGAAATGATGACCAATCTACTCACACAGATTACCTAAAGTTGCAAACTCGGTGGCCATAAATGGAGTAAGAAGTTGTGTAATATTGAGGTTGTGGTCCACGTCATTCACAAAAGCAAAAGTGATTCAATAAAGAGAGCTGGAGATGTATTATTTTGCCAGCTAAATCTGGTCAAAAATGTATTTACGCAATATCTACTGTATATACGACCGACCAATCCTCTGCCGGCCTGTCTGGGCGGAAATATCCCCTGAAAGTGAAAGGAGTAATTTAAATACGTCTGACACATGTGCTTGACACTACAAGGAGAAAGTCTTTGCTTGAGTAAAAGCACATTCACCTGTGTATCTGTATCTGCATATGCAGACTTGGACTGACAGATGGTCTGTGCAGAATGCATGAGTCCATGGACACAGGAGCACAGACCCAGACGCAGAGTAAACTCTGTTTGTTGGTTCACAGAGTTGAGCGCAAACACGTGAAATGGCTGTTTTTAAAAGACCATGAAAACACGTGTCAGTGACGGGTCGTGACGCCTCTCACTAAACCATTTGTTTCAGATGTGGAAACGTTTAATGGAACCTTTGGTGCGTAACTCTTCTACCAGTAGAAGAGGTGCGCACTAATAGAAGTCGTGGTCTACTCTTCTACCAATGGAATCATGGTAATGCATATGTTTGTTATTACACAATAAAAGATCGCAAAGTTCACCGCGACAACTCCCACCAGCAGCCATAGCAGATGAGGACAAAGGGAGATTTAATGCAAAACCAATGAGACTTCTAATCTGAGGAACCTGAGACTGTGAGGAAGAAAGACAAGGACTGTTTGAAACAATCTCTTTATTTCACTTCCAAGAGATTTGGTCCATTTGTGTGATCATGGTCCATCCAGGGGAACAGATAAAATAACAAATAAGAAAATAAAAGTTTTGCAGTACACAAAATATGACATTAATAAAACCCTTCTTACAACATCTGGTTTGAGACAAAAACAAAACAAAACAAAAAAACACTGGCTGTGGTTACATACAAACTCAAATTCTGATCATCAGAATTTTGGAGTTCAAAGATTATTGAAATGTCATGTAAACTGCAAAATAATCACTTTTTTTCTGGTAATTCAATTTTGAGTATTCACATCAGATTTTGTGGTTTGCACATCATTTAAATAATGTTAAAGATCCCGAAATAAGAAAATAATCAGATTTTTGTGTGCATGTGAACATAGCCACTGAAAGCACGACTGTGGCTGTTGGCTGGGGTCGTGACAAACTGATGTGGCACGGTGGACATGTCTAAAAAGTTGCAACATACTGTTATTATTGTCATTGTGAGGGTGATTCAAAAGATCCATTAAGAGAGTCTTACAGCAGAAGTAACTGTGCCTCTTGTGTTTGTGCGATGTCCCCAGCCTTTACGACCCACTCTGAACAGAAATGTTTTCAATAGATGAAATGAAATCCAAGTTCTTGTTTGACATAAACAGTCTAATGACCACAACAAACGTTTACAGCCACAGTAAAAGGTATTCATTTCTTATCTAAATAACCTTATATGGGAGTCTAAAATTTATAATAGGTATCAGATATCATATACTGTATATAGTAAGCAGGATTATACAATAGGGTATGTATCATCTTATAGGTGGAATATATTGAATAAGGCGCTATATGGGTGTATATAAGAATCTGTGTATGCAGTCATTTCAAGATCTAGTTTGTCAATGCCAAACAAATGTACACCGAGGCAGTGAGGTGGTATAAGAATAAAGAGGAACAGATTCATGTTTGTTAAGATTTCTGCTCACTGCCTCCAAAAGAGAAGGGCTGCATACAGAGACATATATTTTAAGAGTTAGATATCATATTCATACATGGTTACATATATAAAGAATGAGTTATACATTGCAATTAACATACATAATATATATATTTATAGATATATAGATAGTATATAGAAGAGAAATAGAAATGGTCAATAGATAGCAATCATAGTCATTATATATTTATCATTATACTATGAGTAATACAATCCCTCAAAGAAACAAACACTAGAGATGTTCCAGACAAGGCCTTCGATATACTTGAACCACAGCAGAAAATCATTAAGGGAAGGGTCCAAATTCAAAAATCAACTTGCGCAACCAAACTAGCTCATGTGTAAAACGTGAGCTTGAAATTTTGTATAAAGAGTGTGTAAAAACTTGAAATTCTTCGCCCTGGACCCTGGAATACAAATATGACACTACTATCATGTATCATGTAAATTTAGCTTTTCAGTTCCAAAACATTTCATTGTACATAATCAGCCCTTATCTGGAACAACCCTCACAGACAGAAAAATTACAAAATGAGAAGATATCTTAAGAAAACATAACTATAGTCACCTAGTTCAGCAATACATCTTATAGCATTATACCTCAATTGTTCTATATGTAATCAATACAGCTTTTCTGGTTATATATTTATTAAGCTTAATTGCTAAGTTATTAATTATCATTAGTATGCCATTAAATGTAAATATGTATAATATAAATGTGTGTATAGGTTTTAGAATATAGCTCTGACTTAAACCACTAAAGACAAGAATACTATAGCATCAGATTTCCTGCCTCTCTGCGTATGCATTCATCTGTGTGCATTTGACTCGATTAACAGGCACAAGATCACGTGTGAATCCCTTTCTGCAAACAGGTTCTCCACAACAATCGTTTATAATAGGCTACAGGGATTGAAAGCTTCTGTTAAAGAAACAGTCAATGTTTAAATGAGCTTGTGTGTAATAAATGTAGCTTAGAATGTCCCCAAAATATGTGATCAAAGGACAGGGGAAAGGGAAGGGAGAATGATGTTGCACAAGCACTCTATAAATTTTATAAGTATACTTGCATTCAATCATTAGCCTTAACAATGCTTTAAAAGACTGACCGCCTCATCTTAAGGCCCATCATAACTTAACATTCAGAGTTGTCCACCAATATGGCAGAAAATAGAACAAGTACAACTCCCACTTAAAAATATCAGCTGGAAGTCATATGATAGCATGTTCCTAAGGAGGAATAAAAGAGCAGTTTAAACATGATTGTACTATCCATCAAGAATCTCTTCACAATGTCTCCTGTGCTAGCACTGAGGGCTGCGCCACATTTTGAGTTATTGCTAACTAACATGAAGAAAGACCACGACCAGCGTGGGCTCATTAGGGTCGCCTCAGTGCCACCAACATTTAAAAAGGGGAGCCTGAGGGAGATGCGCTCAGTCCATAGAGCACTGCTTAAGGCTCTGTCTACCATTCCATAACTTGACAAGGGAAACCTAAAACTGCAGTACATTCAAGATAGTAATCAACTTTGTTGAATACAGTGGCTTCAGGAAGTTTCAGACCCTCTTTAATTCCTTTCCTTTTATTATATTGTAGTTGGATACAAAATTCTATAAATACATTTTAAACGGATTATCGTCAAATTGAAAATTTGAAAGTAAAAAGCAGATTTTAGTTCTGAGTGAAAAAAGTAACTCAAATGTTCTATCGTAGATATCAGTAGAAATCAGTGAATATATGTAGGAATAAAAAATTTGTTTAATCAGATATAGTATTCAGCTACACCACAACAAAACTGAAGGAATGAAAGAAAGTCTGACAACTGAAGCCACAGTATGTTAACTAAAAATAGCCCCCTCTTATTCAGGCAAGGTCTCTGATTTATGTGTTGTGTGAATGTGTTTCCCAACCAAGGTGTCAAGCATCTCACACATGTAGGGGGCATCGAACAGCCGCCTGCTATAACACAGATGTGTCAGGTTTTACCGCAGCAGAAACATTCAGAGGTCGTCTCCGTCTGACATTCTCCTGCCGGCCTGGAATCAAAAGTAAGGCTTTAATACATTGTTGCGTTTCCTCTTGACTTTGATTAAGATTCATCAAACATTCAGAGCCTCACCATGCCTTCTGTGTAGTCTGCGGTTATCGTGACCTGTTTGTCTTCTGGGGGTGGGGTCACGGCAGAGTGTTCTGTGCGTCGGCTCTGATTGGTCAGCTGCAGCCACAGTTCATACATCTGCTGCATGTCTCGTACTACACAATCAAGACACGCGGAGTATTATTCAAAGGCACTACAATCAGAGCCCGCTGTGCAATCAGGAGAGCTAATCAGAAGATGTACCATTCACTGGACTGTTGTGAGGAAGGAAGAGGGCCACTTACAGTTGTTGTTCTTCATATAGGTCCAGACGTCACGCTCCTCCAGACTGTGGGCAAACGAGCAGTTTCCAATGTAATGGCACTTCTTCTGCTTCATCACATGAACACACATCTAAAAAAAACAAAAAAAAACCCAATTATATTATATATATATATATATATATATATATATATATATATATATATATACACAGTTGGAATTAATTACACTAGATTGCTTCATTGTTTTATTGTGAAATATATTTTTATAACAATAGACCCTTTACAACAGTCAGCCATCAGAATGTTCCAAATTCTAGAAATTAAATATCAAAATGCTACTGGTCTTGAATCTTTATAACACAACACACATAAGCAACAATTTCCAGGGTAGAAATGTCCGTTAGTCCATCTCTATTACGAAGTATGGAACAAAATACTCTTTTCTAGCCTCAACATTATATTTTTACGCTTCAGAAAAAGTATAATTTGTGGTAAAGTATGTAATATATCAGTGGTTACAATGAAATCTATTGCCAGATCAACATTTCTGTAAGTATTTGTCTAGTAAAACAAAAATAATGCCATCTTCAAAAATAAAGAAAGTCCATCCCCATCTCCACTTAAATAAACAAATGTAAAATACAATAGTTAATTTTTTCATATTTTCATAGTTTTCATATTTAATGACTTCTGAAGTTAATCCCAGTTTCACCAATGAAATTGTGTTATGTTCCACTTTACTTTTGTGTCCATTTTGGAATTTACAATGTTTTTGTTTGCAAAAGTAAACAAAAAAGTTTTACAACAACAGAAATGAGACATACTGAGATGTCCAAGTAAACAAGTAACAAGTGCCAAAACCACAATCAAAGTGAAAGCTGCAGCCCCATGTGTGCCGTGTGCAGAGCTGTCAGCTGCTCTCAGCATGTGAGCGCTCAAGGAGGTACTCACATCGTACTGCTGTGGATATGTGCGGGAAAAGGGCAGAGGCCGAACAACAACCCACTTTTTCTTTTCAAATGATTTCACCAGCAGTACTCGACGCTCCTTGGTCCAGCTGTTAAAAAAAAATAATAAAAAATTAAGAAGAGCTACTTAATAAAAGCTCATTACATTATATTTAAAAAGGTACATTTGATTATTTCTGAGGACCAATCATGTGGATCATGTCATCCTTGTCTGGTGCATGTGCTCTTTTGAAAAATGGACTAACTTACAAAATTCCCCCTAAATTCTCCCTAAAATCTAACTGCAGCCTTTCTGCAGAAGTTCTTTGTTATAATGTTGTTAACTCCTTGACTCAAAGCTTTAGGTGTGTTTTGTTTCATTCAGCGAAATAACTGTAGATCTGTTTAAGTGAAATTGTACACATTTTCATTCATTTTACGTTTATGTAAAATTTGGTGTCAGGCAAAAAAAAACAAAAACAAATCAGATTTTCTACTACAGAAAAATAATTGACATCTAAAACTGAACAAGACTGATATTAAATTAAATTTTAATAATTTGAAATTTTAATCAGGGTAGCTACGTACTCTTGAAAGCACTAAAGACATACAGGATTTTGGCGATGATTTTCTAAGTTAGTCCGTTTTCCAAAAGAGAGCATACACCAGCTACTCTTCACTCTTTTTCCCAGAAAAACTGATATTTGACAAGGTTGACATGATCCACACGACAGTGATTGATCCTCAGAAATAATCAATTATACCATTAATACAATAATAAATAAAGAAACAATGTCTAATAAATTGCTACTGTGAATAAAACTGTAAAGGACAAAAAGAAGCCACTCCAGTTACCTGTGCCTGGCTTTGGCAGTGCAGTACTTGAGGTTCTTGTCCGGCTCATTGACCTGCCCTTCTCTCCAGCACTGGCCACACACAAACTTCATTTTTAGGTTAAGGGGACGCCCTCTTGCTGCTCCTCCCAGACTCCCAACTGCAGACATGGGGCTTACGCCACCTCCACCGGCCACACCATCTACACCGCCACTACTGCTGCTGCCCACAGCCCCCACTCCAGCAGGGGGTAAGCTGCTGCTTGGGTGGTAATGAATGGGCTGCAAAAAACAAAAAGTGATTTTTCTTTGTCTACATTAGGTTGCTGCTTTTACTAAATGTTTTAGTGCCAGTTCTACCTCACCTTCTGTTGTTTCTGTGCATTCTGCTCCAACCTTTGCCAGTGTCGCTTTGACTCCTGAACCATCTCTTCGTGAGTAATACCTAGGAGTAAAAAAAGTTAAAGGAGACATATTATGCCAAATCAACTTTAATGAGGTTTTAACCTTGTTATACCCGTGTTTCCTCTTCATTAGTTTACTCAAAGTTGTATTTTGATTGATTCCAGCATGTTTGAGTTAATCCTGTATTGTCCTGCAACTGAGGCTCTAGTGCTCAGTTAAGTTCTATTTTCACCTACCCCCTATCCCCGCCCACATCCCTGTACTTAGATTAGGACTCTTGAGTGACACATTTAGAGTTCTAAAATGTTACATAGACACTTTTCAAAAATAAAACAAGAAAAGTAATAACCGCCACTTGCTACGGTGAAATGTCACAATGAAGAAGAGGCTTATCAGTTCTGCAGTTCTGCAAGTCAATGATCCAGTTACTATTATTAAGCTGTTTCAAAAGAATATTATGGTTTTACCAAAATGTAAAACAATCCCCTACTTTTTATAAAATTAGATAACATGAACCACTGTATGCTACACAAAAACCCACCAGTGTCTTGCTGAAGCACCCAGCATTTAAGTTCAATGACAGAGTGTGCAAACGAGCAGCTGTCCTCCCTCTGGCAGCCGTAGCGCACCTCATGTCGGCACACATCAAACTGGCACAGCGGGTGCAGAGGGCGGACCTTACTGTAGCGCACGTTAGCTGACCTCACCACATGCACCAGGCACCTACAAAGAGACGAAATTTCCAAATTGGCTTATGTCACTGACAATACTGTAAGTACGAAGTTTCACTGGACAGTTTATTTCATACTTGTTATCATCAAAGGGGTGTCGAGCTGTGAGGTTGGAGCAGACAGACAAATTCTCTTTGCTGCGTTTGCTAATAATGCGGGGCTTACTGTCAAAGCATTCCTGCACCAAACAGAACATTGTGGGTTGTATTAAAGTCAGGAAAAATCCTACTGTAATCTTGAGAAATGACTGAATGTGGCCTGGCTGACCTCACAGAGGAACATGAACATGCCCATGTGGAGCTGCAGGAGCCTTGTGACACTGAGGGCCCGTCGCTCTGTGCTTCCCAGGGGGTCGAACAGAAGTTCTCTGCTCAGGGCCCCTTTCCTCTCCTGAGTCCACACATCGATCTCCTCCTGGCAGTAGGCAAAAGTACAGTTCTCTCCATACTGACACTCCTGCCGTTCCTGCACCTCTGTGGAGAACATCAAACAACATCAGAAACATTGTAAGCATAACAACAACTATCCACAGGTTCAAACAGAACTACCTTTACAGAGAACAAATGCACCAAGGAAATTGTTGCGAGCCGGCCGTGGTCTGATTCTCTTCCACGTGGGATCATCTGTGTTCCTGAGGCGACACAGCAGCACATCTCTCTTACAGCGATGTGCTGCCTCTGGCTGGTATTTGTAGTCCATCACTCGAGGTCCTAAGTCAAAGTCACATTCATTTAGCATAGGGTCAGATTTTTGTCCAGCAAACAGATTATTCCAACCAACCTATTCGACTATAACAAGCATGACAGGCTTGTCGAAACTCGTGTGTGGCTGCCAGAGGATTTCTGGACAGAAGGGAAAGGTTGGTTCCTCCTGGGCCATTCTTAAGAAGACAATGTGAAAAGAAAGTTAGCTAAAGCTGTCACCATTTACCATTTTTAAGAAAAAACATATTTTGTCTTGATGCTATTTCACAAGACAGGGGAGAAAAGACAGAAACTCTCAGAAGGATAACACAGAAGCATACACTGATGAAAAATGTAATAAACAAAGAACATTTGGTGTGATAGAACGTTACTCACTGCATGTGCAGAGCTGTGGTTACGTAGGCCATGAATAAAGCTTGGACACACTCGTCCTCCTGTGGAGCACATCATCAGGGACAATAACGTCAGAAGCTTAACTTCTGTCTGAGACGTGTACTATACAGGACTACCTGCGCACCTGGGAGAGTGTATTCAGAAAGCGAGTCCAAACCACCATTATTCCCTTCTCCATCTGTGGCACTGGTGGAGAAGTTTCCCACAGCGTCCTGCGCCTGGGTGGAACCTTGGTCTCTCTGCCCTAGAGGCGAGTAAGGCTCCAGTGACGACATGTCACTGATGGAGGAACTGAAGAAGGCAGAGGGAAGCTGCTGTGACGGCGAGGAAAGGCCTGGGGAGTATGGAGGACGGAGACCAACTGCTGTGTTCGGAAGGTTCGTCGGAATAGCACCTTGCACAGGATTCTAGAAGTAAATAGCAACACATTTAGTTGCCCTGTCAATTCTAATGAAAGGGTGTAATTATCCTCTACTAACCTCACTGACTTTCTTGGGCATGCAGTCCAATAAACTGTCCAGCTTCTCTGTAATGCTGCTGCTGCACTCATCCGTGTGTTCAGACACAGGGACAGAGTAAGGCATAGGAGCCAGGCCCTGATTGCTGGGACTCTCTGACAGCTCGGTGCAGGAGGCCACCACTGGACTGGCAGGTTCATCACTGACTGGGATAGGTGTGGCTAAAGGTGCAGGGATGCACTGTGCACTTGACAGGTCTGTTAAGAGGACAGCATTGGCAGCTAAACTTCACATGGTCCTCTTAAAGTAAACATACACGCACATCCAAATGAATAGAATGAATCATTCTGTACCTGATCCAATGTCCCCCAGAGATTCTAGGCCATTGGATGACATCTGGAAAAAAAATATTCTAATTAGTCTACAAAAAGATAAATCAAAGTTTATGCACTCTGAAACAGCACGCACCTCCCCTGTGGGCTGAGATGCTTCTCCGTCTGATGCAGTGGACTCTGTCTGAGGGCTAACATATGCTTTGCGCCCCTTCAATCCCAGTTTAGTCGCTAAATCCTGAGCCAAGTCACTTACCTGCCTGTCCTGTAAGAGGAAACATCAGACATTTAACATTTCAGGATAAACAAGTATATCAAAACATGTTGGCATACATGTGGTGCTGTGAGAAGACATTTAGTTCCACATTCATAGGCATCTCTAAGTTGTCCTAACTCTCGAAGACAGAGGGCCTTCCGGTACAAAGCCCTGCGGCTTCCTTCAGATACGCACAAAGCACTGTCACAGTCCTGAACACCCCGCTCATACTCCCTCTGGAACAGAAAAAACATTCACTAATAAATAAAAATCACTAGAAATGTCCTTGGAGTTACAAATAAACTCAATGTTACCTTTTCCACAACATATCTACAAGAATCTACAAATAACTTGTCTCATGTTGATTTTTACTCACCACTTGGTAAAAGGCTGCAGCCCTGTTCACATAGAGGCCCTCCAGTAGCTCATGGGGGATAATAAGGGCCTCAGTCTGGGCATACCGGGACACACTGATGCCCTCCCCGTACTGCTGAGACGCCTGACGCCAGTCTCCATCACGAAAGCAAGCATTGCCCTCATCCAGTAAATTACACACCAGCTGGGTCAGAAACGCCTGAAGGAAACAATTATTGTTATAGTAAGACAAAAAACGGGTCAAAAATCCAGTTAGACAAATATGCAAAGGTCAAGAAATTATACCTCATAATTTTCTGGTTCTGGAAAGGGTAACGAGGACCTGATGGAAAAAAAGGATGTGTACAGACTTGAGTAAATGTCTCTCAAATGAATGACCATAGTGTTGTCTACTTACTGTATGAAGCTCATTGCTTTCTGGATTTCTTCTCTCCGTTTCTGTCGTTCAGGATCCATATTCTGTGCAGTTGAATACCAAGTTTACTTTGACAATCAAAACATGCACACTCGTTGACATCAAACACAATCTAATACTTAAACGAAATTATGCACGTGGATTTAGCCAGTTAGACGAAACAACATTCAATACATAAATACCAAATTAAAAAAAACTAGTGACTGCCTGAGTGAGGTCTGTAGTGAGTGGAAACCTGATATTTGGACCCGATTCAAACCCACCTAAAATGTTAATGCTAATGTTGAATGTGAGCTAATTTAACTCATCATAACAAACCACACGTTCAAATGGGAGTTTGATTTAACCTAATGTCTGGTGCATGTCACATGCGCAGGTTTATTGTTTTAATGTTTATAGTACTTGCGTCAACATCTTAAAGAAAAGTCAGCTAAAGTTAAAACTGGGCTACGTGGTCAATGCTAAATGCTAATGACGGTTAGCCCAACTTTAGCAGGATGATGAGAAAACAGAATATGGTCACACATTTTACATGAAGTGAGAGGCAAGCACATTCATGCGTCATTCATGCAATTGTTTCGAGCCTCTTGCACGGTGATTGTTATAATAGAAGTTTACAAACAAGGTTTGCTTGCTGTTCAAGCCCCAGTTAAAGCCCTCGTTAGCATCAGATAACTCACTGTTAGCTTTCGGGCGCTTTCTTCACCACAAACAGCTTCAGGGGCGAGAACATGAAATGCTAAAGCTAGAGCACAAATCGGCCGAGGTCCAAGTACATAGCTGCCGTTTGTGTGCCTTTGTCATGGACGTGTGGGCTGAGTAGGGCTGTGTGTCTTTGGCTTCGCCCCGTTAGCTGTTTTGCTCACACTGCTAATGCAGAAGAATCCGCCGATATCGCAACAAGTCACCGACAGGATCGCGCGTGTCCACCGGGGGGCGTGCTACCCCACACTAAAGACCCCCAGAAGTCTAAAACTACCACGGATCTATAATGGGGTAACTACTAGGCACATTTTGTGTATTGCATCAGGCATCACCCCAAGGGAGAGCGTTTGCCTTGGCCAAGGTGTGTTTAGTCCTAATAGTAATAGTTAGTTATAATTTTATTTGCATCTTTCGTGTTGGCATGTAAGTTCTATCCCATTTTCATGATCAATGGGGGTCACAAGAGCGGTATTTTGCGGGACATTCTTAAATATGTACTTAGCACTTATCTGGCTCTGTGCTGTGCTGGTTGAAGTTGTTCACATGGTGGCGACAACGTGTTGAAAGTTTCCACCCACACAGTCCAAAGTGACGAGAAGAAGATCACGCAGTGCGTAATGACGTCACTTACACAGACCCGGCGCGCACCTCAGCAACATCAGCGTGTTTCTCTCGGAATACTTCTTTGAGGTACAATTTGGAACCCTAAACAGCCTGTTTATACTTTACTGTTAAATTGAATTATTTAGGCCTGATGTGAGTGAAAAACGTAGTGTGCTGATGAAGTTAGGAATTATGTCGTTAGGGCAGTAAGTTTCGTTAGCATCACTGAAGCTAATGCCTATATCGTAATAGAAATTCACATCCAAAAGTGAAAGCTGTCTTTATCTATTAGTTCTTGAACAGTGTGGAAAACAGCAACACTATAATAATGCTGCCTAAACATGATCATATGTAAAGCTGTGTTTCCATATTTTGCACAGTGTTAGAATGGCCACAGATGACATAGCGCAGCTGGCAGATGCTCTCTCCAAAACCCATGTTGGAGATGGAGAACTGAGCTACAAAGGCCTGGGATTGAAGCTGGACTCTGAACAATCAGGTGCGACATGGGCACACCTTTTTTTTTTTTTTCTTTTTTTTTAACAAAAAATAATCTGATGTGCTACACATGTAGCATAAACCTCTCAATTAAACCTGTCCTTTTTAACTTTTGTGGTTTCAGTTGAAAATCTAGTTCGAGAAATAGATCAGTACCAAGATCTGAGAGCTCTTCGTTTGGAAGGAAACACTCTGGGAGTGGAGGCAGCCCAAGCTATTGCTAAAGCTTTGGAGAAAAAAGACCAGATTCAGGTAGGGGTGAACACCATATCAAATTTTAGATAATATTGTAAATGTTGTGTCTAATATATGCAAAATTTGAATGTTGAGTATATCTTCATAAGACAAATGCTGCAAAAAGAGCTGATAAAAAATAAAAATGAAAAAGTTATGTTAAGTTTCAAATAAGGGTATTAGGTGATATTTCTGAACTTTTGTGATTAGTTGTACAGACACTTCACATTTGTCTGATAATTAAACCTCAACAAATGCGTTTAAATATATGTTTTAACACATGTCACACAAATAGATTTGTTTATATTTCATTCTATTATACTGATTTACATTATGTTTTTAAGTTTATATCCAGTCACTTGAGAAGGTAACTTAGTGTTTCTCTTTGATGTTGTAGAGATGTTATTGGAGTGATTTGTTTACTGGAAGACTGCGTTCAGAAATCCCAACAGCTCTGGTAAGGATTGAGACAAATGTAAAACAATAGCACTGGAGCATTGTTAAATGTGTTAAACCCTCTGGTGCATGCTTTTGTCAGCGCTCCCTGGGCAGTGCACTGATGTGTGCTGGGGCCCGACTGAGTGAACTGGATCTTAGTGATAATGCCTTTGGTCCTGATGGTGTGAAGGGAATTGAGCAGCTGTTAAAGAGCCCAACCTGTCACACTCTGAGAGAGCTACGGCTCAACAACTGTGGAATGGGAATTGGAGGAGGAAAGGTAATTTATTGTCGTGGTTACATTTTTAGGAATGCTTTGTTGTGGATAATGTCACCATTTACATGGTGAACTGAATTTTTTGTGCAGATCTTGGCTGATGCCCTGATTGAGTGCCACAGAGAGTCTTCAGCACTGGGAGCACCACTTAGACTCAAAGTGTTCATCGCAGGAAGAAACCGCTTGGAAAACGAAGGAGCCAGTGCTTTAGCCAAGGCATTCAAAGTAGATCCCATGAAACACACTAGGTAATATGTATTTTTTGTTTTATGTTGATAAATAACAACACTAATTCTGTACTAAGCTGATGGGCAGCCTGGAGGAGGTCCACATGCCACAGAATGGGATCAATTACACAGGAGTGATGGCCCTAGCCTCAGCAATGAGACATAACCCTGAGCTGCGTGTCCTTAACTTCAATGACAACACATTCACTAAGAGAGGAACGCTGGCTATGGCCCAGGTCAGTTTGATAGAGAGAGAGCATTCAACACACTGCAGTGCTTAAAATCAATCTGGCATTATTCTGTGTGCTTGTTAGGCCCTGAAGCATTTAAGTAACATTCAAGTCATCAACTTTGGTGACTGTCTGGTCCGTTCTGAAGGAGCTATCGCCCTTGCTGCCGTGCTAAAAGAAGGACTTCCAATCCTCAAAGTATGTTCACTGTAATAATGGCTCTATTATGATTGACCACAAGTAGTATTTAATATTTTTAAAATGTGTATTTCTAGGAGCTTAACCTGTCTTTTGGTGAGATCACGGAGGCAGCAGCCCTTGTGGTGGCTCAAGCAATTGCAGAAAAATCTCACATGGAGAAATTGGACCTTAATGGTAAAACATAGTAAAAGTGCTTTGTAGGCCCAAGCACCACAAGCTGGCGAGAGGCCTATTAGTCCTGCAATGCCTTGTGAAATTGAGCACGAAACGCTCACCCGCTTCCACACACTCTATGTGTACACACTCCCCAACTCATTCACGTCCCGTGAATACCAATAAGTAGTGGGAAAATTGAACATTATTGTTTTAAACGGGCAAACATGCTTGTGCGAAAGTGCGCCCGAAGCACAAAGAGCGCTTTACATGGGGATGATGACCGCAAAGCTCAAAGTCGCCCCTAATGCATTTCCCCACTCATGCACATTCCGTGCATATGAAAATGTAATACAAAAATTGAACATTATTATTGTATATAGGGCCAGTAACAAAGTTATTTCAACAGAAAGTGTCCACCAGTGACCAGGCAAGTGACCACGCAAAATCTGGACAGAATTTATGAAATTTTGAAAACATTTATTTTGCTCCCATTTGCACATAAAGTCCAAATTACATAAAATTTGAAGCAGTTGTTAAACTCCTTGCCTGAAACCTACTTGATGTGCAAAAATAAAATTTGGCACATTAGCGCCCCCTACAGATCAAACTTTTATATGGGGAGCAAAAAATAAAAATTTTTGAAATTTTGCATAAAATTCTATTTTGGCCTCCCAATCAAAAAAGTCAATCAGGCTGATGTCATATTTCTTGTGGTGAAGCTGTACTAATGACAAATGTCCCATTTTATTCCTATGGGAAAATCGTAAAATTTACATATTGTTTTACTATGTACTTTTACAAACTCCTCCTTGGGCGTAAGCCCGACCAAGATGAAATTTGATGAAAATCATCTTGAGGTGTGGGACGCCAAAAGCTTTTGGGAAAAGTGCTACAGTGTCTGTGTGGCAGAAGCCGCAAACTTAGCCCAAAATTTTACAGCGTTAGCAAACTTTTGTTTGGGTAACAAAAATTTTTTGACCCAAATGAGAAATGAGAAAAAAACCCAGTGAGACCCAAGCGTTATTTTTTCGGGCATAGTTGTAGCAATGATGGAAACCCTCAATGTTATCTCTATGGGAAAATGGCCAAATCTCAGAAATTTGCAGGTGGTTAATGCTTCTATACTTTTATGAAGGGCGTAACCCCTAACCCTAACCCTAAGCTCAAACTTGGTGAAAATGATCTTGAGGAGTGGGACATCTAAAGTTATCCAAAATTTGAGCACAAGTCTTACAGTCTTTGTACGGCACAGCTGCAAACTTTGACCACATTTTAGGCATTTTCAGTGAAATATAATGCCCTGCGTGCAAAGAGAAGTAGAAGGTGTGATTGCGCCACGAATTCGGCAGCCAGTGTTTTATGAGGAGGGAAAATGGGGCGCCTAATCGCTGTGGGGCGGTAGCGTGGCGCGGGCGAGGGCCGATTTTTTTTGCCATTGCCACTCGCGGCTATATTTATTATTGTTGATTTTTCTTGCATACGAAGTGGGAATCGAGGGACTTTGTTTTTTGCATATGAAATATTCAAAAAGAAATTCATCATAAAATGTAACATTTTGTGACATGAAATTAACCAATAAAACCCAACTGTCTGGCTTTTGTAGGTAACTGCTTGGGAGAGGAGGGCTGCGAGGCTTTGAGAGAGGTTATGGAACAAAGGGACAAAGAAGAAATACTTGCATCACTGAGGTAGAGCAGCATTCATTGTCAGAATAAAAAATATACATTCAAATGTATTATAATAAATGTCTATAAATAAATTTCATAGTGATGATGAAGGAGAACTTGAGGATGAGGAGGAAGAGGATGAAGATGGAGAAGAGGAGAATGAAAATGACAGTGGTAATGAAGCCAGTGAAGAGGAAGGTGGCTCTGGGAAGGAGAATGGATTTATTAACGAGGACAGCCCCACAAAGCCTACTTGCTCAGTAAGGCCATGCTCCATATGTAACACTTACACTCATCAAATGTGCTGTGACTGATGTATCTGTCCATAACCAGGCCGAGATCATGGCTTTTATCACTAGCCCAACAGTAGAGAGGCTCCTTCAGTTGGGAGAGACACGGATAAATGTGCAACAACAGGTGACAGATTATCCTACATAAATAATTTATGTTTGGATTTTGTGTTTCACTTAGATTTTATTTTCAGGTGGACACTTCTGATCCGCACAAAGCTGCAGAGTTGCTCTTGAAAGTTTCTTCATTATATTGTGACGAGCCTGAAGCCAAGGAAGCTGTATTGGAGACAATTGGTAATTGTAAAATAAAAGTATTTTTGCTGCTGTATGGATGGGAGTGAGAAGTATGCAATATATATTTAATGTTCGCTATGTTCTTTGAGAGTATACAAAAAAAAACATTTGTTTGTCAGATGGTGTTATGAAGAAGTGCCTCTCTGGTTCAGACCTGCAGTCGTACTGCTTCCTCTCCACACTGCTGGTTATGATGGGGCTGCTTAAGGTATTAAATTAAACACAAATTATGTGGTAGGATGGATGAAGTGTGATGCAATATAATAGTTGCCAGTTGGCACCTTCTGTCATTGCCTGATTTCACAGTTTTTATACTGCGTACGCCCAGATACATTTACACAGTCGCTGTAATTGCTATAGTAACCATACTTGGGGACAAGTGCTGCAGACTCTGGCTATAAGCACAATGATCCATGTATTGTCTGCTGTTATGTAATTTGTTTCTGTATCAGTCCCTTTACAAATAAATATATACATACTAAGACAAATGACAAGGTCCTTAATCACAATATCCAGCCAGACCACAAAATCAACACCTTTTCTGTATTCGGTGAAAGAATTTTCTTGCTGCTATTCTGCGTCTCAAAGAAAATTCTTTATTGCATTTTAGGGTGAAGGCAAAGTGAAGAAGACGAATCTGGTTCCTGGTCAACTGCTCTGTTTGGACCACACTGTCCAACAAAACTATTTTAAGCGAGATTATGCCTCTCTGCTTTACATTCTTATTTCCAAGTATGTCAACCATTGTTTAATATCATTCCCAGACATTGGATTCTACGCATTCAGCATAACTTGGAAAAAAGTAACTGTTATTATGTCCTCAGGAACACAGAGGCCCTAAAATCCTGCAGCAGCGCAAGAGACAAGTTGATATCTACACTGGAGAATACATGCAACAGTGAAGATTGACCAACTCCTGAATCACCTACAAAGCCTTAAACTTGAAGAAGGGACAAGGACAACCACTGTTCTCCTCTTTTGTTTGTATATTTTGGGATGAAGACTGTCCTGAAACTTTTATTTTTTTACTTGACACTTGATAATTGTATTTTTTTTAATAGAAAACTAGTTCTTGCTTTAAAATTGGCAAATATTAAATGTTTAGCTTTTTTAAAAAATAGAGTTTGGAATGAGGCCTGAGTTTAACCACTTTGAGGACAGTCTTTTCAATCACTGCTGTATAGGGCCTGGGACCACAACCACATGTTTCTTTCCCTGAATGGGGCACATTTTTAAAAGGTTTTAAAATACATGCATTAATGACATGTCACACTCTTACCTCAATGTAAACTGATTATTAAGGGAAATGTTGATCCAAAAAACAGGAAGGGATAATAAATGTCAATCTTTGCTGTTATAACAATCCACTAAACATACTAAACCATCACAAGCTTCTTGTTTTGTTATTTTTCCCATTGTAGCTTATTAAATCTGGTGACTAGCATTTTGTAAATCCTGGTAAAACCCTTAAACAGAAGCAGTGGCGGGAGGTGTGGGAGGAGTGGCAGTGAATCTGAGGATGGTACAGTGGATCTGTTTTGAATGAGGGGCAGCCTGAGCCGGTGAGGAGCCAGAGGAGCACAAGAGATTCAACTGAGCTTAGAATAACTCCATGAGGAAAAGCAAGGTGAGTTCACTTTGTACCTTAAAGATGTTTCTGATGGGAAATCTAACGGGTAGTTGTTATAAGTGCAGCTGCTTTGGTTTTGACAGTTTGAGATTATAGATAGGCTAAAATGTCTAGAGCACTTGCATTCCAAAGTTGATTAACTCGAGGATCTAAAACGCCAGCATAGTTGAAATTGAGTTTTTGTTTTTACTGGCCTTTGCCCATTGACACATTTCAGGAGAAAGTCCTGTTTTTTGCACCACGGCGGCAGTAGGCAGACACTGCGCCTTTGTGCGCAGCGACGCGCACCTCCACTGCGGTTTGACGCACACAAGCTGCATGAGGAAATTCCTCCGGCTCTGGTTTCCGCGGCCTCTCGCCTCGGACACTGCTGGAAGACCTTGGGCTTTCTTATCACTTCTTGAGATTCGCTCGTGGTAGTCAAAGTTGTGTCACAGTCAGTGTCACAGTCAGTTGATTTAGTCAAGTTGATTTAGCACCATTTTCTTTAATTCATTTTCCACCTTGGCAATATCTCTTTTTTCGTCTATAAACGTAGTACAAGTTTGTACAAGACATCAATCACTCTTCCGTGCTAACATTATAAGACTCCAAAATGTAAAGCTCGGAGTCTGTGTAGTTTTTGCCCATTCCCTCCGGATCAGGACTGCTGATCCGACCTGGGACTGTGGTTTTAGAGCATTCCTGTGACGCCTGGAGTCCAGTGTGAACACTAATCACACAAAGCACTGTTTTTGTAAGCCATGTTAAAAACATCAGATTTGACAGCTCTGGCAATGTTGCATCACAAGTGTAACCAAACAGAGTATTTTGTCAGTATAAATCTATGCAAAGCTTATACCTTTTTCTAGGTAATTAGAATGGAACTATAACATGGGCAGATCATCATTTTACATTTTGTTCATTGTAAACAGTATATTGATCAAAACCATTAATAACAGAAACAGGTCCGTTGGCTTCCAGCTCAAAACTGCAGAACTGATAACTCTTCATAGTGACATTTCACTGTAACAAGCAGTGGTTTGTTATTTAGATGTTTTTATTGTTGTTTTATTGTTTTTATTTTATATTTTATAAGTGGCTACGGAATGTATGACTTGGAGTCTTCTTTTTTTCAAACAATGGCTACTAAGTACACTAACCATAGATCGTAAAAGCTGTGATTTTTATACGGTCTATGACACTAACGTGGGCGGTGATAGGGGGTAGGTGAAAACAGACATTTTCGGAGCCCTCGAGCCTCAGTTGGAGGGCAATATGGGATTACTCAAACATGCAGGAATCAATCAAAATACAACATTCAGTAAGATAATGATGAAGAAACACCATTGTAACAAGCTCATTAAAGTTGATTTGGCATAATATGTCCCCTTTACATCTTGCATTGTTTTTCAAATGTTAACCTCACATTTTCTTATGTTTTTGCCTTTGCCCCAGATGCCCTCCCTGCTGCTCTCAGTGTTGGGCTTGCTTCAGGTGTGCGTTCCCATGATTCTTTCTGCCAAATGTCCCAAACAGTGTGTGTGTGATCAGATCCAACTCACCGTGGCCTGTGTCAATAAGAACCTCACTCAAGTCCCACCAACTTTGGACGAGGTAGGAATTCATAACCAAAATGTGTTTTAACATCGTCATATGGCTCAGTCTTCTACCACTGCCGTTCCCTCATGTCAAAAGCACATTTACAAGCTCAAAAACGTGCCTTTCCTGTAGATCATAGTAAAGTTGGACCTCCGCAGTAACGACATCCAGGAGCTGCCCACAGGAGCCTTCAAACACACCCCTTACCTCACCCACCTGTCCATGCAGCGCTGCAACATCCGCAGGGTCCGGGAGGGCGCTTTCCGGGGCCTGGGACGCCTGGTCTTTCTCAACCTGGCAAATAACAACATTGACATCCTCTACCAGGTAACAACACACTGTGGCACTGAAAGCATCAGTGGATTAACTAATACCAGGGGTAACTAATTACAAATAGTCATGTTTCTGTAATGAGTAGATTTTCTCGAGTAAATGTACTTTTTTCGTAGATTTTTAAACATGTGCTTGTAAATGGAGACACTTTTTCCGTGTAATTGTACCTCATTACCTTGTTACAACAGTGTTTCCTGATCATTAGTTTACTTAAAGTTGTGATTTGATTGATTCCTGCATGTTTGGCTAATCCTGATGAGGTGCTTAGTGCTTAGTGCTGTTTTTCACCTACCCCCTATCTCCGCCCACATCCCTTCTAAATTGAGATTATTAAAAAAAAAAATGAAGACTCTGAGTGATACACATGGGGTTCTAAAATGTCACGTAGCCACTTTTCTCCACTATTCACCTTATTCTGGAAGTTCAATCTCAATAGCAAATAATTTATCCAGACTACAAAGCTTCTTTAAGGTGGCCTTAAATGGTGGTGTTGACTTAAACAGATCAGGTGAGTGCATCACAGGCTCAAAAGGTGTTTGAACAACGAAGCAGGTCCTACCAGGATGAGCCAGAAAGAACATGGAGGAAAGAGAGACTAGAAGTCAAAAAACATACAAAGCACAACTGTGTCAAGGATCAAAACATTAAAAATACCTTTTTTGTGTCATGGATCGCAGCGTCTTCATCAGTTTTTGTGAAAAAAACACCAGGTGTTTATAAATGGTGAGAATCTCACATGACCACTATTTACAATGAAACAATTAGAGAAAAACTTCATTTATAACACAAGGATATACAGAGACGAATAAAATGATGATAGACCACAGACTGTAAGAGCACTGTCCAAAAACCAGTGCAAATAACATTAATGATCAACCAACAAGTGAAAAACATGTAAAAAGACATCACTTTATAGAAAAGGGGAGAAATCAATCTTCTCGTTTAACCCTTGAAAAGAAGTCGCGTGAAGAATATGAATCCTGTTTCTCGTTGTAACAATGTTTTTAACCTGTCACCTTCTCTTGTTTTTTTTAAATTAACTTCAATAACCCTGACATTAAGGAAATTGAGGTCAGTGTGTGCCATGTTAAAGTTTATGTTTAGTCCATATTGTTATTTCTTATTGCATATCTATGTTCAGCAAACCTGGTGGTGGTGGTGACTTGTTGGTCCACATAAACATTGGACATGTACAAATCAACCTACTTTATATGATATTTTATGAACAGAGTTTCCGCTCAACCAGAAATGCCCACAGAACAGAAGTGCTGAGCCGGAGCGAGAGGGCGGCAAAATTGGGTGGGGTGAATAAAAGGTGAATAAAAGAGGCGGGGTCAATGGGCCTATCTCTACAACTAAGCCATTTTAGATCAATATTGTTGTTTACAATGAAAATAAAGTAAAATGATAATCTACTTATGTTATAGTTCAATACCAAGCACCTGAAAAAACATACATTTCCTAAGTCCAAACTCTGCTCCAGACTACACGATTTTACTGAAAGAGGATTGTCTGTAGACTTTTCGATTAAATCACTCCGAGCATATCTTTGACGATTATACATGACTGAATCTATCATTCGATTTGATTGCCCACCAACTTTACGCTTTGAGTCAGAAGAATTGTACTTGTAACTGAGTGAATCTTTAGCCAATTAATTATACATTTACTTGAGGACACACTGTTTAATACTACCTCGTCTGAACTGTGCAGGAGTCGTTCGATGGGCTGTCCTCACTGAAGCAGCTGATGCTCGATCGGAACCGCGTCGAGGAGATCCAGCCGGGGGCCTTCTCTCAGCTGGGCTTCCTGAACCTGCTCTCCCTCACACACAACCAGCTGGTCTACATGCCCAACATGGCCTTCCAGGTTCACTGCACAAAACACTGTAGTAATGATGAATAGTTAAAGATTCCATTCCATTCCTACTTAAAAGGTATGATTGAGAAATGTTGGTGTTTAATATTGCATACATTATATTTATAATTTGCTCTTTGGAGAAAAAAAATGAAATTGCAGATATTTTTTTTCTGTCTGGTCACATTCATAAAAACGTAGAATAATAAAATATTCTACTTTTGCAATTAGATAAATGACTTTAAAGGTCACTATGTAACTTTTCTTGTCAGGAAATCTGCTTGTGTCCATGGAGATGTTATTGCTTTTCCTGGTATCTATGAAGCATTTATTTTATTTCAGGTGTTTTATTGCTCTAAAATAACCTGAAAAACGTACATTCTAAAGGTTGAAGGTAAAGTGCTGCACCTGACTTTTACAGTCTTAAAAACAGAACTAGTTCATTTTAAATACATGCTGCACGGACCTGTTTTTCCTAAAATGTCAGACTAAAATGAGCCTCATTTCAAACTGAAGCTGTTTCTGAACTCTTTAGAGCTCAAACTATTGTCTGGACTCTTTGAGAAGCTGAGACTCTGCAGTTTTTACTAAACTAGATTTACTCTCATTACACTTGGAAACAAGCTCTGCAAAGAGGAATATCAGATTTTAAAGTCCACCTACATTTTCTTTGTGAAATATATGAAGAAGTGAAGCTGGTGTCTTTAGATTTTGCCTGATTGACACACTTTTGACTTTTGTGGGGTTTTGACAATTCCTCTTTCAAAGCTAAAGCTAATTAAAAAAAAAAAAAAAAAAAGTTTTAGGGACTTGTAATAAAGTAAAAAAGTCCAGGCGGAATCCATATAAAAGTCCTATAAATTTTTTTTTTAAATTTTAGTGTAATTTTTTAATTTGTGCTTTTGGAGTACTCATCCCAGAATGTTAGATTTGACTGAAAATATGTGGGTTACAGCTTTCCTTTCATATGGAACATGTCCAGCAGCTGATAGTTTCCTTATATCAGATGTGGATAAAAAGGAATACATTAATTAAAAATCTAGCGTCCCGCTGGTGGGAATAGCAACTGGTCTTTGCAGCAGTCCATATGTGTTTCTCACTTACCTAACGCATGCCTAGCATCCTAATTATACCATGATGAGTTTATCAGCACTTTTCACAACTTTCAGAATAAACTAGCAAATTTAGCTGTCATGGTAAAGCTAATAACAACTAGCACGCTAACAGTGCAATTCCTGCTTTGCGGGGAATAAAACGCTCTATAACTGGGTGCAGACAGGTCTCATTTTCACCCGAATAACTGCTTTCACAATATATATAAATATACTGGGGCAAAACAGAATTGACTTTATTATGTAAAAAAAAAATCAGGTACAGCCTCGTTAAGGTTGTGGTACTGTCCTGGTTGCTAAATTTGTTTTGCAGGGACTCTTTTTCACAGATTTGCCCTGCCCTCTGCTTTGTGGCGTCACCTGCTTGTCTCTATGAAGATAAAAAAGTTTAATGCCAAGCTGTGAGACTTAACCGGCAAAGCATTAACATGTAAATGGAGAAAAGCAGATAGCGTACCCTCCACTTGAAATGTGTTTTCTGGTTACTTTACTTTTTTAAACGTAAATAATAGACACCAAACTCTACAATAAAGTCAAAATCATACTAATATTTTCTGTTGTGAACACGTAGGGTCTGCAGAACATCAAGTTGCTGCGTCTCAGCCACAACTCTCTGAACTACCTGGACACAGAGGCATTCGCTGGGCTCTTCACCCTCACACGCCTCACACTGGACCACAACGAGCTGCAGTTCTTCCCCACCGAGACCATGACCCGGTCAGCCAACATCCCATCCATTTTCCTTTAATGATGGCAATGCAATGATGAAAAATGATTCCTGAAGATATGTTATTGTCATATAGTCCGTTTACTGCATGGATGTATTAAAAGAACTGGATAAGGTACGCCCCCTCTGTCCGTGGTCCCAGATTGATTAGTGGCCGTGCGAGGTACTGCAGCCTCTTGGAACCAGCCTTTTTCTAAAATTGCACATTATAATTGCAGACAGTACTGAATTATTATCGGTATTTAAATAAAATAGAAGGAAATGTTCTTTTCTACCGTTTCTAAAATCACCGAAATTACCGTTTTTATATTAAGTGACGTCACCGCAAACATGTGCGAGTCACGTGAACGAGCACGTCGGACGATATAAACATAAGCACGTGGAAAAGGCTCGACTAGCGATACCTGTAAGTTGTATTTTATTTCATTTCAGACGCTTTCAGGTGTGCTCTAACATGAAGAACACAATTACAATCACACAAGCTAACGTTAACACAAAAACTTGCAAGCTGCGTGGTCGTTCACGTCGCTCAAAGCATCATGGGGGAAAGCAAAGATGTCAGCCTTCGTATCAGGAAGTAAATGCGGAAGTAAGAAACTTTTTTGGGGTCATGCGCCAATGAGCACTCTCCATAGGGATAAACAGGACGGCCATCTTGGATTCATCTTCCAGGTTTTATTATAGTTCTATGGTTTACTGCAGCTATAGGCTCTAGCTAGCACACTTTTGTGTTGAACAGTAGTAATAAAATGTAATTATTACCTTGGCTCTAGCACGTTTTGATATGCTTTTTTGGAATATTGCCCACCTCCAATCATATTACGTGACAATACTTTTTAAATAAATACTAACATTTACACCAACGTATTTATAGTGGACATATTATGCTAAATAAACTTAACCTACCCTCTATTTCCGTCCACATCCCTGAGTGATTCATGTAGGGTTCTGCAATGTCACGCAGCCAAAAAAACAAAAACAAAAAAAAACAAAACAAAAGCCTGTAAATGACAATCTTCTGCTTGTTACGGTGAAATGTCAAAATGAAGAGGCGAGACCTTTCAATTCAGCAGTTTTGAACAGGAATTCAATGTACCTTTTTCTATTCTACTTAGAGTTACAGTTACGTTTCAATACAAAGTACCTAAAAATGCATAATATGTCTCCTTTAATGACCGTTATTCTGCCGTTCTACTTGTCCAGACTTCCGGAGGTGACCCGTCTGGAGATGAGCCACAATCCCATGACGTACCTGGGAGAGGAGGCCATCTCCATGTCCAAGCTGACCCACCTCTTCTTGGACCACATGTCTCTGCAGGACATGTCCAACAGCGCAGTGTCCAAATGTCCCAGCCTCGTCCACCTGGACCTCAGCCACAACCAGCTGCGCGTCATTCAGCCGTTCTCCCCCGGGACGCCCAGCCTGGCCCGGGTCAACCTGGCTGGGAACCCCGTGTACTGCAACTGCTACCTGCGCCCACTACGGTACTCACAGGACCCATCATTACAAAACAAGGACCAATCTTTACAAAACAAAGCACAGAAAAAAAATCAGTTAACAGGACACATTTTGAACACAACTGGTAGTTTAATCATGTGAGAAAAGTTTCAAAGGTAATCCTCAGTGTAATACAATTAAGATGTTCTGCCTTCCATTCAAAACGAATTTTCAATCTGAAGGAGCTGGTCTGAGAAACTAGACTTAGACTAGACTAGACTATGTACTGGACTTTATAAGACTGATTTTAAAATATCAGATGAATACCGTTGAATCCTTTACTACAATGGATCACTCGTGGACGAATGAGGGATTACATCGATGCATTGGAGAAAAGACTGATATATTCCCTGAATCACATGCATTTCACTGCATTTTTAGAGGTCTAAACTACAAAACAATTATAATCAGTTTTCCAACTAAATACTTTATACATCACATTAAATTATACTAATACATTCATTGCACTAATTGTAGCCATTTTAAATTAATATCTCTAATATATTATTTTTGTTATCTTATCAAACAAATGGAATCCTGTGAGTTTGAATCCACCTATGATAATTTGTTGCATTTCCTTCCCCGGTGTCATTCCTATTTCTGCACTGTCCTATACATTAAAGCCTACAGGCCAAAATCCTCCAAAAAAAGTAAAAAAAATATGTGTGTGTATAAAAAAGATAATGTATTTATGTTAAATTATTAAGTACGATACAATTTATTGCATGTAAAGGTGCACTATGTCTAACTTTTTGGGGGGAGAGACCGTCACCCGTTTATCTCCATGGAATATCATGTCTTTTGTCTGGAATGTTCCACTGTATGGTATTAAACTATCTCTACTGAGAATAGCAGGGGATGTCACTCGGTCAAGTTACAGGTCAATTCAACTTGCTGAGAATACTGGCTGCAAATTGTAACGTATAATGACACTTTTAATTGGCATTTTCCATTGTAATTCTATTTTGTTTTGTTATTTCTACTCTTATATTCTGGTTTGGTTCCAGGGAGTGGGCCATCAGCAGTAAGGTGAAGCTGCTCGGCACGTGTGGAGGTCCGGCTCATCTGTCGGGAGAGAACATCGAGGCGGTGTATCCCTCAGAGCTGCGCTGTCAGAGCCACGATGCCATGCTGAAAGCGGAGTACGAGGAGGCCACCAGGAACAGCCCACCTCCCACTCCCGAACCAGAGAACAAGCTCAAGTGTCCAGCCAACTGTGTGTGTCAGGTGACCATTAGTATTTATCCATCTATTAAAGTGATTTCTGGTTTAATCAGAATCAGAAACGGTTTATTGCCATTGTCAGTGATCAAAAATTCACGAACATAGGAACTTGCTTCGGCGTAAGGTGCAACATAAAACAATGAATACAACATAATAAAAATATATAAAAGAGGCATGCATAAAATTAAGAATAAAATAGACTAAGATAGATAGACTAAGACTGTATACAGAAATGTACAGTTGGTAGTGCAATAAAAAACAGGTGGGGCATTATGCAATGTGTTCTCATATTTTATTTGTCTTATTGATTGTCTTTGCTCAAAATACGTAATAATGCACTGATCAAATAAAGTGATTTTCTACACTGAATATATGGGCTGAATACATTCATGGCTCTGTCACAAGCAATAACAATGTGAGATACCTCTGTAGCCACAGCCGCCACATGGCAGACTGACAGAAACATGGCTGCTAATTAGCTCCCACCAGCCCAGCTAACACATTTAAATGCCCACATTTAACTAGTGTAAGTTGTTACATGCTGAAAATTCACTATGTTTTGTTGTACGGGACATGTTTGTGAATGAAAACGAGAAAATAACTTTTATGTGTAAAAATGCCCAAATTTGCACATTTGAATTGTTGACATATCAGATACAAAAGTTAACATTTGGGATATCTTATTTAGTTTTTTTCCCCTGTATTGAACACCTGTGTCATACATCCTATTTAGTATTTGAATAAGTAGAGTCAAAAATTGGCAATCTCTAGAGTGTAAGAAATGTGCATGAGGAGAAAACTGCCTTTGAAGTTACAGTTCAACATATAGCTCTATAGATATAAGTGGATTTTTTGAAATAACATCCTGCAGATGGGGGCGCACGTTGGCAGAGCAGTTAGAGCTCTCATCTCCCAAGAAGGAGATCATGGGTTTGGTCCCTGGGCCAGACCAACTTCAGATGGTCTCTGTAGGTGGAGTCTGCATGTCCTTCCCGTGTTGTCGTGGGTTCTCTCGGGGTACTACAGCTTCCTCCCAACGTCCAAATACGTGCATGTGTTCAAGTCAACTGGTAACTCTAAATTGAATGGTTGTCTGTCCATGTCTATGTCTCTCTGTTAACCCCACGACAAGTTGGCCACTATCCAGAGTGTACCCTGCCTAAAGCCCAAAGTCACTGGGATATGCTCCAGTCACCCACGACCTCTAACGGGAACAAGTTGTAGTAGATGAATGAATGAACATCTTGCAGAATGGACATTTTTTCAGATTCCTGGACCATATGAACCAAACGGACCCAAAACCTTTAGCCTATAGTGTCTCTCCTAAAGATAACAAAAAAATCACTTCACCAAAAGTCTTTTCTATCTTGGAACAGGCAGAGACGCACCACTCTTCGTGCGAGAACCGCGGACTCGCCAAAATCCCCAAAGGTTTTGACCCCACCACACGACTCCTGGACCTCAGAGGCAACAACTTCCACTACATCCCCAGCGGCAGCTTCCCGGGAGTGGCCCAGGTGGTGTCTCTGCACCTGCAGCGCAGCAAAATCGTGGACATCGAGGAAGGAGCCTTCAGTGGCATGAAGGGGCTCGTGTACCTGTACCTCTCAGAGAATGACCTCACGTCCATCAGTCCCGAAGCATTCAAAGGTTTGTGGAATTACTGTGTTTTTACTGTGCAAAGTAACACTGACTTTTATCAATTCATTGTAATTATGATGTCACATGAAGTTAGGTGACTATAACCAAACCAAAGTAAGTCAGATATAGGATATTGATGTGATGTGTTATAGGTTTTTCTACAAATATTTTCATTCTGTATTTACGCAAAATTCCGCCAGATTTCAGTTACAAATTAATAGTGAGTATAGTTTAAATGGATGGGTATATATAAGTAGATATTAAGGATTCTGGTATTTTAGTTTGGACTTTTCTCCACTTTTACAAGAGCTTCTACTCTAAGTAGATTGCTGCTTGTTCATTCAAATAAATAAATTGTCACTTTTTGCACATTTGCACATCTATACCAATACTATATTATACTATTACTAAATACTAATTGGTGCTTGTGTTCTGGATATGCTCATTGACTACATTGTTATAAACATAAAAAATACTTTCAAATCATATCTCAATTCTCAGGATTGCCCCAGCTGACTTATCTTCACCTGGAGAAGAACCGCTTCACCATTGTTCCAAAAGGAGCCTTCAAGTTGGTGCCCAGCCTTTTGACGCTTCACTTGGAGAATAACAGCATCACCAAACTGGAGCCGGGCGCACTAACAGGGGCGGAGAACCTCAGATCCCTGTACCTCACTGGGAACAGCATTGAACACATGGCACCAAGAGCTCTGGAGCAAGTGGCTGACCTGGACACTCTGCACCTGGGAGGGAATAAGCTGAAAGATGTGCCCACAGAAGCACTGAGCAGAGTGGCAAGCCTCAGGGATCTCCGGCTGACTGGAAATCCTATTCTGTGGGTGGGACCAAACGCCTTCAAGCCTGTGGGGCGCTCACTGAAGGAGCTCTACCTGAATAATATGGGACTTGAAAGGGTTAGTGGTGGTTATTTCCATTCACTTTCATTGTTATTGTACAAGTACAAGAAAAGTTATGCATCCATGGTAAAAGAGACACCTGTACAATCCACATACACTCCATTCATTCAAACGGACATTTATGTGAGTGACCTGAACTTTACCACAGATGCACACATTTTACAGTAATTTCTACCAATATTAACATCCTTGTAAAGAAGTTCAATTTTAAATCTGGATTTTTTTTCATCAACAGAAAATTATTAAAGAATTAAAAAGTACACAATGTAACTTTTCTGGTGGAGAGTTCTCCACCTGCTTGTCACATATTGATGTCCTAGCCTTGCCTGGAATATTCCACAGTATGACATTAAACTTCTCTAGCTCAGTCGAGACAAGTAGGTGACACCACCAAGCCACGTTACAGGTCAGATCTGTGGAGAGGCGATTCCCCACAAAACAAGAGTGCATGTTTTCCAAGCTATTCTTTTACCTAGAAAAATGCCTACCCACTTTTAACTTAAATGCCATACTGTGGAACCATCTCATAGGAGACATATTATGCCTTTGTTCAGGTACTTAGTGTTTAACTGTAACATAAGTAGATTTTTATTTATTTATTTATTTTTTTGTTCATTGTAACCAGCAATATTGATCTAAAACGGCATCATAATAGAATGATGTCCATTAACTTCCTGTTCAAAACTGCACAACTGATAAGCCCCGCCTCTTCATTATGACATTTCACTGTGGCAAGCAGTGGATTGTCATTTACAAGTTATGATTTTTGAAAAGTGGCTTTGTGGCATTTTAAAACCCGACATGTATCTCTCTGCGTCTTCATTTTTCAAATAATCACATCTCAGTACAGGGATGTGGGCGGGGATAGGGAGTAGGTGAAAACAGACATTTTCTGAGCACTGCAGCCTCTTTTGTAGGACTATACAGTTCATTAAAGTTGATTTTGCATAATATGTCTCCTTTATTGGAGAAGATTTGCGACAAACCCTCCACCAGAAAAGTTATATAATGTCCCATTGTAGGAAAAATGGACGGCTCAAATTATAAGAATAAATATTTGCAAGACACATGAAATCAAAAGAGCAAATATGACAATAGATGTGTTACATCAATGAGACGTAGCCTACATGATGCTGGTGTGTTGCAGATGTCCCCAGACTCTCTGTCAGGCCTCGGTCCAGGCCTGAGGAGTCTCTTTCTGGAGGGAAACTTTCTGGAGGAGGTGCCTGACTTCCAGCCCTTCAGAGCTCTGGAAGTCATTAACCTTGCTGACAATCCTCTGATGTGTGACTGCCCCCTGCTGCCTCTGCGCATGTAAGACTTTTTACATCAAATTGTTGTGAACCAAGTTAGACTACTCAACTTATCAACTGTACAACCTGTATGTCAAACAATTTATTATAAAAGACAAAACACAAGACAGAACTCTTACCTCAGATCTTGTCATTCTAATCGTGTCAAATCTGTTTCACAGCTGGATTGAAAAGGTTAACCTGAAAGTGCGTGCCACTTGTGCCAATCCTCCAGAGGTCAAGGGTCGCAGGGTGAAAGATGTCCACATATTCAGAGCCTGTCCTGGTGGTGAGAGTCTTCCATCTACTCCAACCGCAACACCACAGGTCCCCAGGGCGCCCAAAACCACCAAACCCAAGCCAATGCACCTCACCCGAAAAAGACAGGCGAAGCTGCTCAAAGCCAAGCCCAAGACAAACCGGAAGAATATGAACTCCAAAAGCACCAAGAGGCGCAGCATGGCTTGAACTTTATTTGGCGGACCGTTATCCTTTTTTAATGGAGGCATTTTTGTAGCAAACTTTTTTTCTTTTGCACTGTCACCAAGTTCAGTATTTTCCCTAAGAGCAGCAAATTGACAACAAATATATTATATTTCTGATGAAGAAATATATAATTGGTCAAAAACTGTGGCTAAATATAGTATTGAATGTGTCAGTCTTAAATTTCCTCAGTAAATATATTGCTTAAGGTGCTTCTGATACTACTTTAAGTCAATGTGTCCAATACCTTTTTCATTTCATTTTTAGCAGGGGTGGGTAATATTTTTTCCGAGGGCCATATTCGAATCCAGGCAAGTGTGGAGGATTGGACTGCAATCATTGGTGTATTTTACATTTCTGTAAAACTATTTAATCTATTATTTAATTAATTCCATGTCATCTTTACTAAGGACACAAGTGCACACACATGAAATAGAAATTATTAACAAAAACTTAAGCCATATCTGCAGCCACAAATGTCCACGTCTTTTAAAAGGATGGACCTGAATGTATTGATTCCAGTGCTAATGAAGGGCTTTCCCAGATATTGGTCCAATATTTTATATTTATATAGATTTATTAATCCTCAAGAGCATCAGATTTGTCTTTTTGAACAGAATAACAATTAAAAATGGAAATAGAGGAGTAATTAGGGTAAAAATATGGCTGGATGTTTAGACAATAATGTAATCAGTTTTATATCGCAGCTTTACAAAAGTTAATGAACTTTACAAATTTGTGGGCCTTGACGTGCATTTTAAAAATATTGGCTATAAAAAAATAAACTTATGACCCAATATCCTCAATTTGGTTGTTACCAAATCTTTGTGAAAACATGAGACATGCCATTCACACATTTGTACATTATATATTAAATGGAAAATACTGACATATACAATATCCTTTTTAGCCACTGCAATTAATTTTATCCCCAATTAAACATTTAAAAGTTGAGTCAAGTACTGTGCCTATAATAAATCAGAATAGTGATGGTATGTTTTGAGAGAAGACAGTCATTTTTGACCTAGTAGCAGATCCTAGGACATTAGAGTTGCACTTACATTTAGAGATATTGACAAGATGGCATTCAGATTGCAAATGATGAAGAGGCTTAATTTGATCAGAAGTTATATTTTTTACAAAGAAATCATGTATATTTACATTTGTACACAATAAACAATTACAAAAATGGGTTGTATTGAAAGGAATGAGGTAAACATCAGCTGTGCCAAACTCGTGCCAGTCCCAATAACAGTTCCTCATAGGCTCTTAATAGCTGCATCTTCTTCTTCCTGGTTAGAGCTTGGGTGTTCATCACTGTAGTCTTCTCCGTCGCTGTTGTTGCTGTCAAACGATTCGTAACTGTCCCCTGCCATTTCCTCCATCAAGGGGTCCTCCTCCTCTTCATGGTGCTCCGCTGCGGCCCCGGACTCCTCCACCTCCATGGCGACCCCAGACACTGTAGTGGTTGTGACACTGATCCCTGGGTTTTCTTCTATTTTGATTTTACTTAAAGAAACCTGTGTAGGATCAATAGGCGTCTCCATCTCCACTTCCTCCACTTTGACATGTACCGCGCCAACTGGAAACAAAGTAAAAGTATCATATAACTGAATGCTCGATACAGAATGTAAAGTTGCAACATGTTTTTGACGTACTTTGTGGCTGATCTTCTGGTTCCGCTTTGAGCTGGATGAATGGTGCTTTCAGAGGAGAGTCCGTCTCCGAGGATCCGTGCGCTTCTTCCATATCTTCCATTTCTGGGTCGTGAGTCTGGTCTTCAAAGTTTATCTGAGAAGATTTCCTTCCAAAACGTTTTTCTAAAACCCAAGGATTTATTACAATGTTTGATGTTTTGCATACAGGATCTATCCACCCACACATTATCCAAACTTACTCTTTTTTGCTCCGAACACGAATGTCTTGCTCTTTTTGTTTCGTGACTGCTCCGTCAGGTCAACTGCAAAGAAACAACTTTTTTTAAGAACAGTTTTTCTATACAACACTGTATTTGTCAAAGGTCCTTTTACAATACTTTTTGTCACCTAGAATTTCAACGAAAGGTTCAAATTGCTTCTTTGCTGGACAGGGATCAGAATTGCTGGTTGCATTGAGGAGTTAACCAAAGAAAAAAAACTTAAGTGTGAAGGTGTTGAATCAAAATTGCTATTCTTAATTCTAAGTCTTTTTCTGTCTAAAAGCTGCCAACACTGTAGTTTCATAATTGTTCTGAAATGCAGGAGATTCTTATATTAGTTAATCAGTGCAGATTTCACTAAAATGTTAATGCTCCTGGACATATTTAAAATGTGCACTTTGAATAGAATCCAACTATAAAAACATAAACCGTAAATCTAATCTCAATTCTTTATTTAGCCAAAATAGTTCAACCCTATTGCTGTATCAAACTTCTTTCCTTATTAATATACAAGCTGTATAGAAGATGTTTTTGCAAAAAAAGAATAAAAATTGCAAATCAGCTCACATTACTACAGCCTCTTGAAGAAGATATTAGCAGCTTGAAACTTAAATTCTTTCATGTAAACACACTGGATACTTTACCTAGGCCGGGGGGTGGCTGCAGCTGTATGCCCACCAGCTCGCACCAGCCAATGGGATAGATGTCCGGAGACTGGCAGTCCACCCACTGGTCGAACTCGTCCTCCCAGCCGTCGAAATGGATGAGCAGGAGCCTCCCCACGCAGCGCTTCACTGTGGCTACACACACCAGGCTGGGCTGCATCAGGTCGGCCGCCTCCAGCTTCATGTGGGGGGAGAAGCTGTGACCCGGGTACTCCTGAAAAAAGAGATAAAGTATGAATTTCAATACTTGTTTTAACCATAGATGGATTCAGACTGACAAAGTGCTGTCTCTAACTCAATGATCCCGAAGATCAGTTTCTTGCAATTTCTCCATGGTTTCAGCTAATGACACATGAAATGCTTTTCTATTTAAATACAGAGTCTGATTTCTGTTGGAAAAATGTAGAACGGTGTTTTATAGCACCATGTCAAGTGCACACTACTCCCAGAGAGGTGCTGCAGGAACTGTAGCTGCTAAGTAGCATGTCACTTTCATGTGTTCTGGGACTGTCCCAATGTTCATAAATATTGGACTAAGATTAATGAGCAGTGCCGACATAAACATCCCTGTTGATTTTAAAACTATGTATCTAGGATATTAAGCACCAACAATAGAAATAATTGATGGATACCTGTGGAATTTACTTTTGGCTACAGCAAAAAAGGAATAACAAGTATATGGATGACAGGGACTGAACCAATTAGACACTGAGAGATGGGACTGATAAATATATATATATTTTTTTGTCTTTTTGGTTTTGTTTTGTTTGTTTTTCATTTTATTGAAAAAAAAATGAATCATTTATATGCATTTTGTCTTTGCTTTTATCCAATCTTTAAAAAAAACAAATCTTAAAATCTTACATAGTTAAATAGATGCGCAGGTGCAGCTTTGGCATTCTTCTCCTTCAGATAATTGGTCCAACTAAAAGTCCCAGATTCATATTCTGCCACACAACACATTGAGGGGCCATCAGTACATACATGGGCTTTTCATATTGACAACAATTCCAAAAGAGGAGGAATGCATTTACCCTGAGGCACTTTGAGGGTTATGTCATTCTTTTCACAGAAACCGATGGGCAGTATGGCATGAGATGAGGCGTGGTAACAGAACCAGTCAGACCCATCTGCAATGATGCTGCCGTCAATGCCAACCATCAAGTAGCCATCTAACAGCACCTGAGGGGATTGGTTAGTATTAACAACTTATGTTTCTGAGAGAACATCACAATGTGAAGGGGGACCAAAGTTAAATCAGTGAAGTGCAACATTGTGTGAAATTCAGTTTAGTAGCGCAGATAATTAGACACGTTATGTTCTGAAGGAAAATTACCTTTTGCACCGTGGCCACACAAATGCTTCCCAAATTGAGAGGGTCAATAGCTTCAAGTTTCATCCCTTCTTCAAAGAATGTTCCTTCCATATAGACATACCTCGGCTGTGAGTGCCAATCTGCCATTAGTTTAGTGACAATTAATCAATCTACTATTGAAAGAGTGATTTCTTACCTTTTTGAAGAGGTTTAATGTACTGTCACAGGTACCCTTCAAAGGGTTCCCTTCTATACTGTTTGCTAAAAAACAATATAGAATATACATTTTTAAACAGTTACATTGCTAAATAAACAATGGATAATTATACAAACCTGGTGGTTTAATAGGATGGCCCACATTTTTGGACCAGCCGATAGGGTGAAGAAGAGGACTTGACATATGACACCAAAACTCGGCCTTGGTGTTTTCAGGTGCATCTTTTTGGTCGGCGTACACAAGTTGGAGCCTTCCCCCGTATATGGCATTCACAATGGCTACACGGGTGCGACTGATGAATTTAGGATCCACCACTTCTACACGCATGCCAAACCTGAATGGGCATCTCAGGCACTCCGAGAGCTGCAAAGTAAACTTGATTGATCTTCAAGAGGACAACAGGAGACCGGGCAAACTTGTCCGGGTGTTTTACCTTTAAGTAAAAGTCTACTGGTATAGTGTTGGCTCCCACCAGCTTCTGCATCAGATACTCTTTCCAGTCCACAATTGTCGTTTTGACATCTGTAAATAACACAGCGAAAGATATGTACTTTGTCTATTCCTTCAGCACTCGAGAAATACCATCTTAAAATCTTCAAAGAGCTGTATTGAGAAACTAGCCATTAATAATAATAATAATAATAAATAAATAAATAATAATCATAATAAAATAATAATAAAAATTATACTTTATAACGCTTTTTTAGAAACTCAAAGATGCTTCACTTTGCATTATTCATTCACTTCACACTTGATGGTGTAGCCACAGATGCCCTGGGGCAGACTGACTGAAGCGAGGTTAGCAGATCAGCTTTCCGACCACCACCAATCAGTCATGCACGCACAACTTTCACACTAGTCAATGTGGGTGAAGTGTCTTGCCTAAGGACACAAAGACATTTCCCCCCTCCCCTGTGGCACCTGGTGTTCCAGCGGTTGCCCATTAATGTACTGACCAGGCCCCAACCTGTGTAGGTTCCAAGATCTGATGGGATTGGGCATTAGCAAGCAAGTATGGCCACATAAACCAAGGCCAATTAAGAGCAGTTAGAGCATCCCTCAATCTAGTCCAATCAGTAGTATATAAGTAAAGCTGCCCTACACAATTTTCAGGGAGTATGCATTTAAAGCAATTTGACTAGTTCCTAGCTCTCATAAATCCTTTGGCACATCCTCCATTAATTTACCATAGATAAAATACTTTTATTATTTAATGGAGAAAGTAAGTGTTTTATGTCATTATGTCAGGCTCCATTGTTGACATTTATTTTGATACAATAATGATAGAAAATGCTCTCTTTTTACAGATTAGACCGCCATTTTAACACAACAACATAACAGCACTTTCTTTATGTTACAATGTGATCTTACTAGTTCCGATAAAGCTCAAAATAATTTAAAACGGTTCAGGAAAGGTCACAGTATGTCCTGTTTATTGATTATTTTTGTATTAATATCAATCTTCAAATGACTATCTAGTTTTAGTATTGATTTGTTTTCGATTTGACACTTTTGCGATAAAAGCTGTGGGGAACAGAACTACCCGGAACCCCAGCTTTAGGTGGACGAGTGAATGTTTTTGGGATCAGCTCACCTTGCGGAGGCACCAGGAGTTTGGTCGTCATTGCGCACCAACCGATCGGATGCAATTCCCCAGATACAAGGCTACTCCAAAAATCATAAGTGCTGTCATGCTCAAAGCCTTCATACCTCAAAAGAACTTTGTATCCTGGCCGAGACACAACAAACATGAATAATAGGTGACAATGACTGTGGGAATCATAAGCAGACTGCAGTGGTTTATGTAGTGCGTGTCCACAATGTTAGTTTAAACAAACTGCTCAAACCTGCGATTTGAATTACAGTGGCAATCCAGTAGACTTTACTGGGCAGAACAGCATTAGTATTCAGGACCTCCACTTTTGTCCCCACCGTGACATCATCCCACTGGTCCCACATCGGAGCCTGTCACAAGTACATTTTAAATAATAAGAGATGTATTTCACAATAAACAACATTTAGAAGATGAAACAACACTTACATGTTGGAAGCAGGAGACTGATGCACCAAGAGAAGTTTCCCTATTCAAATAATGGCCCCAGTCAAAGCCTGTAAGAATACAGTATCATGGTGTAACACATATAAAACTATTCAAAAAGTCAGTGTGGATGTAAAGATTACCTGTGGGGGGTAGTGGTGGATGTGGTTTCTTCTTTTTTAGTACTACGGTTTTCTTTGAGGGAGGTCGACCCTTTAGTTAAAAGAAAAAATACTTGATTGAAAACAGCGATTATCAAACAGTTAACAGAGGCAGATCTGTCCTGATCTTCTGGCCCACCACCATTCAGATTAAAATAATCATATCATATAACAACTGTTCATTAAACTAAACTAAGAGGCCACTGTGACAGTCACTTCAAGCACAAGCATACTTGTTGCGTATCCATGAGTATATCCTCAGAATGTCCTCTCCTAATATCAGATCAGCATAGGGAAAAATAAATCTAGGACCAAACCCAAATAGATTGCCTGGCCAAAAATAAAAGTTGCCACCTTGATTCGTTTAAACCTGTCTGATCCAGTGAGTAGATTCTCATTTCTGAAACAACCATGAGGAAAGACAAATCCTGTGGTCGTGGAAAAGATGTCAGTGTGTTTGAGAAGGGTCAAATCATTGGCATCAGGCAGAGAAAACATTGGAGGAGATTGCAGAAACAACTAACACTGGCTTAAGAACTACAACGCATTATTAAAAACTGGAAGGTTAGTGGGGAACCATTGTCTTTGAGGAAGAATTCTGTACGATCGTGATCGGCAATCACTTTTGACAAAATCATCTATCCATCTTCTTCGGCTTATCCGGGGCCGAGTCGCGGGGGCAGCAGTCTAAGACTTCCCAGAATTCCTTCACCCCAGACACTTCCTCCAGCTCCTCCGGGGGATCCCGAGGCATTTCCAGGCCAGCCGACAGACGGCTCTACTCCGATCTCTGATCTCTAACGGGGGCGCCCAGCCACAGGGCGGAGGAAGCTCATTTCGACCGCTTGTATGTTTCGGTCATTACCCAAAGCTCATGACCAGGTGAGGGTAGGAACCGGTAAATCGAGAGCTTTGTCTTTCGACTCAGCTCTCTCTTTACCACAACGGTCCGATACAGCGACCACATCACTGCAGACGCTGCACCGATCCGCCTGTCAATCTCACGCTCCATCCTTCCCTCACTCGTGAACAAGACCCCGAGATACTTGAACTCCTCCACTTGAGGCAAGGACTCTCCGCCCACCCGGAGAGGGCAAGCCAAAAGTCTACTTTGATCTTGGTGAAAAAGGAATGTAACACTGGGTGGAAATTAATCTTATGACATTGCAGAAGCTTATTGAACGAATGTGTGCTGTGATTAAAGTATCTTTTGTAATGTAACATGTAACAATAATAATTAGCCACAATGGCGCACACGTTGACATCGCTACTCTGTATCTCGTTTAAAACACTCTGGGGTGAATGGACAACAATCTCGTCCAGTCCACGGCCCCTGGCTTACCCTCCGCCGGACCGTGCCCGCTGCCACGGGAGGATCGCTGGCTCTGAACCGGGATGGCACCGCGGACTGCTTGAGCAGTGTGGACCGCTGTTGGTTCGGACCACGGGTCTGTTGAACGTAGTCGTCCGCCTCGAAATGCTCCCCGCACACAAACGTGCTGCGGAGGATGTGCTTCGGTGTGTTTACGTCTAGGTCCAGCACAAACAGCCACTGCGTGAGGACGTGAGGCCGGTTAAGAGGAAGCCGGTGCAGCACGAGATCCTCCCGTTCTGAGCTGCGACAGGCTTTTACGCAGCATTTAATAACCATTGTACTAAGTGGATACTAATGGCACGAGTGAGCTTTGAAGGGGAGCGCGCTCTTCTTTTACTCCACCGCTGGATTGAACAAACGGCTTTTGAAGGTTGAGTCTGCCATCTGCCGTGCATGGAGCTGTAGGACAAGCCCACTGCAAAAAAAAAGGTTCTGCCCAGAATGCTTTGATTGATAGGACAGATGAAGCGTCAAATGGGGAGAGAGGGTTGAGACATTCAGCAAACAGTTGAGGCCGGGAAGCAAATCCATGACCCAGAGGTGGTACCAATAACCATATGTGCCACACCTTAATAAACCACTACACCACCGACAAGCACGCAGAGCACGCTCTTGATTCCAGCTGTTCAGAAATTGAATTACAGTTTTTGTAGGACTAGTGTTGATTGTAAAAGGGACACACTTAAATTAGTGCATCCTGGAAAATTGTCTGTAAAAAAAAAAAGTATGACAGACTGGAATTTGCCAACCTCAGAGACATTACTTGAGGATCAAACCCATATTCCCATATTCTTACACGTAGTACAAATCATTTTAAGACTAAGGTATTTATTTGTTGGTAAAGTGAATATATAATGACCTACAATGGATCTACTGCTTATGCTGTTGAATACTTGGCTTAGTTTTGAGTTAAGTTGCTCAGGGTTTTTTTAAAAGTAGAAAATCCGAATTTTACCTGCAGTTGAGCCAAAACAGAAGACCTCTTTGAGTTTGAAGAATAGGAACGAGAACAGGATTCACTGCAGAAGCGCTTGCTTTTTGAGTAGAAGGTACTTACATCACCAACAGTTTCACACATTTCACATGTAACTACAAGAAAAAAATATATAATTTTACGAACAAATTATTCTGTGTTAATAAGTTTGTTTATGACGAAAACGTACCTAACCGTCCATCTTGTGTGACTTTATCTGTGGTGCTCTTTGGCTTTGGTTTTGTATTTGTCTTGAATGACTGAAAACAAAGAGAAGTAAAAAATAACACAATATTTTTATCCAGCCACACTAATACTAGCATCTGTGGCAAATACAATGGAGAACAGTCAAGACTTTCCAACATTGGAGTCGTAATTAAGTAGGTTTCTACCTGTAATAATCTTAATACCATGACACTATAAGGATCAGAATGTCTCCAACACTACAAAATAAAATTATCACAGTAGATTTGCTCAGTTTATTTGTGTGTGTTTTGGCGAATACACTTACAGGTACAGGCTCTTTTGGCTCACTGGGACGGCACTGAATAGATGGTAGACATTTACTGCAGCCTATCCCAAGGCAGGATGAACAGAATGGACGATCAAACACAGTGGGGACTGCTCCTAGCCTGAGCTTTTGGGTTCCAGGAATGAAGTAGTCCCAGCCAAAGTGCTCACTGCAGAGACGGGAGGTGGAGGAGGCGGTCCAGTTTGCACGGGTACGCTGGACCTGTCTCTCCCATTTAGAAAATTCCTCTCGGTCCTTAGGGAACTTATACAGAGTCACGCCATCTTCTGCAGTTTTACCACAGCCAAAAGCCACACAATGGTAGGGCATCCTGTCTTAAAATCTGATATTAGTCTTCCCCTGCAAAATAAGCAAGCCTATTCTTTGCCACGTTTGTAAACTCTGTAAAGAGAAGAAAAGAAAATTGTTAATAAATATGCCAGGATTAACTATAAATTCAATTGCCAATATCAAGTAGACCTATTTTAGCTTGCATGAGATATTAAAGGTGCACCGTGTAACATTTCTGATGGAGGGTCTGCCACCTGTCTATAGGTTGCGTTCACGTAACATCACAACATTCCATCAGCCAATGATGGAATGAATCAGCTAAAAAGAATAATGTTTAGGAAAAAAATGCAGACTTTTGTTATACAATGAGTTCTTTGGTCTAGTCACTGAGAGAAGTTATCAGGTTCTACATTTGTGAATTTACCTTGTAGATATTCAAGGCAAAGTCCAATGTTATCGATGGGAAAAATGGCTCTTGCCCTCCATCTGGGGTTATGTCATAATCACATTCTAGTATGTGAACGCAACCCACTATTTTGACATTGTTCCAGACAAGAAATGTATCGTTTCACCATGCAGGCAAGCAGGTGATGCCACATAGCAGATTGTCAGATCAGTGGAGTGGCGAGTCTGCTCAGAGTAAGAATGCATGTTTTTCAAACGTATTTTATAGCCTACAAACACCTGTAATTGAATGAATGCACTATAGATACTTTAATGCCATCATTTGGAACATTCCAGGCAACAAAACTTAATGAATACAAGCAGGTGACGGAATCTAACCAGTAGTGCTCCCTTAACAACAAAATTATGTAAATAAACACACTGTACGTTGGAATTTAACAACAACACCATTTCTGATGGTAGTTGGCTGACTTAGCTGGTTAACACAAACTTCTAAAATACGCGTTAAAAAAACCAAAGACAAGACTGTAAAACGTAAACAACACTTTTATCCATTCAAATGAATGTATCTGCGGCTCTGAAACTCCTCAAGTGCACATTAAAACAGTAAAAGACAAGTAAATACATATTCTCTACAAACCTTGGCGACAAATAGCTCAAAAACAGTGAATACAGAACTTTTAAATTTCGTGTATTTCGAGCTCATGCGACTTTCTGTTTGGGCTCACGTCTATGACGTCACGGCCGTGGAATTGTGGGAAGTAGAGTTCTTTTCTCATCCTTGCGCGTGTGGCGTTGCTGTGCTGTTGCTGTGCTGTTTTTTGTAACGGTGTTGTAGGCCTACTTGAAGAAACTGTAGATCACCGAACCAAGACGACTTAAAGCAATTCCAATAAAGTAAGAAAAACGGTATCCTCCAGTTCCTCAACAAGTAGCCTGTGTGCTCGGACCTCAGTCACTTCGTAGCTCTGCCACTAGATGGAGTCGTGCTCTAATGATTACAACTCCTGTTTCATGCCAAAGCATGCGCAAAACAGTTCAACAAATAGGCTACCTCAAAAACACATCATAATAGAATGCTCACCTGAAAGTCTTGATATGAGTCGGGTATGTTTGGCTTGTGTTTGATGTGCTCTACGAAGGCTGAAATCAAAGAGACCCCTTTTATTATACTTTGAGAGTGGGCCTCAAGAAGAGCCGTCTGTGCTGCTGTAGAGACTAATAGGGATCCTTAAACAAATAAACACCAATATTCAAAGTGATAAAGTGATACAGCAGGCTAGTCCTTCCTGTTGAAATGCCATCATAGTTCACTCAGCATGACCCCTGTGTTGTGTGCCACATGTGTGTTTTACAGCAGTGTTTCCCAACGAGGGGTACGTGAGCAATTACCATACTTGGAATGGTTTCGGGTTTTAAATGAAAATGAAATGTTCTTTTATCTGAATAACAAAGTGTCATTAGTTGTAAATGCAGTATATTTTGGAGTATCTGGACCATATACATAATTAAAACAAAAGATATGATTGTAATTGACAATAAGCGACTTGTAAACCCGTTTTTTTTTGTTTGTTTTTTTGCCTGAAACAAGGAGTACTCGGTTTGTCAGAAAAAGCTTAGGGAACAAAATAATGTTGGGAACCACTGTTTTACCGTATACCTTAACCTTAAAACTGAACTACCATTTATCATATCTCATATCATAACTCATAAATAAATACATTATGTTTTACCCCCCAGAAAGTGTACAGTTTAAGCAGAAATTTGTGACAAAAATCTGGTCAAATGCTGGAAAACTTAGGAAACATTACAAACTTGTAAGAAAGAGACATGTGAGTCACTACATGATGCTTTGGGATGAGAGCGGGGTTAACAGTGTGAAGACAATCCATAATGGCCATTATAACGTTTGAAATATTGCCAAAATCAAACGCCGACAACCAATCACCAGCAGGGGGAGCACCTCATCAGCGACCCAAACAGACTTTAAGGACACATTCTGCTACAGTGAGCTTTTAACAATGTTCCCAACAATGCTCCATCATCAAAAACATACCTGAAGTTGCATTTAGCTTCATTCACGCCATTTTGAGGAATGCTGGCTTGAATATCCTCTTCTTTCTGACCGTCAAAACACTTTCTGCTGAACTCCCTCGATCAATGAGGTTTTTTCACATCATATACGTAATTTATCCGAGAATCTTCTGCTGTTTTAAGTCCTTAAAGTCTATATGACAGGTTCTCAAAATGTTCTAACTATGACTTAGTTTGGTGGAAGGGCACCTGTGGCAATCGTTTATTACAGTTTTACATCTGTAGAGTTGCAGTTTGTGAAGAAGTTTTGAAAAATAAAAGTTTTAAATTACAAGAAGTAGAACTGAGTTCTAAAACGGAATCCCTCTGTGATGTCATCAAAAAGTGGCATGCACACAGAACTGACACAATTTTTTAACACTTTAAATTGTCATTCAACAAAATAAATATATGATAAATAAATAAATAAATAAATAATAAATACATTTGTCAAATAATAACCATTGTGTAATTTGTGTGGACTTTGGCCCTTGTTTTCAAAACGATTGCCAGGTAACACTTGTAGAATCACTTCTACCTATGTCATATTTGCTGCTCATGTCCAACCAGGAACATTATAAACTTCACAGAAACTGTCAAACTCGGGTTAAATTGGCAAAATGTTTAATAAAATCTTAAATATAATCACATTCACTACGTTTTGGTGAAATGTGTCGTCTAACCTGTTATACAGACTAAATCATCGCACCCTGCCTTCTAAACATGATAACTGCTAACCACCATCATGGCGTCTCTTAAGTGAAATCATAACTAAATTGTGTACAGAGGTAAGCGCCATCTGCTGGCTGCATATTCTCCAGAACAGACAGCAGAGAAACTTTTTCATATACTTATAATATTTTATTTATTTATTTATTCCAAAACATGAGATGGCAAATTTAAGGTAAGCTACTTGTAACAAAGCAGCGGTTTGTTACCCATAGCACCTTCACTTCACTATAAGCACTTTAAATTGCATTTGATATTTTAATAGCACACAGCACTTTAACCAAATTGCACTTTGAAAAAAGACTATTGCACAAAACAATCTTAAATGTATTTATTGAATTAATGTCTGTCCTTTTAGTCCAATTTTAGATCCGGAGCACAGTGGCACTTTAATTGAAGCTGCTGGTCCTGGAGGAGAAAGGAGACAGCTAATTATATTGGGATATGTGCAATAGTAATGCATTAACAGTGTTTAAGTGTTTGTGTGTTAGTGTAATTTTCTGTGTTTGTAGTGAATGGTTTTATCATGTCTACCTCCTCTGTCCTTGTGTCCAGGTGCCAAAGGGCTCCCCCCAGGAACGAGTCCCCTTAAGAAGGTTCCGGGCCAGACCAAGGCAGAGGAAGTGTAGGGGAGGCATGACAGGGTTTTTAAGGTGTTAAGGGTTTTAATTATAGGTAGTGGTGTTTTGTGGGGTTTGTGTGTGTGTATATATATGTATAGTAGTTATGGTTTATGGTTTATTATGATTTCAGGGATTTTAGAGGGTGTTTGAAAGCTGGTATTTTAAGCATCCCTGCTCGTTACAACTAGTTTTACCCAGTTAGTGGAGGAGTATAAAAGGCGCCTGGAAACAACACAACTCACTCTGCTGCTGGAGGAGAAACTGTCTCCTGCGTTTTGTCTTTGCACTATGCACTTTTTGTTATTGGAAAAAGTAAAAAATTGTGGACCACTGTTTTGCTGCCTTGTTTGAGTTTTTAAACCTTCAACTGCGCTCCAACCCGCTCACGGCTCAACCTACATCACATTTGGTGTCAGAAGTGTTCCCATTCCTGTGCTGCAGTGAGAAGGTACAAGATGAATACCAGACAAGGTGGACGAAAAACTCCTGAAAAGAGCCTGAAGAGGGACCCTGTACAACAATGGATGATCGACAGGGGGCAAAGGCAAGTGGTTCTAAAGATAAAATGGAAGAATTGGCTGGGATGATGCAGTCATTAATGGAGTCCCAGACCAGAAGAGACAAAATTGTGGAAAAGGAGCGGACCCAACAAGAGCAACGTTGGAGGTCCATTCAGGATCAAGTTGAGAGACTCCAGCAGCAGCTATTGCGGATGCATCCAGAAGCGATCTGCGCATCAGAAGCGGAGTTTCACGGCCCGTTCAAGTCATGCTAGAACCGAGGCGAGGACCCTCGGAGGCACCAACAGATGAAGAATACGAGGGCGAAGAGGATGTCCCCACGTTACCCCTACAGGCCTTACGGGAACCAAAGCTTCTCCCACTGGCTCCTGATGATGATATCGAACACTTCCTGACCCGCGTTGAAAAGGATGGCTCAAGTTTGCCGATGGCCAGAAGAGGAGTGGGCTTTCCGCCTGGTGCCTCTGCTAACAGGCAAAGCCCGAAGCGCCTATGTGGTCATGGATATGGGAGATACTGAGGACTATGACAAGGTGAAAGAGGCCATTTTGGCCAAATACGAAATAACATCTGAAACCTACCGCCGGCTTCAGATCCCTGAAGATCGGAGCCTAATGAGGCCTTGAGGGGAGCTCGTTAAGCCTGAAAGAGTTGTTCCTGAGATGGATTCAGCCAGAAAACTACAATCCAGAAGATGAGTGAAAAGCTGATTCTGGAACAGTTCCCTGCGCATGGTCAGTCCCGAGCTGGAAATCTGGATCAAGGAGCATGACCCTGCCACTGCAGAGGAAGCTGCTCGCCTGGCTGAGGTCTTCACATCTGCACGGAAAGGGACTAGACCCACCTACTACGGCCGAGAACCTCGCCAGCCCATGCCAAGTAAGTCCTTTGGGGGTGATGGGGTTGGTCCATTCCACAGTAGGGACAGCCACAGGTCAGCTCCACCTATCAATCAGTCTCGCCCAGTTAGGAAGCCCGCCCAGAACCCCACCACAAGAAGTCAGATGCTATAACTGTAACGAACTTGGTCATACTCAGAACTTTTGCCCAGCTTTTTAAAACCAAGCATTCTCTGCTTTGTTCTGTACCAAGACCGACAACCGTGCAGATGGGGCAGAGGACAGGCGTACAACACCAGTGCTTGTAAATGGCCACCGTACTGAGGCATTATTAGACTCTGGGTGTTTTCAGACTGTAGTTTTGTCCTCTCTTGTTCCACTTGAGCGGCAGTCAATGACCAAACCCCACTTGTCTGTATCCATGGCGATGAGCATAGTTACCCTACAGCAGAGGTCTACCTTACAGTTGGAGGGCAGACTTACCTGGTTACAGTTGCATTAGCCAAAAACCTGCCTTTGCAGTTATCCTGGAGTAACGACATCCCAACTCTTCCTGATCTGATTGTCCAGGCAGATAGTGTCCAGCCTGAAGGGGTTTCAGAAGCGGTTTAGGACCGCTACAGTCTTCCCTCGAACCGGCCAAATCCTGTAATGTCCTCACCAGGGCCCAGATAGCCAGGGAGTTTGGAGGAGCTTCCTTTTTGTGATGAGGAGCTGGAAGCGCAGCCATTCAAAACTAAAAGCCCAAGGCCCAAAGAGAAGGGAAAAGTTTGTTGGCTCACAGAAAGGAAGAAGGCTCCCAAAGCCCGGTAGCCCATTGGAGTTCTGCATCCCTTCAGACATTGGTGTTTTGCAAAAAGAGGACCCTACACTTAAACCCTGGTTCGACAAAGTCAAAGAAACAGGAGGGGGTCCAAACAGGCAAAAGGTAGCTGCTTAGGCGAAGCTAGCTATGTTGTTAAAAAGGTCTCCTTTACCAGATCAAAGACAAAAATGAGGCACTAGCATTACCTGGAAAGCTACGAATCCAAGTTATGGAGCTAGGCCACTCAGTCCCATGGGCAGGCCACATGGCATTTCAAGACATTAAGGCGTATTGGCAGTCGGTTTGCCTGGCCAGGAATGTTTTCACAGGTCTCAAATTTTGTAGTTCCTGTAAGATCTGCCAGCTAACTTCAAGCAGGGGGTAGCTCAGGCCCACCTACAACCGCTACCAATCATTGAGACTCCTTTGAAAGAATTGGTATGGACATTATGTAGGCCCCCTGGAGAGAGCTCAGCAGGCAACCGGTACATTTTAGTCATGTCAGACTATGCTGCACGCTATCCAGAAGCTTTCCACTGAGATCAATTAAAGCTAAACAGATTGCTAACTGTCTTTTACAGCTGTTTTCAAGGGTGGGGGTAGCAAAGAAATACTGACTGACTGTGGTACCAATTTCTTGTCAAAGCTCCTCCAGCAAGTTTATCAGTTGCTAGGTGTAAAGGGAATTAGGACCACCCGTATCATCCCCAAGCAGACGGATTGGTGAGAGATACAACCAGACACTAAAAACCATGCTTCGCCAAGTTTGTCTCCACTACAGGCAGGACTGGGACCAGTGGCTTCCGTACCTGCTTTTGCCTACAGGAGGTCCCTCAAGCATCGACCGGCTTTTCACCTTTCGAGTTGCTGTATGGGCGCTTAAGGTGAGGGACCCCTGGACCTGCTAAAGATCACTGGGAGCGCCAGGCCAGAAGGAGTCAGCATTGTGGCCCTACGTTCTCAAGATGAGGGAGAGGCTCGAGGCTATGGCAGCACTAGCACAAGAGAACCTCAAGGCAGCACAAACTTCTCAAAAGACATGGTATGACCAGAAAGGCAAAGGACCGGCTCTTGAACCAGGCCAAAAGGTACTTTTGCTTTTACCTACCAGTGAAAACAAATTGCTTGCAAAGTGGCATGGACCTTATGAAATAACTAAAAGAGTCAGTAATGTCACTTATGAACTGTTTATGCCTGAGAGACTTAGAAACATCAGGTTTTTCACATAAATCTGCTGAAGGAATTTATTGTCCGGCAGGAATCTTCTCAGCAGTTTTTGGTGCGTGCTGTGAAAGATGAGAAGGTGACTGAGAAGTTTTCCCCATCCCTGCCATAGAGCCGCTGCCATTGACCTCTCTCACCTCTCTCCCTCTCAGCAGGGACGAGTTAAGGCCTCTGCTTAACAAGATTTGTTCCAGGAAACCCCGGTTTCACCTCACTGATCCAACATCAGATCCGCCTCAAAAAGGATGCTCCAAAGAGACAAAGGAGCTACAGGATCCCAAGCGGTTGGTACCAGTATTGAAAAAGAAATTGAGCTTATGCTGGAACTTGGAATTATTGAGTGTTCTGACAGTGAATGGTGTAGCCCTGTTGTGCTTGTGCCGAAGAAGGACGGTTCTCTGCGTTTCTGTATCGATTTCAGATACTTAAATGCCATCTCTAATTTTGATCCCTACCCGATGCCTGCGCATTGATGAACTTCTGGAGCGAGTGGGGAGTCGGCCTACATCCACGGCGCTGGATCTTTCTGGGGCTATTGGCAGTTGGCATTGGCACCAGAGGCAAGAGAACTGACCTTCAAAACACCCTTTGGGCTGTATCAGTTCAGAGTGATGCCCTTTGGTCTGCAGGAGCCCCAGCCACATTTCAGAGGCTGATGGACCACGTGCTCCGGGATGTGTCACAGTTCTCGGCAGCCTACCTGGATGACGTGGTGGTCTACAGTCGGTCCTGGGAAGAACATCTCCACCACCTTCAGGAGGTTTTGCAGAGAATCGAGGCTGCAGGATTAACTGTTAATCCCAGGAAGTGTGCGGTCGCCCAACAGGAAGTAGAGTATCTTGGCTACACCATTGGCTTTGGCAAGATTAAGCCTCAAGTTCAGAAGATGGAGGCCATCCGTTCCTTTCCGGTCCCCACTACAAAGAGGAAGGTCAGAGGGTTCATCGGTCTTGTGGGATGGTACAGGAAGTTTATCCATGATTTGCTGAGAGAACCGCCATCCTGAATGACCTGACTAAGAACTCTGCCCCTAATAAAGTTCGTTGGACAGAGGCATGTGACGGAGCATTCACTGACCTGAAGGAGGCCATTTGCACCCGACCTGTCCTCCAGAGCCCTGACTTTGACCTGCCTTTCATCCTGCAAACAGATGCTTCTGGAGTGGGACTAGGAGCAGTCCTTATCCAGGAGAAGGATGGAGAAAGAAGGCCGGTTGTGTTCCTGAGTCGACGGCTGCTGGACCGGGAGACTCGTTACTCGGCGGTGGAGAAGGAGTGTCTGGCAATGAAGTGGGCCATTGACTCATTGCGCTACTACCTGCTCGGAAGGCACTTCATCTTGGAAACGGATCACCGAGCACTACAGTGGCTACACCGCATGAGGGAGGCAAATACCCGCATTGCAGGATGGTACCTCGCCCTCCAACCATACAACTTCACTGTCCACTACAAACCTGGGAAGACAAATGTGGTGGCGGACTGTCTGTCCAGAATGGATGAGGAGTGAGGCTTCGCCTCTCCGAGAAGGAAATGTAACAAAGCAGCGGTTTGTTACCCATAGCACCTTCACTTCACTATAAGCACTTTAAATTGCATTTGATATTTTAATAGCACACAGCACTTTAACCAAATTGCACTTTGAAAAAAGACTATTGCACAAAACAACCTTAAATGTATTTATTGAATTAATGTCTGTCCTTTTAGTCCAATTTTAGATCCGGAGCACAGTGGCACTTTAATTGAAGCTGCTGGTCCTGGAGGAGAAAGGAGACAGCTAATTATATTGGGATATGTGCAATAGTAATGCATTAACAGTGTTTAAGTGTTTGTGTGTTAGTGTAATTTTCTGTGTTTGTAGTGAATGGTTTTATCATGTCTACCTCCTCTGTCCTTGTGTCCAGGTGCCAAAGGGCTCCCCCCAGGAGCAGGGTCCCCTTAAGAAGGTTCGGGCCAGACCAAGGCAGAGGAAGTGTAGGGAGGCATGACAGGGTTTTTAAGGTGTTAAGGGTTTTAATTATAGGTAGTGGTGTTTTGTGGGGTTTGTGTGTGTGTATATATATGTATAGTAGTTATGGTTTATGGTTTATTATGATTTCAGGGGATTTTAGAGGGGTGTTTGAAAGCTGGTATTTTAAGCATCCCTGCTCGTTACAACTAGTTTTACCCAGTTAGTGGAGGAGTATAAAAGGCGCCTGGAAACAACACAACTCACTCTGCTGCTGGAGGAGAAACTGTCTCCTGCGTTTTGTCTTTGCACTATGCACTTTTTGTTATTGGAAAAAGTAAAAAATTGTGGACCACTGTTTTGCTGCCTTGTTTGAGTTTTTAAACCTTCAACTGCGCTCCAACCCGCTCACGGCTCAACCTACATCACACTACTCCAGAGCATGTTTAAAGGCTAATAACAATGTAAAAAATGCACAATATTTTTTCCTTTAATATTATTTACAATTGACATAATTCCTACAGACAGACAATCACTAATACCTACACACTTGATTATCTGTAAGCCACTTCTTAAAGTTGAATAAAGTGTCCCAAAGTGCAACACTCCCTAACGGATGAAGGTAAGGAGTTCCAGGCCCCTGTGAACCAACCACTATGGATCCTGTCTCCTCTCATACCTTGGACACATCATGACAACCTCCTCAGCACACCGCCCCCTCTACCTCGTCATTCACTGCTCAAACAGACTTAAATATATCATTTCACGTCCCTGTTATCAGCAGAGTGCGGCATATTCCTAAAACGTCCTACAATTCTCCCATTAACACCAATAATCTTACATCTTTACCTCTGACTAACTCACAAAATCATTCAGTTAATCATCCCCCTCTCAAAATAAATATGGCTCTTTTTAATGTCCGCTCTCTGCTGAATAAGTCTTTTCTTGTGCATGAATTGATTTTATTTGCTTATTTTGCAGATGTACCAGTTGTTCTCCACCTGGTTTTAACTTTGCTTTTTCACACTCTGGCCACCAAACCTGTTTTACAACAGTAAGTACAACAGTATATAGACCACCAAAAAGTGCAGTCTTTTTATTTCACAATTGTCAGAATTTTTATAAATTTTATACAATTCTTATAACCATATTATTTTAACCAGTGATTTTAATTTGCACATGGATGTTTTAGACTCTTTTGCAAATTAATTTTTAAACATTCTCAATTGAACCGCCACTTTAACATGGTGGAGGCGTTTGAGTACCCGACTGATCCTGGGAGCTATGTTGTTGGGGGCTTCATGCCCCTGGTAGGGTCACCCATGGCAAACAGGTCCTGGATGACGGGTCAGACCAAGAGCGGTTCAGAAGCCCTTTATGATGTTGAGAAGAACAAGGCCAGTTACGGGGCCCCACCCTGGAGCCAGGCCTGGGGTGGGTGCTCGACGGCGAGCGCCTGGTGGCCGGGCCTTCCCCCACGGGGCCCGGCCGGGCCCAGCCCGAACGAGTGGCCGTCCTCCCGTGGACCCACCACCTACGGGAGGATCCGTAAGGGGCCGGTGCAGAGGGATCCGGGCAGCGGTCGAAGGCAGGGGCCTCGACGACTGGATCTCCGGACACAGAAACTAGCTCTGGGGACATGGAATGTCACCTCGCTGGGGGGGAAGGAGCCTGTGCTCGTGCGGGAGATTGAGCACTACCGACTAGATATAGTCGGCCTCGCCTCCACGCACAACCTGGGCTCTGGAACCTGTCTCCTTGAGAGTGGCTGGACGCTCCATTTCTCTGGCCTTGCCCGCGGGGAGAGGCGGCGGGCTGGTGTGGGCTCATAGCCCCACGGCTCAGCCGTCAAGTGTTGAAGTTTACCCTGGTGAACGAAAGGGTCGCGTCCCTCCATCTTCGGGTGGGGGACAGGTCTATCACTGTTGTGGCACCCTACGGGCCGAACAGCAGTGCAGAGTACCCGGCCTTCTTGGAGTCCTTGGGAGGGGTACTGGACAGTGCATCGCCCGGGGACTCCGTTGTTCTACTGGGGGACTTCAATGCCCACGTGGGCAATGACAGTGACACCTGGAGAGGGGTAATCGGGAGGAACGGGCCCCCTGATCTGAACCCGAGCGGTGTTCAGTTATTGGACTTCAGTGCTAGCTACAGCTTGTCCATAACGAACACCATGTTCGAGCACAAGGGTGTCCATCAGTGCACGTGGCACCAGGACACCCCTAGGCCAGAGGTCGATGATCGACTTTGTTGTCGTGTCATCTGACCTTCGGCCGCGTGTCTAAGACACACGGGTGAAGAGAGGGGCGGAGCTGTCAACCGATCACCACCTGGTGGTGAGTTGGATTCGCTGGCGGGGGAGGAAGCCGGACACACTCGGCAGGCTCAAACGTATCGTGAGGGTCTGCTGGGAACGTCTGGCAGAGGCTTCTGTCAGCAAGGTCTTCAACTCACATCGCCGACAGGCCAAGCGCACTGCAGCCCGGGCTGTCGCAGAGGCAAAAACTCGGGATTGGGAGGAGTTCGGGGAGGCCATGGAGGAGGACAATCGGTCAGCCTTAAAGAAATTCTAGCAAACTGTCCGACGCCTCAGGAGGGGGAAGCAACCAACACTGTTTACGGTGCGGGTGGAGAGCTGTTGACCTCGACTGGGGGTGTTATCGGACGGTGGAAGGACTACTTTGAGGATCTCCTCAATCCCGCAGTCACGTCTTCCGTGGAGGAAGCAGAGATCTCGGAGGCGGACTCATCCATCACCCAGGCCGAAGTCACCGAGGTTGTTGGCAAGCTCCTTTGGTGGCAAGGCTCCGGGGGTGGATGAGATCCGTCCTGAGTATCTTAAGTCTCTGGATGTTGCGGGACTGTCTTGGTTGACACGTCTCTGCAACATCGCGTGGCGGTCTGGGATGGAACCTCTGGACTGGCAGACCGGGGTGGTGGTCCCTCTTTATAAGAAGGGGGACTCAGCCTCCCCGGTAAGGTCTATTCCAGGGTACTGGAGAGGAGAATCCGACCGATAGTCGAATCTCGGATTCAGAAGGAGCAGTGTGGTTTTCGTCCCGGTCGTGGAACACTGGACCAGCTCTATACTCTCCATCGGGTGCTCGAGGGAGGTTCATGGGAGTTTGCCCAATCTGTCCACATGTGCTTTGTGAATTTGGGGAAGGCATTTGACCTTGTGCCCCGGGGCGCCTTGTGGGGAGTGCTCCGGGAGTATGGGGTCTGGGGCCCTTTGCTAAGGGCTGTCCGGTCCCTGTATGACCGGAGCAGGAGCTGTGTTCGCAATGCCGGCAGTAAGTCAGACCTGTTCCCGGTGCATGTTGGACTCCGCCAGGGCTGCCCTTTGTCACCGGTTCTGTTCATCATTTTTATGGACAGAATTTCTAGGCGCAGTCAGAGCATGGAGGGTGTCCGGTTTGGGAACCACAGGGTCTCATCTCTGCTGTTTGCAGATGATGTCGTCCTGATGGCTTCTTCAAACCAGGACCTGCAGCATGCACTGGGGCGGTTTGCAGCTGAGTGTGAAGCAGCTGGGATGAGAATCAGCTCCTCCAAATCCGAGGCCATGGTTCTCGACCGGAAAAAGGTGGCTTGCCCTCTCCGGGTGGGTGGAGAGTCCTTGCCCCAAGTGGAGGAGTTCAAGTATCTCGGGGTCTTGTTCACGAGTGAGGGAAGGATGGACCGTGAGACAGGCGGATCGGTGCAGCGTCTGCAGTGATGTGGGCACTGTATCGGACCGTTGTGGTGAAGAGAGAGCTGAGTCGAAAGACAAAGCTTTTACCGGTCAATCTACGTACCTACCCTCACCTATGGTCATGAGCTCTGGGTAATGACCGAAAGGACGAGATCGCGGATACAAGTGGTCGAAATGAGCTTCCTCCGCCGGGTGGCTGGGCGCTCCCTTAGAGATAGGGTGAGGAGCTCAGTCACACGGGAGGAGCTCGGGGTAGAGCCGCCGCTCCTCCATGTCAAGAGGAGCCAGATGAGGTGGCTCAGGCATCTGTTCAGGATGCCTCCTGGACGCCTTCCTCGGGAGGTATTCCGGGCATGTCCCACCGGGAGGCGGCCCCGGGGTAGACCCAGGACACGCTGGAGGGACTATGTCTGTCGGCTGGCCTGGGAACGCCTCGGGATCCCCCTGGAGGAGCAGGAGTGAAGGAAGTCTGGGAGTCCCTGCTTAGACTGCTGCCCCCGCGACCCGGCCCCGGATAAGCAGAAGAAGACGAAGACATTCTCAATTGGATTTTACCCAACATGTCACACAGCCGACTCACAACAGAGGACACACTCTGGACCTGGTCATCACCCATGGCCTGTCCAGAGTGTGTCCTCTGTTGTCGACATGGCTGTCTCTGACCACTACTGTGTGTTTTTTAATATCACTGGTTTTATTCAGTGGGAGACGTCCATGTGAACTGTGAGGAGGCGCCATCTGACCCCTGAAGTGGCTGCAAACTTCATTTAGGTTTTAGAAAAAAGTCCAATTATTTTACCTGTGCCCTGTGATTTTATTATTGAACATTTTAACAGTAGACTATGGGCAGCCTTGGATCTTATTGCTACGATCACAACAAAAAACATTTAAACTAAACTTAAACAATGCAGAGACAATGCAGAGTGGCAGAGAGAAGGTGGAGAAAACACAAAATAATAATAAACCATCAATTATTCAACAACCAAGAAAGAATATACAACAATACTATGAGAACTGCAACAAACAACTTTTCCAAAATCATTTCCAACAATAAAAACAACCCAAAAACCCTCTTCTAAACCACTGACAGCATTTTAAACCCTGATTTTAGTAAGCCTAATTTTACCCCCACCGACTCTCTGTGAAGTGTTTGCAGACCACTTCACGGGGAAAATAAACACTATCAGATGTAACATTTTATCCAGTCAATCTACTGTTTTTAACACATCTGAGTGTTTGTCTTTACCGGAGGAAACACTGGACAGTTTTGTCCTGGTTAAGGCTGAGACGCTTGATAAAGTTTTCTCTTCAATGAGGCCCACCACATACCTTTTAGATCTGATTCCAACCCAGTTTTAAGTCATTTTATGGATCTTTTAGGGAGGAGCTTTTAAACACGATGAATTGCTCTCTTCAGACAGGGGTCTTTCTCACTGCCTTTAAAGCGGAGAAACCATCTAGAGAGATCGTGTGATGTTAGTCTGGTCCAGGATTCGAACCCACAATCTCCTTACTGGGAGGCAAGAGCTTTAGCCGCTCTAGCCGCTCTACCACCGTGCACCCTCCACACGAGGATCTTTATTCTGTCAAAATGGCTGCCTCATTAAGAGGTTGCTATGACCACACCTTGAGACATATCCAAATTCTTGTAACAACTCTCCAGATATGTAAGTACGAGGGCTAGATTTTGGAGAAATGCAAATTTTAAGTGACTATTTAGGGAATTGGGGCTGTGCTGACTTGCTGCATGTGAACATTTCATACAATGCTATCTACTTTATAACATAGTTTAGTGTTGAGACTTTTCCCTTGTTCTCCACTTAGTGAACAGAGTTCCCTCTCGACCCCAAGTGCCATTATCCCCCAAACAGAACTCCCAGTTCTAAATGGAAGGTGCCTCATGATGATCGAAACTGAAGGGACTTGAAGCAACTGACTTGAAGTAAAAGGTGAGTTTTGGCTTTCATTTGTAATTATGAGTCTTGTTGTGTGTGATGTTTTTTAGTATAGAATAAGCAGTTGGATTTGTATAGTATTATATACCATGTTATGTGTTTAGAAGGGCATGGATAGTGTGAAGTGTAGAAGTCGTTTTTGTAAGGCTTTCTATGAGCAGCATGCTATAATACCTTGTAATTGAGGTTATTTTTTAGGTATGACATTACCTTTTTATGTCAGTATTATTCGTATTATATTTCCCCGGTAGATCAGTACAGTTTGTCTAAGTCTGAGAATGAATGAATGTGAAAAATATGTACCAGAAAAAACAGTGTTGTAAATCTGCTTGTGTTATAAATAAGGTGTCGGTGTAACTGAAATGTATGTGCTTTTGAACAGGAGGCAAGAAAGTGTGGCCCCTGTCCATAGTTCCCTCTGAGTATGAACTCACTTCAAATGGGGAGCGGAATTTTAAAAAGTACCAGGACTGAAAAAGGTGCCTTTCAGTGTGACACCGGCTGGGGGCATGTGGTCTTTACTGGCGAGTCGCTGGCTCGCTCCCCTCACACATTCGTGCTCAGGCCCTAAAAAGTTTTTGGTTAACTTTGATTCAAAATCAATAAATAAATAAAAAATCAACCCCCAAAAAAGAAAGGGGTTTTGCACATAGTAGAACTTTGTAACATCTCATTTTAAATGCCTACATCAGGGGTCTCTGACCCTTTCCCCAGAGTGCTCCCTCAACAAAACAAAAATGTCCGCGAGCTACACCTGATAGTGGCTGCAAGAATTTGAGTCGATATGGTACAGTTAGGCTAGAGTCCTATAAAACATTAACCATTGTCCATTTATTAGTGCACAAAGTTAGACATCTAATACATTTACTATGGTAATAAGCATGTGATGACTCCAACTGGAATCATTCACCGTCATATAATTCCCAAATCTTTGGGGCGCTATACTTGGATGGCATGGCATGAGCTACAAGTTTGAGACTGCAGGTCTGCATTATTTTTCATTAGTGTATACATCAGGCCATTACGAGTTCTGGGACTTTTGTTTCAACTCGTTTGGTCCCAGGACTTAATCCCAAAACTCTTTTTTTTTTTCTTTTTTTACTGCTGATCATCTTTTTAACCCAGATTTTAATAAACCTCAAATAACACCCTCTGACTCCCTTTGTGAGGAGTTTGCAGACCACTTCATGGGGAAAATAAACACTATCAGATGCAATGTTTTATCCAGTCCATCTATCGCTTTTAACACATCTGATTGTCTGTCTTTACCAGAGGAAACACTGGACAGTTTTGTCCTGGTTAATGCTGAGAGTCTTGATAAAGTTTTCTCCTCAGTGAGGCCCACCACATGTCTTTTAGATCCAATCCCAACCCAGTTTCTTAAGTCATTTTATGGATCTTTTAGAGACGATCTTTTAAACATGATGAATTGCTCTCTTCAGACAGGGGTCTTTCCCACTGCCTTTAAAGCGGCGGTGGTGAGGCCCCTGCTGAAGAGGAGCAATTTAGATTTTAACTATTTGAATAATTACAGACCAGTATCTAACCTACCATTTTTAAGCAAAATTTTAGAAAAACTTAGCTCAGCTAAATTATTTTTTTAAACTCACATGACATTCTTAAAGAATGTCCGTCTGGTTTTAGGGTGAACCACAGTACCGAGACAACCTTGACAAAGATTTTAAATGATTTTATGATTCAAAACAGGTGACAGTGTTGGTTCTACTGGATCTGAGCGCTGCCTTTGATACAGTAGACCACACTATTCTTTTAAACAGACTCAAACACCTGGTGGACCTCTCTGGTACTGTACACACATGGTTTACATCCTATCTCACTAACAAAACATTTATGGTAAGTTTAGATACCTGCTCCTCCAAGGTCCTTAAAATCACATGTGGTGTGCTGCACGGTTCGATTTTAGGTCCTGTGCTTTTTAGCCTGTAGATGTTCCCTCTTGGTGGTGTCATCAGGAGACATGGAGTCAACTTCCAAAGTTATGCTGATGATATGCAGCTTTACATTTCCATGTCTCCTGATGACACCAGGCCAATGGATGCTCTTTTTAACGGCATTTTAGACATCAAATCCTGGATGGCAGAAAATTTTCTCCAGCTTAACCAGGACAAAACTGAAGTTTTAGTCATCGGTCCTGAGGCCCAGAGAGAGAAACTTTTACCCAAACTACAGGCACAGTCTTTTAATCCATCATCACAAGTAAAAAACCTGGGCGGTATCTTTGACTCTGAGCTGACTTTTATTCCACACATAAAGAACATCACAAAAATAGGTTTTTATCACTTAAACATTACCAGAATCCGCCCCATTCTCTCTCGGGCCAACACGGAGACCCTGATGCATGCTTTTATCACCAGTCATATCTACTACTGTATTGCCCTGCTCTTCCCAAAAAGAGCATTTCAGGTTTGCAATTATTACAAAATTCAGCAGCACATGTCCTGACTAAGACCAGGGGGCGGGACCACATTACACTGGTTTTAAAATCCCTGCTTTGGCTCCCCGTGTGTTTCAGGATCAATTTTAAGGTTCTTTTACTATTTTTAAAATATCTTAATGGTCTTAAGGGCCTTCTTATCTTTCAAAACTGCTTTTACCATATGAACCCTCGTGGCCCCTGCGCTCCTCTGGCAGCTGGCTCCTAGTCATTCCCAAAGTCAGGACACACACTCACGGCGAGGTGTCTTTTCAGTACTACAGCCCTCGTCTGTGGAATGGCCTGCTGGAGGAGTTCAGGGCCGCAGAGAACATTCAGGTTTTCAAGAAAAGGCTTAAGACCCACCTTTTTAGGCGAGAGGCCTATTAGTTTCGTAGTGCCGTGCAAAGCACGGCTGCGAAAGTGCACACGAAATGAGCACGAAATCGAGCGCAAAGCGCTCGCCCGCTTCCAAACACTCACTAACGCATTACCCAATTCATGCACGTTCTGTGCATACCAATTAGTAGTAAGAAAATTGAACATTATCGTTGTAAACAGGCGAAGCCTGTGCGAAAGTGCACACGAAGTGTGCTCGTGTGCGCTGAGTCACCCACTAATGGGTCCCCTAACTCACGCACATTCCGTGCATATCACAATGTAATGCAAAAATTGAACATTACTATTGTAAATAGGGCCAATAACAGAAAGTGGGCGGAGCCCACTCAAAAATCTCGAAAGTGTCTGCCAGTGACCAGGGACCCATACCAAAACGTACAGTTTGTGAAATGGGGAAGGGGGAAACATGTTTTCGCATCGGAATATTCTTCTTCTTCTTGGGACCAACCCCCCTATTTTTCACCCAGTGAACATTGACGAAAAGTCAGGAAAATTTGCACACCTCTAAAAATCATGCCTCTCTACATTCTAGCTATTTCCGATGTCCAAAATTCAAAAATATGGCACGTCAGCACTCCTAAGTGTACAAAAAATGCATTACAGGATAGGAAAGTGCCAAAAAAGATTTGATCGTAGAATCATGAAATTTGGCAGAGTGGTAGATAGTGACAAGAGAAGCAAAAAATATTATTATGGCAACGCCGTCCGCCTAACCAAATGTCGCCCATATTGGATAAAAATTCGCTAAACCTGACTTAGCGTTTTTTTTAAACCTCGTACTTTTACGAACTCCTCCTAGGGCGTTTGCCCGAACGAGCTTACATTTAGTGAAAATGAAGTTGAGGAGTGTGACATCAAAATGTATCCATATTTTTCACCTAAGTTTTACGGTCTCTGCGGGGAAGTCGCAAAATTTGGCCAGAATTTCTGAAATTTTCAAATTTTTAATTTTGCTCCCATATGCACATATAAAGTCCGAATTGCATCAAATTTGAATCAGTTGTTAAACTCCCTGCCTGAAACCTACTAGAGATGAAAAAATTTAATTTGGCACGTTATCTCCCCCTACAGATCAAAGCAAACTTTTTATATGGGGAGCAAAACATTTTGTTTTTTAGAATTTTTTGAAATTTTGCACAAAATTTCATTTTGGCCTACCGATCAAAAAAGCCAATCAGACCCATGTATTTTGTACGGCGAAGCCGTACCAATGACCAAAACATCCCATGTTATTCCTATGGGAAAATCGAAAAATGTCTCAATTTTGCATATTTTTTTACTACGCATTTTAACAAACTCCTCCTTGGGCGCAAGCTTGACCAACCTGAAATGTGGTGATCATCTTCCTGAGGAGTAGGGCACTAAAAGTTATCCAAATTGTTGGGATAAGTATTACGGTCTCCGTGCGGCGAAGCCGCAAATTTCGCCAATATTTTAGAAAAGACAGAAAAACCCCATGTTATTCCCAAGGGGAAAATCTCAAAATCTCTCAAATTAAACTTTGTACTTTAACGAACTCCTCTTCAACCTGAAACTTGGTGACAATCATCCTGAGGAGTGGGGAACCAAAAGTTATCCACATTTTTTTGATAAGTATTACGGTGTCCGTGCGGCAAAGCCGCAAAATTTACCCAAACTTGTACAAATGACAGAAACATCCCATGTTATTCCTATGGGGAAAATGCAAAATCACTCAAATGAAACTTTGTACTTTAACAAACTCCTCCTCGGGCGTAAGCCCGACCATCCTGAAATTAGGTGAAAATGATCTTGAGGAGTGGGGCATTAAAAGTTATCCAGGATTTTAGCACAAGTATTACAGTCTTTGTGCGGCACAGCCGCAAACTTTAACCAAATTTTAGACAGGGCCGCGGGCGAGGGCCGAATATTGCCGCTTGCGGCTATATTTATGTTTACTCTTACGTATATAATGTATTTATTCTATCTATTTATTGTGTTTATTGTGTTACTTATTTTAGGGTTACTATTTTATATATATTTATATAGTTTTACTCGCTACCCATTTATTTATTTCCCCATATTTATTTGTCTATTATCTTTTATTGGCCCGAGCCAGTAAACTGGCGAGGGACATTGTGTTTCGTCCGTTTCTTGCTTATTCTTTTTCTCGTTTTCATACTCTTCGCGCCCCTTTTTGACCCAGTAAACATGCACGAAAAGTCTTCAATGGGGGTATAGTCGCGATCGGCCCGGAAAAAAATTTCGTATTTCGCGCGTCTCGAGAATGTCCGACCCGAACCGAACGAGCAGCACCGGCCCGAATCGGACCCCTATGGGAAATGGGACGAGCAAATTTTGCCCGACGTGCACGAAACTCGGAACAGTGATAGAGAACAGTGAACCGAGCAAAACATGACATTGGAGCGCGGCCCTCGGACCAAGCGCACGGCGGCCATATTGGACGGAAGTCGCCACGCCAGTTTGACTTTTTTTTTTTTGACGGAGAACTTGGACTAGGGCTTTTGCCACACGTGGGTCTGGCACACATTTATGCGATCGGGACACATTGAAATTCAATAGTAATCCACTTTTTTTCGGATATCTCAAATGGTCTCGCCGTGGCTCGCCATCGAAGAACGCCTTCGTTTCCTGTTTTTACAATCGCATGTCACGGCTACACGCTTGGACTGACAGAGCTGTAATTTCAGTCACGAGTGCGTAATTATGATCTGAATGTAATGCATTAATAAAAATAAATAAAAAGTACTCGCTAGCGCCCCCTACCTATTAAGTCAAACATCGACTTTGTCCGATTTGGACGAAACTTGGGGAATATGTCCAGTGCAGGGCGCCATGAAAAAAACTGAATTAGTGATATGGTGCATTTATCACCGTTGGCCACCAGGGGCGCAAAGAGTGCTCACCAAATCATTTCAATAGCTCCTGCACGCACATGCATACTCCGATCGACATGAAATTTGAAACACTCGTAAACGTAAAGCTGCTTAATCCATTTATATGCGCACAATAACAATCAACCCTACGGCGCCACCTGTAGGAGCGCACTAAATTACAATGGGGAGAAAAACAATTACTTTGACTTTTATTAGTGAAAATTTGCAGACAATTCCTAGACGGCCTCCTGATCAGAAAAGCCAATGAGACCCATAGCCTATTTTTCACACTTTTGCCTCTAGAGGCCTCCAGAGCTCCCATTCATTGTCTATGGGACTCAGACTGTTTTCACACAAGGCTGCAATAAAAAACAACTAAAACCTGCAGGACAGCCACCAAACTCAATACAGTGACTCCTTTTAAGAGAAATTAATGGGTCATAACCGTATTTTTCCTGAAACTAATAAACAGCCTCTACAGCGCCACCTTTTGGGTGAGGCCTATGGAGAGGGACACGCATTTACTTTGGAGGAGGCCCATAAAATTTGGCAGAGTGATAGTACACATCAAAATCACCCTAAAACATAATTGGTGCTCAGTCGTCAGACCAACAGCATGGCGGCCATATTGATTTTTATTTCACACGCCACTTTAACTTCTTATTTTCCATTGAGAACTTGTCCTAGGGTTTTGGGCCTAGATCAGTCTAACATACATTTTCCTGATCAGGACGCATTGAAATTCAATAAAAAACCAGTTTTTGGAGATATCTCTTAGGGTTTGCGCGTGACTTCCTTTCAAATATCGCCATCATTTCCTGTTTTTGTGCTTATCCCTCAGAGGCACTTGGACTGTGCCTACAGAGCCCAAATTGCCACCAATGATGGAAAATTGAATATTACACAAAATTGACCAGGGAGCACAGGACCACTAATAACTATAGCGCCCCCTACAGTTCACTTAAAAGTGTCCAGATTGTCCGATTGACACCACATTTGGGGACATGATTCTTTGTTATATAAGATGCAAAAAAGTCAATGAGACCCATGGCCTATTTTTCACACTTTTGCCTCTAGAGGCCTCCAGAGCTCCCATTCATTGTCTATGGGACTCAGACTATCTTCACACAAGGCTGCAATAAAAAACAACTAAAACCTGCAGGACAGCCACCAAACTCAATACAGTGACTCCTTTTAAGAGAAATTAATGGGTCATAACCGTATTTTTCCTGAAACTAATAAACAGCCTCTACAGCGCCACCTTTTGGGTGAGGCCTATGGAGAGGGACACGCATTTACTTTGGAGGAGGCCCATAAAATTTGGCAGAGTGATAGTACACATAAAAAGCACCCTAAAACATAATTGGTGCTCAGTCGTCAGACCAACAGCATGGCGGCCATATTGATTTTTATTTCACACGCCACTTTAACTTCTTATTTTCCATTGAGAACTTGTCCTAGGGTTTTGGGCCTAGATCAGTCTAACATACATTTTCCTGATCAGGACGCATTGAAATTCAAGAAAAAACCAGTTTTTGGAGATATCTCTTAGGGTTTGCGCGTGACTTCCTGTCAAATATCGCCATCATTTCCTGTTTTTGTGCTTATCCCTCAGAGGCACTTGGACTGTGCCTACAGAGCCCAAATTGCCACCAATGATGGAAAATTGAATATTACACAAAATTGACCAGGGAGCACAGGACCACTAATAACTATAGCGCCCCCTACAGTTCACTTAAAAGTGTCCAGATTGTCCGATTGACACCACATTTGGGGACATGATTCTTTGTTATATAAGATGCAAAAAAGTCAATAAGACCCATGGCCTATTTTTCACACTTTTGCCTCTAGAGGCCTCCAGAGCTCCCATTCATTGTCTATGGGACTCAGACTATCTTCACACAAGGCTGCAATAAAAAACAACTAAAACCTGCAGGACAGCCACCAAACTCAATACAGTGACTCCTTTTAAGGGACATTAATGGATCATAACCGTATTTTTCCTGAAACTAATAAACAGCCTCTACAGCGCCACCTTTTGGGTGAGGCCTAAGGAGTGAGAGATACATTTACTTTGGAGGAGGCCCATAAAATTTGGCACAGTGATAGTACACAAAAGCACCCTAAAACATAATTGGTGCTCAGTCATCAGACCAACGAGATGGCGTGCCATATTGATTTTTATTTTAAACGCTACTTTAAGTTTTCGCTTTTCCATTGAGAACTTGTCCTAGGGTTTTGGGCCTAGATCAGTCTTACATACACGCTCCTGATCAGGACGCATTGAAATTTTATAATAAACCACATTTTTGGCCTGTCTCATTCGGTTTAGTCATGACTTCCTGTCAGAATTCGCCTTCACTTCCTGTATCTTAAACTTATTCTCCAAGCCACAGGCATTGCCGTACAGAGCACAAACTGTAACCACAGATGCCGAATCAAATATTAAACAGAACAGACTCAGGAGCACATGAGCACTTTTCACTATAGCGCCCCCTGCTGGTCATGTAAAAGTACCAAAATTATCGGTTTTCCACGAAATCTTGGAATCTGATTTTAAGTGTCAAAAGCTGCAAATAAGTCAATTACATCGATGTCCTATTTTGGATCGTTTGCCCTGGGGGGCCACGCATATTCCTCATGCATTTCCTATGAGACATGTCATAAGTCTATGGAGAGGCCAAAATTATTTAGAGCAAAGTCAGTGAAACTCGGCAGACGCATTATTTAGAGCATTCCGATAGAAAAAGTCAATTACATCGAAGTCAGGTTTTGAGCGGATTTGCCACTTCTGGAGAGCAGTGCCCGCCAATGCACTCCTATAGGGACGCCACCCGGTGTGAGTGGGGGGAGGGGGGATCACGGAGGCCCGAGTGACGCTCAGAGGAGGAGGACGGGACACCGGGGCGGTTTGGGACCGGCCGAGGCCGCGTGGGAAGGCGGTCGCGTGCGGGGCGAGGGCCATCATCGCCGCTTTGCGGCTTTAATTCATTTTAGGTTCCCCAGTGTTTCCTCTGAGGGGCCCTCTGTACTGGGCTGGGCTCTGGCTCATGGGACCCTGGTGGAGGTTTGGTGTTTGCCTCATTTCTCCTCTGGGCCCTGAGTCTGTGACCTGTGACTGCAAACGACCCTCTGCTCCTGGTTCAGACGGCTCTTCTGATGGTGCTTCTTCTACTGGCTTATCTGTACTCTGCCCCCTGTATGTGTGTGTGTTTGTGTGTGTGACTCTGTGTGGATGGGTTGTTTGGTTGTGTGGGTCAGGCGGTGGTGGAGGGAGGGCTTTGGTGGAATGTGAGCATGTTGCAAAGTTTTAATGCACTGTAAAGCACTTTCTGTTACGTTTTATGTTTGAAAAGCACTTTATAAATAGAGTTTGATTGACTGATTGATTGAGGACTTCCAGAAACCCTGTAACATCTCAGCTCAGGATAGGGCAAGTAACAAAGACCAAAGATGTAAAACGGTTTAAATAAAGATGTAATTTGATGAATAAGGGTGTAAAGCTAAATTGACAGAATCACAAAATTGACAGAAACACAAACTTAAACCAAGAAAACAAAAGACAAAAGAACAAAACCACACTGCTGCCACTGCAGCCCTGAGACACATGATACACACACAGACAGACATGGCACACTGGCCACACAGGCCAGCAGCCCCGAACAGCTGTGGAGCCAGTCTTTAAATAGTGGGAGGGACTGCAGGTGGACTGACCAATCAGCAGGCCCGGAGGCAGCAGCCAATCACGTTCAGCAAGAACGGCCTCCAAGAACTAACCTGGCTCATTCCAAATTGATATATGTGTATCACTCTAAATTAGTTCTACACATTATCAATCTGGACAGGCCCCTGTTGATGTCGTTTTGGAAAATGCGCATCGTCATGATCAACATTTGAACTGATTGGTCGCAGCGTCGCAAAAGTCAAAAAATCAAAAAATCCAGCTGAGAGACTTCTTCCTCGTCCTCAAATGCACAAAAAAACTTTTATGTGTACATTTTCAAAAGCAAAATAGTCCATAAATGTGTTGAAATAGGCCAAAGTACGTCCGTCGGAATCCAGATGGATTCTCAAGAGTTTGTGAATTCACAAATATCGCAAGAATTCATATGGAAGGAGTCCATAGCAGGAGTTTTGACGCCCAAATATAAATACGTTTTTGTTTTGTTATTGTTTCACCAGGACTCCTCATTCATTCATGTTACTCTACATTCATGTGCACTTAAATAAATGGAGTAAAAACGATCTCATCCTCCTGTGGTCATAGAAGTGTCCAGAACAGTCTGCAGTGTGCCCTGTTAATCTCAGTCCAGTATTTCTGAGCTGTAGGACAGTCCCAAAACACATGGTAATGGTGGGCCACTTGGCAAACACAGTTTCTCCTGGAGTGGTGAATAATAGTGACTTGTGAATAGTAAGCATTTTGACATGGTGTTATTTAAAAAAAAAAAGTGATTCTCTTTTCCATCAGAATTCTTTCCAAACATTTTGATTTTGTGATTCTCCATTGGGATGTAAATATTTTCCCATTTTCTTTCCCACTTAGTTTTATTACAGTTAGTAGAATGACTGTCCCGATGATATTTATAGAATTTAGATATTATTCCCCGTGAAAGTTCTGATTCATATGCCTTAATAAAGATTTCAAAGAGATATTTGTCATAGTACAGTGCTTGTTTTGGCCCGCCTGCTATCCCGGTACTCACCTGTGCTCCCCGGTCCAGCCTGCTCCCGCCTGCTATCCTGGTACTCACCTGTGCTCCCCGGTCCAGCCTGCTCCCGCCTGCTATCCCGGTACTCACCATGTGCTCCCCGGTCCAGCCTGCTCCCGCCTGCTATCCCGGTACTCACCTGTGCTCCCCGGTCCAGCCTGCTCCCGCCTGCTATCCCGGTACTCACCTTTGCTCCCTGGTCCAGCCTGCTCCCGCCTGCTATCCCGGTACTCACCATGTGCTCCCCGGTCCAGCCTGCTCCCGCCTGCTATCCCCGTACTCACCTGTGCTTCCCGGTCCAGCCTGCTCCCGCCTGCTATCCCGGTACTCACCATGTGCTCCCCGGTCCAGCCTGCTCCCGCCTGCTATCCCGGTACTCACCATGTGCTCCCCGGTCCAGCCTGCTCCCGCCTGCTATCCCGGTACTCACCTGTGCTCCCCGGTCCAGCCTGCTCCCGCCTGCTATCCCGGTACTCACCTGTGCTCCCCGGTCCAGCCTGCTCCCGCCTGCTATCCCGGTACTCACCTGTGCTCCCTGGTCCAGCCTGCTCCCTCTCAGCCTACCCTGAATAAATACTCTTTAATTGTGCAACGGTTTCTGGTCTGCTTGTGGATCCAATTCTGGTTAACTCCTGACAATATTATAGTCAGCATTGCTATCTCCTTATTTGTAAATGCCTATAAAAGTCCTGTTTTTCTAAGCCAAAGGATTCCTCCAACATATCAAAATGTATAATTTAAATTTCTTTTACAATCTGGTAAAAAAAACAACAACCATTCATTTCTTTTGCAGGCCTTAAATCTCTGGTTGATGCTGTTTGCTGTAAAACTTTGATAATAAGCAAATCAGCTTACATTTTGTAACATCTTTAATTAGTTTAAAGTATGTTTTGATTGGCTCTTTTCAGGTATAAGTAGATTTTACACAGGGATTCTCCACTTTATCTTTTTGACCCAGTCATTTGTCATCTGCCAGTAAGGCCTGCACAAGAACCTCTGGCACCACATTGCACTCAATATTTTTCCATTGAGCTTCATATTCTGGGTTACAGCAGTGCTCTGATTTGAAATGAATTAAAGTTGTTTTTAAGACTGGATAAAGCCTAACCACCTTTTTCTTTTGATAGTCGTAGAGTTTTGAATCACATACAAAGTTTCTTGCCTTAGAAAATGTGACATTGGCTGATTCCATTTTTCAAGGTCTTTCTTTATGGTGAAAAACAGAGGTATAGTTTTTGTCTAAAATTGCTGACAAATCTTTATGGAAAATTACAGCCAAATAAGAGATTCTGTTATTTGAAAGAGTAGGTCTTCTATAGGTCAAGGAAGGTCACCAGTGAGAAAGAATTTCTCTTTTTCTTAAGTTTGTATTGTACACTGGATCAATATTATGAAAAAAATGCATCACATGGACATGGAAATTTCTGGTTTGGTCTAAAATATTAGAACATCATCCACGTTTCTGGTAAATTTAATGTTCCGACAGATTGTTTTTGATTGTTTTTTTTTTTGTCTTATATATTGGGCCAATCGTTCCAAATAGTAGGGAAAGAGAAGGACCACGCACAACCCCGTTCTCAAGTCCAAATGAGTTTTAAAGCAGCTATTCAGTATTCTGTAACTAAACACATTTTCAAAGTGTAACGGGATGAGTTGTAGGAGGAGAGTAGGCGTGACAGTGGCGAGGCGAGGGCTCACAGAGCCGTGCGTAATGACGCGCTTCCTTTCTCTCCCTCCATTCGGTTTGAGGCACGACATGGCTTTGCAGCACACGGTACTGAATAGAATTAAAGCACTACATACAACAAAAACTACCTCCAGATGTCCACGACGGTGTAGAAATAGCACTTGACACTCTATGATCTCTGGGTCATGGATTTAAAAAGGGGGGGGGGCATTTTAACCCTATTTCAATCAAGGTGTTTAACTTGCTTTATACCTGTCACTGCTTCTTTATCCCACTGTTTATTTTAATAGTATTTTAAACTTGGCACACTGTAAATACTTATTATAACTGGGCAACTGTTCAATATAGGGGAAGTGAGTGCAGTGCTTTCTTTTGGTTTGCTGTGTCGTTTTGTTATTTTGAGTGCAGTTCTAGGATTAGGACTATTTCTTAGTTGCACATTGTCTATTCATGAAATATTTCAAGTGCCTTGATTGGTGAATAAATGTGTTATATGTAACTTAATTCCAGCCTTAGTCCGGTTTTGTACAGTACAGCTTCAACCCCCCTCTCTGGTTTACGATACAACGTGAAAGACCCACAAGGCCTCGTGGAGCAGCTACAACAACTTAAAGCTTTTAATGAACAATTGAAAGTGCAAATAGAAGCTCAACAGGTGCAAAGTAGCCAGGTATCTAACCCAAGGCCTGGACCCTCCAGTGCAAATATAGCTTCGGCTAATGAAACTGCTAATACACGTTTATGTATGTTCCTAAAAAGCGCAAGTGCCCAAAATTCACTGGTAAAATGAGTGTGGATTTATTAACTGTTGAACAATGGGTTGATGAGGTATGCAGATGCCTGGAAGTTAGACACAATAGGCCAATTTCTGAACAAGTTTTATTCATTATAGACCACCTGGATGGCGGCGCAAAGTCGGAGGTAAACTTTTACCCTGGTTTAGCCTGGATACACCAGATTGCTATTTTGACTATAGTATATACTATAGCCGCCTACAGTCACATGTGGCCGCTGAGCTCCAACTGCTCCAGCGCACTCAGTGGGAAGGTGAAACCATCGTTAATGGCTGTACAGTAGCCCTGCACAAAATTCCAGGTGGTATTTCCAATGATGATCAGTTTATTGAACACATTTTGTATGATACTTTACACTGAGAGATAAAGCAACATGTTGAAAATTCAACTATGTCCTTAATTGACCTCCATGTAATTGCTATTAGATGGGGTGAAGCCAGTACAGCAAACAGTCGGCAGCGGCCTCGTGCATTCTTTTACGACTATCACTGTGTTGATCTGGTTGAAGCTAGTACCAAATTGGTTACAATAAAGCCTATTAATGAAATTGCAGAAATAAAAGAATCTCTTCGTAAACAACAGTCCCAATTAGATACAATAATGCAGCATCTAACTGCACAGTTCCCTTAAGCTAAAAGTAAGGACTTACCTCAGAGTTTGCCTGAACGGCCTGTACAGTCCATTTCTGAATTTGCGCCATGCAGTCAAGTAGTGAGAATGCCCGCTGGTAGAAATCATGGGGGGTGTGATAGTCCCCTGCCTCCTGGTCAAGTCTGTAACCTGAACAAAGCAAACAAGCTGCTGAGCTTCTAAGGACTCATAGTGCAGTGTGCAGCCAAAACGATGGTGACATAAGATGTACAACGTTGGTACAGCACGGAATCCATCTACTTGATTGGGCACCTGTACGTCAACGTACACCCACCATCACAATATGAGCAAGTGAAGGGCCCACATACAAGAGCTGTTCGACAAAGAGGTAGTACAACCAAGTTCCAGCCCATTTTCCTCACCCATCATCATTGTCTTCAAGAAAAATGGGGAAATGAGTTTGTGTGTGGACTACAGATTCCATAATGGAAAAAACAAGAAAGGATGCTTACCCACTCCCACGGATTGAGAAGACTTTAGATGCTCTTACTGGTGCACAGTGGTTCTCAGTTATAGACCTCGCAAGTGGTTACAACAAAGTACCTGTGACAGAAAAAGATAAAGCAAAAACAGCCTTTTGTACGGCTTTTTGAATTCGACCGCATGCCATTTGGATTGTGCAATGCACCAAGCACTTTTCAAAGGTTGATGCAGCGCATATTTGGAGAAATAACAAAGCTTCTAATCGTTGCTACTGTATCTAGATTATATAATTATTTCCTCCTCAACATTTGAAAACCTTCAACACCTTGATCTGGTGCTAACCCGCCTCCAACAACACAATTTTAAGCTGAAATTGCAGAAATGCCACTTCTTTCAATCGGAAGTGCAGTATCTGGGGTATGTAATATCAGCTGTCGGAGTGGCAACTGCATTCCAAACACTAAAACAAATGTTAATCAGTGCCCCAGTGTTTGGGTATGCAGATTTCAAAAAAGCCATTTGTTCTTGAAATTGACGCAAGCCATGCAGGGCTGAGGGCAGTGCTGTCACAAGATCACCAGAGCAAGCGAAGACCTATTGCTTTTGCAAGCAGAGGGCTTTGACCCGCAGAAAAAAACATGTCAAACTACAGTTCTGGAAAGCTTGAATTCTTAGCCCTTAAGTGGGCTGTCACATGAAAGTTTTGAGAATACCTGATGTGGAATAAGTTCTTTGTCTTTACCGACAATAACCCATGAAGTTACCTCCAAACCTGAGTGCAGTAGAACAACGTTGGCCCTCAGAATTGGTAGTATTTAACTTCGAGATCAAGTATCGCCCTGGACCAGCAAACCGAAACGCTGATGCCCTGTCACGTGAGTTACAGCCAACAGACATCTCTATGGTTGGTCCTGGTTTTCCCGTGCTAGAAGAGGCCTATCTTAGACATCTGCCTATGTCGTTGATTGACACACCATGTAACACAATCACTGCACTGCCTTTTCATCCACCAGCGGATTTGAATGTCTTACAAGCAGCAGATCCACTCATTGGTGCGTTTCTCAAGTTTTGGAAGTGACAAAGACACCCTTCAAAACAAGAACTAAGCACAGCATGCCAAGGGCAGTGAAAAATGGCACAGCAGTGGCCTAGAATCAAAACAAGAGATGGTGTCTTGTACTGGCAAATGCAGCCTCCGGGTGAGCAACAACTGTGGCATTTCTTATTTCCTCTCGGAATGCTGAAATTCTCAAGAGTCTTCACGACAATCATGGTCATCAAGGAATTGAATGCACCTCAAACCTTGTGAGAAGCAGGTGCAATTGGCCTTTTATGGGGTGCGACATTGACAAATACTGTAGAGAATGCCACTGTTGCACCCTAGCTAAAGCAACCCAATCAAAGGTCCGTACGTTTAGAGGAGGTCTAACTGCCTCAAAGCCCTTAGAGGTTCTAGTGGTTGATTTTGTACTGCTGGAAAAATCCACAGATGTGCTTGTGGTAACAGACATTTTTCAAAATTTGCCCAAGCTTATGCAACTCGTGACCAAAGCGGGAATAGTGTCACCAAGATTCTCACTGAAAAGTGGTTCTACATCTATGGCATCCCTAAACAAATTCATAGTGCTCAAGGAAGAAGCTTTGAAGTAGATCTACTGAAACCTTTATGTAATCTGTATGGAATAGAAAAAAGCAGAACAACACCATATGACCCAAAGGGCAACGGACAGTGTGAAAGATTCAACAGAACCCTATATGATCTACTGCACACCCTTCCACAAGAAAGCAAAAGAAAATGCCCACAACACTTGCCTAATGTCCTATTCTAATACAATACCACCGAGCACCAGTCTACCAGTTTCTCACCATACGAGCTAATGTTTGGACAAACATTCCTGTCATTTCTTTGCTTGGCTCATTACAAGTTGACCTGTGTCCTAGAATGGCTCAAAACTGGGTGGAAGAACATCAAAATCATTTGAATACAGTTTATGCTCAAGCTAAAGGAAAATTGCAGCAGGTGGTGGAAAGGAGAAACAGACATTATGAGCCTAATGTGACTTCTGTCCTCTCACCAGGTAACTTGTTGTTTAAAAAGAGTCATCCTTTAGGACGCCACAAATTGCAGGATGCATGGGACCCAACAGTGTATGTTATCGTTAAAAGTATGGACGAAGAAGGTAGAGTTTACCAAATGGCCACTAGAAACGTGAAAAATGTTAACAGAGCTGAACCAAATGTGCAAGTTTCCCCAGGATGCTCAGAATTCTAACCCCGACCCAGGTTTGTTGACGAACTATTTTCAAAGGGCCCAGTCAGATTCATCAGAAGAAGGCGAATCAGGGGCACTGATGGTGCTAATCCTAGAGCCTCAAGGGACAACGGCCCTTCCCCACCATCTCAACCCCACGCTCAAAGTATTTAAGGTCCAAGTAACGAGCAGTTAGCTATTCAGTCACCTGAAATGTCTCACATTCAGCAGCAGGGCTCGCTAGATTCTTCCAGTGAGGTGTCCCTTTTAGACCCAGTTGGGCAAAGGCGCGCTAAGAGGACAACCGCGGGAGAGCATGCAAATCCGTATTACCTTCCAAGATCTATGATTTAAACGTGCGAAAAGGGTGATGGCCATTTGTGTAACTTGTAACCTTCCAGAACTGGGGCAAATGTAACGGGATGAGTTGTAAGAGGAGAGTAGGTGTGACAGTGGCAAGGCGAGGGCTCAGCTGTGCATAATGACACGCTTCCTTTCTCTCCCTCCATTCGATTTTAGGCACGACAAACACAACATGGATTTGCAGCACATAGAACTAAAGCACTATACACAACCATACCACCTCCAGATGTCCACGACAGTGTAGAAATAGCACTTGACATTTTATGATCTGTGAGTCATGGATTTTAGAAGGGAGGAGACATTTGAACTCCATTTCAGTCAAGGTGTTTAATTTACTTTATACTTGTCACTGTTTCTTATTTATGTATTTGGGCCTTTAGCATTTTAAACTTAGCACACTGCAAATACTTTTAATCATAACTGGGCAACTGTGCAATATAGGGGAAGTGAGTGCAATGCTTTATTTTAGTTTGCCGTGTTGTTTATTTTGTGTGCCGTTCTTGGACTTAAGTGTTAATTTATTTACTATTTGCACATTGTCTACTTTTCTATTTTCAAGTGCCTTGATCGGTGAATACATTTTCTATATTTATTTAATTCCACTTACTACAAAAGTATTCTTCCACTGGCAACGTACAAGTTGATGTTATCCATGTAGGAGGTGACTTATGGTGGCCCCGTTCTTCCCTTGACTCTGTGTCCATAGCTCTGTGTCTTGTTGATTATTTGGCTGAGTTGTTCTCAGACCTATGCAGAACAGCAGTGGGGACAAAGCATCTCCTTGGGATATGGTTTGATGAAACTTGTCCAAATGGCTTGCCATTGGCCTCAAGGGGGATATTCTACAACCTTGTTATAAAATGAAGGTTCTTAGTGTCCTGTTGATGTTGTACAGCTCCAAGCATTCAGTGATCCGTGTGTGGCATTGAGTCATGGGCCTTCTTGTAATCAATTCAGACAGTGCACAGGTTGGTGTGTCAGTTTCTGCAGTCTGGGAGCTAGTGTGTGGCTCCTCTTGATGCTCTTCTTTGCTTTGCTCAATTGATCTATGTTCCCACTTATGTATCTATGATGCCTGACATGAGTTTCCATGTTGTAAGAAGGGACTGATGGCATTGTACCATTTGAAGGATCCTTCAGGATCCCTGTCTCTAACTAATCAGATTTTTATAAAGGGCCCATTTGGTGAAAGATAAAACTACAATTTCAATTTGAAACATGTAGTTATGGAGGACCACAGACTAGTGGTCAAGTGAACCGTTCAGGATGCATATAACAGGTTTGTTGCCACACCTTTATTTTGTTTTCTTTCGTCTCAGACAAAAATATTTGTTATTGAGCATATATGCTTATTTGATTCTGTTATATTCCTGAGTGGCGTTTGAAGAATCGGACTTCTAACATCTTACTCATCCTAATCGAGTAATATTTTTTATTGAAATAACAGTAGGCAAACACACTACTCTTAAGTAGTGGGTTAGGGTTAAGATATAACCCTAACCCTCTAATGCACTATTAACCCTAACCCTATAATGCACTATTATTACTCAAGTAATAGTGCATTATACTCTAACCCTAACTCTCTTAAGTACAACTGAGTTTTTTACTCAGCATATTATGATTATTTTTTATCAGGTACATAATAACTGGACTTATAACATTCTTAGATCATCATTTTACACTGTTTTCATTGTAGACAACAAAATTGATCTACAATGGTTAAATAATGGACTTTGTGGTGAAAATTGCAGAACAGATAAGCCCTGCTTATGGCTTTTCAACTTAACAGCATCCGATTTTCATTTATGTGTTTTTATGTTGAAAAATTGCTGAATCAGATGAATAAATTTAAATCCAACTTTAATTAAGTTAATGGTGCGGGAACCGTGTTATAAGAAGGTTAAAATGTTAATAAAGTTAATTTTGTTCATTTATCCTTTACAGTAAACATAAAAAATAGGTCTGCATTAGGAAGACAAGAAAACGCAATTCTGTCTTACTTTGTGCAAACTCATTAACCACATTATTGTCAGAAGGACAAGACAGAAGGACTCGTCTTCTACTGACACAATGTGGAGTAAAAATTAAATGTGGATATTACAGCTTGGAATTTAAATTAAAGCTATAGAAAGTGAGCATCTGCAGTTGTCCAGTCCAGTTAAGATCACTTGGTAAAACTTTCTGGATTACCTCTAGATGACCGGTGGAACTGAGCTTTTTGAGTTCAAAGAGGGGCGACAAATATTCAAGCACGTACAAATGAAACAGAATACAACTCCATTTATGAAGACTCACAAGTCAGTTGGGCACAGAAAAGGAATCATTGTCTCCCTGCATTGTAAGGGTCTGATGTTTTCATCTGCCCATGATTGGAGGGGAGACTGTGCCTTGCTCCAATCCAATCACTGACACTCCGCAGGTCATACATAAGAATGCTTCTTCATAAGGCTAAGGGATAGGAACCCTACAATCAGCAACTACAAACGACTTTTGGACTGATGCATTGGATCTATAACATTTGATAAGTTGACTTGAATTTAGACTCACTGAAGCAATAGCAGCTCCAGTGTGAGTCTGAAACTGATCAAAAAGCTAACCATGGGTTCCAGAAGGATGAGAAATGATGGTTGCCACGGCGATTGTCTACTTAAAACAAAATGTATTTATTTTTTGAATGGAGAAAAAGTCCTCAAAATGTAGCATGTAACAGTAAGCTGCAGGCCTACTTGCAAAAAGCGTCTGTGAAATGCATCCTAAATTCACTGACCAACATCTTCCAACAAAAAGTTTAAAATTGAGTAACCTTTAAAGCTTTGTTTAATGTTTACACAGACAAATTATGATAACTTTTCATGAGAAGAAAAGTTCTATAAGTTTTGTTTTAAGTCTATGACAGTCTCCTAATTCGCTTCGTGCGCTTCATGTTCAGTAATGACCAGCTTCTTATCGTTTTAATAATAATCAAAATACAATAAATCGAACGTGTTAAACACAGAGTGAGTTGGCTTCATTTAGGAGTTGCATCCCTCTTGCTCTGGCGCTGCCACCAGCAGCAGCAGCACCATCACTTCGCAGGCAAACAAGCCGCTCCTGCCCGACATTATCTACATCCACTCCGCTGGAAAGCAGCCTCTAATGACGGATGCAATCATGGACGGCGGACCGAGGCGCGGTGCATTTAATCCCGACCAGGCTGTTGAAGTTTAGTAGGGAGGCTCTCTTCGTGTCTCCCTCTTTACTTTCCCCGACCCCCTCCTCCTCCGCTGGCACAAATTTATAAAGAACAAAAAATCCGACGAGGGAGGGGAGGAGGGGGCTGATATACGCCGAGGCTGAAATCGAGAGGCGAACCCAGGGAAGAGGAGTCATTTGTACACGGGACTTTCCCCCTCTGAGTCCCCCAAAAGGAGGGGGAAAAGTCGCAATATTGGAAACGAAAAGGAATGCGCTTCTAAGGGCGTGAAAACGTCTGCAATTGTGGATACTTTATATATTTTTATTTCGAAAAAATATGGCCGAGAACGTTCTGGACTCTGGCCCGCCTTCAGCCAAGAGGCCTAAACTCTCTTCTCCGGCACTTTCCGCCTCCGCTAGCGATGGAAATGGCAAGTATTCTTCAACCAGATGACTTAATGGAGTAGTGTATGGTTACTTTAACAAATATACTTGGCTCATGCTGGTCTAAAGTATGAAAATAGGCGAGATTGCTGTACTGTTTTTGTCGTGGCTAGCAGATGTTAGCGTGCTACAGGGAGTGTGTCGGACGTGATGAAGAGCTAGCTCTGAAGCTAACAGCCATTTTAGCCGGGGTTAGCGATTTAGCTAACTACGGCTACCGAGCAGTAGCTATGCGGTCCTCATCTGACGGACCCATGTCTAAATGGCTGTTAAAAGGCGCAGTGGCACTGCAACATACAAGAAAGAATATTAAATCTGTTGCTGTGTCCAATTCACTGCCAATGGTTGACATACCATTGCACTCTTTGCAGATTTAGGGCCCCAATTATCAAAACAGTCTGTTGTTTTGCTTCATCATAACTCGTTCCCTGATCGTGTAAACGAAAGCAGTGGTTGAAGGTGCATGTCTTGTTGGATTGCCAAATGTAGGCCTTTTCGTCCCTTGATGGTTGAGCTTAAATTGCTGTTGTTGGTATGTGTTTGTGCACGGCGTGTGGCAGCAGCTGGAATAGTGGCCTGTATTCTACTGTGTGGAGACGGATAGTTTATTTATTACTCAAATATAACAGTATAACTACCAAATGTTGAATATGAACATTTGTGACAAAAAGTCTGACTTGCTAATATATGAAAAGCTGTACCTATGTGCAGAGTACACACCTGTACCTTCGCAGTATGATACGTCTCTGCTCACCAGTCTGTACTAGGCATAAGGAAATGTTTATATGTTTTCTGTTCCTGTTCCACCATTCCTTGTATCAGTTCTGAATGTTTTAATTGTCACACTTACATGATTGAGAATTATTAGGTTGTGCCCCTTTGGTTTTAATACTATGGAAGTGAGGTTAATATCCCCTTTTATTTGTGTGGTTGTCTGCACGATTATGACCTGTGTAGTTGTAAGAAGGTGTGTTTGTAGTGGTTTGGATTTTCTTGTTTTCATTCGTTCCTTGCTGTTGCTTAACATGTCTGTCTGAATCCATTACTTACTGGCTCAAATCATAGTCACCTCCACTAGTTAAGTTTGTTTACAATGAAATGAAATGAAAATGAAAATGCAAGCAATAACTTTATCCATCTCTGTAAGCTGCCTTGAGTCTCACTAATGTTTACTTGATAGATAACATGGCACATTATTTGATGTTTAAGTACATTGATCAGACAATCATTTATTTTTAAATGCTTGGTATTAAACCAAATTTTCATTATCACAAAGTTGTGGACTAAACCAGTGTAATATAGCTGTAATCCACTGCTTACTTTCCCTGCTCTGCCCTCATCACTGACCCATTCTCTCTGTACTTCTTTCTAGATTTTGGCTCACTGTTTGACTTGGAGCACGACCTTCCTGACGAGCTCATCAGCTCAAATGAACCGAGCCTTGTCAACGGTGGGGATGTCAACCAGTTGCACACCAGTCTGGGAGGAGGCACAGCCGGCTTGGGTCCTGGTGGTCCTGGAACTGGAGGAATGGGTCTGGGGCTCGGCTCTGCGGGGGTTCAGGGCAGTGGTCAGGACGCTGTGGCCAAGCACAAACAACTGTCTGAGTTATTACGATCAGGGGCCCCCCCTCCACCCCAGCAGGGACATCCTATGAGCAGTCCCGGGGGTCCCGCTGCCATGAGCCAACACTTGGCAAACATGAAGGCATCTCCAGGCCCAGGTGCTCAGCAGATGATGGGCCAGGGGCAGCAGCACCTGTCACCTCAGCAGCAGGCGTCACTGATGCAGCAGCAAAACGCTGGCATGATGGGCGGAATGAACCGGGCCATGATGGGAGCCCAGCAGAAGGCCAACAGTGGACAGCAGCCTGGCATGATGGCAAACCAGGTGAATGGATCTCCACGTATGGGATTTGTTAACCAGGGGATGGGCGGCAACAGCAACCTGTTGGCAGAGACACTACAGGGGCCTGCAGGCCAAGCAGCCATGAGAGGCCAGCAACCAGGAGCCCTGAACAAGGTAAGCACTGGTCCACTAAATGGTCCTTTGTCAACCCCAATAAAACCCTCATGTACCAAAAAAAAAGAAAAAATGTGTGTATATATATATATATATATATATATATATATTTATTATTTTAAGTTTACATTGGTTGAGAGGCTGGTGTTGTCCGTTGGCTTCTGTAAATAAGCATAGTTAAAACAGAAAATGTCTATTGGTGGAAAAATTGCATATTGTCATCTTTTTGACATGACTTGGCACAGACAAGTTGCAGGTTAGCTAAAAAAGTGTTCAAGAGATCATAAACTTTCTTGTAAATGAAAACAATGGTTTACTGGAACTGGCTCTTAATTATGTGTTAATTAGCATAATCACACATAGGGCTGGTCAATATGGTGAATCACCATGAAAATCAAATTATGATCTGATTCTGTCCTGTAATAATGTAATATTTTGGTGGCCAGATTGTGATTAGAGGTGAGTAGGGCTGCAACAAGTGAATCGATTAATTGCGACTTATCCATTATTGAAATAATAGTTAGCTCATTTCGTAATTTAATTGAATTTAATATGTTCCAAACATGCCATGAGCTGAGAAAATGCGTTTTATGACTCAAACGGAGATTCAATTGCATAATAATGAACGTGTACGTTTAGTGTATTTGATGAAAACACACACACGTAATCCTTAAAACGCTTTATCAGCTTCGTCTGGGTCAAATTTAGTCAAAATATTTTCATCCCGTGACTTGGGTTCTGAAGAACGAATCGACGAATTTAAAGAATAAGCGCTAGACTAAATGATTTGCAAAATAATAGTTGCTGCCCTAGAGGTGAGCAATATATAAAAATGTAGATGATATTGTGAATGTGGGTTTGCGGTTAAGCAAAATTTGAATATTGTGTACATTGTTTATTATGAAAAATGCAACAAAATTAGCTGATTAAAAATTGTAAAGGTATATGGTAATATTTGTGCAATATATTTTTTAAACAGACATTTTATGTTTGTCTGATAAATAAACATCAACTAATATGTGTAAAGATTTGTAAAAACACGTTTCTATTGGATTGACATAATATCATCTGACTGTACCTTTGATACTCCAGACTAAATATTCGCCCAGCCTGTGATTCAGTTAAAGGCTGTTTTCTGTTAAATGCAGTTCTATTCTCAAACACCCAATTTTCCCCAATCCTATTGGTGACAGATGGATTTAACAAAGTGAAATATGATAAGTGATTTATTTTGTACAAAGTTTTTATATGATTTTTGGCATACCGCCCACATGCCCAAAGTGTTTTCATGAGGTCATTTATAGAGCTTGTTGTTCCAAACCTTGAAGGTTCACTGAAAAAGCAGGTGACACCAGGATGGACTAGTTTACCTACTGTAGCGCAATTGCCACTCAAGTTAATAGTGATTAAGTAAATATTGATTACAGTGATGTTTTGAACTGTTTTTTACCTTGTATAGATGGGGATGATGGGGAACTCCGGAGGGCCCTTCGGTGGTCCTTATCCAGGCCAGGGCAACCAAGGCATGGGAGGTGCAGGGCTGGGCCCTCAGATTCAGAACAAAGGTCCCATGGCCAACAGTCTGGCCCAGTTTGGTGTGGATAAGAAGAACTCTCCGATGCAAGGAATGGCAGCTATGGTATGTGCTTCTGATTGATCAGACTTTTGACAGTTTTAATGACATCCCCCTCCTCCGGCTCTAATCTGATGTATGTACTCACTTGTAGGGGTCTCCACAGACGCAGGCAGGGCTGGGGGGTACCCCTGGTGCACCTGTAGGAGGACCCACTGGGATGGTGCCCGTAGCACAAGGCGGTCTGGTGGGTCCCGGGGCCCAGGTTTCTGCTGCTTCTGCTGCTGCCGGTGCTCCACCCACAGCAGACCCAGAGAAACGCAAACTTATACAACAACAACTGGTGCTGCTGCTGCATGCACACAAGTGCCAGCGTCGCGAACAAGCCAACGGTGAAGTCCGACAATGCAACCTTCCCCACTGTCGTACCATGAAGAACGTCCTAAATCACATGACTCACTGCCAGGCCGGCAAATCTTGTCAAGGTGAGATGTCAGCCTATAAACCAAGGGTGTCTAAACTTTTTTTTCATCAAGGGCCAATGAATTTGTATGATTGAAAACATATAGATAGCAGACAGCCACAGACTGGTGGTCAATACTGTGAATAATTCAAAAAAGTTGCTTTAATTTGAGGATTTAATGTGCAACCACACCTTAATTCAGACTCAAAACTATAATATCATGCCTGTCTCATGCCAAAATTAGTATTTTAAACTTGCTGTAAAAAAAAATAATACTAAGAAATTGATCTGAGGGCTGTCGCCCTATGCTATAAACAAATTTAAGTCAACCATATTCTACCAGTGTTAGAAAGTGAACTGCCTAATTTCTGTGGTAATGTATGGTTATTCTTGGAATGTAGTGGTTAACACAAAGCTTTTGATATTCTGCTGGCTAATTGAACAAGGTGACTACACAGCTTCTGTTTTGTTAAACAAGACTTCGTGCATTGACTTTTTTTCCCTGCACACTCCTCAGTGGCTCACTGTGCATCCTCGAGGCAGATCATCTCCCATTGGAAGAACTGCACCCGACACGACTGTCCTGTGTGTCTGCCGCTCAAGAATGCTGGGGACAAGAGGAACCCGCAGTGTGAGTGTCTGTATCTGACCAAACCAAACTATATTTAACTCCTCCTTTTCTTAATTCTTTTCTTAGATCAGTAAAATCTTTGTTATATTTCACTTATTTACCCGCTGTTCTTTTGTTCACAGCTCTTCTGGCCGGGGCTGCGGCAGGTTTGAGTAGCTCTCTGGGTGCAGTTCCTGGTGGCCAGCCCAGTGCACCCAACCTCAACCCTCCGAATCAAATTGACCCCAGCTCTATTGAGAGAGCCTACCAAGCGCTGGGTCTGCCCTACCAAGGCAACCAGATCCAGGCTCAAACGTCCCAGTCCAACATGCCCAACCAGGGTCTGTCGGGCCAGGCTGGCATGAGGTCACTCAACCCCATGGGTGAGTTTGAATATACACAACTCAATCTGTAGGATGGAGTGGTTAAAATTCCCTGCTGTTGGCATTGCATTCTGTTGTAGTTTACTCGCGAGTGTGATTGTTATGGTTGCATCGTTGAATTGCGTTTCTAAATAAAAAATACAGATTATTTTTATTGGAATATATAATATATCCAAATTTTTAGGTCCAAATCCCATGGGAGTCAATGGCGGTGTGGGAAGTGCTGCTCAGAACCAGCAAGCCAGTTTGCTCCAAGACACGATGATGCATCTAAACGTGAACAACCAAGGGTATGGGGACATTTTTATAGTTTGCTTTATCACCAGACCAATAATGTAACCAATGTTTTTTTATTTTGACCAGTCTTCTAAATGATGCAAGTGGGGTTGGATCTATGCCCACGGCAGGCCCTCCGTCTGCTACTGGCATGAGAAAAAGCTGGCATGAGGACATCACACAAGACCTACGAAACCACTTGGTTCACAAACTGTGAGTTCTTAGCTTAATGTCACATAGAGCATAACATATATTTATGCTCTTAAACACATTCTGCTACAGTGACTTTTTTGAGCTTTTAACCATGTTCTAACAATGTTCCATCATCAAAAACATGCCTACATTCAGCTGCATTCACGCTGTTTTGAGGAATGTCGTTTAGAAAATCCTCCCCCCTTTGAGCCTCAAACACTGAACTGAACTTCCTGAATCGGGGACTTATTTTCAGATCATCTACGTCACTTATCTGAGAATCTTTTGCTGTTTCAAATGCTTAAATAATCGCTAGATTTGTTCTGAGCATGTCTGCCATTTAAACATGATCACTGCTGCAGCAAACCCGCATCATAGTGTGTTTTCAGCACTAACTTCACTTGATTGCATATATTGCTGGTGCCATCTACTGGCTGGATGCACTCAGTGTCATTGCATGCATGCAAATGTTTTTTGTTTCAAACCATGAGATGACAAATTTATGGTACTCGAGCATGTTTAAAGGCTAATAACAATATGCATAATATTTTTCCTTTAATGCTATTGTTTTCAACCTTTTGTCCACAGTGTGCAAGCAATTTTCCCAACCCCAGATCCAGCAGCACTGAAGGATCGGCGAATGGAGAACCTTGTGGCTTATGCTCGGAAAGTAGAAGGAGACATGTATGAATCTGCTAACACTAGAGTAAGTGATCCTAAATTTTGCTAGGTCTAAAAGCTCCATAGTGTGCCTATAGCTTTTCTCTGCACCATGGGCTTGGGTCTGGATGATTTACAGAATGTTTATTGCCACAATTTGACAGGCTGAGTACTATCACCTGCTCGCTGAGAAGATCTACAAAATCCAGAAGGAACTAGAGGAGAAGAGGAGGACCCGGCTTCAAAAGCAGGGTTTGGGTCTTGGGCCAGGTGGCATGGGTCAGCCACCCACAGGCCTACCTCCAAGTGAGTAGATGCTACAAAGACAAGTTTAAATTGTAAAAATGTACTATTTCCAATTATGTACTTTACTCTGGTACAGATGGCCCTCTTCCTGATCCATCTATGGTGCGAGCAGCTGGACCTAATCAGTTGAATAGGATGCAAGGACCAGGTAAACGAATGCCTAAATCTGAGCTGTAGCCTGATTTAGTTTGGGGTAATACAATCTTTTATTCTGTTTAGGTATTAATCAGTTCAGTCAAATGAGCATGCCTGCTATGGGCCAGAGGTCCACACCTCCACTACCAATGGGTGCACCTGGAAACCAGGTTGGCATTTCTCACTTACATACAATTTAAAACCTGAAGGCTGTCACTGCAATGCTCATGCTCCTTGTATTATTATTTTTTTTTAGATGGGATTGGTAGGGCCAAGGATGGGACAACCCGGTGTAAACCAACTTCAAAACCAGTACATGTCGCAGGGGCAGTTCCCCGGCTCAGGTCCAGGTGTGGGCACAGTGCAACCTGGGTTAACTCAGCCTGGTGCACCAGGAGGGATGGGACAGGTATGGACACCCACCTTTGTCAGACCTTTGTAATAGACTTCATAGTAGCTCATGACTATTAACATGTTCTTTTTCCACTCCCAGACGCAGATGGGCACTCCTCCTTCTCTTCCAGTAGCCAGTCCTCTCGCACAACCAGGCTCAGTTGGTGGTGCCTCTACTGTGGGACCCCTGGGTCCACAAAGCGTAGGCAGTGGAGGTCCTAACTCAGCTGTTGGACCCCCTGCTTCTTCAATGACTCCTAATGCAAACCAGCAACCAAATGCCATGCCACATTTGGGAGCCATGCGAGGCAGCTCTCCCTCCCCTGCTCATAGTCGGTCCCCTACACCTCACCAGACACCTCCCAGGATACCTGGGTCCCAAACTCCACAACCCCACACCCCCAATGCAGCGCAGCTGCCTCCCCCAGCTGCACCCCAGCCAAACCAGCTTGGCCAAGGCCCAGGCTCAAATAAACCTCTTCAGCAACCCATGGGGGCTGCAGGGTCCACCACTCCATCGCATCCAGGTCTAGCTACCAATTCCACAGCACATGCTTCTCAGCTTCCACGCACTCCAGTCAGTGTCTCAAATGCTTCTAAACTTTTAAAACAAGTAAATAACAAGTGTAGATGTACTAACCTTCTGTGTGTCTCTTGTTAGCTGTCACAAAAGGGTTCATTTCCACCTGATAGCCAAGCTCATACTCCAGCCTCTGTCAGCAGTTTGGATACATCCTCTCAGCAGCCACAGTCAGACACCTCGACTACCAATCTTGACTCAAAGATGGAGATCAAGCAGCAGGACGAAGAAGAGGAGAGTGACACCGGGAGCTGTTCCAAAGGTGGCAAGCTCAGCAACCTCAAAACCGAGGAGAAGCCTGTGAAGTGTGAGCTAAAAAAGGAGGACTGTTCTGAAGAAGGAGGTAAAGGAGTTCCCATGGACACATCCGCTTTGTCCACAACGTCAGGGGTGAAAACTGAGGACAGGAAACCAGACATCAAGAAGGAAGTGAAGGATGAAGAGGGGTCTACAGAAACAACTCCACAAGCACCAGCAAAGAAAAAGAGTAAGGGCATGTTGTATTTGCTGCAACTGAAGCAGGTTTAACTTTTATAATGACCTTTACAATCAACTGTTTTCAGTCTTCAAGCCTGAGGAGCTCCGTCAGGCCCTGATGCCAACTCTCGAGTCTCTGTATAGACAAGATCCAGAATCCCTGCCCTTCAGGATGCCCGTTGACCCCCAACTGCTGTGTATACCGGTAGGTGCTTCCACCGTCAATTTCTCTTGTTTCACATTATCTGAACTATTTTGACTTGATTCGTTTAAGTAAATTGTATATTTTATTGCTAACTATTGCAGGATTATTTTGACATTGTGAAAAACCCCATGGACTTGTCTACAATAAAAAGGAAACTGGATACAGGTTGGCGCTTGTTGAAGAAAGTATCCTCCTTATGGGACAACATTATTGCTCATGTTAGGATCTTTTCTTTTGTCTTCAGGTCAGTACCAGGATCCGTGGCAATATGTTGATGATGTCTGGCTGATGTTCAACAATGCCTGGCTGTACAACCGTAAAACGTCCAGAGTCTACAAGTACTGCTCCAAGCTCGCTGAGGTCTTTGAGCAGGAGATTGACCCAGTGATGCAGTCCCTGGGTTACTGCTGTGGGAGGAAGGTGAGGCCCCTGTTTAGAAAGCCAAATTTGCTTTAATTATTTTAGCTGAATCTGTCTATTCAAATTTGAATTTAATAGATGCCGCTGGTTGATAATGAAATGATAATGGTACTGTAGATAACCTTCCACTTATCTCTTTTCAGCTGGAGTTCTCTCCTCAGACCTTATGCTGCTATGGGAAGCAGCTGTGCACTATTCCCAGAGATGCTGCTTACTTTAGCTACCAGAACAGGTATGGAGGTTGTCAAACTGTTAAAGGTTTGGAATTACTGTATCATTCTTCTTGTACATACAAAAGGAGTAGTTATTTTGCCCATTTTCTTCTTGTTTTCATGAGGTTCATTAAAAACAACATTTAACATAATTTTAAAGGATGGCTTCTTGAAGCCTTTTGATGTACTGCTAATATTAATAAATATTGCAAATCTTAAGTAAAACAAAAGTTTCAGATTTAATGAACTGAGCAGTCGCCTGCGCTTATTTGTTTGTAGCAGTTGAATGTGTCTATATTGTCTTGTGCCATGGCCTCCCCCCGCTTCCTTTCACCATGTTGTAGAGCTCCCATAGTTTTGGCTATTGTTCTGTATGCTGTGATGGTGTATGTCATCCTTTCATATCCAATTTGCTAATCTGTGCTCTGCCTCGGCTCTCTGTTGTGTGTTGTCTTGAATGTTCGTCTTGTCTCTGGTCCATGTCGCTTGTCTTATCCTTGCTTCCAATGGCTGTGATGTCAACATTGGCTTGCTTATGCCTTGACCAACCATGCACCTCCAAACCCATTCCCCATCCTACCACCCTCACCCCTCAAATCCATGCCTGGCTGTTGTGATGACGACTTCCCGCTGTTCTGCGCTCCTTCCTGCTTGCTCCGCTTCTGGCTCCCTGCCTTGCCTGTGCCCTGTCCCGCTTGGCGACTGCCCTCCCGTGCACTGTCTGTGATTGACTGGGCTGTGGGAATGGTGTAGTTCACCAAAATTTGGGCTTCTTGCTGACAGGTACCACTTCTGCGAGAAGTGTTTCAACGAGATCCAGGGAGAGACTGTTTCCCTGGGAGATGATCCCACGCAACCTCAGACGTGAGTATCAGAAACCTTAAGTTTTATTTTTGGCCATTCACTATTCATGCATTTCTTTCCAACAAAGGAGTACCGATGCTTACGTTTCTGGTACTTATAACCTCAATAAATTAAAATGGCACAATTATAACATATATGTACATGTGCATATACTTTTAAAACCAAGCATATCAGGAACTGCATTGCTTCTACATCGTTTTTAAACATTGTCTGACTAAATAAAATCAGTTAACGTTTATAATGTTTTAAAATTAATTTGTTTTTAGAATGACATTTTTGCACCTTCTTTTAGATCTATCAACAAGGATCAGTTTGAGAAGAAGAAGAATGACACACTGGATCCTGAACTGTATGTTATTAATTTTCAACATCACATGAAATGCCTCATCGTACCTAATTTTTCTGTCTTTTTGAAAAAATGTATTTAGATTTGTTGAATGTATGGATTGTGGACGGAGAATGCACCAGATTTGTGTTTTGCATCATGACACAATCTGGCCATCTGGGTGAGCATTTTCTTTGGACCTTTTAGTAAATGTTTTGCCTTACTATCACTTACTGTTGTTTATTTTTAATGTGTTAACAGTTTTATATGTGACGGCTGCTTGAAAAAGACGAATAAAACAAGGAAAGAAAATAAATATTGTGCCAAACGTAAGTATCAGAGTTAAATATGAAAACTCTAGCAGCAAAGATGCATGCTGTTATCACTGTCATAAAACAAACTCTGTCCCTTACAAACAGGGTTGCCCCAGACAAAGCTGGGTTGCTACTTGGAAACACGGGTAAATGACTATTTGAAACGACAAACCCATCCAGAGGCAGGAGAGGTCTTCATTCGGGTTGTTCATGTCTCTGATAAAGTGGTAGAGGTCAAACCCGGAATGAAGTCAAGGTAGACGATAACTTCAGGAAATTGTGAAATTTCATTGTGTATTATCCTGATTACATCATGAGTTTTGCTCTAGATTTGTGGACAGCGGAGAGATGTCGGAGTCATTCCCCTACAGGACAAAAGCCCTTTTTGCTTTTGAAGATATTGATGGGGCAGATGTCTGTTTCTTTGGTATGCACGTTCAAGAATATGGATCAGACTGCCCACAGCCCAACCAGAGGTAAACTAATTTTGAAAAATGAAAAATGAAAATATGCTTTCTGTCTTTATACTGAAACTACACATCATCTCTGTTCTTCACATAGGAGGGTCTATATCTCTTACCTGGACAGTGTGCACTTTTTCCGACCTCGAAGCCTAAGAACCGCAGTTTATCATGAAATCCTCATTGGATATTTGGAATATGTAAAAAGATTGGGGTGAGTCGTTTTTTATTTTAAAGCAAAGACCAAAGATTCTTTGTACTTAGTTTTGATGTTCTTTGTACTTGCAGCTATACAACTGGCCACATTTGGGCTTGCCCTCCAAGTGAAGGGGATGACTATATTTTCCACTGTCATCCTGCTGATCAAAAGATTCCCAAACCCAAGCGCCTTCAGGAGTGGTACAAAAAGATGCTGGACAAGGCAGTAGCAGAGCGGATAGTGCACGACTACAAGGTAGGCTACAGCAAATCTATTTTAATGGATGAAGGGATTTTATTGATTATTTTATTTTTGCTTATTATGTTTTAATTTCTTTTCTTATTTACTCAAAGGACATTTTCAAGCAAGCCACTGAGGATCGTCTGACTAGTGCAAAAGAATTGCCCTACTTTGAGGGGGATTTTTGGCCTAATGTGTTGGAGGAGAGCATTAAAGAGTTGGAGCAAGAGGAAGAGGAGCGAAAAAGGGAGGAAAATAGCACTTCAAATGAAAGCATAGACGTGAGTGTCTTGAATGTAAAACAAACAGCCAGAAGTGAAATTTATTTTTCATTATTAATATTATAATGAATGTTATTCTGTAGGATACAAAGGGTGACAGTAAAAATGCAAAGAAGAAGAACAATAAGAAGACGAGTAAGAACAAGAGCAGCCTGAGCCGAGCCAATAAGAAAAAACCTGGGATGCCTAATGTCTCCAATGATCTTTCGCAAAAACTGTATGCCACTATGGAAAAACACAAAGAGGTATTTAAATTGGTTACAAACTGACAATTTCTGAATAAAACTATGGATATCTGCAACTATAAAAAAAATCCCATGAATATTCTGTGTTTTATTTATTGTTTTCTCTTTGTGTTCTTGTTTCTAGGTGTTTTTTGTCATCCGGCTTATTGCTGGCCCAATGGCAAATGCCTTACCACCAATTTCAGACCCTGATCCACTGATGGCGTGTGACCTGATGGACGGCCGTGATGCTTTTCTAACTTTGGCGCGGGACAAACACCTTGAGTTCAGTTCTCTAAGAAGGTCCAAGTGGAGTACAATGTGCATGTTGGTAGAGCTGCATAACCAAAGCCAAGACCGCTTTGTATACACATGTAATGAATGCAAGCATCATGTGGAGACCCGTTTTCATTGCACTGTTTGCGAGGTAAGTTTTGCTGTCTGTTTTTTTTTTTTTTTTTTTTTTTTACAAACAAAACATTTGTCGTCTTTCTTATAAAGTTATGTTTGTATCTTCTTAGGATTACGACCTCTGCATCACATGTTACAACACTAAGGGCCACGAGCACAAGATGGAGAAGTTAGGCCTTGGTTTGGATGATGAAAGCAGTAATCAGGCGGCTGCCACTACCCAGAGCCCTGGGGACTCTCGTCGCCTCAGTATCCAGCGCTGCATCCAGTCTCTTGTCCACGCTTGCCAGTGCCGAAACGCCAACTGCTCTCTTCCGTCCTGCCAGAAGATGAAGCGGGTGGTGCAGCACACAAAAGGCTGCAAGAGGAAAACCAACGGTGGCTGTCCCATCTGCAAACAGCTCATTGCTCTGTGCTGTTACCATGCCAAGCACTGTCAAGAGAACAAGTGCCCTGTCCCGTTCTGCCTCAACATCAAGCACAAGCTGCGACAGCAGCAATTGCAGCACCGCTTACAGCAGGCCCAGATGCTGCGCCGCAGGATGGCCAGCATGCAGCGAGTGGGACAGGCTACACCCGGAGGTGGCCCTGGTGGAAATGGCCTGCCCTCCCCAGGACCCAACAATGGTGCAACAGGTCCTGGAACCCCAACATCAGTGGGGACTCAGCCTCCAACCCCACAGACACCAACACAGGGAAACATGGGTCTGCCCCAACAACAGACAGTGGGCCTGGGGCCAATGGGAACACCGCAACAACAGGTCCCACAGCCAGGGGGCCCCCACCCTCAGCATCCCATGCACCAGTTCCCCATGTCTGGTCCTGGAGGTGGTGGCATGATGAATGCTCCTCAGCAACAGATGGTCCCTCCACTCCAGCAGCAACCCAATGTCCCACAGCACCAGCAGCACCCGGGTGCTCTGCCTCCCTACAACGCCAGACCATCAGGCGCCTCGCCAATGCACCCGTCCCTCGGAAAACCTGGACTGGGTCCTGCTACCCCACCACAGCAGCAACCCTCTCAAGGACAGGGCCCCATGTCTATCCCTGGCCAACAAGGACCTCCACTGGCAGCTGTAGAGACCGCCCTCAAAATCCAGCGCCTTGCAGAATCCCAGAGACAGATGGCCCAGATCAGGAGCATGGGTCCGGGAGGCATGTTGCCACCCCACACTCACCACCAAAATCCCCAGACTCAGATGGGCATGCCACACATGGGCTCCCAGGGCATACCCCCCCAGGGACAGGGGGTGGGTAGGACCATGATGGACCAGCAACCTGGGATGATGGGAGGCCCCCAAGGCCAGCTTCCTCCCCAAGTTCAGCAGCAACTTCAACAGGTGCAGCAGGGAGGGGGACAGATGCCTCCCAACCAGCAGTGGGGCCCTACAGGAGCCCCTATGAATCCACAGCAGCGGCCAAACATGTTGAGTCACATGACTGCCCAGCAGCAGTCTGTTACCCCGCAACAGCAGCAGATGAACCAGCAGCAGAATCGAGGGATGATGCCAGGGGCAGCCGCAGCAGCCCTTGCTGGGGCAGGAGGAAATCTGCCTCAGGCCGCGCTGCAGGAGCTACTTCGGACGCTGCGCTCCCCGAGCTCGCCTCTTCAGCAGCAGCAAGTGCTAAACATCTTGCGTTCCAATCCCACCCTCATGGCTGCTTTTATCAGACAGAGAGCGGCGCGTTATCAGGGGGGAAACGGCCCAGCACAGGGGGGAGGCAGATTCCCCGGCCCTGGTGTAGGCGGGCCTGGGGCTAACCAGCTCCCCAACATGGATGGACAGCAGCAGATGGGCACTCAGCCTGGAATGAACATGGGCCAAGGGGCACCTGGCGCCAACATGGCCTCCATGGCCCAACTGCAGCAGCTCCAGCAGCAGCAGCAGCAGCAGCAACAGCAGCAGCAGCAGCAGCAGCAGCAGCAGCAGCAGCAGCGACCCATGATGCCTCCAAACCTTCAGCAGCAACAGATGGCTGCCCTGCAACAACAACAACAGCAGCAGCAACAACAACAACAACAACAGCAAGGGGCGATGGTGGGCCAGCCGGGCCAACAGGGCAACATGACCAACTTGAACCCTCAGTTTAGAGAGCTGCTGATGCGAAGGCAGATGCAGCAGCAGCAGCAGCAGCAACAGCAGCAGCAGCAGCAGCAACAGCAGCAGCAGCAGCAGCAACAGCAGCAGCAGCAGCAGCAGCAGATGAGCCAGGGCCAGTTCCAGCAGCAGGGCCAGCAGGGCTTCATACCAGGCCAGGGCCAGCCAGGTTTGCCCCCCTCCTCCCAGCCTCAGCCTGGAGCTCAGCAGCAGCCAGGAGGACCACAGGGCACAGGCCCGGGCCAGGGCTACCAGGGGGCACCGTCCCAGGTGGCAGCAGCCCTTCAGCAGAGACTCCAGCAGCAAATACACCTCCAGCAACAACAGCAGAACGCTATGGGTGGGATGCCTGGGCCAGATGGAGGGCCAGGCGGGGGACCAGGACCCCAACTTCAACCTGGACCTGGAGGGCCAGGCCAGCCACAGCAGCAGCCTGGTGTGGGAGGGGGTGGTATGCTGCACCAAAATATTCATCAGAGGCTCCTCCAGCAGCAACATCTGACTGGAGGCTCCCCAGCGCAGCACAGCAGCCCCCTGAGTCCGCAGCAGCAGTTGGCCCAGTCTCCCCACCTGCAGGGACAGGCGGGGCTCGGTCCAGCAGGCTCGCTAAGCAGCCAGGTCAGGTCTCCTCAACCGTCCCCACGCCCACAGTCCCAACCTCCTCACTCCAGCCCGTCACCGCGCATGCAGCCTCAGCCCTCCCCTCACCGCATCTCCCCTCAGACTCAGAGCGGCTCCCCACACCCCTCACACCTCAGCCAGCACCACTCCATGGCCCCTCCGCAGCCTCCACAGCCTCAGCAACAGCCCCCAGGAGGCTCTATAGACACTGCTCAGTTTACACCGGACCAGAACTCCATCATGTCCCAGTTAAGTGGGATGAGTGGGTTGCACAGCGGGCAGGGGGGGCAGTCGGACATGTTGGGGGGCAATGGTAGTGGGACAGGCAACACCAACCAGGACCTTGGGACAAATATGAACCATGGTCTAGACTTGATATAGCCTTGACACCAGACTCTGTTGCCCGAATCACAAACTGCCATGGAATGCGGGGAAGGCTCTAGTTTGGAGTTTTAGAAGTTTTAATTTTTTATTTAAATATTTTTGTGATGTACAAATGAGGACTGAAGCTTCCTTCCTATGGGAGATGCAACATGAATCTTAGAAGTCAGTAAATGAATAAATTAAAACAATGGTAAGTTATTGCTGTTAATATATATATATATCTATATATTTTTGCCAATTGTGTACAAAAGGTGGAAGGGCAGTGTTTCAGGCTGAAGATATTTCTTCCTTGGTCTATGACTATTTTTGGGGACTGAGAATTTTGCCTTTTTATGAATATTTTTAAGATTTTAAATGTGGCTAAAATTAAAGTGAGTTGACATGACGTACCTTTTTTATTGTTTTGTTTTCCTCTTTAAAGCCCACTTATGATTGTATGTTTTTGCAGAGAATAACTATTTTATTTCTGAATTTATTTTTCTTTTGATCACAATACAAACATCAGCATATCTTCTGTTCTACTCTTTTTGTTCTCCATCCCAATGTATATTTAAATGTGACAATTCACTTTTATCGACTTTCCAATTTAGGGCAGGCTTTACAGGTTTACTTGAACCTGAGCAGTGTTTAGGGGGTGCTTGGGTGATAGCAGGGTTGTTTTTTTTATGTAAAAATAACAACCCAGCCTACAAACTACCCACAAATCTTTGCCCCCTTCTCCACCCTCGTTCCTCAGTTCTTTGAATGTCTGTAGACCCTTTTTCCCCCTGTTGAACTGTTGACATCGGGCTTAGATCTCAAATGCAGAGCTGGCCAAAATTGTGCTTGTACATATAAGATTCAAACTTGTTTATACTGTGATTCAAGAAGGGGTCGAAAATGTTGTGTATTATGCTTTAGAGGTTTAAGAAATTCCGGCCTGTCCCCAAAATGGTTTTCCCTCCTCATCCTCACGACTGCCTCTCAGCCACACGTCAATGTTAGTAATGTACAAAGTAAGACAAAATAGTTAATACGGTTTTTGTATTGAAAGTTAAAGATGTAAAGAAAAAAAGAAAAAACGAAACTGTATAGTTATACCTTATGAGCAGAGATATTATTTTCTGCCGGTTTTCCCTCGTTTTGATTGGATATTTGCTGTATCTGTAAAAATTAAAAGTACTCCGGAGCTACTGTACAGTATTGAGATTTTTTCTAAGGTACAGTTTAGGGTGTGGTAGGTCACGAGCACCAATGCGCCTTTTCTGTGTATTTTTGACATGGGTTTTGGGGGGAGTGGGTTCTATACAACGAGTCGCATCTGAAACTGTGGAAGTAGAGGATGTAAAGCAGAGTAGATGGTGTCGTCGAGGTGTGACGAGAACTATTTAAATTTGGTCATTTAGCTTTTTACGGAGAAGACACAATATTCACATGCTCACTATTTTTCTCTAAGGTTGCTGGGTTAGGGGTGGGCATCAGAACCTGGTGGCAATATATCTTGAGACTTATTTTATAAGAAAAAAACAAGGAAAACTGTCTTTTATATATAGATATATTATTTAATTTTATTTTTTGGAAATAAAACTTGAAGCTACAGGAATTATTAGATAAAACATGTTTTGTTTTGTATTAAAGATGTTATTGTGATGCAAAAAGACACTGCAGACAGTCATTCAGTTTGCCCTGGGGAGGCTGTGGAGTATATTCTACCATTCTTTTTGTGTACATGAATATAGATGTAAACATACTGAATCACTGTACAAAACGATGGCAACTGATGAACAAATAATTTTGTTTTTATCATTACTTCTCCGAAAAGAGACTGGAAATAAGACTATTTAAATATTTGTTTAGTATTCAGATGGAATCTTTGACCACTTTTTCGTTCCTCTTGTTAACAATTTTGGTGCTTGCTGAGAGAAAGCAAAAATAACTGTTGCTCCATTTTCATTAGTTTCTTTTTTAAGTTATTTTGGTGGTCTGATTGTTTTTTGCCAATAAATTAATTGTACAATAAAGTATGTTTGTACCATTGGGAAGAAAATACTTTACTTGGTTTCTTGGTCCTGGCCCAAATCACAAATGAGGAGAGTCATCTGAAAACCCACAAGATCTGTACAATCAATGCTACATTTATTATTTAAAAAGCTAATATAAATATTGTACATAAACACTTACATATACTGAAGCAGTTAATGTGCAGGATAGTACAATCACATAAAGTGCATTCTGTTCAGTAGTGGACTAAAGCAGCAAAAGCTACTATTTATAGGCCAATGATAAATTCTTGAACAATAAATAAGTTACATTCAAGTTGAAAAAATAACCTCCCAAAGTGTCTCCTCTATCGAGTATCAAAACATGAAATAATCACACCAAATTGTCAAAACAAAACTTTGTCGAGGCACTTTCTTAAACACTTCTGTGAGCGACAGTGGCATGCAACACCGGAAATCATTGAGGTCCCCCCAATCCCTCCATGAAGGCATTGACCCTATCTAGTTCAGGCCTTGCGTCTCAAAATACCAAATACATTTTTTTTTACTGACACCTTGTGGCCAAGCAACAATTGTCGCTCTCCTTGCATATCATTTTTTAAGAACGTAACCATCATTCATAGTTCATCCAAATTGCTTTCAAACTCAGCTTAATCCTGAACTTTAATTTACCTGTTTGTTTGTATGTTAAGTGAGAAACATCGGAGAAGACATTGCAGAGAAGAAGAACATGCAGCGAATCAAATAATTAGATCAGATTGGACGCGCACACACATTATGCCACAGATGTACATGAACAGCCTATGACTTAGAACAGAACTGCTACATACCTTAATGTGGTTTGGAGTTTCTACAACTGTCCAGTATTGAAAACAGCAGAATATTAATCAGTGGCAGGCTTACATGTATTAACCTCAGTGGTGGAAGTACTCAGTTTTGTTACTTAGGTAAAGTATACATACAGTGGCATAAACTTAAGTAAAAGTATCATGTAAAAAAATCTCCTTTAAAAATGTACTTCAAGAGTAAAAAAGTGTTTCACACATATTTTGAGAGCTTTTTCACAGTTAAATGTAGTGATTTTGATTATTGGAATTAAGCTTTTTTTTGGTCATCAAAAGAGACTGAATCAATTTCTCAATTTTCTGGTAATTTTTTTGCTCAAAGCTGGGACTTGAACCCAACAGGGTTGGTAGGAAGGATGTCACGTTAATAATGAAGCCCTCAGCCAATTTAGCAGGTTGGTAATCATTAAAAAAAACTTTTACTTTCCAGTCCAGTTCAAAATGCACTTGGGTAGAAAGTACCTGCTATTAATTTTACTGAAGTAAAAGTATGTCTGTCCATCTGTTTTATAAAATTGGAAGTGCTAGTACATTGGAAGCTGAAAACAGTACATTTTAATGAGTTTTACATAAACCAAATTTATCACTAAGACACTGGGGATGGAAGTAAATTAAAACAATGGCGTGTAGACCCTTCAAATCATAAGATGTTCATAATTCTGGAATGAAGTAGACCGTAATACATTTTCAGTGCCTTAGATCAGATCTAAATGCTGATTATTTTAAATCTTTCTAACTAAAATTAAGCAACAATTTTGAATTTCCATGGTAAAAATGTAAGTTTGTCTGTTTTTTTTGTTTGTTTTTTTAGTTTTTTTTTTTTTTTACAAACAATAGAAAAATACTATTCACAAAAAATTTGAGGTAAAGTTTAAATATTTCTGTAGATAAAATGAAAAACTATTGTGGGGTCAACATTTATGTAAGTATTTGTCCATCATGAACGGTATGTGTTGATCATAATTTCCAATTAAATAAACAAAAAATTAAAGTAAAGTAAATGTGTTTAAACCAGGCTCTGATATCATTCACATGTATCAGATGTTATGCATTCTGTGGTTAATCCCAAATTCCCTACTTAATGTGCATTACTTTTGCCTCCATTCCTGAATTTACAATGCATTTTGTTTACAAACCTTTTAAGGGTCAATACATGTAAAAGTGCCACTGATCTGGAAGCCTCAGGACACCACCAGATAATCCGAACAGTGCCGTGTAATGCGTATATATGTTGTGGATTGTTCCCTGTGTGCGCCCAGTGATTAGGCGGCCACCCCCCAGTTCCTGAAGAAGCCCTGAGCCGCCGCGCTCTCTGTAAACGTCACCGTGTGAGAGTTAATGGTGATGTCTGTGACTGTCACCTCTGCACCTGACACTCTGGGGCTCCACGTGTGGCTCTGCTCCTGCTCTTCACCGCGCACATCACCAGGGCCTAAAGAGCGGCTCTGGGAGGGTCTGCTGTTCTGTCCTGGATCAAACACACATACAATTACAATAAAGGGGACATATTCTGCAAAGTATACTTTAAAGAGCTTTTAGCCTTGTTACAAATGTGTTTATTCATAATCAGTTAGTTTATTCAAAGTTGTATTCTGATTGATTCCTGCATGTTTGAGTAATACTGTATTGTCTGTCTGTCTATCTATCTATCTATTGAACAGGAAGGTAGTGAACCTTTCTCTATTACTAAGCCATTTTACATCAGTATTGCAGCCCACAATGAACAAAATGTAATGATGATTTACTTATAGTTTAATGCTAAGTACTTGAAAAAAGCACAATATGTCTTTAGCAGCTGTAAAGTCATAGGCCTGTCACAGTAATTACTATAAAACTATATTGATTTATCGTTCCATAAATGTCTGGAATATTTTTGGGGCTCAATATTTATCATGCTTAGACTGCTGCCCCCGCGCCCCGGCCCCGGATAAGCGGAAGAAGATGGATGGATGGAATATTTATCAATTTGTTATTATTTTATAGATATTTATTATTTATTTTATTTATTTTTTATTTTTTTATTGCAGCTCATGTATTTTTATTTTTAAAACAAACATTTAGAAAAAGGGTTTACAGGGATTATCCTGCTTTTGGTTTACTGTGTCATAATAATATAATCACTCCAAATGTTGTCATTGTGACAGGATTATACATTGAATTCATTATTTCAATTGGATAAGTGGCACAAACTCGTGTTCTCCTAGGAAACCACAGCTGACCATCAAGTGTCTTGTCCAAGAACACAAAACAGTACAGGAGAGTGTGATTTCAACTACCAACCTCATGGCAATATGCCTGCTGGGCTATTTAGCATAACCAAAGGAAACAAGATATTTGACTCTTGGAGTATTATTGGGTAAATATTATGCACATATCTAAAGTTTAAAAAAATATGTATGTAGAGTTGTGAAGGTATAGATTTAGACCTTTTTTCAGTCTCAGATTGAAAGATTTGAGGCCACCTAAGTAAGCTTTCAATTAGAAAAATTTGAAAAGAGTGAAAGAATTTTAAACCGCTCTTCATCATTGTATTCAGATTTTGATCCAAAAATGCTTTATAGCCACATTTTCCCTATATTTATATTGGTAATATATTGTTTGATTGACATGTGTAAATTAATCTACCATGTCGAACAATATCGTTGAAATATTAATCTTCTTCCAAACTAATGAAAGCAGAATGCAGTGCATAAACTTGGTTGATGTGGAATACACTTAACTGTTGATGGGTTCTGTGCTTCCCTCCATTCCCTCTTCTTCATCACCTCCAGTGTCCTCCTCCCCCGAGCTGAAGTGTCCACCTTGTGTTCTGTGTGGGACCTCAGCTTCAGGTTCAGCCGATCGAGACAGAGACCGGCGCAGACGTGGAGCGGGGTTTTCCAGACACTTGTGGGCACTGCGCAGGTCCATCGCGTAAACTGTAAACTTCTGCAACAAAATATCAAGAACCTTAAATATTTCCTGTATTTTCTGTTATATGTAATGAGTGTGCAGGAGTTTCCCTTTTCTTACTAGTTCAGTTTATATTGTTATACCAAAAGAGAACTTAAAAATACTTCAAAGCAAAGTAAATTTGTGTTTCATATTAGTGAAGAAATTGATCATTTTATTCACAAAGATGCCAAAATATTAAAACAAAAACAGTTTACAGTAAAGGTGTTGTCAAGACCCCTAATGTAAAAATGTGAATAACTAACACATGACTTAATGATGAGAAACACATATTATAAGGTGAGATATAAATCATAAAGTACAGTTTTGTCGTCTCCACCTGAAGATGTTTTTGTGACTTGGGTCCTTTCCTTCTATGACCCAAAATCCGGTCCCGCTCTTCTCTGTGCAACATAAAAGACACTTAATAATACTTAAATAACCAAAATATTAAAAATATTGACTGTTTTCATGTATGAGTGAGTCTTACTTCTCCTCAAAGGCCTGCACCAGTCTTTGATCCAGGATGTGTTCCTCTGGCTCCCATGTGCTGTATCTGTGACAAAAATGTGGATGAATAAGCTTTTATTCTTTTCATTATTATTTATTTATAAGCACAGATGAACATGGGGATGAGTACATATGAACCAATCGATGAAGCACAATCAGAGGAGCAGTCTGCACCAGGAGAGAGCCGCCCGCAGCCACAGGAAAACGACACAGAGCCATGAGGAGGGATGAGGCAGAGATACCAAACCTCCATCAGGGGCCCACGAGCCAGGCCCCAGCAGCCACAGTCGACCACTGCTCCTGGTAAAGAGGGCTCCTTAAGAGGAAACACTGAAGATTGAAAAAGTCATATGTCATGGTTCAGCACTTACTTTGGAGGCCATCCCTTCCACTTAAGTAGATACTCCAAATTCCCCTGTAAAACAGATCAGAAGGCCAATTATGTGCATGCCAACATCCATTTTCAGCCCAAAGTTATTGTTATCTTATTTATTATTGAGTGATCTTTTGATTTGTTTGTCTAGTTGGTCAATTTTATCATAACCTATTATATTGTAGTATTGTAATTGTGATAACTGTAAAATGAATTGGTTTCATATGAAAGTCGAGCCACTGACAGTTAGTCATCCTCTCTGTGAAATCATCTCCCAGAATTTCCAGTGTTTTTCCAGAGGATGAAGTCATTCATTTTCCTGACAGTGCTAGCTAAATACTGTCTGATGCATTTATTTTTATTGGTTTAACATTTTATTTAAGTGCATACTGTATATTGCCTATTTTGTAACTTTTAATTAAAACCTAATTTCCTGTTCCTGTGTTTAGGTGAATATATTCAATGCTTAAGCTAATCATACAGTGAGTGCAACTATTTTTTTTAATCTATTTATTTATTGATGTTAATAGTTTAAGGTTTAATGTGTTAGTTAAGTTAGTGGTTCCCAATCTTCAATCTTCAAGCCCCCTCTGCGAATTGCCACAAATATACTTTTAAGTTCTTCCCAATTGACACTTACTGTATCTCAGACAAATAATTTATCCGTTTTTGGTTTCTATCTTATACCACTTTTTCAAATAAGTTACCCAATTTTACAAATTCATTTGTACGTTTGTTTTAGATGACCTGGCCCTCATATAATTATTTGCATTTGTCATAATAAAACGGCATTATTGAGATATATTGAGACTATAGAATGTAGAATGTCATAGGCTAATTTAAGCTAAACACCAAAGTACTGTCCCAAACAGCCAATGAATGAATGTCGCCATGACAACATTCGACCCCGCCCACCTCATGCGGCTCGTGCACTTAGCGGCAGCATACAAGTCCTGGCACGCACTCTAGACTAACAATTTAAATATGTTGTCGGAATTAATTAGCAGATACATGTTTCTTCGTGTAATTCATTTAGCCTTACCTTTCTAACTCTTTTCTTCAAAATAGACTCCACAGCGAACACCTGCTCTCCTATCGCGGACAGCTCCATCTCTGACCGTAGCTTGAACCGCGTTAAGTAGTGCCGTGCTCCCGGTTACAAACTACGCCAGAAATGAATGACAGCGCACTTTCGACTTTTTCACTCCGTATTAGCCCTTTTCCTTTGGGTAGAAGCCTCTTTTGTACGCGGCGACCTCCTCTTGTTTTGATGTTTCTGCGTTTCCAGTGACTTTACAAAATCTGCGACACATCTGCACACTGCTCTGCGCGCCCCCGCTGCATGCCATCCATCCACGGGCGCGTTCACGGCTCCATCCTTGCGCGCTTCCTCGTCAACATCATCATTTAAAGGACCTATGTTTTATTGACTCCTGTGAGCTTTAGCCATGTTAAAATGCTGTTACCTCATCAAAAATATACCCGGAGCTGTGTTTGTTTCATTTGCACACGTTTGAGTAATCTTGCAATTCTAGGCTGTCTAATTCTCCAAAGCTGAAAATGCACTGGTCCACCTTGTGATGTCATGAAGTGATGGTTTTGTTGTTTTTTAGTCTCAAATAAAATGGTTTACCCTACAACGCACTTGAATAACCATAAATTATTGCCTTAATTAAAAAACTTTTTTCAGTGGTAGTAGAAAAAAAAAAATTAAAAGTTGAAGTTGAAAGGTTGTTCAAGGGTAATCAGCTATTTCTTATGAGGTAACTAATGACCACAAGCCCTGTAATTCATTCAAAAACCTAAACTGTTTCTGAAACTTTATAGTTATTAAAAGTTTTTTTTAAACAACCATGGTAGGGTCATTACCAATAAATTCTTGATAATTGAATTTTTCAAAAACACTACCCTTGATCTCCATATGTGGAGGTGAAGAAGTTTCAATGGGGCTAAAATAATAGCTGTAGTATTTTTGTTTTTGTAAACACAAAAAGGTGGGTCTTGTACTTTAAAGTGACATACGCTTTTTATTTAGTATGCAAAAATACAAAAGAAAATCCAGCTAGATTCTTTTTTTTTTCCATTTTACAGCTGAATGGATTGACATGGCACAGCAAATGTGATAATTTTTCATGTGATTGATACTTGCCATACAGTCAAGGCTTAACTGAAAAGTTTTATCATTCAGACTGAACATGAGTGTCAACAAAAGTGATGCCCTAAAGCGTAACCCTTTCTTTGAATGTTACTGCAATAACAGAAGGTCCTTGGCTGGATTTGATGTCCAGAGATGGCTATTTTTTAAACCATATTTGCCCCTCTTGTTCATTCAGAGCAAAATGTTTCTTTCAATGTAAACATTTTAAGGCCAATAATCAATATAATTATATACACACAACAATATAGATTTCTGTTGAATGACGGGAATCTCTTCTTAGGCGCACTTAACAATATTCAACCATGACATCACACGACTGGCTGGACATGTGAAATTGTTCAACAAGTCACACTTTTCTGGCTCGACAAACACAACCATTTTTAAGACATTTCCGTAACGTAGGCACTCTGTTCTTCGTTTCAGCTCCATCTACAGACACTTAGCAAACCAAGAAATATAACACATAACTACAAACATTTACACTTTCCTCCTTTTACATATTTGGCAGATATGAAACAGACATTTTGGTGTGTAAATTGACTGTGCATTTGGCATGGCATTTGTTTGATGATTGTGATATCTTTGTCAATAAATATATATTACTCACTCAAATGAAAATAAAAAACAGACATAAAGTCATAGTAGTTTCCCAATAGAAAGCTTAACCACTTCCAGGACAAAAATAAACAACTATTACAAGTTACTGGAAAGAAAATCCACCTAAAGAACTTCCACCAGAGGGAGTGCTTTAGCAAAAGTGTTGCATTGCTTGTTGCAAAGATGTACAATAGAGCTTGGGATCGCATGTCAAAAACTTTGTTACTGGCCAGATGTGCCAAACATCCAAAGAGATGCATTGGCAAAAACAATATAAAAAAAGTAAACAAAAGAGTCATGGAATTACACTATAAACTGCTGGGTCACTACATTTATCACTCTATGGTTCCAGAATACTTTTAAATGGACACGAAGTTTGGTGTTTAGCAGCTTGAAATCTCCATTGGTTTAACATTTCACTAACTTAAAATCTTCTTTGAGGTGTGACAACACGATTCTTAGCTCTATAGGCTTGGGTTGGCCAGTGGTGTTGGAAAGGTGAACAAAATGCAACACGCAAATGCATTGGTAACAAGTTATTTTGAGAATTCACAGATGAGTGAAACAAACAGGCCAAGTGGAAGGAAGGAAGGAACGCACTTTGGTGAGATGGTAACGTGATGGCAGGCTGATAAAGCACTTTTTTACTATGGCCGGCCCAGTATTTTTAGAACATGAGTATACAACAAAATAGTCAATATATAAAAAAACAAACACAAAATTTCTTCTCTTTTCAATTTTCAAGTCTGTGTAGCAAATAAAGGACTGTGATTGATTTTAAACTCCCAGTTGAGTTGCTTTGCCTCCCTTTGGAGATGAGTCCAGCAGTGGTGTCGTAAACAAGACTCAAAAAAGGGGAAGGAACAAATTGTGCATCCAAGTAACGGGCCATTCAACTTCCTCCTGTTCCAACAGCCGAGCTTCTTCTTCCCTTAGCTGTCGGTCCGCCATGTTTGGTGTGCCTCGACTTCGTCTGACACCACCAATAGGAGTTCACAGTTTTTGCCTCGCAGCTGCTGACGGAGAAACTTCCTGAAGAAAAGTAAACAGATATACTACTTAACTTTAGTTAAATTAGTACAAAATACCAATAAGGAAAGTAGTAGTAGTAGTAGTACTACTACTAGCAGTAGTAGCCAGCATAAGGGGGAAACTGCAATACTGGTACTTTTATCAATTAGCAAATAGAGCCTAACCGCTGATAAAAATTATCATGTTTATTTATGAATTTTGACTTTGATAAATTCTTATGAAAATACCATGCGATCAATACTGAAAACGGGCTCTTGTCACCCTAATACAGTTTACAGTTTACAACTTTATTTTACTAAGGGCCAGATTTATCGCATGGTTTTGTCCATGGGGCTGGAAACTTACCCAACGTGCCACCAGGTTTAAACCATGACTAAACTAGGTCTAAACCAGCGCTAAGCCAGGAATAAACTAGGTCTAAAACAACAACGAGATAAAATATTTTCTATATTTTTTGGAAGATGGGTTGAGGGCTGGATCATATCCCTTGGATGGCCTGATTTGGCCCCTGGACCTTAAGTTGAATAGCCCTGCACTCATACAATGCTGTTCCACAATTATTTGCATAAAACTATTGACATTTTAAGAAAAGACATTTTTTTCAGTTTTTTCCTTATTATTGTTGATGCTGAAACAAATCAACAGTGCTATCAGAACTGACAAAAGTGCACACTGACCTGAGGTCATCTGGGCTGCCTATGGACTGGGGACTTCGGAGCTTAGAGTCCAGGTTGTAGTAGGTCCCGGCCACCTCTCGGACTCCAATCCAGTGCTGGCGTTTGAGCGGTAGGCGGAAAGGACCCCAGCGTAGGTTGGACGGAACATTCAGAATGAAGCCAGTCACGTTGGATAGCTCTATACTGCCCACGTCCCTTTATAAAAAATAAAACTGCTATGACATTTTACCTGAATTTGTCTAGAGAGTTAGTTCAAAACAGGAATATGGGCTTGTCTGATAACAAGTGCAGTTCCTGATATAAGTGTGTCAGTGATTGTTTTTGTATGTCTCGTGGAGCTGATAACACAAGCCACTGATAAAACGGTCTCAGAGGCTCTAGTCAAGAGTCTAGTAATTGAACAACTGAGTAATCAAAGAGCATGCTAACTGCACTGCTGAGGGTCAGGAGAGGACACAGGGTGAACTGTCATCCAACCCTCCTCCTCTTAAGAGTTTTGTAAAATTACAGAATAACATCAGACTTGGAGATATAATTACCTTCTTTTATCCCACCACACTGCCTCAAACCCGCGGGTCTGTAGGGCAGCCATGATGACATTTACATCATAGTTCCCATTTCCCAGCATGCTCTTCTTATGGGGAGTCATTAGAGTGCTTGGTGAAAGCCTGCAATGTAAAGAAAATTACAGAAAATATGAGTTACTTTATCAAATGGTACATGTTCTAACTTTAGTTACCTCTGGTAAATCTCCTGTAAAGCGTCTCTACTGAAGGCTGTCCCATCCTGGAAGACATTGTTGAGAGCATGCAGGGCACACAGCTCCCTCCGCTGCTTCTCGTGGTAAATGGCTGGAGGTGTGTGAGAGGCCGGTGGTGGTGCTTGTGGGGACAGAGATGACGAAGAGGAGGACACGTCTTGTTGCTGACAGTCTTTGGGATCTATGGTCCTTCTCTCCTCAGCTCCCATCACTACCTCTCCCCCAGCTCCCGAGGTTTTCTGCTTGCTGACCTTCCAGGGCATACATCCCAGCTCCTGGAGGCCTCCCCTGCCCTTCCCCTTCCACTCCCCGGCTGGATACGGAGCACTTCCCATGCCTCCTCCAGCCCCGCTGCTACCGCTACCTTCAGGATGCTACATGGGCATGATGGCAGTCACTGCCATGGCAACCCTCAGCCTCTGGTGGAGAGGGTCTCGTAGAGTGGTCGAGGGGGAGGTAGAGATTTGGAGGTAATTTAAACCTCTAGTTCCTCAATACAAAGCGCACCTGTTCTCCCAAATACACACAGTAAGAAGAGCTGAAGCAATAAGATCCTCCCAATGTTTCAAAATATCTTCTTTCAACTGCACTGCAACACAGAGATCAACGTCAAGCGTCTTGATGTTTCCAGTTTTACAGGTCTCCCCTTTGATTTGATCTTGTCCCCAGATTCACAGACTTCAGAGCATTCCCACCACAGTGTTGCATTTCTCCTGCAAAAACAAACAGTCCAATTGTTAATATGCTTAGCAGACAGTATTCCAAAAACATTAAAGAAACCATAAAAATAAATCATATCCTAAAAGTACATTTGCCACAGCACATTGACCCTTTCAGTTCCTGTCCCTGGCTACAACAACAGTCCAGTGTCGTTTTGGTCAACAGACTCTAAAAAGAGCAGAAGGTAAACATTTCCAGCAGTGATGTGGACAGAGGAAGCAGCTCAAGGAGCTAGCAAAACATGACAGCCCCACGGCACTCTTCAACACATTTATCCGCACACAGTCGCTGATGTAGAGTGTTTTAACATGTTCATGCAATAACAGATTGTTAGTGGGAACAGTTAGCACCTCTGCTTCTGTACGTGCCTTCTCAGTGGACACAAACACTCACAAACACAACGCCTCCTTTAACGTTTCGCCTTCTGTTTGTACGTACAGAGGACACTCACCTGACGTCTTCTTTCCGAAAGACTGTCATGAAGCACACAGGGAATCTCATATATTGGAAACTCTTTCCATACGCGCTGTCCGGTCCTTTGTCTTGAGCACTTTTTTCCTGGTGTTGCTTTCTCGCTCTCTGCCTGCCTTTCAGTGCTACCGCGCGCATGCGCACTGCATACTCTGGCTCCTACTGTCACGCCTGCGTCAGAAGATCAGCCCCTCCTAAAGGAGACTGCAAACCCACTTTTTCCACATTTCTTTCACCTGGGATTGAACACAGTTAAATAACAAAATATCTATCTTTAAAACTAGTCAGAGATAATTTAGACCTGAAGTTGTAAGGTTGTTTTGCATTTTCTTCAACCCTCCATATAATACAATTTTACATAAAAATTTTATATGGTCCATAGACCAGCCCAGACCCATTATACCTAAATAATAAATAACTTAATTAAAGACAAAGAGTGTTATTTAAATAATTATTGACTTTTATGGCATATCTCTATGCTTCCAAAAGTCCAAAACGTTGTTCTCAGATCTATGCCATTGAATTGAGCAGATTACATAACCACAAGGGAACAACAGCAGTTACTTGATGTTATTTGTTTCTTTGGATACATCAGACTTTCAACACTTGTTTCACACATGTTTGCTGATGTTCTGATTCTTTGGGGATTGCATTTTTGGTCATTTTTATATTTGAAGAAAATGAACTGCAGTTGCAGCCTGTCAAAGCTGTTTCTTCACAGTTGGTCTTTAAAGTTTGATAATTATGAAATAGGTGCATAACTGAGGGAACATGGTAGATCTTTGCTTAGCTACAACACAAAGCCACACATTTGTGTTTACTTGAAATAGATGCCTTGAAATGATTGACTTTTTCACTACTCTCCAATAGGCAGCTTTTAGATGCTTGACAGCAGTTTTGGTCTATATTTATGTGCCATCTGAAAGTTCAATTGTCCTAGTGGAGATTTTCTCTTTCTGTTGTGATGGTAATTCAAATTTGGGGTTTTTGATGTTGCCAATATCGATAATATCATGTCATGTAGGGTTGCATTTGTTCCAAATCTGACAAATGGTTTATTTTTACATGTACATTACGTGTACATTCTCCTTTTATAACCAGTTCCTTTTATGTAGTGATACCCAAAGAAAAGCACTGTGCAAATTGAAATTTGAATTTCTGTTTTGAATAGAAATCCAAATTACTTACAAAGAGGCATGTAAATTTGTCATCACATCATTAACTGTAGGATCTTCCTTTTAGATGGACCACAAATCCACCATTAGTAGAAGTTCCATGTTGTTAATTTGGCTCATTGACAAAGTACTACCTCTGTTCTTCAGTGCATGTGTCCCAGTTTTGTTGCCAGCGTGTTGGCCATGTCTGTCAACAGCTCCTCCCTGACACTGTCCTCTCTCCGCTGTAACTCATGCACAAAACTCCCCTTCACCTTCTTTAGCTCCACCAAACGCTTTAACAAACTGATCCGTGATGCGTTCAAGTCATCTACGGATCGCTCAGTGCTGATGTTCACCACCTCTGGCCTTTGCTGACACAGAAGTGGCCCCTTTTTGAAGCTACCAGGCTGTGAATGTAACAGGTGCTCTATCTTTCGTCGACTTAGGCTGTGTTTATGGGTGATAACTGGGATGATGTACTCTGTTACTTCATCGCCGTAAAGCTCAATGGCAGCTTGGGTGATCCGGTTGAGATCCTGGAGGAGCTCTGTGTTCAAAATGGGGATTTCTATAAGGAAGGCGTGTGGGCCCGGGCTGGAGAGCTGGAGGCTTCTCAAACCTTCTCGTGCTCTGCCTCTGTTGTCCAGTGTTAGCCCTGGAAGAGCTGGGGTGTCAGTGATACTGATCTCTCCCACGTTTAGAACTATTGTCCTCTTAGAGCTTTGTAGCAAAGGTTCTGGGGAAGAAGCATCTGTTTTTAAAGGCACAGGACCCAGTAGAAAGTCAGCTAGGGAGCTCTGTCGCCCATCACACGGCCTGAGGAGGACAATCCTGAGTCCAGGTAGCTCAGACAGGTCGTCATCAGATTTACCTATAGATGTACAACATAATAGAACACATGAAAGCAATTCATTATGTGAAAACTAGATTTTGTACAATACTTCTACTCGTCCTTTATATTATTTTATGTTTGGGTAAATTGTGGCAGACTTGACATTTTGAGTTGCTACTTTGTCATACAAAACAAAATTACTACTATATTAGATTATTTTTTACATCTTGTAACTTATATATCTTATAACAATCAAAATAGAAGCAGCACACAAAAGCTCCCTGTGTCACCGATTTATCATTGGCGAGGGTTTAAGCTGGACGTTTCATCTTATCTTTAGTAAACTTACAATTTTTAAGGACACATACAGTATTGTGCATTATTTGTATTACTGGCCTGCAAACGTACGCCAGGGAACCTCTGCTTTGGAATCTCATGTTTGAGAATTTAAAATAATGTATCTTCTGTGAGGCAATACCTCAAGGATTGTTTCTCTATCCAGCAGCAGAGGGTATTACCAAGATAGCTAGCATGTGCTTTAGCACACATCCCTGACATGATAAAGCACATGCTAGCACACAGTTAATAAACGTATTTTGACAACAAAAATGCTCAGAAAGAGTCTGGCGATGATTTATGGACTTAAAAACAGTGCCTAAGATCTCGGCGCACTACCTATGATGTCACAAAACGGGGACATTTTCTCAGGCTCAGAGGGTAGAGGGCTTCAGGATTCAACAAGAGTGAATGAAGCTAAATATAACTAAATGAGTATTTATTTTGATGAGGGAACAATGTTAATAAAAGCTCCAAGAAATTAATTTTGCATAGTGTGTCCTTTAAAATGGATTCACGCAGAAAATGAAAATAATCACTTAATTTCAGTTAAGAATAAAGATGAGAACAATGTTCTGTATGTTGTGTAACTCATAAGCGTAAATGCATGAGAACATCAATGTAATCATAAACTTAGCTTTAAAGATACAATGCTTCTAGATACTATCCACAATAAATTACCAGAAATGAGTTCACTGATGTAGATAATGCTACTTCTACTTTACACAGTGCAAGAGTGGTTCCTAACAGTTAATGCAGCCTAACTAACAATTACTTAAAATATAGCACCAGACCTGTAACAGCTTTGATGATGTGCGAGAACCAGTTGAATTTGACGGACATCCCTTTTGTAGAAGTAGATAGAGACACATTAGAGCACATTCGCACAAATATAATAAATAAATATATAACTAACAAAACTTCACTTACTGACAAGAAAGTGCCATAATTGTGACAACCATTTATATAGACTCTTGATTACTGCAGGACAAACACAGGTATATGCTTAAACTTTCACACACACACACACACACTTTAAGACAGCAATTTGTAAAAACATAATGCGTAATGTACCACGGAGAGTTCCAACAAGGCGAGTCACCCAGCTCCAGAGAGTGGACAGTCCTGAATAAATATAAAAAAGGCAAAAATACCATTGCCAAAATCTTATTCTCAACAATATTCAAAAAGGATTTTATGGTACAATGTTAATGTGATCACTTCTAATTCTAGACTCATAATTATGCGTCAAAGATATTAAAGATGTAATGTGATGGTGGAGGGTCCATCATCTGCTTGTCTCCATGGAGATTTTATTGCTTTGCCCGGAGTGTTCCACAGTATGTTAAATGCCATACTGTGGAACACTCCAGGAAAAACAATAACATCACCAAGAAGAAAAGCAGGTGCAGACCCACCAGAAAAGTTACACAGTGCACCTTCAAATAATATTGTATGAAGGCAACTCATACTCACCAGTAATGGAGCAGAAAATGCGGATTGGCCATCTGATGAGAGCTGGGAGAGCTGCAGGAAGAGGTCATAATGGGGCATCATTTTATATCGGGTTTATAAAATGATAATACGTATAAATGTGTTTATCATGTCCATGTGTGTATACTGACTTTGGGAGAACCTGTAGAGAAGGTAGCCCACCACAGTGAAAGTGCCCATCTGGATATTGCCACTACTCAGCCATCCTAAAGACAAGGGGGGCAGCATGAGCTCAGAATAACAGCCTTAACAAGTTGACATAGCGTGACCTTTGACCTATGTTAAGTCCATGTCCATGTTAAGGTATGAAACATTCTTAGTCCATTATGTTACTGAGCAAAGAACAGCCCTCAATAGCTTAATCTTATGAGAAATGAAACACCCACTTTTGAAATATTATTTTATAAAGAAAAGAAAGTAAGCCAGGTATGGAATGTAAATACTATGAGCATTAGTTGTGTCAGTGACACCTATACAATACATGGCCAACAAAAGCCTATTAATCTTCTTTGCAAAGTCAGTGAGTTTAAAGATAGGGCAAACCATGAAAAGAGGAAGTATTTATTTCAATCTATCTAACTTCTCAGCTCTCACAAACCTTGTGACACATTACTAGTATTCCCATGCATGAATTATTTTTACCACTTTTTTATCAGATGGAAAAGTAAACGGGGAGAACATTCCATCTGGAAGTTGGACCCAGGACTTTCTTGCTGTTGGGCAAGATCGCCAAAATGACGCTCATGGCTCTCTTTTTCCCCTTCAGTTTGCAATAGATAAAATGTTTTCTAATTTAATGAAGACAGTAGCTGTTGTCACAAAGTTCTGTTATGGGGAATTGTTTTGGAATTTAATCATTTTTGAGGAAAAAACTAATTTATTTGTAAATGTTAATGTATTATTCTTTATATTACAACATATTGTTTTATTATATATATATATATATATATATATATATATATATATATATATATAAATATAAAATCCCTCAAAGTTGCTTCCCATTCAAACCAGTCACATCCTGGTGGTGTTAATCAACCACCAACTACCACGATTCACTACAATGATTAGCAAAGTGAGTGAAGTGTCTTGGTCACAATGGCAATAAACCATACAATTTTGACTGAGCTACGTTTTCCCTGAAGTCCTAAATAGACCTAGATCAATGGTGAATTTCTTTATAGTTGGAACACATTTCTTTTAATCTTTGTAGAATCAACTCATAAATGAAAAAATCTAAATCCCCACAGCAGCAGAATATTCTAGCAAATCCAACAACTTCTTCGTGCAAAGTGTTTTACCTGTAACGGCATCTTCTTCACAATCACATTTGCACTCCATTGTTTAGCTCTGATCACAGACCTTTGTCCAGCAGCATTGATGGTGTTACACTGTGTAACAACTTTTCACCCTTGATAAAAAACACGCACAAAAGAACATTAGAAGTTCTGACTTAAAGAGTTCTCAACACAAGCAATGAATGACAAGCCATTCTACTTAGCAAACTTAATATTTAGCAGTTCATTAACAAGCGAGGAAGCGAAGTAAAACTAAAACTGCTAATGTTTAACTAGTGTAATAAACCTGTAGCCATGTCTCATTTCTCAATTCCTATTTAAGTCCCATACCTGTTTGTTTTGCTGAATCTGAATGAGCTAGTTGTTGAATAGCAAGTCATGCAGTCAAGAGTGTTCTAATCCCTCCTTCTTTCTGTTGTGTGGTTGATTGTGCCTGCTCAGGCCTGCCCTCATCAGGAACTCTACTTCAACACAGCACAGTGCGACAATAAACTCCAAATATGCTAGTAATGCTACAGCTAAATTCAGACAGGCACGCCTCTGGTCCAGACAAGAAGAACTGGTAATTCAGCTAAAGACACACCAGTTAATACACAATGTGGTCAAGATAAGATAAGCAGATTCTACAAAATGTTTGGCTTTATTGTGCTACATTTAGATACACGTTGCAGTGTTTTAACATCTAATCTTACTACAAACTTAAGCAGATACAGTGACAGTGTTTTGTTCAGTTCCTCATGAACCCAGCTTGTCCAGCAAAGCATCTATTAACTCTTGCTTCTTGGTTCCTGTAGTTCGGATCCCAAACTGCTTGCAGGCATCCTTTAGTGCAGGTACAGTCAGCTTTCCCAAAGTTCCATTCTTCACATGGGCTCTTAGTTCCTCCTCTGGCACTTCGACTTTGGGCTTCTTCTCAGCTCCACCAGTAGTCATATCTGCAATACAAGAGGAGAGTATTAAATTATTAAAAGTATGATACATGTTGTGTTTAGGTTTCACAAGAGCAGTTCTGACCTGTTTTGCGTTTAGCAGCTGGTTTACCATCTGGGTTGTAGTTGTCTGGGTAAACCATCATTCTAAATTCGTCACCAAGAATACCAAGGCGCTTGTCCATTTGGTCCAGTTTTGGCACTGAAATATTAACAAGATTTTGTGTTAAAACAAGTGTAACAATATTGCATATTTATTTATTTACTTAATCCTTACTAATGAGGTCTTCCGTTTCTTCTGGGGCGGCCATATCCAAAGCCAGTGCTTCCAAATTTCTAAAATGCTGCTGGATGACAGGGTTCTCAAATGCATCACTCCTGAATTGAAAGACAAAAAAAACATACAGTATATATAGTACATTTGTCTGCAAATTTACAGAGTGTCATTGTTTATTTTTGTTTTACTTTAAAACTAACTTAAAGTAAACTTAACTTCACTTTAAACTTCTAAAAATTATCTCAAAAAGAGACAGAAGCATCTAGTGTAATCTTCAAAACAAGTATAAATGAATATTTCTGCCCTTTTAAGGTTCATTTTATGGACTGTTCGCATTATGTGCACTGCAAAAAAGATGTATGGATGATTTTACAGAGATGCTTTCACTTGAATGTACAGACCTGGTTTAGTCATTACAGGTGATTTCATGTTCATGTGGATAAGGTCTGTGACAGAAACACTAAAGAGCTCAACGCTGTTCTTGAATATGAGCGATCCCACCCACACCAAAGGGCACACATTGGATATTCTAATTACAAAAACATTTTAGCACAATCCTGATACATTGCCTGAATTGCCATCCATAATTGTAAGCCAATATAGCATTACTAATTGTTGCTATGGATATCACAATTAAAAAAAAATGTTTTTCAATTAATGTGAGAAAAGACAATATTTAGATTATTCCCAAGTAATGATCACAATGCCAAATAACAGTGACATTCTTTTTGTTATTTTATGTACATTCAATTAAATTCTATGTGACCAGATTTATGACTACAAACTTTCTGAATGATAAACTGAAGATAATGAGACCTGTATTTGAAGCGGAGTTTGGTGACAATCTCCTTCATCTTATCCACTTGTGTTTGTGAAGCACACGGGCACTGGGGCGTGTCCAGAGTCCGTATGTCATCAGCATAAGGCAGAAAGATGACGTTGAAGCCTGATTCAAGGACAAAAATTTGAAAATATTGTTTCCAGTATATTGATTTCAGTGACAGTAACTTGAGGTATTGCAGGCCTCTTACCTGGTGGTGTAACCTGGACATTGCCCTCGTCCAGCTCCTCCTCTTGAGGCACCAGGGCCACAAAGCGAGGCGAGTAGTTACGGCGAGAGATGCAGCGGCACAGCGCAAACACCTCTTTCTCTATGCACTTCTTCAAAAGGGCAGAGAACAAACACGAACTGCCTACGGTGAAAGGAAGATTATTTGAAAAGATTAAAAATAAAGCAAATCTGATGAAATGAAATAAATATGTCCACACCTTTAACTTCATCCTCCTCTGGGTAAATGAAGACAGATGGACGGATGTGGTGGTGCAGTTTCAGCTTTTCCATTGGTTTGAAGCCAATAAGATACAATTCAGGATCACCAAACTTCTTTATTGAGTCCACTTCATCTTTCTCAAGTACTATTTGCTTTTTACCGTACATCTTGAGCAAAACGCACAAGCAACACAACAAAAAAGCCAATTAAAATGAACAAACTTACAAACAGATGTTAAATGCATTTTTTTTTTACCTGGGCCTTTTTGATTTCACTGGGAAGCAGCAGACTACCTGTCTGAGTGTGAAAGATACGGCTTTTACTGCGAACTGGCTCATTGGTCTCTCTGTACAATTTGATGGCTCCTGGTTTTCGTGCTTGGACAGCAGTGGCAAAAATACCCACAGCTATTTTTACATCATCACCAAAACACAGGCTTAACCTAAAGACAGTTAAGTCTTAATTATTAAAAAACATGCCCAATACAGTGAGTGATACGTTGTAAATTACCGGGCTATGGCACGTTTCTTCTGTTCTTTGGCCCTCACTCTCTTCTGAAGGTCATCCAGTTTCTCACAGGGGCTAAGCTGGAGCCCCAGCTCGCTCTCATCTTCTGGTGGACTTATAATGTCACAGAAGAACAAAGAGACATCAAATCCTCCAGGCTTCATTAAATGCATCAAATCAATCACGACACCTAAAGAGAAGAATATTAAGTTTTACATTTAAATTGATTTCACATAATATATTCCTTTAACACTTTATACATACCCGTCTCTTTCAAGTCTCCGGCTTTGGTCCTCGCCTGTCGGTTCTTGGCAGTGTCTCCTCCGTGTGGGTCGTCTCTGCAGGTGAAGAGCATGAGGCGCTTGTGTGACAGCCTCAGTTTGATGTCACTGTACAGATTGGCACAGCACCACAGGGCATCTCCCAGAGAGGTCTCCCCACAGCCCATGGTCTCTGCTGCCAGCTGGGCTCCTTTGGGTCCCCGCAGTGCATCCACTTCCTGCACCCGCTTTGCTCCTAGGGCGGGCGAGGGGTACAGTCAAACGGCTAGTGATTCAATAAATCATTAGCTCCCTTACTAGTTAGAAAGAAGAACATTTGGTGGAAGCTAGACAGTGCTTGTGTTAGGGCTGAAACGCTTGATTATTTTAGTAGACAACTAGTCAACCGATTATTTCTATTGTATAGCGAGACTTTTTAATTCCATTATCAATCATATATCAGGTTGACTGGAGGCTTCTAGATAAAGAATATTTATGAATAACGTGTATTATGGATGAAAATCAGAAACAGATGAATCTTTTTTGTACATTTAGTAATACCACAGTCTGTGTTATATAAAAAGTCTTTTTGTATGTTTTAGAGCAGTGGTTCCCAACCTTTCTTCCTTAAAGATTTCTGTAGACTGTAAAGCGCAATATACATCTTAATTCTCAGACACTGAATCAACAACAAATGTATTAGACATGAGGTAGTTGTGCTATTCCCATGTCTTTTATAACGTGTTTGATGAGTTCAAAACAAGAGCAACCAAGTTTTATAATAAGACTCCAAATATGGGACCTTTAGCTCCGACCTAAATTGTTTCAGCCTTTGTAATAACATCTAGACGGTTCAGAATCACTCCTGCTAGACATAATGACTTGTACTAAACCAAATATGTTGTGATTTTCCACTTGCAATTTGGCACACAGTTAAAGCACAAAATAGTATTTTAGATCCAGTCTGGTTCATTTACCGGGTTCATCTAGGTTGTGGTAAACATAGACGTGCTTGAAAGAGTTTCTGGGGTTTTTGCTCTGCTCTGTACCGTAGAAAACCAGAGCTACCAGATCTCTATAACTGCTGATGATCTTACTGGTGTAGACACTGCGCACCACCTAGTCAGGAGCACAACAATTTTGACATGAATATTTTGTTAGCTAAACATCAGCATACGTAAGAAGATAATTTTCTAGATGGAAAGTTACCTGCATAGTCATGTCAAAGTTTGAAGGCTCTCCATCTTCTCCCTTGATAAACATTTCCTTTGAAGCATCGACAAGAAATACCAGACTGTCTCTGCCAGTGATCTTGTACTCTCCTACAACATTTAGAGCAGGGGTGTCCAAACTTTTTTCACTGATATTGGAACATTTTAAAAGCACATACATTTGATACAATGAGCCTTTTAGATTGATGCATGTAACATAGTTTTGACTGAGCCACTATAATCTTTGATAAGGATATATACTTTATTAATCTCTCAAGAGGGAAATTCATACTCATCGCATTTGACCCATTCATCAATGCCACTGGGCCAACCAGTCAGGCGCAGTGAGATGCAGGTGTACATTGCATGGGGACTCATCGGATCAGGACCATCTTAGCTGGAGGATTCTATTGTCCATGTTTTGAGTTGATGGAGAAAACCCGAAGTGGGGAGAACATGCACACGCCTTTGTGCAGTATGTACATGTAACTGTAACCGTTTTTTGCTGTGAAACAAAAACTTCTACCACCTATTAAGGCTTGAATTAATGAATGAATGAATTACTATTTAATTCCTTTTGAGCGCCAGAGGATGGTGCTTTTGCACCTAGATATCTACATCAGTGCACAACACATAGCACCGTCCTCTACCGATAATCTGGAATCCATAGATCCTTAGTTAAATACTTAACTCTCAATCTGTATTACAATGTAATGTGACGTTATTAGGATTACCGTGGTGGCTTAAAGTTGACCATTTAAGCAAATTAAATAGGAAGACTGAGGGTAAAAATGTTTGTCTGAGGGGCGCATTTGGCCCTGAGCCATAGTTTGGACACACAGATATAAGAAGTCGATTCAATTCACGCGTATGCAGACACAATAACTTACTTAAATGTAGCTTATTACCACAAAAACGTGTGTAATGCTGAGTATGGTACCTCCACTTTGTTCTCCATCCTCCTGCTCTTCATCATCCTCTTCACCTTTGAAGAAGGCGTTCCAGTCTGCCATTGTAAACTGTAGAAAACACGTTAACTATTTCACTAACTGTTGGACAAACGTCCAAGGCTAAGTGCATTGACTTCACCACCACAAAACTACTAAAGAACCACAAACACAACAAAGTAGTAGTAGAAGTTATGCGTATTTACATGTTATAGCCAGTTAGCTTAGCCTGCAAGTAGGCTTCCCATTAACTCGGTTAGACAAATCGTGGTTCACACTTCAGAATTTCCTTTATTACTGTATTAGTGTCTTAACTATTAACAAAGCGAATAGTGTATGAAAGTTACTTACCTACGTATAAATGTAGCTTGCACAAGTCTGGACAAGTTTCTAAGAAAGGCGCTCTGGAAGCGTGGACGCGCACGTTGAAATCTACAGATGAACGTCACGCCCACATTTGGACCTGGACATGTCAGTCACCACTATTGACCAATCCAAAATGAGTGGGGGCGGGAGTTGTTAACAATGTAGGCTGGAAACAGGAAAAGTAAACTGGACCATGAGGATGCACTTTTTGACAGGCAAAACATTGTTTACAGTCAGTGACAGCCTTTGTGTCATTACGCTTCGTCAGACAGTCTTTAGAATACGGTCGTACGTACGTTTCGGGTTTTTAGACCTGTATTTGTTTTTTTATTTTTTTACAATCTTGCGCCTTTGTTTAGATTCACTGTTTTTAATTTACGCAGCTAACCTTTACATTTAGCTAGCTTGACTGTGATCTTCTCCATGGAGCAAACGGGCTCGTACTCTGTAAAAGTGTATATTTATGATGTGACCAAAGGAATGGCTCGACAGCTCAGCCCTATAATGATTGGTGAGTTCGTTAAAAAGATGATTATGCTAATTTTATATACTAATTTCTATACACATTTGCCTAATGACTCACTTGGGTTTTTATTTTCATTAAAGGGAAACAAATTGAAGGTGTTTGGTGAGTATATAATCTATTTGCAAAAGAAATCAACCTATAACTAACGAATTGATGGACCTTTTCGTTGTTTTATTTCTAAAAGGCACACTGCCATTGTGGTTCATGGCAAGGAGTTTTTCTTTGGAGGTGACGGAATAAACCACTGTGCTCCTGTGTGTATCAGGTTTAGCAGTTCTTTCAGATGACATCATACTTTATGGATGACACACAAAGTGTTAACCCTGTATCTTTATTTATTAGGGTAATACTATTTTAGGACCACCAGATTTAACAGTGGACTTGGGCTCCACTGAAGTTCCTGAAGATGTCTTTATGGAGTACTTGACTTCTCTGGGAGAATCCACTTTTAGGTAAATTACATACAAATTTTTCTCGCACATTTATTTCTAGTTTTTCAAAGATGTGGTATTTAAAGAATGTATTATAAAATGTATAAATGATAAACTATTAGCTATTTTATAACATAGCATTCCCTCTGCAAAAAACATTTCTGGAGTTGTATTTAGCTTCATTCATGCTTGTTTAATGTATCCTGTTTAGTAGGTCTTCTCCCTTCTGAGCATTTCTGCCGTGAAATTGTATTCATTACAACAATATGTTTACTATATTGTTTTAAGTCTTAAAACATGAGTTGCCGAAGTAAATGTACTCAAGAACATGTTTAAAGTCCAATAACAATGCAATAGACCATAACAATACAAATAATGCATAATATGTGTCCTTTAATTTATTTTCTATTTGTCTGTTATCACAGTGGTGACAAGTACCACTTGTTGGATCACAACTGCAATACCTTTAGCAACGAAGTGGCTCAGTTCCTCACAGGCCAGAAGATCCCATCATACGTCACTGACCTTCCATCTGAAGTCATGTCCACGTAAGTCCACTTTGTTTAGTTTTTAATGAGCCTTCCAGTGTAATTTCACTCTTCATGCACTACATGCACTATGTTACACTTTTTTACTCCATGGAGATTTTATTCACTACACCTGGAATGTTCCACAACAAGGCAATAATATCTCCATGGATACAAGCAGGTGACAGACCCTTCACCAAAAAACATACATATAGCAGCTTTAAGAGTTATTGTTTTTTACCTGCATTATTACAAGCTTTCTGTATTTTGGTTTCTTAATATAATTTTGATTTTATTATTGCTGCACATTTTACATTTTTGTTCAAATAATTTAATACTCCTTATGTTCCTTTCAGGCCTTTTGGGCAGGCTCTCCGTCCTTTCCTGGACTCCATGACCATAAGTCCAGGAGGTAACAACATAAGAGGCCAGCCATAGAGGTCCACCTGACAGGTCTTTCCTAGGTTTCCATGACCCAGACACTTTTTAACTTTCCCTGTGTGTAAGTGTGAATGAATCAGTGTCAAAATCTTGACAGCAGAATCACATGTTCTTTTCCATGGAATGATAGAGGTAATATTTTTTGTACAACATTCAACCAATATAATGCAACTTACCATTGGAATGTTTTTCTTGTCTGTATAAGGTATTATGAAATGTAAAGTGCCTTAAAATATTGATTGAATTGTTAAGCTATATTAGGACCAACCTCTACACAGTTTTAAGTCCTTCATGTGCACTAACTGACTTTTAAACATTTTTATAAGAAATGATTCCCTGGACCGTTTATTATTTAAATCTACCTGAAACACCTCTGTTGAATTTGTCATATTTTCAGAATATTCTGTTACAGCATTGCTAAGGCACCGGTATCATCATCTTAGTACTGTACTGATATTACTATTATGAAATTGTCTTCTGCTCTCTGAATAATGCTAAAAAATGCTAAAGCTCATTTATATTAAAATTTATTTTAAAAGAACACATTCTTCTGTTTTCTAAAGCCACTTCAACTATGTTGCAGTCTTAGTTGTGTTGCAGTCTTAGTTTAATCACTGTAATACCTCAAGTAGCCTTTAGATGTCAGAACAGGACATGGTATCTGCCTGACAACATTTCTCATTACCACTTTGTGTTGACTATCCGTAAAACCATTAACAAAGCAATCATTTGACTTTTTTTTTTGTAAGTAAAGTTATACCACAACCAAAGCACCCAAAGTCGGTGTTATGTTACAATCGTATAGTTTTTTCCTCTCTACAATGCTGGATGCGTCAATGCTTCAATACTACAATTTCAAAGTTAGTACCCCGTAATAACATCACATTTTCCATTTTGTATTTCTCCCAACACTCTCTTACCCACTCCAAGGAATTTGTGTTTCTGCAGGATAAAAGCCATGTTTCATAAACGTTAAAAACATAAGAACACACTAATGAGTATCTTGTAAGTTATTTTTGTGGTGTACTGCACAAAATCTGTATGAACTTCATTATTAAATGTAGTTCTCCCATCTGACAGAACATTTATTGTTGGTGACGTTTGAGTTGGAGCAGTGGTTGATCTAACAGCTGACTCCTGTCAACTTGTCACTTTGAGTTTGACTGTGGGGAGTTCAGTCCATTTAACGCCTGGAGTTTTATGGCCGACCCAATTAGAGTAGTTTGATGAGTGCTGAACTCAAACGAAATCAAAGCTTTAACATGTCTTTGATTCAAACATGTCAATCCAAAGTTGTGCATTGATTAAGCTGGCTTTAATATTTCAACTCACCCATAAGCATCGCCACTGTGTAAAGTAGTTCTACAGTGTGATATGTACCAAATTGCAACATACATCTATATTATTTCACTTACATAAAAAAGTGTAGCAATAAACCATTGTGTGCCCACTCCCTTTTTTATAGCCTGTGAATCTAGTGAGTGGTTTTCTCTCCCGAACAGCCTTCTTTTTGATTTGACAGTAGATTTAGTCAACTCATTAACATTTCAGGTAAGAACTTAAAGTACATTGTATTGTACAATTATATATATATACAAAAAATGTATCCTTGTTTTCCCCCATTTGACAATTTTTTGGGACATTTATAATTGTACTTCCTGTGTACCATACCAGCCATAGTGTAAATGAGGACCAAAACCAATATAAATAGGAGTTAGGATTAGCCCTAACCCTAACACAATAGGTATAATTTGAAAAATAATATCAGACAACAACTTTATTTTGTTGGATAAGTGTTTAAACTGTTTTAAACTTTAGAACTCCTGTAATTTTCAATTTTTATTTTTCTATTTTTCTTTCCAAACTGCAACTGGAATGATTATAATAGATATTTAACACAGGGACTATGCCACCAAACAAAGTAATAATTAGAAAAAAATGAGAATCTGTCAAATGCACTTTACATTTAACATTCCACATCCTGTATATTCTACTTTTAGGCAGTTTGGCATCACTATAGCCTAATCTCAAATATATTTGAGTTACTGTTGCTTTTCCATAGTGTTTTATCCTCTTTTTTTCTGTAAACTGGCCTGACACTAATAACTAGTTTTGTGTTTTGCTTGTTTAGATTTTCTGGCCCTGAAAGAAGGTTTTTTTGGACAGGACTGTGTGAAATGGCAAGAGAGAGGGTAGAGACATTCGGCAAACAGTGGTGGCCCTGAGGCGAACCCACGATACAGAGGTGGTAACAAACCAAATGGCCACATATGTACAATGGCGTAAACTACTAAACCATTAAACCACCAGCGAGCACTGGCACTGACAACGTTGCAGCGCTCTGTTGGCCTGTTAAATTAACCATGACCGTGAGCCTCAGTCTACGGAGTTTCTGCCAAACGATGATTGATTGATGAGCTATTTGTGTTATTGGGCAGTTGCCAAGACAAGCTCACCTATTGAGTTAGTTTTGGGAGTTCTACATACTATAATGATATAATCCTGTTTAGTTATAGCCATGTTATGATAATTGGATGGTTTGACTTGGCTGACTTGATTGGTGCCACAATATCTGACACTATAGTTCTGAAGTCGCCCAAGAGTGATCCATCGCTGAAAACATTTCTAAGGTAGTCATATGGACACGCAACGTCTTGACTTTCAAAACAAATAACTACCTTTTAAAAATTTCAACTCTGGTTTTGCAGAAAATAGAGCCTTCTGTATGGAGCTAACATGTTTTCACTGTCTGTCTCCATCAATCTAAAACAAGCACAATGGGCAAAATAATCCTGCAAGCTACTCCTGTCTAAAAACCTCGTGCAAGATCTGGACATAGATTGGCCAGTACTCCTGTCAGGCCCAGTGATTTTAAAGTGGACATATTATGCAAAATTATGAGTTTCTACCCTTGTACAACAGTGGTTCCTCATCATTTGCTTACTCAAAGTAGTATTTTGATTATTGTTTGAGTTAATTCTGTATTGTTCTGAAACTGAGGTACGAGAGCTCCGAAAATTCCCCCTATCCCCACCCTCATACCTGTTCTTAGTTGTGATTATTCGAAAAATGAAGACACCGACTGATACGTGTGGGCTCTAAAATGTTACAGAGCAACTTTTCAAAAATAGAATTTAAATATGTAAACAGTGCTGCAGTTTTGAACAGGAAGTCTATGAACCTGTTTTAGATCAATATTGTGATTACATTGAACAAAATGTAAAAAATCTACTTTTGGAATAGATCAAGTACTAGGAAAGAAAGCATACTATATCTCCTTTAAGGGTGGGTCAAATGCAGAGGATACATTTTACTAGACTACAATGTCTTTCTGAATCAAGTCACAAACATTTCACTGTACTTGATTTTATTCTCCAATCTTTACATCATTAAGTCGTTACAAAACTCCATCACATTGTGTAGCCTATACTCTGTGCATGGTTACAACTGTAATAGCCGCTGTATAACACACAGCCTTAGCACTAGTGTATATTGCACAGCTGGCCAATTATTACTTGTGTTTCATAGTAAAGTTCAACATAAAAAATAGCCACTCCATTTACCCTTAGTAATAACTTTAAAGACAAATAAAGCCCTTGTTAAACAATATATGAAGACTCAGTATAATATTTACAGTGTTCATTTATATAGCACAATTTACACAATAATCAAAGATACAAATACAACTAAAGACTTTAGAAACACCATAAAATACAAAAGTGAAAGTAAATGTCTATTGCTTGTAAAAAACAGTGGCCCCTGGTACCATGTATAATTAAATATAATTTAGACACGTTTATATCAGGATGTAAGCATGAGATGTATTTCTTTCCACATTATAGCATCATATACTGGCACTATCACAGATCTTTGAAATTAGCATTTCAGTTCAAACATTATACCCTGGACATACTTTCATTGTGGTATTTAAAAGGATTGTCGGTTAATACTTTCTAAAGGAGTATTACAAGTATGAAATAAGAGGTATCCAAAATATGTATTACAATTTATATTTGAAGAAAACCTTAGTTAGAGGCAGTTTATTAACTAGACAAATCACACATAAAAAAAAAATACTGTAAATAATGAACAAATACTCTTGATTCCAGGTCTGTGTACCATTTTAAAACTTTGCTTTTCCTTAGTTATCGTCACACTGTGTAAATATCTTTGTAAATAGCTGGTAGTCATAATTTTAAGTACATTATGTAAGTGTTTCTAGTTATGCGCTGTGCTTGTTTATTGTTTACTTGTGTGCAGGGCCTTGGGGCGTTGCTGCCACCAACCTTCCCTAGTATGTCGGAAGGACTGTTGCACATTAGCATTAGCTACAGCACTACAGTGTGTCCTTTCCTGTCCTGTCCAGGCCCAATAGACGATGCCCCGGGCGTTCAAATGCCTGGGTGAATTCCCCTATGATGATGCCAGAAGGACTTTGGACTACACACTGGCACAACAGTTGTGACCTAGACAGTTCCTTTCCCCCCTAGAGCACTGAAAACAACCTTCTCTCTGTATGTTTTTTGTTTTTGTGTTTTGTCCTCTTCCTCTCTCTCCGTTCTAAAGAGCAGCCGCCCCTGGCCCTTACACCCTGGCTCTGGCGGGATGGAGGCTGATGGAAGCTGACATGATGGTGCCATTGTCCTCACCGCCGAGTTAATGCGACCCCCGGGAGCCTGTCCCTGTGTGCCTGGCCTCATGGCACAGAATGCAAAGCAGAGTGCGCTGGAGTGGGGCAGAAAGAGCGAGCCGAAAGGCCAAAGGGGAGCGGATGGAACAGAGAAACAGATGGGCAGTGCTTGTGGAGGTAAAGTGGGATAACAAAAGAAAAGTTAGTAGAGGACTGCAAATACTAAATCTAAACCTGTTCTTTTCCATGGTGGTCATTAGTTGTATTATGGCCAGACTGGCTCCGTTCACTTCAGGATTTCTGTAGTTATGAATTAGAAACAATGAATTCATAGTTTATAATAATATAACCACACGTTAATTCTGCTTATTCAGGCGAATATCGAGCTGTTCCTACTAGGTCCCTACAGAGTGTCTTTGTTCTTCCCCTAAGCCTTCTCCCAAGGGGCCATGCCAGGCGTCTTGATGTGGAGGAGCAGCGGCTCTACTCCAAGTATCCCCTGGGGTGACTGAGCTCCCCACACTCACATCTCTAAAGGAGTGCTGTGAAAATGTTGTTTTGGTGGTAAACCAGTGTTTCCTATATATTTGGTTGAGACTATGGACTCTGACGGCAGATATGATTTTAATGTGAGTAATTTTATCTTAGCCATCTTTGCCATAGAGATTTTGAAAAAATCTAATCTTAAGAGTTAGAAGGAATGGGGGCCAAGCAGCTGTGTGGAAACTAATGTCCATAGCACATTCATTTTCAGTCCATAAAACACATGTATAACTTAAAATTTGGCAAAATGTTTTAATAACTTAGCGGTTAATAAAGTTTGAGAGTTTGAGAGTTTAGATAACATTATCTGCCCTTTGCTCACTACTCACCATCAACACTGTTGAGCTCCATTAATGGGAAACACTGGGTAGATAAGTCTGGTCATTAATGCATCATTTCTATGTTTAATACTGTCCCCTGTCTTGGAATATTTATAGAAAATCACTAATGATGAACGATAGTGAATGTTACATTTATTCTGTAACAATAGTAAGAACAATACTTGTCTCACTTGTCAACCATAGTGTTTGCTGGGAACAAGACTTTTTTCCCTGAACAAAAAAAGTTTTCACTTACAAAACACACAATACAAATATTTAAAAGTAGTTGTGTACAATTTACAACTGTAACAAAAATAAAACTACTGCACAAAGTTGCATTTCCAGTAATTATGTGTGTTGACGCTAATCAGCCCTTTCTGCCATAGTTACCAATGTGGAGTCGTCTGCCTCTACGGTGGCCCTGGTTGGACAAACCAGGAAAAACAAGTACTACAGGTGCCACAAACCACATGTGCAAACCACATGTCACAATTTTCTAAAACATATTCTGTCAGTACAGCCACACTTTCAAATACAACAGCCTACTTTTTCAGCACAGTTGCCCCAAAGTTCACAGCCATCAAAGGTATCCATATATTTAAAATTGCGAATGTTGAAATTATATGAGCTAGCTGCTTTGTAGTTGCAGCAAGTATCTCTCATAGTTCTCATTTATCAAATAATCCTTGGACATTGTGCATGATGTCACTTCTTAATATTTTATTCTTAACGTCTTTTATACTTTTCGACTATTAGCCTTTTGCAGTCTCATTAAGTTCTCAGACAGTCACTTCAGTTGCGCTGTGAGTGGAGAAGCTTTTAGGCCGGGTGTAGTGCTGCTGCGGGTGTTGAGAATGCCCCTGGTTGTGATGCCCCTGTCCCGTTGCCCCATAGATGGCGCTGCTGTAGGGCTGACTGAACAGGTCTGGCACATCTTCGTCACTCTGCTTCCTCCTCGTCGAGTACGTCGTATGTCTCCGGTTGGGGTTGTGCCTCTGGGCCGTGCTGTGCCCAGGCGCGGAGGTCTGTCTCTGGACGTGGCGTGCACTCGGCTCCCAGGCTTTGAAGGCCGAGCTGGAGAGCAGGGGATGGGTGGAGGTTTTGGACAGGTGGGAGTGCTCCAGGTGACTCGTGGAGGGGATGGAGATGGACAAGGGGCTATGGGGGTCGTTGTGAGTAGACGTGAGCGGTTGGTGGTGGAAGGATTTGTCTTTGGGCTGGAAAACAGGGGGCGCTGACTGGTACTGGGAAAAGTCCATCAGAGGGTAGCTCTTGTAGTATTTATGGGATGCACTGTCCGCTGAGGAGAAATACAGACAAAAATACAGTAAAAATGGGCATGCGGAATTCAAAGTTTGGTGCAATTTTTTGTTTCGCAGTTCACACCAAATGAAAAGTACACAGACCTCTTCAGACACATTTGAGAAATACCTTCAAGATATATCACTTACACTTTCGTCATAAGTTATTTAGATTAAGTAGATGAATATGTTCATTTGTTCTTCTGTTCTTCTTCTTCAAAGGTTTTTTGTTAACCAGAGTTTTTCTTACCTGAAAGTTTCAACTCGCAATCTTCTTCAGAGTGTCATGTGATGTTGCTGTGACGTTTCTTTTCAACTGATTTACAACAGGTTTGTTCGCTCATTTCACCGATAGATGCACGATGACAGTGCTGTCTCCAGTCCTGACTTCTTCAAGACATTATCCAAGGTGTGGGAGAGTAAAAAGGCCCCCTCATCCCGGGTTATAGTCCCGTGGGCACACCTGGGATACAGCAACATCACGTGACCACTCTGTAGAAGACTGTGACTATCAAGTATGAAAAACAAACAAACTATTTAATAAATATGATTAAATCATTCTTCAGTTTGTTTGAGCATAGGACTAATGACCTGTTGCTCTTGAAATGATTCTTCCTCAAACAAATTAAAATAATAAGAAAGGGGTACAAAATGGCTATGAACATTGCAAACTTAATACCTGTTCAATGTGACCAGCTCTTTTGATAATTATCAATACTTTTACCAATAGTTGTATCCATTATATGTACTTTAACCTATAGCCATTTTGTGCAAGCTCAATTAAAATACCTTATGCAAAGTTGCAGAACTTGTGTATATTTTAAAGGCAGCAAAACAAAGTAAGATGTAATTGAAGAAGATCAAAGAAGAAGGCATGTGTTAAATTTACCAACTGGTAAACAGCCTTGAGGTTAATGTGGTCCTAATGTATGGGACCACCGCGGGCTAACAGGAGACAGCGGGTGGGCGGTATGGGGGAGTAGGAAAAGTTGAAGGTATAGGGTAAAGAGCTAGGTTTAAAAATACCCTCGCCCAGAGTGTATTTGCATGTGTCACAGACTAGCATGAATGTCACAGAGAATTATTTAAATACACCAAACACTGAGGTCATTGCCGCTAGCTTCACAGCCACATGGACTGTAACCTTGTCTCCGAGTGTGTCTTTTTTAGGGTATTTTAGGCGCTAACTTTCTTTTCGCTCACAGACGTTATTTGCACGGTTGTCATAATAAGAGTGACACTGATAACCTCTATTTAAAATACTAGGAGTACCCCAAGGCTTCCTACATGGTCCGCTGTCATTCTATTCACAATTACTGTCCTGGAGTCAGGGTGAAGACCTGATTGGAAACAGCTACTGGTAGCTACTTCCTAGATTACAATGTCAGTATTTTTAGAGATGGAGATCTGTTAAAAGTTTTTACGCATACATCAATTTGTAGCCCATTTCTATTACTTTGTCTTCCTTTTACAGCCTTGAGTGGACAAAACACAATTTTACCTTCAATGCTTAGAAGGTTTACACAAGGCACTGCATAATATACATTCACTTTTTTCACAATATGTGGCTGGTGTACAAACTGAACAAATCACTACTGAGCAATTTGTTATAGAGTTGTGACCAAAATAAATGGAATAGTAAGGCTACGATTTACTATTACAAATGTTTGCTTATTATTCTTGAAATGTGACACATGTGCTAGACTCTGTGCTTCCGGTCTCAGCGTTGTGAGGTTAATTCCCGGTTCCGACATTTTCTTGAATGTCCTCCCTGCCCTCAAACTTCCTACCCTACCCTTCCGTGGGTTCAAACTTTTGATGCCCGGACCCGTAAATTAACCATGCAACTGACCCTACACTATAGCATAATTTTATTGATGCCTGTAATAATTTAAACTTTCATCTTTTTAAATCTTGCTTCGCTGGTGGTGCAGAGAATGGGGGTTAAATATTGCACTGCACTCCTGCTGTTGGTGTTGAATAATGCACCTTTAATTACCCCCCATTCAAACAGTAAGGAGTAACTGTGATTATAAATTGACCTTAGTGATGTCAGTTGACCCTTTTTATTTCATTATGTACTTCTAAACACTATAATTATACAGCGACCAAAACTACCATTGCATTTCATTGTTTTTCATTGTGTCACTTTATCCTCATGTCCCTTGCTTGCATGCTTAATCCCAAAAACAAAATTGTGACTCAAAATTGTCCCAGTCCCCTTTCTGAGAGGCACAGTTTTTAATTCCTCTCCCCAAACAGTAATTTTCTGGGAGCTAAAACGAATCATGGAACACTATCCGTCTCTATGACCTCTACAGTGCTGGGATTAACTTGCACCTTAAAAACGCCATGAAATGTGCGAATGAGTAATACATGCCCACAGGGGGTTGTCTCGTAAGATTTTGCCACTTTCTCTAGGAATACAGGGCCAACCTACTGTACTTGAAAGGTCCAAGTGTCGCTTAGACTTAATATCATTTGAAACTCACCCACTGCTTTCAGGGAGGTGTACTTGTTGAGTCCCACGTTGCTGTGATTACTGTGCGCATGAGGCAACCCTTGTCCAAACGGCGAGTTATTCAAATGGTACTGTTCTGGAAAAAAAAAAAAATGCAAATCAGAAGTCATAAGACATTTGAGCTGACAAAATGTGGTCAAGAATTGAGCTTTTCCTTGTGTAATACCAATGTTTAGCGCCATGTCACCTTATTTATCCATCCAGTGTGTAGCATTTGGGTTAGGGTTTTACTGTTTTGCCTGGAGCTCAAATTTCAAAGTGAGTTGGAAAAGTGCCAGTACAATGTTTACAGTGCAGTGCAGAGTTGGACTAGCTGGGGAAGCCTAGGAGGAGAATGGCCAATTATCCGTCTGCTTTAATTATATCCATTAATGAATATGGCTGCAAAATATATCGCATTCAAATCGAAAGTGCAGTTTTAGTTGGCTCAATTCTCAAATAGCAGAGGTTGCTATTTAGAGTTAGAGTTTAGAGTTTAGAGTTTAGAGTGTCTTTTTATAGAATAATTTTGTTTACAAAGCATGTCTAAAAGCATGGGATTCTTGAATTAGTTTAGCAGTTCTGATTTTTCCCCCTTCTGTTTATTAAATGATAGTTAACAGTCATTTTTCAGCATGCCAAATGCCACTGAGGAGAGAAGCAGTGTAATTAAAATGACAGGGTGCATCTCTTAAAGGTGTATGGACGTTACAACAGGCACTTGCCACCTAATGGCATAATGTGGTGGGACAGAGTGTCTGCCGATTGGGCAGGTACTTTCCAGTAGACCAGAAACCTTTTGGTGACACAAATACATGTACAGCACTGACTTAATTGGGGAATATGTTTATTCATCAGACTTAGGCAAACTTTTTTGATCCACAAGAAAGATTACTTGGACACAAAAGCTTCAAAAATACAATTCTTTCCTATTAAGTAGTACTAAAATTCTGAATAACTGTGAATATTTGTGTTTTCTTGTTACTATTTAGTGTATCACAGCTTTATGCTGATGCCATCTCCAAACATGATATTCCTGCTGTCTAATCTAGAGCCTGCTGAGAGGCCACAGTCTGTGGATTTCACTGGATCATTTTAGTCACATTAGCAACAGTTGAAAATCTGAGCAGCTTATCATATTAAATGTGACATGCTGATGCTTTATGTGGAGGTTTATCTTAAACACAATGTTAGCTATGTGTGGGTCACCTCTTAGACTAGATAAGCAAAGCAATATATTGAATGTCATTATGTCATCTCAATTATGATGTTTGTGATGATTGGCATAAATTGACACAGAAGAATAAAACTATAAATAATCCTTAATTCATTTTTCACTTACTACTAAAATATCAAACGTTGTTAAAAGTTATAAATAAAATGTATTTTGTTTTTTACATACAATAGCTTTATTTTCTCTTTATTCCTAATGCACAGATTTAGATTAAATCTGCTTTTATGTTTTTAACAAATATCCTTCTGAAACTACAGGGACTTATTGTGAGGTTTTCAGCCAAATATTTTCCTATCCTAAGTGTCCAAGTGTGCGTGAGCATGTTGGTCCCTGGGGGTGACTTCAATTGCTCTGTTTGCATCAGTGAAGTCAGGCTTCTCTCTCTTTCTCGCTCAGCTACTTTGCTCCATTCTTCATTAGGCTCAGTTCATTTAACAGGAGAGAGTCTGGATGGACGTCAGGGCTGGCACGCTTCAAGAACAGGGAGTATAAGAGAATAAGACCCTGTGACCCGGATGTGATGTTCTCAGCTGGAGTTATTGAAGTCAAGTGCATGTGGAGAAGTTTTTATCATTGAAAGGAAAAGTGAGTGTAGCGGCAAATTATGAAGTCCAATGGTGACTGCTCTTGTTTAATTAGGCCCAATATCCAGCCAACAAGTTATTTCTTCTTTTTAAAATCATGCATCATAAAGGCTAACATTGTTGTAATCGATAGGGCTGAACAATTTTGCCTTAGTAGTTGAGTCAAATCCCTGAAATTGTGATATACAAAACAGGACAGCCTCATTATAGGACTGCACAATTTGGAAAAGATAAATAAATAAAATAACTAATAAAAATAATTGCAGTTTTTCTGGGAAGTATTGCAATTGTGATTAGATTTTTGATATATGTTTATAGCTGCCTTATCTTATTGCTTCTCTTGTAAAATTCCACATTTTGACATTTAATTTATTTAATCCATGGAGACAAGCAGGTGACTCAACCAGGCGTAGTTACAGGTCAGCTCTGCAGAGAGGCGACCTCACTCACAGTAAGAATGCATGTTTTGCAAGAAATTTCAAGCTATAAAAACACCTGTAATACACCTGTAAAATGCTAAATAGATAAGATTGTGGGCCAAGCAATGTCATCTTTAAGGAGATAAGCAGGTGTTGTACCCTCCTCCAGAAAAGTTACATAGTGCACCTTTAAAGGAAATTTTTCTTTAAAGGTGCACAATTTCCCCCCGTTTTTCTCTCATTATTACTGAGCTGAAAGTATTTTAAATGATTTATGCATGTTTGAGTAATCCTGTGTTGTCTATCTCTTTTCCCCACCCACAGCTCTGTATTAATACTTATAGAACTTAGACTCGTAGGTTGTGTTTAATAGTCTGTAATAATAAAAACACTCTGCAAATTAAAATTCCCTGCTTGCCTCGGTCAACCAGCAGCAGATAATTAAATATTAAAGTTTTGAACAGTCGATTTACCTGTCATATTAAAGGGTACATATTACGCAAAATCAACTTAAATGAGCCTTCAATCTTGTTACAATAATGTACTCAAAGTTGTATTTTGATTGATTCATGCATGTTTGACGCTCGAGTGCTCAGAAAAGAACAGTTTTTGCCTACCCCTGTCCCCGCCCGCATCCCTGTACTTAACTGGGATGATTTGAAAAATGAAGACTCTGAGTGATACATGTGTTGTTAAATTGTAACGTAGCCACTGCAAAATCTGCTGATTGTTGTAGTGAAATTTCACTATGAAGAGGCTTATCACCTCTGCAGTTTTAAACAGGAAGTCAATTGACCTGTCTCTATTATTAAGTTATTATAGATCAATATTGTGGTTTACAGTGAACTTAATCTGTTCTGCTTATGTCACAGTTTAAAGGACACATATTCCGCTACAGTGACTTTTTTGAGCTTTTAGCCATGTTCCAACAATGTTCCATCATCAAAAATGTACCTGAAGTTGCATTCAGCTGCGTTGACGCCATTTTGAGTAAAATCCTCTCCTGTCTGACCGTCAAAAATACTCCACTGAACTCCCTTGATTCGTGAGGTTTTTTCAGATCATATACTCCACTTATCCTTATACTGGCTGAATACACTCAGTAAGTGTCAGGCCAGACAGCAGACAAACTTGGTCATTTATTGCATAATAAACTTGTTTTTGTTTCTAAGCATGTGGTGGCAAATTTCAGGTTGCCAAGGGCTAATGGCAATATGAGAAATGCACAAAATTTTTCCTTTAACACTGTGTATCTGAAAAAAGTATAGTATGTCTTCTTTAATTTGTTGTAGACCAATAATGCCGTTTTCAAATGTAAATAATGCTCTACGTATGTGATAAATTGACTGATACTGATCAGTACCTACCACACAGTTTTGGAGATGCTTTTTAGTAGCTGTTTTTAGCCATCACAAGTTGGACTCTCAGCATGTTGCTCATATTCATTTCTCCATTAGCACCTCCGAGTAAGAATGATGCATCGGGATCCTTTAAGCTCGGAACAAAAGGGCAGGCGCTGCTTAATGACTTACATAATATCACGTCTCCCACCGGGTGGCGCCGCGGAGGTGCAAAGGAACCGAGCCTGCCTCTGCTGTGTCATCTGTCTGAGAGATTCACGAGAGCAAGAAACCAAGCTCAGCGGGAGCCCTTTTGGAATCTGCTGAAAATACACTGTAGTGGCAATCCAACGGTGTCAAAATGGTTGTCTCAATTAGGCATTACGATGTACGACAATAGAAATGAATACGAACAAGTGTGAGGCAAAAGTTGAAGTTGTCATTTTCCATTTAGTGGTGGTTTTCAAAGTGTTTCAGAAGAGAATATAATGAATTAGATTTATTTTAAAATGGCTACGGTGTGTTGAGAGAAAAGAAGTTTAACCACACTGCACTTTTTAGTTCTACTTTAGTAATTAGTTTGTTAGTTTCAAT